>JBBEEQ010000015.1:1250553-1875553 GCA_037950945.1 Hypolimnas misippus | reverse complement strand
CTTAGATACAGTACATGCCTATTAAAATATACTAAAGACGAGACAAAAAAGCAGTGCACTCGTTCAAAGCTGGGAGGGATCGCTAGTTGAAAAATAACCCATTACAGCCGTGACTAATAATTCCGTTTTTAACTCCATGCACTTGTTTGTAAGTTCGAAAATACCAATGAGTAATCGACTACACTCTAAGAATTGAAACTGTTATGAACTCGTAATTCACAAAACTATTTGTTTATTATACGATAATAACTCAATGTCATTTCGGTAATAAAGTCTAATCAAAAAAGTCAAAATAGCCCATAATCAAGAGCGTCTTTAACCAAATGGAGGCCCTGGGCACATTAGGAAAATAGGACCCCTATGACTTTGGCAAAATTTTAAATTTATTTAAATGTTACATTAATTTTTTTCAATAATATTCACAGTAAATCTGTATTGGTAGAAGAGATTATCTTGCAAATTTTACGCGAGGCAAAGTAATCAATATTTTGTCCATAAATTGTGACCTTAATCGTTTCGCAAGGCCCTAAGTGCTTTGTGGAGTGCCTGATCATAATAACATAAGCAGTAATATGTATGTAACCTAACATTATAAAATATTAGCAGCCCGACCCGGCTTCACACAGGTGGACAAAGTTCTTGAAATCTTTTTAACTTACATTTGTATTTTTTTGTTGTATTATTTTTATATTCTAGTAAGGATACGTAATTATTTCTAGTATTGAATATAGCCGCCTATGTAACTCAGCGTGAATGTACCTTTTCAATGGTGAAAAAATTTCTGAAATCGGCCCAGTAGTTTTTGAGTCTATTCATTACAAACATACAAAAATGCAAATCTTTCCTCATTATAATATTAGTGTAGATAATATTCTCAACAACAATCAATCGCATCAAAATCCTCAAGTCAAATAATCAATCAAAAAATCAGAAAGTCAGTCACAATGTGACTTGATTAGTCGATTCACACAATCAGTGTGACAGTTTACAGTTAGACAATCAATTAGACAGCAAGTCACTAACTTAATAAGTCAGGGTGCCACTCATTAATTATGTAAGCCAGTCAGCTTTCAGTCATTAAATCAGTCACCCACTAGTCATTAAATAAATCAGCGACTCAGTCATTAAGTCATTGAGTCAGCCACTTACGCATTTAATAGTAAGTCAACCTTACTTGTTATTTATTTAATTGGTTGACTTACTAGTCAACCAATTAAACAAATAACTTAATTATGCACTAACCTGCCGCCTAAAAACTTCGCGCTGCACATGTGGCTCGGAGAAATCCTTAGTGTAATTAAGTCCACATTCTCCGACTGCCACACATTCTGGTGCTGCCGCTGTAGCTGCCAATTCCGCCCATGCCTCCTCATCAGACATCGACTTTGCATCGTGAGGGTGTACGCCTGACAAGAGCACAAATTAAAGTATATCCAAAATCATAATCCTTCGATTATTTCAATTATCGAATTCAATACAAGTAGTAAGTAGAGCCGAGGTGGCCTAGTGGTTAGAACACGTCGATCTCAACCGATGATCGCGGGTTCAAACTCCAGCTAGCACCACTGATTTTTCAAGTGCTAAATTTGTGTTTAAATTCATCTCCAGCTTGGCGGTGAAGGAAACCTGCATGTGCGGGGAGAAATTCAAACACATGTATATCCGCCAACCCGCAGTGGAACAGCGTGGTGGATTAAGCTCTAAACCTTCTCCTTAATAGGACAGGAGGCCTTTGCCCAGCAGTGGGATATTAACAGGCTGTTACTTTACTTTACTTTAAGTAGTATGTCGATAAAACATTGCCTATATCAAAGGTATAAGGTTCTTAATGTAAAAGCTAAATCACCATGAAGTTTCAGTTATTATTCTGTGTAACAGAAATAAGCATTTATACATTCACCTATCAATCATCACAAACTCTTATAAAGGTAGTACTGCTTTTTGGACAGAATTCGCTCATTATTTAAGTGCTGATTTGAACATAAAATAACATATTACTTTTTATACAGACCGACTGTCAATTGACTAATCTCAATAATAAACATTTGAAATATTTTTAAATTACTCTGCTAAAAGTATAATCTATCTATGATGATATTATAATGAGGAAATGTTTATAAGTTTAAATCTAGGTGGTAATCTCTATGATCAAAAATTCCTTTGTGTGTTGGATAGCCCATTTATTCAGGAAGGTTATAGGCTATATTATATCACACAAAGACTCATAAAAACGACGCAGTAAACAAAAATGTGAATGAAACCATGTAGGATTAATAATATATGTTTAAGATAGATGTAAATGCAATATCATTATAATACAAGTGTACTAATTAACTTAAGTATTAGACCTTATTATAATAAAAGCTATTTTTTTTTATTACAAGCGGTAATTGAATATTCAACTAAAATAATTAAACTACATACATTTGTTACAACACTAAAGCAGTAAAATTATTATTTAGTTTTTTTATTATTGCTTTTATTCTTTAACAATCATGGGAAAAACTTGTAAGTGCTGTTTATAAAACATAAATAATTGTTATTTGTGTATAAACCCACTTATAAAAATCACAATGAATGCTCTTTGTATAATTTCACATAATTTTATATGACTACCCAAGTTTTAATTAAAAAACATGTTTCTTCTAAGTTAAGCTCTTATTTATAATAAATAAGTCGACTCACAAATGTTATTATCTTCTATTTGGTAAAAGATAATCTAATAAAGTTAATTTTGAATGCAGCTGCGATATGACTAGAGTTGGTATAATAAAGTTCTCAATATTCACCTGCCGTTGAATATATTGTGCTGGGATATAAGCGGGTCAGTCTCAGTGCTTCCTTACTGCTGCGTACCGATGTACCCGTGACCATGATCTTTTGGACACCTATGGCACAAAATATTTTTTTTTGTAGTATAGAATGCTGGGGTACCGAAACAGATAAAATATAAAGATCTTAACCAATTGTGGATTTTAACCAGAGTTTTCAAGTGCTTATATGTTTCAAAATCTTCTATGGTGAAAAAAATATATATTGTGAAAAATTGCTTGTTTCAAGAGAAATTATAAGACAGATGGTGAATTTAACCTTTTCATCCTTTTCCTTTCCTTTCCGCAATAAAAGAAATCTTTCTACAGCAGAGGGACATCACATAAGCCTGTTACAATCTGATGTATTTTCAAAAGATTCATTAACAAGAATTATAAACTAAATAAAATCAACTTAACACTAAATATACGCTAATAAGATGGACTACATTTTAACCGCATTAAGTATGTAACAATGATTTATTAAATAAACTAACAAGATTCTAATTAGAAAGTTATTTTACAATTCTGCACTGAATATTCTGATGTTGAAATGCAAAGCTATTGTTTTTTATTAATAATTATAACAAAAAAAATATATGGCTGAGAAATGTACACATTATGACTAATATAAAACCCAAATCAACACAAATTAACACACAAATGTTTTTCACGGAACGCCTAATAATTATTTATTCTGGTGTTGCGTATATCACATATTTTCACGCAACATATTTTACACATGCAGTTCCTTTCTTACACTTACCTGCATCTTTTGCCCTTTGAATCACCGAATCGAGATCACGGCCGTATTTCTTGTTTGTTAAGTTAGCGCCAATGTCGATCACAATAAGATTCTCGTAACATCCCTTCAGTTCTTCGGATATCTGGATTTCTTCAGACGTCATACTTAATTTTGTATGAAGCTTATTGGTGCGGTGTTTACCTGAATAATTATGATAATTTAATGTTTTTATTCCAATAGACGAACAAAAATCCTTCAAACATGTACTCACAAATTGTATCAAACACTCCTGCTTAATAAGCTTCTTAATTTTTATTATGAATAGTGAAAATGTACACCCTTTTCACTGAGATGCCACCATGTTTTTGATGAAAGTTTGACTTTTCGCTGCAGAATGTAATTTGTAATGTCAAAAATGGATGAACTCGATTTGTTGATAAATTCTCAGCTCTGAAGTTTCATTGGTTGTTGCAATGTACATAAATCGTAATTTGCGCAAATAGAACTAACTAAAGTTGTTATAACGTTTGGTTTCTATTATTTTCGAGTAATTTTGAAATAGGTATAATTTCAGATTTATTACCTTTTTCCAATTTTATTGTAATTATATAAACATATATAGAGTAACTTTATATTTTCCCATTCATATTTAAATAATAACTTAATAATAAAAGTGTGACAATTAAAAAATAAATTTTCTCAAAACGCAAATTATACGTCAAATATCCTTTGACAAACCGTTATTAAGCAACGAAATCAAATAGTCGTTTATTAAATGTAAAATCTTACTTTACTGACGTAGTTTTCATTTTAATCGTATATTAAATAAATTTACAAAACGAAGGAGTCCAAAATACACGAAAAATACAAAGAAATAAAAAATGAGCGGCCGTAGCTTCGTATCGAAAAATCTCGCTGTTATAGTAATGATCCCATTCATCGTCGGCTGTCATTACGGTTGGTACAAATTACAAAAAGTGGATAGTCTTGTACCAATGGAGGATCGAAAAAAATTACCGTTTGCTTCAGTAAGTTCTTCGCTATTATGTTTCTGTCTGAGTAAAATGGTTTTTACATTCTATTTCTTTCTAAAACTCGCTGTCTCATATAGTACTTTTAAAAGTTTAAGTGCGGAAGTTTACACAACCGAAATAACCTAATATTACATTTTCGTAATATTTATATATAATAAGAAAATTTTAGTAAAAATTATTTAGTTCCAGAGACGTGCTTTTGTATAATGGTACACTGTCAATCCATTTTTCACACAAAAACTTTATGCCATTAAAGGATATTACATCACTGATTGAAATTAATCTTCGTAAACAAAATCTTACAACCCTTATAAATAGGGTTCGATTTAATGGTTTGAAGGACTTGAGTATTGCCTAAAGTCCTTAAAACCCTCCTGAAGAGAAAACTTTTTTTAACTAGATAAATATTATACTGCATTTAAAATAAAATATGTTCATGACATTATTTTAAAAATTCTAATTGTGAAAGCCATGAGACTAAAACCCATAATTGTCTTCTACTATTTATGAATTAACTCTCCCTTGAATTCGGCTCTGTTTGTATATGTGTACCAATTTTTATTGTTACAGAAAAAACATTTTTTTTTGTAATTATATTGATAATTCTTATGTTTCAGTTATTTAAATAATGTAAAATGGAAATGGTCAATGTATATATTAAACGGAGAAGAAAGTCCAACATTGAAGATTTATAGGATAATTTATATAAGAATGTAAAAAAGTTATATTTTTACATACATAATTTATTATTAAATCTTTTGAGTTTAATAATTATGTATGATTTGTAATTATAATAAAAATATGATAAGTTTTATTTTGTTTTTATTGGCAACCCCATGTGTTTAAAATGAAATTTTAAAATTTATTAATAACTTTATTTTAAAATGCCTCAATATGTAGTCAAAATTTCTTATTTTAGTGTAAGAGTTAAACAATTTTGGATAAACCAGCTTAGAGGCCAGAGAAATTTTGAAATATGTATGCAATTACAAGGTATTCCTTTCTGTTTTTTATATTTATATTTTTTTAGTTCACTAATAACATTAATAATGTTGTGTTTTTAAACAAATTGATTAAGAATAGGTTTGACATTTTTGGACGCCATTTTCTCAAAATGATCTCCGTGTGGGTTGAAACAGTACTGCTTATCAGCGTCTATATTATCATTCACTTACATATGTAAGTAAATAATGATATGAAAATTACCTACTCAAGTTATTTTATTAATTTCTAAAGCAATTCATGATGGAATATACTACAACAGCATTAAACCAGCAAATTAATTATATTTTGTATGAAAACCATAATATAGACTGCTTTAGAAGTGTTAAGAATATAAACACTTATAAGTAGAAAAAATTAATTAAAAGGCTGGCCTATACACATGTGAACTAGGTTTAAAACACTTGATTTGGAAGAAAACTAAAGATTCTAGAATTTTAAAAGAGAATAATTTTTTAAATTTAATAAAAAAAATTGAAACAATTGATTTTAGTTGTACTTCTTGTAAAAGGGCGCCATTCCAGGTTTACTTAGATTAAATTAATTTAACACTTTAGACGTCTCGTTTATTAAAATAAAACTGCATACAATAAATTGAAACATTTATTACCCTACTCGATGGACTCATTGAAACGATACACACGCTTTATCCGTTGACTCCTAGATACTTTATAAAAATAGTGATATTATTGTAACTGTCATTTGATTTAAAATTAAATTGAGAAGGAAAGAACACTTGGTTATGTTCTGAAATTCAATCTAGCACATTGATTAGTCTTAAAGGTATCTTACATCGATGCTTAATTGCTCTTATTGACGGCTCGTGTGGCGAGCATTTACATTAGTAAATTTTACTCTTGTAATTGATATAAAACAACTCTGTAACTTGGAAAAAGTTAACTAGGTAGCCTTACGAAAGCTGTGGTTGTCAAAAATAAGGCATTGACAGCAATGAGAAACAGCTTTTGTGAATCTTTATTAAAGTCTGAGAGCGATACTTAGGAGTGATTCTCGCCTTAGATGTACAAATGGATGCTGATAAGCAATAATGTGTCAATCCACAAAGTCAAATTTGGAGATATTGATGTATTCTGATACTACGTCACCTATTTAAGATTATTCTAAAAAAAATTCGAGTAATGTAAAATAAATAAGTATGGAAAAAAGTTTTTTACTCAATGTTTCCAATTTCAGATGCGTACCATATTTTGCAATAAATAAAATAATCTCAAATATTTAAAAAACTTATTATTAGATAACATAGTAAATAAATCTATCTGCTTTTGATTCATTACACATTTTATCAAAATAGAAAAGAAAAGATGAATATATACGTCTTCAAACAAATTTATTGAGAATAGGTTTGACATGCTTAGACGCCATTTTCTCAAAATAAAGTCCGTGTGGCTTGACACAGTATTGCTTATCAGCGTCCAAATAGCAATTCGAAATTTCATTGTCTCTGACCAGTATGCTAGATTGTATTTCTGAACACACTACACATAGATATAGAGATGTGGACTGAGCATCCAATAACGGTCGAAAAGTGCGAAAGAGAGTAACGAATACAGCAACGATAGTTGTCTCTTTTTTTAAATCTGATGTAACGTCATTACAAGACTCGTCTCAACTCTCATCTCATTATACAAAGTGATAAAGTGGTAAATTTTTCGAAGCCTATGCCCAGTCTAATCTCTATGTCTATGAAGTTTTATATAAGAAACGTTTAATATTAAATCCGCTGTCTCGCGGGCGGCGCTAGTCATATGGTGGGTAAGTGCCCACGTGACTCGATTTCCGATTTCTTTTTAGGCTGTGATCGTTCTGTCACGATCAGCTGTGGCAGCATTGGGGATGATTGCACCTGAAAATTTATGACAAAGGTATAAAATAATTTAATTATTCTGTTGTTTCCTCTTTGTTTAAACTATGGTAACACTGTTGAATTAGCACATCAACTAACAAATTTTGAAGTTGGACAATCGAGTAAGTTACGAAAAAATAACTTTAAAAAAATACTGTCGTTATAATTATTTTAAAAAATATATAACTCAACACTTTCAAATAAGTTAATTTGGAAATCAGATTTTTTTATTATTTTAAATTATTGAAAATGGTAAGACAACATTCCTTTAAATAACATCATTAAAGTAAGTCATTAAGTTACCGTAAGTACGTTTTTAATGCTTTTCCTAGAAGAAGAATATAATATATAAATGAGTAACTTGATTATTCGGTCGTTTCAGCGGATTAACGCTACGATTACACCCGCCCGACCTTTTCACTGAATGCAGTATACAGCTTGACCTTTTCAACCCTCGACAGGTTAAAGCTATATGCAAAATAGTTGCATGACCGCACCACAAGGCTTGCTTATACTTTATCAAAGTACTCTTGAGTTTTATGTTGCGGTTTTAAAATATTTTAATAACATGATATGTGTATTTTATGATAAATAATAACAATTACACCGTTAAACATTAAGATTATTATATTTTTTTCTTATTCAATAAAATTCCTACCAATCTAAAATCAAAAAATACTAATCAAACGTTGAACCTCGGAATGGGGTACCTATCTACAAAAAGTACAAATACGTTTTCTCAAGAATCAATCACTGATTTTGAGAGGCCAATTTGTTGAAAAATGACTGAGATTCCTTTTCAGAAAACCGTAATAATTTTCGATAAAAATCATGTTATAATAAATTGTAGACTAGAAGTATGTATGTAATAACTACAATCATAACTGTTATTTTTGTTTTTAATTACGCAAAGTGCAAAAACAGACAAAAATGAAAACATATGTTATGACAAAATAATCTAATTCTACAATATGTTCTATTTAACTAAATTCGTACAAACGTCATTTGAAACCGACAACGAAAACAATTTCTCAATGTCATACCAACTAAAATGAAAACATTTGTAAAAAAAATACCTAGTTAAAACATTTCTACGCACTCTAATCGAAACATTATCGATATATGGATGATAAATTAAAAGAAAAAGTCTACAAAATAATTTTAAAGTCTATATTTAAGAAAGTATACGGATGATAAATGTATACGCCTACATTCCGAACCTATACACCGCACAACAGTGTAAGTGCAAAGTAAATGCGATTAACCTTATTACAATTGATGGCAATCAACTATCATTTTCCCTTCCCTTTTGACAGGGTGGTGTCCGTGGGGTTGGAGGAATCGTCTACATTATCTCGTGCCGGTTCTAGATATTCTTGCTGTTTGTAGGAAAGTGGGTTACTTTGACGGTTTAATTTGTTACGTTATCACTGAGGTTCTTGTCTCAAGTTTACATGTAATTATCAATATATTTGTAAGAGCGAGGACGTGTGATCTGATGATGTGTACTGATATATATTAGTAACTAACTATTCAACGAGGCGTCATAGACAAAATACAGTACATAATTATTCCCATTGAAAGATATCTGGATAGAATTAGCTAAACTTGGTAATTTCAATAAAATTACTTCGAAAAGTCTATGTTTTTTTATATTAAAATTAACTGCTAACTTATTGCAGAATAAAAATTAATAAACCACGTATCCATCAAAATATCTTACTAACAAGGAAATCATTAAACATATACTGTATAAATCTCTCAGAATAAAACTTTAAGTAAAATTTAATTGGCTATTTGACGCTAAAAAATAATTGCGTTTCGAATTGTCTGCAATATCCTGATCATTGCACAAATAACAAAGGACATAATATTTATATATGAATTGATACAATAAAATATTAATAAAACTTTAACCTAATCTTTTTATTAATCTCCGCCAGCAACTTTACCCGCGTGATATGTTGATAAAATGTATAACTATAATAATGTAAGCTAATATCAAAATCTGTTCAGTAGATTTTATGTGAAAGAGCAATTTTCTCAAAAAATTTCACATTTATAGAAGTAAGAAGAATAAGAAGAAATAAGATAGTAAAAAGGTTATCTTTATTACCTGTGTCCTTCTGGTCTTCTCGAAGTCGTCGTGGTCGGAATGCGGCACTGTGAAGAGAAAATTCTCGAATATCGGATGTCGGAGCAGCTGTTCGCATGTCCATCTCATCATGGGATCTTTGTCTAGACATTTCTGAAAAAATCCGGTTCGAAGGACCAAAGGGTAAATGGTAATTTTAAGCAAGTCAGTTATGTCACAATTTCTTAATATAATTAAATAAATATTTATCCCATATAAAGGTTAGATTTTGTCACCATTTAGCCCTTTTTCACATAGTTTAGTGGCATCGAAATAAAAGCAATGCTAATGTAATTCACAAGTGTCAAAACTCACCTTTAAAAAGTCTGTTACCAATTCGTTATTAGCGTATCGTTGCGGAATCTTTTTTTCTAGGGGCTCTAATGTTGTCGGTTCTGGTAAGGCCATACCCTAGAAAACACAATTGATTACTAAGAAATATGCCCATAATAAAAAATATTACTAAAATGACAAAAGCTACAATTCCAATATTACTATTAATCTAAACTAATGTTATAAAACTAAAGAGTTTGTTTGTTTGTTTGAACGCGCTAATCTCAGGAACTACTGGTTCGAATTGAATAATTCTTTTCATGTAAGATAGTTTATTCATTGAAGAAGCTATATGGCTATATTACATAACGCTACGACTTATAGGAGCGAAGTAGTAACCAAAAACGCGAATGAAACCGCAACGGACAGCTAGTTTTTCAAATAATTATAAAAATGTCTCTTGAAAAACAACTCCTAAAGGCAAATTTATTTATTCTTTATTTGGAGCCACTCCGATATGCCATTCCTTAGTCACATCACTGCAGGAGTCACTGGAGCGGAGCGGTAACCATTAATATCCAATCTGGCGTCTACCAAAATTTAATTCAGGTAAAATGATATATCGAGTATTTTTTTCTAAAACAGTACCTGAAAGAATGTATTCTGTGAGAATATCGTCATGTGCCTCGGGAGTAGGTCCCCCAGAGTTTTCCTAATTAGGTACAGCTGATCGAGATCACTTTTTCCCGGCCACAACGCTTCACTAGATAGCAGTTCCGCAAATACACAACCTGGGTCAACAATAAATATAAAATTATTAGTTTCTAGACTCTAAACATCTAAAAAGTTCGGGAGACAAATTTTAGATCCAAACCGTAACCATTTAAGTTTTCTTTAGACTCAGAATGGCCTAATATTAATATCTCTTGATGCCACTTATATTACGACTAATAAAGAAAAATGGCGATAAAATTTTTGAGATGGAATAAAAACGATTCATTTATGAGAAAAAGAACTTTACCAAATCTCCCCTTGCGCTCACAGCCAGAAATATCCAGCTAACTAAACTTAGGTCTAATCTTAACGTTTCATCAATGTATATCAGGCCCGCGCCGTTCATACCTGCAAAGTCGTGCGGCGCATGCCGGCGCCGAGTGCGAAAGGCGCTCGGCCTAACCGATCCTTAAAGGAAAATTCCATATGAAAAATATACTTTAAGAAAAACCAATGTAACTCTTCCTTATGGTTGTAAAACGGTACGAGTACCTATTCAATGATATTCCACTTGATACATAATATACATACATAGAATGATAACCACATTACCCTCATTTGTGTCGCGCAGTCGGGTAAAAAAAGCGCATATAAGACAGTCGCACGACGATGCCGATTAGGCTTGGCGCGGGCCTGATGTATATAACATGTGTTCTATAATCGTTGATTTCTTTGTCATATGTACTCTACCGACGTAAGTTGTATGGGCTGTCACGTAGTATAATCATTACATTGTGCTTTAGTGCTATTGTGACTCTGTGGCATGAGAATTGACTCCAATTCTTCAGGCTATGCTAGGTCCGTCCGATGTGTGAACACACTAAATGCTAGTTCCGCTAAATCATCGCCTGTTAACCAACATAAAAATAGCATACCAATCGCCCACACGTCCACCGGAGTGCTGTACATGGTGTCACCAACCAGTAGTTCAGGGGCTCGGTACCAGCGCGTCGCCACATAGTCCGTGTAGCTCTCGCCGGGGCCTGGACATGTATTGCAGAATACCCACATAAGTTACCAATATTGTAGGTCGTAGTATTAGACAAACTTTTTGGGATTTACCTATGTAATTATTATTAAGAAGTAAAATTTGTTTGTAAGTTTGTGTATAGGTAATCTTTGAAACTGATCCGACTTGAAAAATTATTTCTAGATAACTCGTATATCAAAGAAGATAATTACATCACCCTACATCTCATAGGAGTGAACTTTACCTTTTCTAGTGCAAACAATACGGTGACAAAGTTTTATCACAATTGGATGAATACTGCCAGTGCATAAAACGTACAAATAAATATTGATTTTTAAATATTAGGTACCATTCAAGACATTGTTAGGACTATATCATGAAAGTTAATATAGGCTGTATTTTGTCTATGGAAAACTCGGTGATCAGTTAGTAACTATATGTTGTCAGTACGCAGGTGACAATATATAGTTACCTCTTTCTAGTACGAGTAACCTATCTTACTCGTCCTCACTCTCATAAATATATCAATAATATAAACTAACTAAAGACAAGAACCCAAATCAATAACCTTAACATAGATCACTAAGCGTTCTTACATCAATAAAGCTTTCAAACATCCCACAACATTACTTAAAAATAAAAGTAAAGTAACAGCCTGTACATATCAAAGGGCAAAGGCCTCCTCTCCAATTAAGGAAAAGGTTTAGAGCTTAATCCACCACCCTGCTCCACTACGGGGCGGATATACATATGTCAGAATTTCTCCCGGCACATGCAGTTCTCCTCACGATGTTTGTACCGTCGAGCTTGAGGTGAACTTTGACATAAATTGAGCAATTGAAAAATCAGTGGTATTAGTCGGGGTTTGAACACGCGACGTGTTCTAACCAGTAGGCCATCGGCTCTTACAATTACTTAACCCTCCTTATTATCGGAAAACGTTTTAACAATCTATTAAAAATTATTCCATGTAGGAGTTATCGCGACCTTGTAGTTATCTTAAAACACGCCTGTAACGCGGCGCGAGCACGCTACACGGCTAAAGGTTAGAAGTTATGGGAGCCCATCAATCTTCGCGGCGTAGGAAATAGCTTGTCTAATGATCCGTCTTCTATAAATACGATTTGCTATTTGTATTAAAGATTGCATGACATTGCACGAATATATTTTCAGGCTTTTTAGGTAATACTTTTGTGTTTTAAGTCAGTTTTTTTGTATATATTTTATGTTATGTAGCGTGAATCTGTTACTGTAAAAGACCATGTTATTAGTAAATCTTATATTTTAGTAATATAAGTACATTTACCAATTCATGTTGTATCTAAAGGTTTTTTTTTTTAATTTAGTAAAAAAAAACTAAATGATTACAAAATATTTCAGGCGTTTACTATTTTAATATTCTAATCGTATAAGCAATTTGCGATTGCTATGTGGGTGTACTTAAGTAAAATTTATGGATTTGTTGGCATAAGTGCCAAAAATAAAGATAAGCTCAGCTTGTATTCATTTATGACGCCTGATAAGAAATTAAGTACTTAAAGCGATTAAAAAAACATGGTGTGTGAAGGAATGGAAATTATATTTTCGCAAAAAATTAAGTTCCAGTAAACATAATAACTAAGGATCTTGTTATTTTTTCTGTAAAATACTGAAGAAGTAACTCATATTTTTTTTATAAAAACCGACTACAATTAAGTACTATTAAAGGGCGTGTATATGTATAACATGAAAAACATATAATACACTAGCTATCCCTCGCAGTTTCACTCGCATTTATGGTTACTGCATTCATTGCAGTCGTGATGTAATATAGCCTATAACCTTCCTTGATAAACAGTCTATCTAACACAAAAAGAACTTTTCAAATCCGATGAGTAGTTTCAAAGATTACCCCCTACATACAAACTTAAAAAACATACAAAGAAACTTTACCTCTTATATTAGTATAGATGAACAAAAATAAAAAAATATATATAAAGAATCACTGAAATATTAAATCTGTTTAAAATAGACAAATCTCGAGTAACGTTTCAATGAAACGTTAAAACGTTCTACTTTTTTGAATCGGAAAAAAAAATTCTGATCTTTTCTAATAAACCTATAGAAACATCCCCTATCAGAAATACATAAAAGCGTGATACTAAATCATCAACCGAAAATAGCACGAAAACGTGAAAGCCTCATAAGTAGGCACGTTCTATATTTAGCATCATTCAAACCACTCTTTTCCTTTATAAAAAATGAATATTTTCTTCGGGGAACCGACTTCAAGAGAAAAATGCGTAATTTCGTTAACTTGAGTGACATATGTTCTATAATTGTTGATAAAATAAATTTTATCAATGATTATAGAATATAGTTTATGGGCTGTCAAGTGACTGTATAGTCTGTGACATTCGTGACATTGTGACTCTGTGGCATTACTATTGGGATTCGTTTCCCAGACTTGTTTCTGCTACGTGACGTCATCGTATGTTTACCAACAACAAAGCAACATACTTAGTGCAGTTATTTTGATTTTAAAATCAAAATACTGAACCGATTCGATTGAAAATTCTATAGAACCGTTGAGACTACACCCTATCCTGGAAGTTGGTAACAATATATTGAGTTATTACTATAATACATCATACAAAAATTTGACTTCCTGCTTTGTTTATAGCATGTTTTGCCATATTTATTTGTAAATAATGTATGATTTGTTTGTACTTAGAACTTTAGCTAAAACTCTCAAGGTCAGCTTGATACATTATTATTAATAATATTGAAAATTTTTTTAATAAATTTTAACACTTCTCCATTGCTTACATAACTAATAAATATTTGCACAACATAATATGAACGAATTCAATCTGGCAGAGAAGAGATTATTAATCTTATGAATTTAAACAGATTCGACATAGAAATGTTTTTGGATATTCTTCCTAGACCAACATAAAGAGTCAATAACGCTTTTTAAGTTCATGAGTATCATTTGATTATAACTAGTCTTGTGTATTTTGTATAAAATTTCCTAATTAAATAAAGAAAAGAAAAATTAATTTTACGTTTCCTAAATATATATAAAAATGTGTAATACTACCTAAGCCTAAACAGAACGCAGTAACAAAAACAAAGCAATCACTTAAATTGTAGTAAATCCGTATATTCATTGTAGGCAAATTAATGGGTACCTATAAAATAAAAATATGCCATTTTTACCATTTTCTAAATTCAACTTAGTCATGAAAGCAATTGCGCTTCGAGCTTTCATTAGAAAATTCCGTAAATATCAAATAGTGGATCGCAAGTCACGGCAATAATTTATTTGATTACAAAATATAAAATTAGAAATAAGGCAGCTTGTACACGGCACGGCAAAACACTGCGACACGACTTTTTTATGTACCGTCCTATATTAAATGCTTACACAAAGATACACCTCTCAATTTCCTTTAATCTATACTAATATTATAAAGCTAAAGAGTTTATTTGTTTGAAGGCGCTACTCTCAAGAACTACAGGTTCGAATTGAAAAATTATTTCTGTGTTAGATAGTTTATTTATTGAGGAAGGATTATAGGTTGTATTACATGACGCTACGACTCATAGGAGCGACGCAGTAACCATAGAGGCGAGTGACACCGCAAGGGACAACTAGACTTTGTACATATCGATTTAAAACAAAACTATTTAAATCATGCATATATTTTATAATGGATTTTATCATCAAATAAGTAATTTAATTTAATCTTACGTAAAATGAAATTTTGGAGGAGGGAAGGATGCTTAGAAGGATGGATGACAATGATATATCTTACTACTGAACAAATGTAGATCTAGACACGCGGTAGCGTATCAAGCCAAGTTCAAGAAACAGAACTGGCGAGCCGCACCGTGTATAAATATTACACCAACCATTTGGGGCCACTTTTGACCCCCTCATAAATCAAAAACTATTTCACGTAAACGTATCAAATTTGGCTCATATATTGAGACTTGTGAGGTACATATTTGTTTTAAATGTCATAAGTTTATCTCAAACGGTTATTTATATCAGTTCTTTTTTTGTTGAAATCATACGTTCGATTAACACACCCTCGAATTTTTATCAACATATAGCGCGGGAGTAGCCACGAGCGGGTACTAGTTGCCGATATATTTAATCATTATTCAAAGAATCACTAACAAAATTTCCACCGCCCCGGTGTCGTGTGTAATCAGCCTTACGGAGTAAAAAACCGCATGCTCCGACCTTGGATTCACAAGGCCAAGGTTTTCATAACCATGCAACTTTGACGTAATATAAATCATAACATTTGTACATTGTTCTAAAACTGAAACTTTTCTTATACTTGTTACAAGCAAAAGTTCAATAATACGATCACTCTGAAAACTTAACTTTTTATTAATTTATCTTAAACTAAAACAATCAGCAATATAAATACTTAACTTACTTACACAGTTAGTTAATTGAACTTTAAAATTGACTTTAAAAAATTAACAGCAAACAAAAAATTAACTGTAAAGTTTAACCATTTTATCTTAAAGTGGGGCCACAAAATAATTATTTTTCGATTATTCTTTGATTTTTTGAAGCCTGTAGCTTTGTCAGACATGTATATTATTAATCAAGTTATTCTATGACTTCTGAATGTCAAAAAAAAACGACTGATTTTAATTAAGGAACATTTTTCTTTAATCTTGTAATTAAACTTGAAAATTGTTACTTAATTTTAAACCGATCGGGCTAAGACTTTGCAGCATATAGCTAATATGACGTAGACAACAAAGACATCGCTGACGTATTCGCGAGTACCAGCTAGTATTAAATAAAATACTTTATACTAGCTGGTACTCGCGACTATTCTACATAAAATAAAGATGTTGAAATATCTCAGATTTCATATTGGTTATAGTTTAGAAACATGTTCAATGATATTCCCTCAGTATGTTGTAAGCAGGCGATATGCTAAGATGACAATTGCAAAAGTGGCTTTTGAGCAAGGAATCTGAACCGTGGAATTGTGTCGAGATGATCCTAAGAAGCACTTTAATCCTCATTTCGACCATAAAATGTTTCACTTGACTATATTTTAATTTTTTTTTTCAAATTTTTATGATTGCATTATAAACTTTAGAATCCGATCACAGTGTAAAAAATTAAGGTTATGCGAGAGAATCCTTTGATCCCGAAAAATCGATATAAAATTTGTCTACAACATATTCATTTCATATCTAAATATACATTTCTAAAACCAATAATTTAACAAATAAAATACCGAATAAAGCTCAATCAGCAAAACATTCACGACTTGTTATAATAAAATTGAAGTCTACAAAGAACAAAATGTTATGCGTAGTTAACTTAAAACGACCTGAAATAACGATATAAGCGCAGCACTTTAGGTAACTCAAGCCCAAGACTAGCAGAACTGGGCCGATGGCGGATAAGGCAACCCGGATAGCTATCACTGTTCTCATCTAGTAAAATCGATTACAAGTACAATTACAACGTTTCACGCCTATTTTATTATTTTACTAGAATTTTCTCGTGATTTTGCTCGCGTTAATGTAGATGTTCTGTTGGAAAATCGTCAAAAACTGAAATGATGCGTTTTTATTGACACATAGTTAGCGGGACACCTGATGTTAAGTGATCACCGCTGCCCATGGACATTTGCAGCATTTAAGGAACCGAAAATTGCATTGCCATCTTAAAAAGGAATAAAATATGAGAGGGAATAGCAAGTCAGGAAAAGAATGGGGGTAGTGGGGGTTAGGCTGCTGGCTCTCATCGTACGAGCGCAGTTATCTTAACTAGTTGCTAGTTAGTAACTAGCAATCTTCTGTGTTCGTGAGGCTATAGTCTGTAGCTACAGGTAAACTCTACCTCATAGTGACCTGATCTAACGACATCTCGAATTTCATATTTTTCTACGTCTAAAGACGTCAAACATGTGACTCTGGGTTGATTTAAGGTGTCATTAAGATTGATGACACCGGATTATATCATATTTTGCAAATTGTTGCCTGGAATGCTGTGTCTAATTCTTACAACCAAAACCAAAGAATGGACTAAGTGATTTGGGAATATGTCTTTTATCTAGACACGCGGTAGCATGTTAAACCTAAGTTCAAAATAAATAAACCTGTCGAGTACCACCGTTAGATGTGTTCCAAAATTAATTTGTTTGAGTTCTGCTTTGGGAAGAAGATATTATCCTGGTCACCGCAGGTGCAGCATAAGGTGTTTATTTACTCAAAAGCTTGAATTATAATCTAAATATATAACACATTCGTACACACACCTGTGATAATTGAGTAGTTAAACAATAGCCATTTTAGTGAACTTAAAATGTCCGGTATATTTGACAATTATCATTACTAGGATAAAATTTGCGTATGTTTAAGGTGCGACCAAAAGATGCAAACATCCATATTACACCTAATAATTTAATAATCGTATAAAACTTGTGAATCTCAGTCCACTAAGAACTTTACACTGTCCTTTTAAATTATTATTAATTTTAATACATCAGAATAACTTCATTCCTTGATGAAAACCCGTTCAGCTGCGTCTTCCTATTAGTTAATATTGGATACATTTAAAGAATATAAAAATAATTAGATTATTAACTGAGCTAAATTTTTCTAATGAAAAAAGTTATTATTGTGTAAATTTTTTGCCTTTTGTTATATTAACGTATTCTTTTTTTTTTTTTTTTTTTTTTTATGCCGTCTGTCACTTCTTGCGTGGCAAGAATTTTTTTTTTTTTTTTAAATGAGGTAGTCATATAACATTTTTATTTATTAACCGCTATTTTTATTTTTTGCGGCGTTATTGTCTTTTTTCCTTTCAGGGTCTCTCTTTTCCCTTCGTTTTCTTTTAATTTTCGCTTTTCTATATACAATTTTTCATATTTACAATTTCGTTTTATCTAATTATTATACATATTATTTAACAAATTTATTTAAAAACTACCTTAATTCTATTTACAATTGTACTCTTGCCGACGGCTTGAGGTTGCAGAGGTTTGTTACGGAACGCAGATTAGCTTAAAAATTTAAAACATTAAAATTCCAATTTAATAAATTAATAAAATTAATAATAAATTACAATTCTTACAATTAAAATAATATATAATTTAAATAATACTATACGATTAAGTTAAAATAATCTAAAAATACATTAAAAATTTAAAATAATAAAATTTAATAAATTAAATTAAATTGTAAAATAAATTCAGTAAATTTTTAAAATTCAAACGACATGTAAAAATAAAAATAAAATTTAAAACAATAAATTAAGGTTAAAATTTAAAATACTGATTATTTACCTTGTTTTATTGCGTTCCGTAACGGTTTTGGCCGTCTTGAGGCAGAACCGCTCCAGATACGGCCTGGAGTGTTTGTCAGACATTAAGTCTGCAATGGTTGTTTCAGTCAGTTTTTTACCAGTGCTTACTTCCAGGTCGCATCTGTCGCGGTCGTGCCTCGGGCATTCGAACAGTAGATGCTTGATGTCCTCTGCAACCTCGGGGTCGCACACGCAGCCAGCACTATCTCTCAATTTAAAGCGATGGAGATAGGCGGCAAAACCGCCGTGGCCCGTCAGCACTTGCGCCCACAAAGACGTCTTGTCGAGACCCTTCAGGGCCCGATAAGCGCGCCATACATCCGGGAAGAACATGCGGGTGACCTCGGCCGTGGTTCCACCGGTGTACCTCTCGTTCCACCGCCGGACCACGCCCTCTCTCATACGTCGTTTGACGTATGAGATTGGACACCTGGCATACGCCGGGGCGACCCTGGACTGAGCCGCCAGCCTCGCCAATTCGTCGGCGCGCTCATTGCCGGGGATCCCGACGTGAGCCTTCACCCAATAGAACTGGAGGGTTTTACCCCTCCCCTGCAGCTCCCTAATATTCTTGCGAATATGGGTAGCGAGGGGATGGTGCGTGTCCGGGTTCCGGATCAAATCGAGCGAGGACCGGGAGTCGCTGAGCACAGCCGCACAGTCGAAGCCCCTCGCGACGACCAGGTCAGTAGCCCTGGCTATCGCGAGTAGCTCCGCCTGAAAGACGGTGCACACCGACTCCAGCCTCAGCCGCTTTGTCCGGATCTCGGTCCCATCCCGCCAGTAGGAATATGCCGCCCCGACCCCGTCATCCGATTTACTACCGTCTGTGTAAATCAGATGAACGGGGAGCTGCAGCTGAGCCACAGTTTCGGGGAGCATATTCTCCAGGCACCGGTATTCAACCTCTGGCTCACTGGCGGGGTGGGGGGCCTTGATGAAGGCCTCACGCTCCTCCAGTTCGAGGAATTCCAGCTCATCGATCGGGCGTCCCCGTTTGCACTCAAACAGCCGGGCCACCTCCCAAACTCGAAGATCGAGCGGCAGGAGACCCGACAGCGTGAGCGCTGCATTGAGCGACACCGTACGATGTGACTTGGCGATCTTCTGTGCGAATCCCCTCTGGACGGTTGCAAAGGTTTTCCGCACAGAGATCTTCTCGGCGGCCTTCGCCCAGGAGCTCGCGCCGTACAGGATCGTCGGTTCGACGACTGCGGAGTATATCGTCCGGATGATCTCCGGACTCAGGCCCCATTCCACCCGAGCCATCGTCGACAGTTTCCTGTACAATCCCGTTGCCTTACGGCAAGCGTAGGCAACGTGACTGTTAAAGGTCAGTTTACTGTCGACGATGACTCCGAGGATTTTGAGCTCGGTCACCATCGAGATGTCAACGCCGCCCAGCTGCACAACCGGAGTGTCATACTTAAGCTTACGCGTGACTACCATCGCCTGAGTCTTTTCGGCGGAAAAGCGTAGCTTATTTATGACACCCCAGTCTCGTGCACAAGCCAGGGCAGCATTGGCTTCCCGCTGGATCCCGAGCGCCGTGTGCCCGGAGAACACCAAAACGATATCATCCGCAAATGCCTGCACGTACGCGCCCAGCCTATCCAGGTCGTCCAGGAGGGGGTCCAGCAGCATGTTCCAGAACAGAGGTCCACCGATGGAACCCTGGACACAGCCCTTGGTCTGTGTCCTCCGCACTGTTCTTCCCGCATAGTGCACAGCAACGCTTCGATCCCGGAAGTAGTCCTCGACAAGACGTCTAAGATTTACGGGGATACCCTTTTCCATCATTCTACACTTTATGGCTGGCCACCACGCGTTGTCGAACGCCCCCTCGATGTCAAGAGAGACCACGAGGGCGGTCTCCTTCCTGTGAAGGACGCCTCTGATGTGCTGCATCAGGTCATACAGCGTATCCTCCGTGCTCCGCTGCGGTGTGAAGCCGTACTGCCTGGGATTGGACCTGGGCAAGACGTGCCATCGGATTCGACGACACAGAACTTTCTCAAGGATCTTGCCCATGATGGAAAGGAGTCCAATGGGCCGGTACGACTTTGCGCGTGCATAGTCTGGACGCGCTGGTTTCCTGAGCACCACAACAGATGCCTCCTTCCACGGCGCTGGGAAGCACGCCAGGCCGAGGCATCGGTTCAGGATGGCCAGGAACAGCGCGATTTCCGCATATATGGCGTGGCAGCATATATCACTGGTAAATCCATCCTGACCCGGTGCCTTTTTAGGATTGAAGCTGTGCAGCGTCCGGACCAACTCCGCCCTGGTGATCGGGGGATCGTCGGTGTCCTGAGGCATGCGTACACTGACCAGGTCCGCACGGCTTCGGATGGCGGCGTGGACCTCAGAGTCCGTACCGCCATCGTCATCGGCGAAGAATGTCCTGGCCAGCAACGCCGCCGACTGGTCCGGGCTCTGCACAACCCCGTCCTCCACGAGGAGCTGGTCCTCGCGGTGACCTGTCGCCCTTCTCAGTACCCGATAGATACCGTCCCACATGGATTCCCTCTCTTGCGTCGAGGTGAACTCCTTCCAAATATTAACGTATTCAGATACATGTCTGCGCACATCAATACACGAACATTAATGATGTAAATTCAACTAACTTAAAAATGCGTGATCGATATGAATTCAGTAAAAATTCTACATGGTTATTGTAATGGTAATAGTCATATGAATCATGATATGTCACGCTAGATCTCCATTTTCGATATATTTAGGCTATCATAGGGGCACCACCTTGTTTTTCCAAGACACGTAAACATTCTCTTGACTGTATTTATTAAAAGTAGACAAGGGATCGCCGACCGAAGTTCGTGAAATTTTCAACCAATTTCAAGATTGACCACAGATAATCTATTCTCAATTTGACCACGGACTTACGTGTTATAAACATTGTGTAATATTGTTTTATAGACTTAAAGTATTTTTATGCACAATTTTCAAAAATTGGTGCGAAATGTTATACTCCTCCGTCCGTGCAATTTTCGTAAAAAGTGATACAAAGTTTTTACTTCACGTATTAATATCCAGATAGGTACTATGTAGGATTCAATCCTTACAATTGAGTATTAAGCTAATTCCCTTGAACAGATTAAATTACTTGTGTAACTTGGGGGACAATGTAATAATATAGCCTAACAGATCTGTTAAGTTCTATAGGTATAGGTGATGGTTTTGTATTTAAGCCTATAAAAAAATAAAATTGAACAAAACAAACTACACGAAGCAAGAATTCGTGTGTTATTAAGTTTAAATAGATATATCAAAATTGAATTCTTACTAATTAAGAAAATAATATTAAGTGAGGTAGATTCAAAATATAGTCTACTAACTACAATTCGTATGCGGACTGGCTCGATCAGGGCATTACCTCACGAGCACAGAAGACCGGCATGAAGTAGCTAACATAGCTGTGCTTCGTAGGGTGAATGAGGGAACGTCGTTTCATTCACGTTCCATTTCTTTTTATTCCTTATTTCTTCATAAGCTGGCAATGTATTTATGGCTCTTCTGGTGCTGCAAATGTCCATGGAAAGCGATGATCACTTAACATCAGGTGTCCCACCTGCTCGTTTGTTAGCTTTTTTATATAAAGAACAACTTTAAATTTGTAGGACATATAATGCTTTTCATTAATATGTGTTACTACAGTTACTATATACTATATTCTACATCCAGGGTTTTAAATAAATGCCCAAGATTTAACAAGACCATGTCCTGGTATTCAAACTCGGAAATGGCAACCCTAAACTAATTCAACTTTAATACGTTCGACTTTCTACTAAAGGGTAAATACCTTTCACCGCGTCATACATGAATTGTATCTATTTAATGTTGTCCATAATAAGTTCTTTGGTCTACTTTTGAACAATACAAACCCTGACATTACTGACGATGTTATTCACTTAAATTTTTTTATTTCCTTAGTAGCAATAAAATATTCCAAAGATTCATAGTATGGTCATGGCTTATTGAAATATATGTCAGCCTTCATTAACTACCTGATATCAATTAAAAACATACTTAATCCTTGTATTAATAACGCAGAACCGAATATTATTTCTTAAAAATCTTTCTTAAAGATAAACTCTGTCACTATTTAGATTCACGCTCGTAATGCTTTAGTTTCCTAGGATTGCCGATTGTCAAATTATGGACGCAATATTATGAGCGTCTAAAAACACTTACTACACTAAACTCTAGAGAAACGTGCCATACTGTTTCCATACAAAACATTTAAGTGACGTCAGGGTACATATGTAAATTAGCATAAAAGTGACAGACAACGCATCCTAAGAAACCAAAGAATCTTAATTATTGATGAAATATTACTACTCATATATAACAGAATAAATATTTACTAGCTCGTCTCCGCACATCGATTCCAAATGGTATCATTGTGTGCACTGAGTATTCTGAGGAGCAGCTTCCGCCTGTAGAGAGGAAATTAAGGAATTTAGCAGGATATGGGATTGGTGGGTAAATTGCTAGGTATCGTTTGGGTGTAATAAGCGAGAAAGCACAACGCATTGTGGAAAGGACTCTAATTTCTGATAAAGTGGTATATAATGTATTTCCGTAAAACTGAAAATGTCCTACTTCTGGCCTTAAATTGATATTTTAGTCAGGAGAATTATAATGTTTGACTGTTTTCAACTTTTATACAATAATTAAATCCTATTTTAAAAATTGATATGACAATCTAGGATTATAATTAGTTTTTCTAACATCAGAACAGTAATTACAGTACAACGGGGAAACAGAAGCCAATTGGAATTCTTCACACTCATTAATTGAATTAGTTTAGTTCTTTTCTCGCATTTTAAAAGCTGACGAAGATAAATATTAAGAAACAACGTACACCACTGAACTTGGCCTATTCTGTAATGTTATTCCTGAGATCATGTATATGACTTTCATTTTTCTCAGTGATATCTCCAAACCCTTTTTTATCCGAAAAAAAATACAACATAATATATGTTACGTGAGATTATATTAAGATGCTAAAAAGTGTGTACTAAGGTTTAGATTATGGTAAAATATTAAAAAGTGCGACATACTATAGGTTAAATGAATACTCACTGATCATCCTCGCGAAGCCGAAATCACAGAGTTTGACGACACCGTCGCTGGTGAGCAGAATGTTCTCAGGCTTGACGTCACGATGGATGCAGTTATGTCGGTGGCAGTACGCGACCCCTTGGAGCGTCTGCCAGATGATTTGCTTCGATAGCAATTCTGGACAACCCTGATAAGAAACTTTATTGCTAATTACAATAATTATATTTTGTTAACCGAGTGTCAGGTACAATTGTAAGTTTTGCTTACGTAAGTTATTTATAGCCAATGGCGTGTCGTTCGTAAAGACAAAAAGACTGCCTACCCTAATTAACTCAAATAAACTTTTTACAATATGTTTTTGCTGGTGGATATTATTAATTGTATAATTACAAAATCAGATAAACGCTTTATATAGTCTATTTTTGTTTTGTCCTATTTAGTAACAATACCCGGAACGATATTCACGAACTTTCGAACATTATTTTTCCTGGTAACTTTTCATTATAAAAAATCATTTAGTTCAATCATTCGGTCGACATTTTCTCGTCTCTAATTCTTATGTATGGTTAGAAATACGCCATTTTTGTTTGCCAGATAAGACAAGTAAAGACGAATAGACTATAAGTGGACGCTGATAAGCAACAATGTGTCAACCCACAAAAAGTTGAATTCGGAGATATTGACGTATTTTTTGTATCTATTTAACATTATTCAAAAAAAAAATCAAGTGATCCAAACTAAATATATACGGAAAAAGGTTCTTAATTTAATGTTTCGAATTTCAAGGGCTTTCCATATTTTGCTATTTATACAATAATCTCAAATATTTGAAAAAGTTTTTATTAGATAACATATTAATTATATCAATCTGCTTTTAATCTATTATACCTTTTATCAAAATAGAAAAGAAAAGATAGAGGCTTCTACACACAAAAAGTATTGCTTATCAGCGTCCAAGTATGCAGTGAATATTTTCTCTAACTAAAAAATTCTATGCACGCAACGGCAAACTCAAACTCAAACTCAAACTCAAACTCAAACTCAAAATATACTTTATTCAAATGGGCTTTAACAGCACTTTCGAATCGTCAAGTTACATGTCATATTTTAATTTTTATAAAGCTACCACCGGTTCGGAATGTAGTCTCTACTGAGAAGAACCGGCAAGAAACTCGATAGTAACTCTTTTAAAATAATTTATACATAATGTATTTTTATTACATTTTAATTATGTTATCCGGATAGAAAATCAACGCTTATCAAATCCACGCCTCTTTGTCGTCAAAATATTCTTGTATGGTATAATATGCTTTATTTATTAAAGATTTTTTAACGTAGGCTTTAAACTTATTAAGTGGCAAATGTAAAACTGTTTGCGGGATTTTATTATAGATGCGAATACCAGATCCCAGAAACGATGAACTGACTTTATGAAGACGAAAGTTTGGTATGAAAAGTTTATTTTTTCTTCTAGTGTTTACACAATGCCTGTCACTGTTCTTAGGAAAACCATCACTATTTTGAAAGATATATAAAATATTAACGTAAATGTATTGTGACGCAACCGTGAGAATATCTATCTTCTTAAATACATCCCTAAGGGAGTCTCGAGCTCCGAGACTATATATTGCTCGAATAGCTCTTTTTTGTAAGACAAATACAGTCTCAATGTCTGTGGCATTACCCCAAAGTAATATACCATAAGACATAACACTGTGAAAGTAACTAAAGTATACTAGACGAGCAGTATCAATATCAGTTAAATTTTTAATTTTTCTAACAGCATAAGCTGCGGAGCTGAGTCTTCCTGCGAGGGATGACAAATGGGGCTTCCACTGAAGTTTTGAATCTAAAGTAATGCCCAAGAATACTGTACTATCAATTACATTAAGTATTTCATTATTCAAAACAAGATTAAAATTTTGTTTATTAACGTTAGGTAGTGCAAATTCGACACATTTCGTCTTTTTGGCATTTAAAACTAAATTGTTTAGAGTAAACCATTTCTGTACATGCGATAGTGCATTGTTTACGTCGTCATACTTATCTTTCTTTCTGTCGACTTTAAATATTAATGAAGTATCATCAGCAAACAACACAATATCACAAATATTGTTAACATAAAAAGGCAAATCATTAATGTAAATTAAAAATAAAAAAGGACCCAAAATTGATCCTTGTGGAACACCCATTTGGAGAACAGATCCAGAAGACTTTGTTTCGTTAATAGTAACTTGTTGAATTCTACCGCTTAAGTATGAAGCAACTATATCAAGAGCTTTATCTTTAATACCATAATAATTAAGTTTCTTCAATAGCGTTTCATGTACAACACAATCAAACGCTTTTGATAAGTCACAAAACACTCCGATAGCATTCTGTGACTTTTCCCAAGCATCATAAATATGTTTTAGAAGGGCCACTCCCGCATCAGTCGTAGAACGACCTTTCGTAAACCCGTATTGTTCACTATGGAAAATATTATTAGCTTTAAAATGTACTAGAAGTTGATTTAAAATAATTTTTTCGAAAATTATACTTAAAGATGGGAGTATAGAAATTGGCCGGTAATTACTGGGATCGCACTTATTCCCTGTTTTAAAAAGAGGTATTATTTTACTATTTTTCATAAGGTCAGGAAACGACCCCGAATCTACACATGTATTAAAAACTAAAGCTAAATGAGGAGCAATATCATTAATGATAGTACTAAGTAATTTGACTGATATGCCCCATAAATCATTGGATTTTTTAATATTTAACGATTTAAATGTTTTAATAATATCAGAAGGACTAACGTATTCAAACGAAAAACGGACACTACATAGAGCGACGTTATTTTCTAATAATGTGGTAGCGTCTAATGTAGATGAGTTTAAATGGGATGTTACCTCGTTAGGTATTTTAGCAAAAAAATTTTCAAAAACATTTGCCACTTCTACTTCCGACTTATTACTAATCTATTATACCTGAAAAAACTTACTATGTAACATAAATTTATCTATACTAATATTATAAAGAGGAAAGATTTGTTTATTTGTAATGAATAGGCTCCGAAACTATTGGGCCGATTTCAAAAATTCTTTCACCTTTGGAAAGCTACATTATCCCCGAGTAACATAGGCTATATTATATTTGTGTGTGTGTGTGTATGTGTGTGTGTGTGCGCGGGTGCGTGTGTGTGCGTGTGTGTGTGTGTGTGTGTGTGTATACCCGTGCGAAGCCGGGGCGGACCGCTAGTACAATTATATAATGCACCAATTAACTTAAATTTTAAGTAAATTAAAAAATATATTAATTATTTTAATTTAATCGTTATTTTTTTGTAAGCGCACCGTGAAGTGTTTAGATCTGACTTTTTTATAATTTTGCAGCTTACCTAAGTCACAGAAAAGTATAATGAATTAAAAGTGGATTGGTATAGTAAAGACTTTAACCGAGTGATAAGTTTCGTATAATTTTCAAATATATGAGATTATTGCAAAATCCAATTTTTGGAACACTTCAATATTCTAAACATTATATTAAGAAACTTTTTTTCCGTAATTGTTTAGTTTAGATGACTTGAAATTTTTTAGAATAATGTTAAATACGCATTATATGCAAGTGACCCATTATCAGTGTACATTAATAAGTATCTCAGAATTTGACTTGTGGGTTGCCACAGTATTGCTTATCAGCATATAATTATTTTCGGAATTATCACCCTTAATAGTGAGCAGTTGAGTAAGTGGTGAGAAATCGTCATGTAGTCAGTTCTCTAACAAAATATTTAGATTTTTTCTGTCAAATACACTAAAACTCAACAAGGAATTGTACTTTTAGAATTGGACAAATAAGAATGTTTACCAATTTTAGTAACGTTGGCATTAACGATGATCAATAGCAGTCAAATATTTATACAATATTTAACAACCTTGATTTTTTATATACAGGTGTCAACTGGGCATGTGTTGGACATTTTACCAGCTTAAATAGAATCGGCATTTAAAAGTAAAAAAAATGAATTCAATTCTTTTAAATAATTTTTCATTAATGATGCCTATACTGTACGCGCCTAAGATCTAACGTTACAATTAATAAATAAAAAAAATATTAAGTTTTTTACTTTTAAATATCGATTCTGTTGTAAAATATCCAACAGATGCTCAGTTGATACTCTGTATATAATCGGAATCTCGGAAACGGTTCCAACGATTTTCATGAAAAGTATGCAGGGGTTTCGGAGGCGATAAAAAGATCTAGCTAGTATCCGTAGCTAGTCTCCGTGTTTTCAGGCTATGAATAACTGCTTCTAATTATATTTTACTTACTACGAAAAAAAAACATATTTTTCAAAACACAATTTACCAAAAAAAAAAACTGAGCAAAGCTAAGTCATCCAGGTACTTTCTATCTATAATAGGAAGTAACAAGTGCTCGTTAAATATACCAAAACATTCTATTAAAAAAGAACAGCACAGATTATTATTTTACTATCAACGGACGCACGCTAACTCTGACATAACCCTTAACCTTATTCCAAATTGGTACACATCAACATCGTCAATACTTTCTTACTTGAACTTTGGCCAAACTATTGTTCGTAGCATAAAAGTTCGAAGGCATTGTTAGCTCCGAAAAAAGACAATACAATCTACCAAAAAAGTATACAAATATTTTACGCCCATAAAACTTCTTATAAAGAGCAAGACATATATCATAAATTTTGTATACCGACTATAGAAAAGGATAGGGTCCTTGATTTGGTTTCCAATTTTTCTTTTAAATAATAAATAGTATATAGATAAATGCATCAACACTCAACGGCTCATTGGGATGTCATGATCCTGAGTTGGGCGTTCGGAAACACACATCACAAACAAACACCCAGACCATAATAAACATCTGTATGATCAACATAGAGGCTTGCCGTGAGCGAATAGTCGGTCAGTTTCAGTGACCTCTGCGCCAATCTGTCAGTCATAAAATAGTTTTTACTTTAAGGGTGGTCCTCATTTTAATCAAGACTCGAACGAATCAAGTCAAATTAGTGAAGCTTCATTTACCAATTCACTGGGCAGTTCACAGCAAATCTAAAGTAACAAAAAATAATTATTGCGAAGTTTTAAAGGAAATTTAATAATTTTTCAGAGTTTCCGACCGACTTCAAAAAAAGAGGAGTTTCTAAATTTGTATTCTATTTTTTTATATTCTTCATAACTCTATCTTTTCTTAACCGATTTTGAAAATTCGGATTTCTAATTATTTCGGATTGAACCCATAGTAATTTTATCGAAATCGGAAATCAATAACTTTTAAAATCGAAATAACTGGTAAAAATGTGTCCAAGTAAACAAAATTACGTATTTTTCTTTTGAAATCGTTTATTTTTTAGGTCTCAGTTATAATACTAAAAATAAATTATCTTGTATTTCAATTTAGTTGGTTTCCAAACATCATCGCGAAGAAATTATCATCCCATATTGCGGCCTCTTCAAGTTATATTTCGCGATTTAAATTATTCTATCTCCTTCTTTAAGGTTCAATCTATCGCGATAAATTAAAACGAGATCAGCGATTAGGTGTAAAAACGGAACAAATAGACATATAACCAGAGTTATTTACACATTTATAATATTAGTATCGAATTGGAATGAAATAAAAAAAATAATTTAAGGCTGTACTAGTTAGTGTCTCTATGCAGAGGTACTAAAAAGTACAGCCTTAAATTCTTCCCTTTCGAAAATATCTACACGTCCTTGGTCTCCTTATAATAATTACACATATACGAATATACGCAGTTCGTAGGATACTCGCTAAAATCGTTTGCGCAAAAGACCGGCGCGGGCGCAGCGAAGGTCACGTTATGTTGGCACAGCAAGCATTTTACAAACACACCGGTCTACGAACTCGATCTATTAAGTCCAATTTTTATTTTATGATAATTATGACATTTGGTAAATATTGAATTTTATCATAAGACGGCTATTAATATCTGTAAATATCATTAGGAGGTCAAAAAGGTTAACTGAATCGGTAGTATAAACAACGAATCTCATTTGATACGCTAGACTTTTGTAACTTCTATTGTTTTATAAGTGAGATGACTAATAATGTGAGTTCATTTTGTTATTCTTTAAACGTCACTCTAATTGCATCGTTTTTGCTTCATCTATATATTTTGGTAGCTGAGCCCCGTGGTTTTATCTGCGTTAATTCGAGAAAAAGACCTACTTAAACATATATAAATAATTTTAACTCCTATTGATTGTAACGTAATGCTATATAGCCTAAAACCTTCTTCGTTAAATGGACTATCAAACACAAAAATATTTTTTCAATTCAAAACAGTAGTTCTTGAATTTAGTACGTTCAATAAAACAAACAAATTTCTTAATTTTATAATATTAGTATAAATATGTATAAAAGCATTTTCTCACTAGCTAATTAAATATGAAATCTCAAAAATAACTTGATATTACGATGCTGAAATTTGGCAAGTAGCTAGCTTAGAGAACGCAGGTAGGAGTAATAATGTAGGCTAAGAATGATTTTTTAAAATTATAAATAAATAAATAAATAAACGCTTCACACTCAACGGCCCCCATTAAGTTCTTGTGACCTTGTGTTGGGGGTCCGGAAACACACACAACACTAACACTAATACACACAACCCAGACCACGACAAACATCCGTATGACGAATACAGACGTTTGTCGCGAGCGGGGATCGAACCCGCGACCGTTAGCGCTTGAGTCAGTTGCAGTGACCACTGCGCCAACGTGTCTGTCAATAATTCAATCTCTAAAAAAGTAAAACGTAAGTTCAAAGCGAATGAGGTGTCAGCAAAAGATAGTATTTTTACGTTAAAAAATTTAAATAAAGTATGAAATGTACTTGGAAAATTTACAACTGTAAATGTTTGTGTCAAAAAAAAGACACTGAAAGTAAATCCGGTCGAGTTTAAAAGCTATTGATTTATATCTTAGGCGAGAATTACATTTATAAGTCTTGCAGCTTTCGTATGGTTACTTAGGTAACTATTACCACGTTTCAGAGTTGTTTATTATCAATTGACGTAAATGGATGCTAATAAGCAATAATGTGTCATCCCATAAAAAGTCAAATTCGGAGATGTTTATGTATTTGGATACTGCATCACCTAATCAACATTATTAAAAAAAATTCAATTTTTTGATTGTTTCGAAGTTCAAGTGTGTTCCATATTATCAAATTAATACAATAATCTTAAATATTTGAAAAACTTTTTATCAAGTAATATATTAAATATATAAATCTGCTTTTGATTCATAACACCTGTTATCAAAAAAGAAAAGAAAAGACGGATGTATACTTCTTCAAACACATTTATTAAGAATAGGTTTGACATCTTTAAACGCCATTTTCTCAAAATGAATTCCGTGTGGCTTAACACAGTATTGCTTATCAGCGTCCAAATATACTTGTGAGTTTAACTCTCGTAACGAGAGTAAAACTTAAAACTGTAATTCTCGCCTTATAAAAGTCTGTGGGCAAAACTTACAAGTGTAATTGTCACTTTCGAATTAGCTTATGTTCGAAACGGCTTATAACTTAGCTAAATATCTATCACGATTCCGTAATGACCGGGAAACTTAAAATTCAAAATATTAGTATAATGTTTTTTTTTTAATTAATGAATATTAATGTAACAGGTATGATTAATAAAAATTTTCCATAGAACATTTACTTGTTAATCTCTAGATTTTATACTTAATGTTAAATTAAAATAGCATTTAATTATTTAAAATAAATTATTCATGAATTAGATAAGTTAAACTGTCTTAAAATGTAATGTTTCCGTAAATTATAATTTTGATAATATATTATTAAAATAACCTCTACGTCAAACACTAAACTAAATAGGAAATGTACTACAATTAAATAAATACGAAATCACTTAAAGTAAATGACTCATTTGAAAAATATGGTATTTATAATTATCATCCATATTATACCTGAAATATTAAACGTGCAAATTTAAATAAAAAATATGCAAAAATAATTGAAATAAAACTATTACATATATTTAATTCAAAAATAAAAAACCCGACTGCGTTACGAGACCATCTGCAGTGAGAATCGTTACGAACCAACTTTAAATCGATATAGATCCTAAACGATAATTGGACGCTGATAAGCAATACTGTGTCAAGCTACACGAACTTCAACTTGAGAAAATGGCGTCTAAACATGTCAAACGTATTCTTTATACATTTCTTTGAATAAGTATTTATCCATATTTTCTTTTCATTTTTGATAAAAGGCCTAATGCATTAAAAACAGATTGATATATTTAATATATTATCTAATAAAAAGTTTTTTAAATATATGAGATTATTGTATAAATTACAAAATATGGAACGACCTTGAAATTCGAAACAATTAATTAACAAATTTTTTCTGTAGATACTTATTTAGTCTATATGTCTTTATTTTTTATTGAATAATGTTGAATAGGTGATGCAGTATCAAATTACATCAATATCTCCGAATTCGACATTTTGTGGGTTGACACATTATTGCTTATCAGCATCCAATTCTGATTCAAAAACGATATGAGAAACCTATAAATCATTTTTAATTACCTATTCAACGATACCGCACTTGACATAGTCCGTCCATTTTCTTTTTTTTTCTTTTTCACATTCTGGCATCCAAAATTAGCCATTTTGATTTTTCCAAATATTTATGATTTTTATTGTTCTATAATCGTTGATTAGATTGGAATATGGACTTCGATGTCAACTGAATACAGTCTAAACCTAAAGTGATAAGATACATCTAACAAGATAAAGTCTAAAGCTTATCTCGCAATATTGTCAATATTGATCACGAAATGTTTTTTCTATCGACTTCAAAAAAAGGAGTTTTCTATTAAATAGTGTCTGTTTTTTTAATGTTTAAATTAAAAGAAAAATCCTGTAAATGTTCTAGTGCTAGGCAAAGGTCTCCTCTCCTATTAAGAAGAAGTTTTAGGAGCTTAATTCACCCCGCTGAATATACATACGTCAGAATTCCTCCCGCCACAATCAGGTTTCATTTGACACCTGAACGTTGCTAGCCATGTTCTATAATATAATATAATCATATATTTACGCTCAATCGGCGTAAGGTTTATGGGCTGTCAAGTGACTGTATAGTCTGTGACATTTGTGACAGTGATACTCTGTGACATTATTACTATTGGGATCCGGTTTCCAGCGCTCGCTCTCTGTTACGTGACTCCGATACGCGCACACTATAAACAACAACAGTTCCTGAAAATCATCGTGTTTACCAACAACAAAACATCTATAACATTTGCGCCATCGTAACCAATCAAACACGTTTGGTCTAAATAGTGCCACAAAAGTACAAAACCCACATACATTCATACATACATACACACATACATAGGCTGATAAACATCATAACCTTTCTTTGCGTTGCGCAGTCGGGTAATAAACGGATAAACATCGAGTATATTCATTGTTTTTATCATGACGCGCGACGTTTCGACCACTTAACAGTGATCGTGATCACGGTAGTCGAACCGAGTTTACTTAATTACAATATAAAGGCCAATACTATTCTTGTTATATTTGAACTGACTCAATATATCAATATTTGGTTATCTACGTAAAGATATTTATGTACGAATATGGCATTTAGATGTTCAAAATGCGTCATAGTTTTTTTGTATTAATAAAATCAAAAATAAATTAAGTCAGGATAAAATATTATACGTAACGTATGTCGTAGCGTTTTATAATATAGCCTATAACGATATTTAAACGTGCTATTGAATTCTAAAAGAATTATCTAAATCTAAATGTACTTAATCGTACATCCTGAGCATAGCAAATTGAAAAAAAAAACAAATACTTTACTTTTATAAATGGACATTGATAGGCTATACTGTGTCAACCCACAGGACTTCATTCTGAGAAAATAACGTCTAAACATGACGAAACTATTCTTAATACATTTGTTTGAAGAAGTATATATTCACCTTTTCTCTTCTATTTTGATAAAGTTATAATGAAATAAAAGCAGGTTGGTATAGTAAAAAGATTATTTAATGATAAGCTTTTTAAATATATGTCATTAATGTATAAATTGCAAAATATGGAACACACTTAAAATTCGAAACATTTAATTAAGAAACTTTTTTTGCGGTACTTATTAGGTTCAGATGACTTGAATTTTTTTTTAACTAATCTTAAATACGTAACGCATTAAGAGAATATATCAATATTTCCAAATTTGACTTTTTGTGGGTTGACACATTATTGCTAATCAGCGTCCAATTAAAATTAATTTAAATAGATATTTGTTTATTCCATTAATTTTAATTTTATTAACATTATCTGTTTTAAAATTTGAGAAAAGACTACGCGTAAATTTTAAGAAGATTCATGTTAAAAAAATAAAACCAAATTTTAAAAACGAATTCTAATTTAAAATATCACAAAAGGTTAATAAGTTATCGTGTATTTGATATAAAAACCTCACCACGTATCATCAGGGTGGAGGTTTTAAAAAGTTGCTAAATCGCGTGATTCATCTACCTATAACATTTTTTTAAATAATATTATTCAAACAGCTCTAGCACTTGTGGTCAGAATAATACTAATACCTGTGTTGTAACGATTACTTGATCCAAAATCTCATTCGATGGTGCGTTGAACGTTGTTAAACAATAACAATTGCCCTTGAAGTTAAACTCAGGGTCAAATACTCGTAAGTTCAATAAAAATATTAAATACAAAAAAAAATGACGTAGATGGGAAATTATAGCATGTAACGATGGCTGTAAACCAGGGCCGGATTAAGAGTTATGGCGGCCCCTGGGCAACGAAGGAGTGGACTTAATTATTTTAATGTTACTATTGTAGGTAGAAATGCTAAAAAAAATTAGATTTTTTAACTATATTGTGGAGGCCCTGGGACTGAAGCCCCGTATGCCCTAAGTCCGGCCCTGGTGTGAACTTATGTTTGACACTAATACATGGGTAATAAATAAAACATTTTCTAAATATACTTTTAGCTACATTTTCTTTGTTTCCAATTTTTTTTTTGTTTTCACGTAGCTGATTATGGTACAAATTATGGTAGTGTTTACTAAGTATATCATTTATTCGTATTTTGTTAACGAACGAGTTTCATTTTTTGTAACCGACTTCAAATAACAGAGGAGGTTCTTAAGTCGTCGGGGATTTTTTTATGTATGTTAACCGTTTACATGAAAACGGCTTAGTCAATTTGTTTTTTTTTTTTTTTTTTTAAAGAAGTATAATTCCAAATTTAGAAAGTCCCGTACAATTTACATTAACATCGGTTCAGTAGTTCGGTTTTAAAATCAAAATAATCATTAAAGAAATTACGTAGTTTGCTTTTAAAGTCAGTTCCCCTTTTTATAAAATTCTTGTATTAATAAATGAAACACAATTACATCTAACCGTGCACGTAATGCAGTAGTTTTTAGTAAACGTCCTTAAACGGTTACGGTAAAAAAACTAATCAGAAAAATATATACTTGAGTAACCTAACGTTATAAATACACAAACATAAAAAAATACATACAGTCGAATATGGTCCTTTTTTGAAGTCTGTAAAAAAAACACTGTCTATGTTACGTTTTAACATGAAACACAAGACTTAAAACCATTTTAATTAATTTTAATACGATAATAGCTTGTTTCCTGGAATAGAATAATAAAAAAAGACACCAAGAAATTGAAATAGAATTGAATGATCTCAAAGACTTACAACGTTGTAACGTTTAAACATTTTTTCTTACCCGACTGACGCAGAAGGGCGGGTAATGGTTTTCGCGCGTACGTATGTATGATATGTTAGTATGTACATTAAATTTTTACCTAAACGACTCGACCGATTCCGAAGAAACTTTGTAAACCAATCTGTTTGGACACCAATCTGTTCATGTTTAAAATACAAGCTTGGGTTCGTATCACTAGTTTAATTTATATTTTTAATATATTTATAAGAGCGATGACAAGCAATACATCCTAGAGAGAGAGGGTGTATACTGAAAAAAATATAGTTACTAATTGATCAACGACTTATCTATGGACAAATATAATTTTACTTTTATAACATATTCCTGACAGTTCTTCTATCTCTATCTACAATTCTTATCTTGGAAAAACGGGCATCCAAGCAGACGAAGCCTAGAACACAGCCCTTTAGCAATAAGTATTAATTTATGATACAAGTTTAAATAAAAACCAAACACGTGATGCAGTAATCGAACGCAAAATTGAGTAAACGACCGGCGAGGCGTGCTATTGGCTAACTTCGAGAACGGAGAAACGTCAGATTATCAGCGATACGATAAGCGTTGCTTTCATTGAAGCAAAACGATAGAGATCAAGACTTTTAGGAAAGTGGAACCGATTTCATAAGCTAAATAGGTAATTTAATTTACTTGAATGACATACTAATTACAATTATTTTTATTTTACAAAAAAAACTCCTAAACCTGTTATGGTACTAATGAGAGAGAGACCCTTTCAAACAACAAAACAATAAATTAAATCTGTCAAGTCCTTTTTGAGTAGGTAATTGGTGAACATACATAAAAATTGTCCCCAACGAATTGAGGACCTCCTCCTTTTTGTAAGTCGGTTTAAATGGAAATATATAATCTATGCATAATCTTTACGTTATATTAGAAATGCGAACCCGATTCCTTCTTCCTACTGTCTGTGTGTAAATCGTTTCTCGCCATTTGTACGCTTAGATCTTTCAAACTACACAACGGATTTTAATGCGGTTTTCATCAATAAACCGAGTGATTCAAGAGGGAGGTATATCTTACCTTTAAATGAACAATTCTTGTATATACGAGTATCATCATATATAATCTGAATCGCGATAACAGTTCCAATGATTTTCACGAAATTTAGTGTACAGGGGGTTTTGGGGACGAGAAATCGATCTAGCTAGGTTTCATTATAAGTAATACCGGACAAAGCTCGATCATGAGATACTAAGTATATACGCATATTGTAGTAGACAAAATCCGAGTATTTCAAATGTTTATAATGTGATGTCAAAAAATCTAAATACGTTAAAGCGGGAGCGGGTCGCTAGTATCACAATCGCTAACACTTCGTCTGCGTTTTAAGGCCTAAGGTTACACAGTGACACACGTGCTTAACGCGGTGTACACACGTGGGAGTCATGCGAGTCGTGCGGCCGAAGGTATTGGAAATCAACCGGTTCCTATTAAGTAATTCACTTGGTAGCTGTTAAAATTCTATATTTTCTAGTCAATTAAAATGGTATAACAGTATATAGAGTGTAATAGGAAAATAATAGGTTAGGTTAGGTTAGGTTATTGTTATTATCTACTATTCAGACTTTTTTTTGTAGGAAAAAATTACGGAGATTTGTACCCACTAAAACCATGTGATGGCCGTCATCAGCACTGAAACTACTGATGCGATTTGAAAATCTATTATTGCGTTAGCCCGTTTATTTCCAATTTGTTTATTTTATATGTATAGATTATATATATATAAATATATATAATCTGACTGAATCATCAACGCAGAGCCTAAACCGCTGGGGCTACAAACTTTTAATTTTGGCTGTAGGTGGCTTTTAGGTTGCAGGTATCCACTAAGAAAGGATTTTTTTAATTATTTAACCCTAAGGAAAGGGGTAAAAACGTTTCTATGAAAAATCTTATTCCGTGGTCGTATTAACTTAAAACCACACATACTTCTGGGTGATAGTAATGAAATGTAAAATAGAAAACAGGGTACTATTATTTCACACTGGTATGCAAAGGGGCAGTAAAATTTGTATGAAGAAAATGTATTTTTTTAGCCCAATATCCTTAAATTCAGCACAAACATTGCTTAGGGAGAAAAACTAAACGTACGTATCGCAGAATTTCAAAATCATTTCTTATAGTGACGCTAGGGGGTATTAAATCCTGGAACGGTAACAGTTTCGCTGGTAGATTTATTTAGCTGAAAATCTAAAATATACGCGGGCGAAGCCGCGAGCAACTGCTAGTGTATAATATAAGTTACGTTACGACTCATAGGAGAGGAGCAGTAACAATAAACGCGAGTGAAACGGCGAGGGGTAGCTAGTTTTATATAAACAAAGATACAAACTGCCTTACTACAAAAGATTTAAACATACGTTAAATGTGTTTTTATAAAAATCCGTACAACAAATCCGCGGCTTAAGCTTAACATGCTTTAGATATAGATTAAGATAACGTTTAAGTAAGTTTAATAATTGTCTAAAACCTATTTTAGCTGTCAAATGTACTTAACATGTAACATTTTATTAATAAGTATTTTTATAATTTTACTCATTGTTAACCAATGTAGATAATATTTTAAGCAAAGTTAAATTTTTTAACATTGTTTAGCTGGTGAACGTGGTTTTACTTCATCGTTTGTAGTGTGACAGAAAATGTTTGACTCACTGATGGATATTTCTCTAGCTCGTGGAGCACGGTGTGGTCGCAGTACTCGAACACGAGGTGCAACTTGCGCTTCCGGCGGAACACTTCGATCAGATTCACCAAGTTCGGATGTTTTAAATTCTGAAACAAATTAAATTATATAAATTCTTGATCGACTCACGGGAAATTCATTGGAGACATTTTCCATTCCGAGATGAAAATACTCATTTTGCGTAAACGATTTGTTCCAACAGATTATGTACGGAAAAATAAAAACCCATACGGTTTATGATATATAAAGTAAACTAACAGCCTAAAATTGCCACTGCTGGACAAAGGCCTCCTCTCCTATTAAGGATAAGGTTTAGAGCTCAATCCACCTCGCTACTACATTACGGGTGGGCAGATATACATGTGTTAGAATTTCTCCTGCCTGGTTTTCTTTCACCACCGAGCTCGAGATGATTTTATGCCCCTAAAGATGAGGACATATTTATAATTTAAAAGACATATTTTGTCATAATCTTTGGCTGTTTATATATTTTTAATGCTATATTGTACAATACAATTTTACACACCTTTTGATGTCTACGTTTTTTTAGAAGCATTATATCTATCTTTATTATTGTTTAAGAATAAACAATAATAGGATATGTACGTAATTATAGGATGATTAAGTAGTTTTTATAGAAACAATACATGTAGGTATCGATATCATTGCCTCTATATATATACTACTATACAAAACTATATATATACTACTATACAAGACTATACAAAATTTCGTACATAATCACTTTTTGTATATGACTATACAAAAAGTGATTATGTACGAAATTACAGAATAATCGTTTTAATATATATAATTAGTATTTTGTAAGAGATATCACAAAAAGGTTTATATACGTTTTTACAGAATAATCGTTTTAATATATAAAATTAGTCTTTTGTAAGAGATATCACAAAAAGCAATGTTTCATTGTCTAATAATGTCTTCACGGAATGCAACAGTTTCCGTGTTGAAATGTCGAACAATTACTTTCTGTAAATACATACACTTATGTACATATGTATATATAATCTCTTCATTTACAATACATACACAATTTCACATGACCTACAAAAATTGCGGTAGTGAACTTGTAGAATCCAGTTAATTAAGAATGTTTCAAGATTAATTATTATAATCATAATAAGATCCATTACCATAAAGAATATTCTTAAAGTATAAATAATTACGTTTTGTAGTGACCTTTGCGATGACAGATTATAGTCGATCGAAATGTTTAACATTTAAAAGGTTTTAGTGGGTTTAGGTTTAAAAAAAACAATTGGTACCTACTAATGATAGTCACCTTCCTACGTTCCGTACCAGGTGATCTACCAAATGAATTTTTTATGACATTCTAACCACGCTCATATATTAGCACACAGAATGAAAAATTACATATTGGAAGACGTTGCTTAGCAACCAGTTAGGGACTGAGTATGACAGACGAGAGGACCTTTGGGCCAACAAGTTTGACAAATCAAATTGACAAGCTTGTCAAAGTTGTAAATGGGTACAGATTTTTACTGTGATATAAAATATTATTAGAACGCCTGTGATAATGAAACAGTTACAAACTTAATTTCTTCACCTTAAGCATCCGTATTTCCCTGAGAGCAATTTTTCTTATAAGTGGGTCGTCTTCGTTCTCGACGAACTTCTTGACGGCTACGATCTCCCCAGTGTCCCTGTTCCGGCACTTGTAGACGAGGCCGTACGAGCCTTCGCCGAGTTTAGCGAGTTTTTCGTAACGCTCCATCGCGCGACTGCTTGCGCGCGATCTGGAGACAAAATAAATTATATGCTTATGATAGTTTAGTAGGTAATGTAGGTAATAAATATATGTATAGGTATAGTAGGTAATAAATACGGGAAAACTTGAGATCTATAAATAAATAATCAAATAAATGAACGCATCACACTCAACGGCCGTGTGGCCGTGTTAACCCCGACACAGGATCATGAGATCCTTATACCCAGACTACGACAACACGTTGTTTGCCGTGAGCGGTGATCGAATCCGCGATTGTTAGCTCTCCTGTCAGTTGCAGTACCACTGCTCCCGTGAGTCTATCATTTATATAAACATCTATTATCCAAATAAAGTTTCTATCTATCTATTTATTATCTAGCGATGAAAACCATTTAGTCGTTTTTGCCACATTTCTGTTTTACAATTCGATTCAAAATATTAGCACTTTAGCGAATACAGAAACTCATGTTCAAAACTATTTTTTTTTTGTAACTACCTTATTGTTGGGGTGGAAATTTGTAATATTGAGGATATAGAACTCTATTGTAGTCATCGATTTTGTTATTTCAAGTTAATCTACTATTAGGAAAATATATTTAAATTTGAAAAAACATCCGAAACATCAGAAGGACATCTCTCTTTTTATTAACTCTTTTAGACCTATACTTCTTTAACTTATTTGCAAGAATACTATGTTTTAACCTTAAATTAATTTACATTTACATAACATATAAAACAAAGTCGTTAGGTATAACTTAAAAATGGCTACACTGATTTTTAAGATCATTAATTTGTTGTAAATGTCTACGTTAGAATAAATATTAAAAAAATCAAAAACAATCGCAAAAAAAAAGAAAATTCAGTGTCTTATACATTTCGTATGGAACGACTAATAAATCAAAATCAAAATCAAAATCAAAAAATACTTTATTCAAGTAGGCTCTCACGAGCACTTTTGAATCGTCAATACATGAAAAAACAAAAAAAAAAAATTACATCAAATAATGAAGCTACCACCGGTTCGGAACGTAGATTCTACCGAGAAGAACCGGCAAGAAACTCGATAGTTACTCTTTTAAAATATTGTCAATACATCACAACACAGTTTATGATTACAAATTGATTATTTATCCTGTACGAAATTCAGCATATACTAAGCCCACGCATCTTTATCGTCAACGTAATCTTGTATAGAGTAATATGCTTTAGCTATTAGAGACTTTTTAACATATGATTTAAATCTATTTATGGAAAACTGCAAATATTTCTGGGGGATTTTATTATAAAAACGAATACCTTGCCCCAGAAAGGAAACATTTACTTTGTGAAGTCGAAAACAAGGTGTTATAAGTTTATCTTTCTTTCTCGTGTTAATATTATGTTTATCTCTATTTCTTTCAAAATAATGAATATTTTTATGAATGTATACTATATTGTTATAAATGTATTGTGACGCAACAGTAAGTATACCTACTTTACTAAAAATATCCCGAAGGGAGTCTCGAGCTCCTAGATTATAAATACCACGAACAGCTCTTTTTTGTAAGATAAATACAGTATTAATATCTGTAGCACTACCCCATAGCATCAATCCATAAGACATGATACTATGAAAATAACCAAAATATACTAATCGAGCTGTATCAACATCGGTTAGTTGACGAACTTTTCTAACCGCGTACGATGCGGAGCTGAGTCTCCCCGTAAGAGATAACAAATGGGAGCTCCACTGAAGTTTCATATCCAAAGTTATTCCTAAAAACACCGTTGTATCAGTAACATCAAGGATCTCATTATTTAATATTAAACTATAGGTTTGCTGTTTAACATTAGGCAAGGTAAATATTACACATTTCGTTTTCTTAGCATTTAAGACCAGATTATTAGATGTAAACCAATATTGTATCAGTGACAATGCATTGTTTACATCGTCATAATTAGTTTTATTTCTGTCAACTTTAAAAATAAGCGAAGTATCATCAGCAAACAATACAATGTCACAAATACTTTTAACATAAAACGGAAGATCATTGATGTATAATAAAAATAGAAAAGGACCCAGAATTGACCCCTGTGGAACACCCATCTTTAGGACAGATCCAGAAGACTTTATTCCATTTATAGTAACATGTTGAAGTCTCTGTGTCAAGTATGAAGCAATGAGATCAAGAGCTTTGCCTTTCACACCGTAATAGTTAAGTTTATATAAAAGCGTTTCGTGCTCCACGCAATCAAATGCCTTAGATAAATCACAGAATACACCAATAGCATTCTGTGATTTCTCCCACGCATCATATATGTGTTTGAGGAGTGCTATTCCTGCATCTGAAGTCGAGCGACCTTTAGTGAAACCGTATTGTTCACCATGAAAAATATTGTTTACATTAAAATAAACAAGGAGTTGATTTAAAATTAGTTTTTCAAATATTTTACTTAGGGAAGGTAATAAGTTAACACATTATTTATTGATTCTTAAAAGGTACGAAGTTCGCCGGCTCAGCTAGTATATAACATTAGACAGGAAAGTCCACAGATAAGTGCCTTAAAAATTTTATATTAAAAATTTTCAACAAATATTAAGTAATCGGTCTTTATTACATTCTAACGATTAACTTCGTGAAGGTTCTATGAATGTTAAAGAATAAGCCTACCTCGCGGGCAAAATATAAGGCGACACAATAGAAATATTGATTTCGCCTTTCATAATTCAAACTCCGGCACTATAATTTCATTTTTGAACTATTTAAATAAATTACTTTTTAAGTTGCAAATAAATTGATCGGCATAATTTGGAATGGAATGGATTTGAAGAGGAAAAATTCTAGATTTTCATAACCAACTGTGAATTAGACGAATTTTGATGCCTTTATTCATTTGACAATTATTTCAAGTGACACTTAGCATAGAGAAGAATAGAAGAGAAAATTATAAACTTCGTGGTCGGTTAATCTAAACCAAAAACTACTGAAGGCAAACTACGAGTATTTTTTATTTTATTGTTATACATTTTATACGTACATTTACGATATTCGATACTACAATTGTGCCTTTTTTCGTTCATCAAGGGACGAACGATACATGTTTACATGCTATCGAAATTTAAATGACTACGTGGCGTCAAGTCATTTGACGCATTCGATTATTGAAAACGTCATATGAAGCTTGAATAGAATTATGGCGACGAAAGTTAAAGATGAAAGAGCACAATGTGTACGATCTTACAATTTACAAGCGCATATAAAATAAGCATGTGTCGCTTTTATACAAATATATAAAAATCAGCTTAACGAATAATAAGCACCCAAAAATTAATTTATCACCGTAAAAATCACACCATAAAACCGTAGTTTAAACTGTCAAAGGTCAATCAACTGTGATCTAAGACTGTGATATCGTTACCAGCTCAAAGTCAGATTAAAAATATAGCTCTGTTTCTAAGTTAAGGTGAAAAACTTAACTTTTACTTACTTTGCTCCGCAGTCGGTGCTATAGCGGCTCCATTTAATGCGCTACAAAAGATAACTAAACATTTTTATAAAAACAATCTTTGCAACGCTAATGTATTTTATTATTTACACACTCATTTTAGTGGAAAAACGATACGATTGCATTGATATTAAATAACTTTAGAAGATATGTTACAAGCTCATGGATTTTGGTCCCCAAAATGGCGTCTAATTTAGACGACGTTGCCTAGCAATAAAACAATCGACGGGCTTGTCAAAGTTAGAAATGGATACAAATTTTTATTTTTAACTACAAATAGTATGAACGATGTTACGTTATCAATAGTTATAAGATATAATTTATACGAGGTTTGTATTATTGGTAGACAAGTTACAGTTCGAATTATAATATTCTATTTATTCATGTATGTAAATCACACCTGTTCTAAACATTTCGTATGCATCAAGCGACCACAATACACATGAGAGGTGACAAGACGTAACACTATGACATTGACAGTGTATCCGGGTAAAGGGATAGTTTTATGACTTTTATGGATAATGGGACAGCTTTACGTGCTTTCCGAGCCACGGTGGAGAGACCCACAAAGACAAACACCCAGACCTAGGAACAAATATTTATACAAACATAAATATCTGCCCCGAGCGGGTATCGAACCCGTTAAAGGCGTTAGAGGTACATTCAGCACCACTACACCAGAGCGGTCGTCTAGTTGTTAACATAGTAGGTATGTATACGAAAATATTTTTCACTTTTTTTTTAATTTTTACGATATTTTAATAGTAATGTCGGTGACGGACGACGACAAACCTAAACCAAAGATCATAAAAATCGGTCGACCAGTTCAAGAAATCAAGAATTGTAATTGTTGTAACTAACCCGACTTTGTTTTATATGTATTAAAAAAATATATGTGTCTGTCTGTTTGTTTCGTTTTCAGGCCTAAACGGCTTAATAAATTTTCATGAATGTTATAGGTATAGATTGGACTTTGAAGAAGGATATAAACTACTTTTGTTTCTAAAATAAATAAGAAAGTTCGTATGGATATTATTGTATATCATACTCGTATCACAAAGAAATATATTATTCAAAACAATTTAACGCAGACGAAGTCGGAAGCAATTATTAATTTTATAAAATTAAAACTTGATCTATCAACCTTTTTACGCTTCTCGAATATACGAATATTTATTAACTTAGGTAAATAATAAAGGGATACAGTAATTATATCTGTTTTTGTTCATAAGCTGTTATCTCGAAAATTAATCGTGAGAATAAATAAGTATAATATGTTAATTAATTTTTGAGTTCATTATTTAAAAAAAAAATCTGTATTATCAACGGTTTAATTTAATATAAAAATTGCCTATTATTTCATTAGGGCCGAGAATTAAAAAAAATACCACTCGCCGATTATCCGATACTCTATAGATTACAGAATAGCAACTTAAAACAATTTATATTTAATTGATTTTATATAATATAATGCTTTTAATTTTCTTTCGAATAAGTTATTGAAAAATTATTCGGTCGTTGACCTCGCACCTCCGAAATCATTAAATTCAGGCCTATGTTTTAACGTAACATTTTTGAAATTCATATATTATTATTTTGATTTCGAACGAAAACGAAACGCAAACAGATTGAAGAAAATTAAGATCTGAGTACGATATCTTGGTTATCGATAATATCAATAGTATTTTAGCCACAACACTGCCTTTTGTAAGTACGAGTATGCTGTTTTTATATCCTTTGTTGTATTGTTCTTTGTTTAAGAATAAATAAAATAGGTATATGTATGGAAATCATTGATTAGTTAGATACTACATATATAGCCAGTATGCACCCTCCATCTCTCTATATTACACGTCCTCGCTCTTATATAAATGTATTATCTATTATAATATAACTTGCAACCAGCACCGGCTTCACCCGAGTTACAAATAGATTTACAACCCCCTATTTACCCGCTCAGGTGTGAAATTTAAAAAACGCCGATGTCCGTGTCCATTTACTTCTAATAACCATATTAAATATCGCATATCTTACTTTGAAAATGATGGATATCCAAACAACCGTTCATCCCTTATTTTACCCTCTTAGTGATGAAATTTCCAAAAATTCTTTCTTACATATTGTTAAGAATATATCATAAAAGTAAATAATACTGTATTTTGTCTATGGTAGCTCGTTGATCAGTTAGTTATTATTATATATCGGCAGTACGCACCCTCCCTCTCTCAAGGATAGATTGCTCGTCTTTACTCTCAGAAATATATTCTTAATTATGAATAAACTAGTTACTAGAACCCCAGAGATAACTTAACACATATAAACAAATAATGCCAACATTTCAAGTTTATAGCTTCAGCGGTTGAGGCTCTATAGTCTATTATTCTTGACTTGTCCTTATTTGGTAACAATATCCCGAACAAATATCACGAATTTTCGAACAATTTCTTTTCATTATAATTTTGCATTATAAATAATTATTCAGTTCTATCATTCAATTGATAATTTCTTAATATTTCTTCTCAAGTAAAGAAATATAGACTATAAATTGATAAATCAGTCAGTCAGTCAGGACAAATAATTATATATCAAGTAAACTAAAGACTAGAATTTGAACCCTTGTATTTGATATATTCTATAGTTTGTTTATAATTACAATATTTTATTATGAAAATCTGACACTTTGAACAGTCCGATATGTCGACAACATCTACCATTGTTGCTCAACCCGCCAGAACATGCGCTCGCGCAATTAATACGAGAGTCAAGGTGAAATTTTGTAATATGTTTTGAATTTTTTTTTTTAAATTTAATATCGCTTTCATAACTCGTTAGGTTAATGAAAGGATCTTTCGGGTAATTAATATTAATTTTCTTTGACGAATAAAAACGACAAATAAAATCGAAACTCAATTTATTATATAGATAAGAAAAATTAGTGATAAGATTGTCGTCTCGGTATTTGTTAAGTTTTTTTTTTTTTATACTCTATTAATTTTAAAATGAAAACTATGTTTCTAATATTAATACTATTCATACAAATAATTCTATTAAAAATAAAAAGAAAAGGAAATTAAAAATAACTATATTAAACCTAAGTAACTATCGATGTCACAGTGAGGCAAGGTGCCCAAAACACTGGCAGCATTACCTCTTTGTATGGCCAGACTGATATGCTGGCCAAGGTAGCCGCCAGCCCTTCGGTCATATGACTGTAGAAAAAAAAATTATTATATACTTATATACATTTTTTTAATTATTTACCTATATGTAGAATAATAGTTTATTAATCCCACGACTATGAAAAAGCAGAAGAGTTTGTTCGTTTGCCTACTAATGTCGAAAACTGGCAAATTAAAAAAAAAATATTTTTTCGTTTAATGGCTACTTTTATTTAGAAAGTATATAAGTCCGGAAATGTTTTGAACATTGTATTTGCGATGTTTAGTTAAGAGTGGCTAATGAATGGAATTAAATAAAAACAGTGCTTAATGTTGTAAGGCTAAACATTAGGTTGCAGATCACATTAAGAGCAAATCAATAATCAATAATGAGTCACCATGGATATGCACACATTCAGGTAAAACCGCGAGACAGTCTATACTAATAAAACATGAATACCTACAAATAAAGAGCGATCTAATTTTGTACATGCGAAGTAAACTCCAGAACCTGAACTACTCTGAAGTTTAGATGTTAACCGGTTCAAGTTACTAGTAAAGTTGTGATAAAAACTTAACAAGATTAAGTTCCTGTTAAATGTTTTTCTTCCTGGTTACTTAAAGACCGCAGAAAACAGACCGTCGAGCACCAGTAGTGCGGTCCGGATCTGGATTGCGGTCCGCGATTTGATAATCCCCAGTCTTGGTGATCATGGGATATAATTTAATTTAAAACAATATCTACATTAACGCAAGCGAATCCGCCAGCAAAAGCTAGTTACAAACTAATTTTTATCTTTCAATTTATTACATTACTTAATAATTAATTAGTGGCATTAATTGCTTAATTATTACATTAAATATAATCAGTTAAATCAAGGTAATCGTCACGTACGATATTATACTCGTTATGAATGTTGAAATTGTAATATAACAAAGAACAAGTGCATTTAAACACAATTTCGTAACAATATCTCGATAACAACCCGCGCCGGCAACTTTATACACGTGGATTACAGAAATAGACTCTCAAGAAAAAAAATCCTTATTATTTTTATAATTAGACATAATTTTTTTTTAATTGTATTAGTATCTTCTAATGTTTGTGTATAAAAATCGATGTGCGTTTAAATGTCCTGTATGTTCCTGTAGATTCCACAACAGCTAGAACGATTGATGAATATTTTAACGAAATTCGAACATTACTTTTTCATATAATAAATCTATATTCTAAGAGATACAAATTGTATATGTATATACAAAATGATAATTAATTTGTAATATATAATTGTTTTAAAAACTATATATACTCGTATTTTTCTTTACTTTTCTTATTTGGACGCTGATAAGCAATACCATGTCAAGCCACACGGACTTCAACTTAAATGGCGTTTAAAGATGTCAAACCTATTGTTATTGAATCTATTTGAAGTATATATCTATCTTTTCTTTCCTTGTTTAATAAAAGGTATAATTAATTAAAAGCAGATTGAAATATTTTACGTATTACCTTATAAAAAGTTTTTCAAATGTTTGAGATTATTGTATAAATTGCAAAATATCGAACGCACTTGGAATTTGGATATTGGAATATATGTACAAATAAGTACGGAAAAAAGTGTCTTAATTAATTGTTTCGAATTGTTATAGGATGTAGAATCAAAACACATCAATATCTCAGCTTTTAACTTTTTGTGGGTTAACACATTATTGCTTATCAGCATCCATTTAGCAGACAAATATGCCGTATTTCTAGCCACACATGAGAGTTAGGTGAAAAATTATTGATTGAATTATTTAACTGAATCGTTTTTATAATGCTAAATTATAATGAAAATAAAATTGTTCGAAATTTCGTAATTTTCGTTCGGAATATTGTTACCAAAGACAAGTAAATAAATAGACTATAAATAAATTTAATAGTTAAAGTATATATAAAATCATAAATGTATTTGTAAAGTAAATATGTGAAACGTTTCTTTTTTGGTACTTATTGTTTTTAATGTTTTAAGAAGATATAAAAAAATGTAAATAAAAAGAATCATGTTTCATAATTTCTTTATTTTTAACCTGCTAGTCTGTTTTCAACGTATTTTCCATATGTGAAAAGTTAATTGTGTAATTTGTAAAATTTGTTTGTAAGCTTGTATGTATGGGGTAATCTCTGAAACTACTGATCCGATTTGAAAAATTATTTTTGCGTTGGATAGCCTGTTTATAAAAAGCAATAACTATAAATGCGAATGAAATCGCGACGGACAGATTGTACGTACTAAATCAGTCTTTAAAATTATAAATAGCTTTTCTAAAATTATAAATTTAAAATTATTAAATTTATTTATGCCTCATTATAGAATTTAAGACAGGCGGTATTTTGTATGTATTATGATTCCTTCATAATAACGAAGGTTTATGACTATTTTGTAAAAGAAAAAATATTACTTATAAAATAATTCTTAATCTGCTGGTATTAGATTGACTTTTAAACATATATTAAAATGACAAAGGTAACGCTACCGTGTATGACCTTTATGACATTATGTGATAAATTTTAAGCTAACGCAAATTATTAAATATTGATGAATCAGTCAGGACTAGTGATTTTATATGTATAGATGGCATTGCCATTTAAACTTTTAATTTTTTTAATTACAAATCATTTTTTTTTTGCCTACGTTACTTATTTTAACAATTATAGTTACACTATCGATATGCTTACGCCATTTTCCTCTTCGTCTTAATTATTAGAAAACAAAAAAAAAAAAATCTTAATGATAACAATAATATTTACGATATAAAAAATAGAACGAAAACTTAGTATCGCATTGAATGATATTAAAATTCAAGGCCACCTACCTTCTCGGTAGTAGCGGCAGGTTGTTACCAAATAACCAAAGCCGTTTATCACCGAACCATTTCTCCATGCAGGAAGCCACGTTGTTCCACAGCTTGAAACCTGAATATGAACTAATTGAACGAACAATCGCACAACACTATTCATCCGCGATCCCGAACGAAGACGTCAGTATTTCCCGCCAAAATTACTGTCGAAATGTTTCGCGCTAGTTTTTGCGTTTTTACGTTTCGAATTGAATCGTTTTGTGGAGAGATGTTGACTTCGTGAAAGCGGCAGTGCTTTTACTTGAAGCATGGAAATATATCGATCGCTGGATTTGTTTACAGTTTCTGTCGGGCTGTGTACATGACAACCGCAGTGGTAGGGCTGGCTGTCGATGGTCATTATTCTATTATATTACTTTTAAAAATATTTACGTTTTAATTTCATTCGTTTCTTTTTTTCTATTGTAAATATCTTAGTACAATAACAAATACGAAAGTTTGTAAGAATAGATGGATGTTAACTGCTCTTTCACAAAAAACTAAAAACCGAACAATATTTGATGAAATTTTACAGTAATATAGCTAATAAATCAGAATAACACATAGATTACATTAAAGAAAATACAACGCTGGCGAAGTTTCGATCAGAATATGTAATAAAACACAAATTAGTGTCAAAATATTCAGCGCAATAATTGTATTTATCGTCTTTGAATCTTAATTAAAATTTTATTGGTTCTGACGCACTATTAGGAAACCTTGTTAAAAATATTTGTCCTCGTTAATGTCTTGGAAAATACGAATACGCCAAATTTTCCTTGATCATTAAAATACGGTTTAATGTAGTAGAAAATAAATTAAGCGGTAAAAAAAACTCGTTTTAAAGAGATAATATAAATAGTTTTAATGAATATATAGAAACTAGAAACCTACTTTGACAATTGACCTTACGTTTGATAGGTTCGGAGTTAACGACCTGAACTGACCTGAATGTAAGAACTTTACCGATTTTCGTAAAACTTTCATATTTTTCCTCGATCGTCTAAGGTTATAAATTTACCTCGCGATAAAATTGATAGGAATAGAATAGAATTCGGGATTAATTGTATGAGTCAACTAGTATATTAAAATATGTAAATATATTGAAAAAAAGTTAACTATTTACTTGTCACGAAAATGTGTAATAATATATTTTTCTGCCACTTTTTTATTTAAAATTTTACAATTTATTGAGAAATCGAACTATGATTAAGTAAATAGACGATTGAAATCACTGTATAAACCAGTATTGATTTTTTAAATATTAAATCAAAAACAAAACAAGCATTTACATTTTAACCTTTTAATCCAAACTTTCGTTGATACAAGTGGCGCCCTCTCGGAGATAACAAAAACACTACGTTGCAATATAGTTTGTCTTTTTCTAGTCCGTACATTATATATTACTATCCTTTTCCCACATTTGGCAGTACATTCTTCACTCACAGCACTGCAGTACGCAAGTGTACTGACTTTGCACTCAGTCGCTCACTCAATCATTCAGTTGGTGCTGTCAACGTACCATTATTGTCATTCTGTCAAATTACGTTCCCCGAAGCAGTATGTACGTCGCGAGCTCAACTGTCCACCTCGATCGATGATAATGTTTTTGTTGTTATTATAGACAATAAAAACATCATCTTTTGCGATCCGTTATCGACAACTGGCAAGGTTAAAGCTATAGACTATTGCAACCGCGTGAAATAATTGGGCAATAAACTAGCTGCGAATTGTTGACGAAATTCGCGAAATAGAACCCGTGTGGATGTGAGATGTGGTGATATGTGTTGTGTTAATTTTCGTGAAGTGGACTGATGTGTAATCTATGTGATTCTCGTATTTCCTTTAGTTTCGTTTTTGTTTTGTGATAAAATCAAATAAGATAAAATGGGCACCACGGGGTTGACATTGGCTGATTTGCCGAATATATTCATAATGATAGGCGCCCTCGTTGCGCTTTTTGTGATGCTAGTCATACTTCTCAGGTGTGTTTTCTTTTTCTTTTTATCTTGATACCGTTTCGCTACCTACGATGTGCTATTTATATCAGAAATCACCTGACCGACTTGAAACAAGTTAGATAATTATATTTCCTTCATTTCGAATTCCAGTACTTGTAAATAGAAACTACTCGTAAATAAGCCAATTATATTTATGCCGAAATTATTTTATAAATCGATCAAAATAGACTATATGTTCATTAAAGTCAGTGTAAATAGTTTTGTAACATCCAGAAGATAAGATTATACACTACAATAAAAGTAATATGAACATTGTTTCCTTGAAAACAAAAACATACAGACATTGAAAAATGCATGATAATATATCACGTTAAACAATAATTTCATAAATAATATTTAGATTAACAACATTTGGAATAGGTCAATAAATCATTCTAAGATAAGATTTCTTAAATATTCTAAACAGGCATAATATTTAAAACAAAAGAAATATTGCAAAGTAATATGGTGACAATAATAAGAATCAGTCCATTTAAACAATATTTATTTGAAAAAGGAAACCAGCTCCAAAAAAGTTATTTTGATTTTAAAAAAAGATTAATTGAGAATTCCTCTTGGAAGTCAGTTAAAAAATATCCTCTTGGAAGTCAGTTAAAAAATAGTTTAATCATTAGCAAAAGAATACTAGTAATTACTTAAGACACAACAGTTACATATACACGTATTCATGTTCTAGAATTAGTTTTCAGTCATAAAGGATTTTAATCCACATTTAACAATTTTTATAAACATATTCCATTCAACTTATTTATTATAAACTAAACAGGAGGATATTCTCAATTTGTCAAGGATTTCTTTTTATTGATATGTTTAATATAATAAACATATTTTTTTCTTTCATTTATACGGAATATAGTTTTTTCTCGTATAGTTGACATTGGCAGAATATTTTTCATCCTAAAAAGGATTCTATTTAATTTAAAGATCTCCAACAAAATAAGAAAAAACAATCTCACTTAATACAATATATATGCTCCGTCTATTACTGGTGACCACAGCTTGCTTATATACAATATAAAAAAAACTTAAGACTAACACATAAAAAAATTCATATTAAAAAATATTTTTAGTATGAAAAATTAAAATCTATATCGACATACCATGCTTTTATAATGTGAAATACCAGCTGTTCTTTCACAACTGTCCTTGGCACCCTATTACAATACCTTCACTGTATCATAATACTTCCATTTGTGTGAGAAACTACATTATGTCTAATATTTATGAACCATTCGAATTGTCATTCATATAATGTATGTTCTTTATTCGAACTGCCAATGCTAATTCTGATTAAGATATTTGGATATGGAATATGTATTTTTAATATATTGTTGATTGATTTGAATGCTGAAGCTTAATTTGCAGCGTTAGGTATTGTCAATATATAAAAATAATTGTGCTATGTAAAAGTAAAATATTAAAAAAATACATTTTTCAAAGTAAAAAAAAAAACAATATTTCGGTAAAGCCCAGTAAAGACAAAAGTGGGCATTGCCAAGAAATTCTTGTACAAAATTTTCTGTTAAAACAAGCATTTCAAATCTTGGAAAAGTTATAATTAAAAAAAATTACTAACATTCCAAATTCCATGTCTATGAAAAAGAAATATTTATGTAATTGTTATGTACAATATAATTAATTGTTTACGATATATATATAAGATACAAAACTATTTTTCTTACTTGTCCTTTCTAGTAACAATACCCGGACTGAAGATCACTAATTTTCGAACTTTATCTTTTAATTTTTCATTATAAAAAATGTTTCAGTTCAATCATTCGATACATAAATTATCATCTCTAACTCTTAAAGTAAATAAAAGAATATATAGTCCTATAGACATTGTGCTGGCACTAATCAAAATTTAGGAAATGTTAAAATTGTTTAAAAAGTTACAGTTTTTTCTTTTATTTTGCAAGGAAGCAAAAAGTTAGAGCATATATCGTTCTATTGTTCAATTGCGAGATATACAAGGTAACTTTTTTTTTGGGAAGAACATGCGAATATTATTTTGGTTAACCAAAAGAAGAAAAAAAAATTATATAATTTACATTTTTCACTCTGTTTAATTTTATTATATATATCTATTTAGTATTTGCATAATTATACATAAATTTTTAAGTACATGGAAAAAATTTATATATAATATTATATATTGCTTTTTTATTTACAGCTTATTTTTTCTAACCACCTTTAAAAAGAAGGAGGTTCTCAATTAATATTTTATCTTTTTTAATGTTTGTCATGTTGTTTGTTGTTGTTACCTCAAAGCTCTATCATCTTTTAACAGATTTTGAAAATTATTTTCTTTTTGAAATATTCTATATAATTTTTATCAAAATCAGTTCAGTAGTTCAGCTTGTAAACTAAAATAATTCAAATAAGTTTTTCATCTATTACATAACCAAAGTTTAGTATTTTGCTTGTTGTTTCGTTTTTTCGGAAGTATTAATTAATTGTACTTTTTTATGTTTTAAGGTAATTAAATTAATTACTTAATTAATTAATTTTATTAAGTACTTAAAAAAGCTACACAATAGTCTAAGCAGGAATATCTTCTTATCTTTTATGGGAAAATTGTGACGGACTTCGGTGGGAAAAATTATATTATGGTGTTCATTCATAATTTATTCAAATATATACATATTATTATATGTCTGACTTTAATAGAATCATAAGACCCTTTTGCAATGTGTACCTCTTTATTATAATTACCTTAATCTCTAGCTTTCTACTCCTAGCCTATAAGGTATTACTTCTTCTAACTCTCCAGAGGACCTAAGTACACATAAGTTGCCAGATTAAAAATAAAACAAAGAAAGGGAATAGGAAGTAAGGAAAAGAATGAGATAGAACCCGTTAGGCTGTTGGCTATCTTATTTACCATACGAAACAGTTACTTCACTGATTCAAGAGTTAGGTACTGCCCGGTAAGCCAGCCTGTATAGAAGTTGTAATCAATGGGCTAAAACTAAGCTCTGCCTCAGCTAATATTTTCATAAACCTTACTTATGTAAGACATCCAAGTTGTAAATTATTCTATGGAAAAAGGATACCTAATTAAAAGCATTCTTTTCAAAGCCAGATTATTAATATCTTAAAAGTGTAAATGTGTTGATTGAAATCTCATGCAAGTGTTAAAGTATGAATTTAACAAATTAAATTAGTTTCACATTTTCACATGTATGTTAATGAATATAATTTAAAAAACGAAGACTTATATTTTAACATTTTGTTCCACAAAAGTTGTGTTAAGTTAAAAATATCAAAACATATTGAAATAAAATTTACTTCCTATTTGCTAAAATAGAGAATATTCTATTGATATCCTATAACAATATAAAAATATTAATGGAATATAAAAGACATTATTTATTTTTAATTAATTACAAGTCTCTGAAATGATGCCACAATATAAAAAGGTCATTAGTTACTTATTTTTATTTCGTTCGATTATCGTCGTCCTAAGCCGAGGTACGTTCTCACTAGGAGACCCTCAGGACGGAAATCCATTCTGAGCCCTAGCGAGGGTTCCCGTTTTCACGGCGGAATCGCAGTACGCGCCCTTCCCCTCGGTGACTCTGTCAAGGTCAATAGGGCCAACAGAATTATACATGTGGTAAAAATTAATACTTTCTTAATTTTTGCTATGATCGCTGAAGTGTAAACACTTTAAATAAAAAAACTTTTATTAATTTATAAAGGTATCACGTGTATTTACTTTCGGAACCAAAAAACACATTTGTTTTCATAATGTTGCGTAATTACATAAAATTGCGTAATAACAAAAAAAATTAAACGTGATCGTAGGTTGGGGGGAGGATTAGTACAAAACCTCACTACGTATCACCAGGTTGGAGCAGGCCCCTCTTTACCACTGGGCACTTGCCCAGGGCCTCGCGTCTATGGGGGCCTCATAGTTCCTTCCCAGTTTATGTAGAAGTGATTGATGATTTTGCCTCTTTTAAAATTTAAATAATACATTGATACTATAAATATACATTTTTTGTTTGAATATTATTTGTGACAGCAGATAAAGAAATAAACGTAATAGTTAAAAAATATAAAACTCTACCTATTTACTCTTTATAACCTATTTTAACTAATAAAGTAATAGGGTCCTCATTCCTAACGTGCCCAGAGCTTCTAATAGGTTAAAGAGCCCTTGGGGGGGAGGCGGTCTAGATAGTTGCTAAAAAATCATGTGATTAATAGACAGATCCTTTACTTTGCCTGTACCCTTGTTATTATCATTATAGTATATTTCTAATGCGAGATTCTTTTGTTTCAGGAACATGGAGGTTATAGGTATAGTCGGAGAGGGCAGAGAGGACACGTGGCCGAGGACGATGCAGCCTCCCAGACTATTGATGCAGCGTGTTCACATACCCTTCACGTTTAAGCTACAGGAGAATGAACCAATAGGATATAGTGGTAAGAATACTATCTATATATAGTGAAATGTATATTTAATTATTAAATTCAATAAATAAAAGTATATATAGGTATGCGAATATAATTTTATTTTTTGAATTTAATTATTCATATAAAATCGCTTGTTATATATATGTATATAAAAGCGAAAAGTCACTCACATACTCATGAAATTGCAAAAACTACAGGTGTTAAAGAGTTTCAAATTTTGCTACGGGGTTCTTTTTAGGACGTAGGTGCTCACTAATACAGGGTTTAAAACACCGTATGGAAGTCCTATGTGAAGAACGAGTTAAACCGAGAGGGGCCACTTGTTAATATATTAGACTAAAGAATATATTTGTTTGAACGCGCTAATTTTATACTGTTAGCCTGATTTTTATTAGCACTTATAGACTATATAACATCACCTTATAATTTATAAATGGACGCTGATAACCAATACTATGTCAAGCCACACGGACTGCATTTTGAGAAAATGGCGTTTAAATAAGTTAAACCTATTCAGAACAAAATTGTTTTAAAACGTTTATATCCATCTTCTCTTTTGTATCTTTAAAAGGTAAAATGAAATAAAAACAGATTGAAATAATGAAAAGTTTCGTCAAATGTATGAGATTATTGAATAAATTGCAAAATATGAAATGCAGTTGAAATTCGAAACATTAAATTATGAACGTTATTCCGTACTTATTTAGTTCAGATGATTTGAATTTTTTTTTATAATAGTAAATAGGTGATGTATTATCAAAATACACTAATATCTCTGAATTTGAATTTTTGTGGGTTAACACTTTATTGCTTATCAGTACCTTAAAACGAACTATTTATTTTTAAATATCAGTTCTAACACGAAATATAAGATAACAAAGTTATGTTGTTAAACTAAAATGCGGTAATGTAAATAAAATTAATGACAATATCGGTTTATCTTTGTTACAATCATTCATGAACTTCACCTGTTGGTATATCTATGACTGTTACGGAATTTTGCAGAAAATTTTCAGCCATTTTTAAAATTATAAGTATGAATTTTTAACAGGTAATTGGAATGTAAATATTTATTATAAACGGTAAAAAAGTGCAAAACAGCCATCGCCAAACGATAAGTGAAAATATAAAAATCGTCTTTTGAATATTTATAAGGCGAGCAATACACTTGTAAGTTTTGTTTACAGATTTTTATAAGATAAATTGCACGGTGATAAGCAATAATGTGTCAACCCACAAGAAGTCAAATTCGGAGATATTGTTGTATTTTGATACTGCATCACCTATTTAATATTATTCAAAAAAATTCAAATAATTTAAACTAAGTAAGTACGCCATTTTCTCAAAAAGAATTCTGTGTTTGTGGCTTGACACAGTATTGCTTATCAGCGTCCAATTATTTATTATTGCTTTCAGACCTGAAAGAATTTACTATTTTATTTTTGATACTTACAGCTTTCTTAAGCTTACTTCGGTAACTGTTACCAGGTTAAGGAGTTATTTTTATCAATATTACTACAGTAAAACTAATAAATATTATTCTCGCCAAGGGTATTATACAAGATGTATTTGATATCACCTGACATAACATATTTATATAGTACAAAAAAAGTCGCTTATTGCCGTCTGTACGGTTAGATATTTAAAATACGCAACGGATTTTAATGTTTCTTTTATCAATAAACAAAGTCATTCAAAAAGCAGGTTTATATGTATTATACGCATATTAAATAAAAACCAAAAATATCAATTATATATAATACTAGCTGATGCTCGCGATTTCGTCTGCGATGTCTGATGCTTTATGCATAAGTCTTAGCTCAATCGGTTGAAAATTGACAAAGATTCATACAAACTGTCATCCCCTATTTTGTTCCTTTGGGGGTAGAATTAATCAAAATCCTTTCTTAGCGGATGCATACGTCATAACATCTACCTGCATGCCAAATTTCAGCCCGATCCGTCCAGTGGTTTGGGCTGTGCGTTGATAGATCACTGACAGTCAGTCACCTTTGAGTTATATATATTTAGATGATATCATAAAATACTACATTGCACGCAAAGCAAAGTCGCTAGTCTATAATTCTTTACTAATATTACAAGAAGGTAAAATTTGTATGTAAGGGGAAATCTCTGAAACTATTGATCCGATGTGAATAAATATTTTTGCGTTAGATAGCCTGTTTATTCAAGAAAATATTAGGCTATATTAAATCAAGCTACGACTCACATGCGCGAAGCAGTAAGGCAGCTAGTATAATACATTGATAATCTCACGGACATTCGACCCACACGTTTTATTCCGGCTTTGGCACTAGTTCATTCAAACGATAATTTATTTATCAATTTTATCGTTTCCTTATGCGAATTCTATGTATCCTTAACATTTTCATAATCTACTACCTATTTTGCGATTTATCGTTGTAAATCTTTTGCTATATTAACACGGGTGTGCGATTCAAATCCTTTCAACAACTATAAAAGAGCTTATAACCTTGAAACGTCTAAACGTATGTTCATAAATTATAACCAAAAATCTTTTCGATTACTTCAGATTTCAAACAAAAACCACATCAAAATCGTCCCTTTTCTAGGGAGCTACGATGCCATATACACTCGTCAAACTTATAACACCCCGCTTTTTGAGTGGGAGGTTAAAAATAAGTTTCAGTTGCATTGACAACCGACCTATTTATGAGTCATTTAATAAACGTAATATATATAGCGCCATGGTCTTATCAAGGAACATTATGTCATTTGTAACACTACAAGTTCTGATAATCACGTGTAAATAAAGTGTGTAAAAATTCCTTCAGGTGACATTATCTTTGTATATGTAATGTGCCAAAAACGACGATGAAACTGGTGCCACAACACGAACTCTGACATGGTGCCACCCCCATTAATTTTACCACCGCTACCTTCGCTTTAGAACAAGATATCATCCACATCACTTGAACGTCTATGGTGCATCCAATGTGTGGGCTTCACGATCCTTTTTCACGCGTATGTGCAGACTATGGAATGATCTTCTTGATGAATGGGATATAATTTAGGGTTTATCAAGCGTCGAATTTATAGACAATTTTTTTCCAAAAAGCCGGCACCCGCAACATCGTTAATGTTGCAAATGTCCAAGCGACAGTAACTACTTAATTTCAGGTGGAAATGTCATCGTGTCTGTCCTCCTTTTTTTAAAAAAAAAAAGTGCCGGTAACTAGTACCTGATGATTTAGGCCGGCTTATAACAATTCACAATAACCCAATACGTAAAAGTGTTATAATACCAATATTATCGTTCGTTTTAAGCCGGCTTTAATAAAAAGGATAAATTTATAACATTTTTTTAGTTTTGTAGGGATGATTGATTGAGTAATTGCCTACAAATACGGTCACAACGTGTCTGCACCTATGCTCTGCTATCGCTTACATTTATCCTGTTACAGAAATAACCTTTCAATAATTATCGTTTCTAAATGTGTCTTCCTCTGACATTTATTTTGGTAACCCATCGTTCTCATATCAACATAAACTAATAATAACATACGTTAAGTGACAGTAATAATTACGGTAAACAAGCAAACAGATAGTTTAACTTTGAAGACATTTTTATTCCAATTAGTTTTAAATTAAAAAAACTCAACTATGGAACCGATTTTGATGAAATATTCTAGGCCGATTCTCTATGAAACCCATTTAAAAAAAACCGGATCGGTCAAACTGATCAGATCACCTGAATTTTTACTGTTTAGCAAGTTTAGATCCGCTATAAAACGTCACGCGGCGACATAGTAGAACAGAGCTCCGATTCTATGACAATCATCACGTTTATGAGAGTATAACGAGTTTCTTTAAATTATCTGCCATAAAACTGTACTTGAGTCTCATAGTCTCATTTCACGGGTTACAAGTTTTCTATGTATATATCGTCGGTCTAGACTTTTACGTACATGCAAACTGCCGAACGTTACTGGAGAGACAAAAAACTTATTTTAAAGCGAACTGTAATAAATATATTTACATTTTAAAATTATTTAGATTTAAGATTTTATATTAATTTTAAAAGTAAATTATTTGAATACTACTTTCACTGAGAAAATTCATTTTTACCAAAATTGTTAGTTACATAAAGAGCGATGATATGACTGTTAGCTTAAAACGTCGGTTATCGATTTGACTTCCTTGTGTGTTATAGTCGTGTTTTTTGCTAGTTGCAAATTTTGTCACAGAGGTCCAGAGCCCATTCAGAAAAAAAATTATGATAAGTACTAAAATTTTTCACGCCCAAAATCGCAAGGGAAGTTATATAAACACAATTAAAGCTTAGTAAGCTTAACATACATTTTTAAAGAATATATTTCATCATTAAAATATCGTTGCCACAACATTAAGAGTAGTTGTGACCTTGAAATTTCATAATTCGTCAAGTATACAACATGAACCAATCTCTCATTCGTATGCGATTCTTATTCATTATGTATAGCAATTATATATAGGAAATGTCATGATGAAAATATATGCGACATTATATGCTAATGAAGTGATAATGATTAGTACATAAACGATAGAGGTATCGAACGAACAAATTAATCAATGTATTGGAATTGTAATCTTGTGTTAATAACAGCAATTTATTCGTAAGGCGAGAATTGCATTTGTAAGTTTTAATCTCGAGACTAACCTAGTAACAGATACGTCGTATGTAGTTACGAAAGATATGAATGTCAAAATAATTTCAAGTCTATATCAATGACAAAGAACTTATGTAAATCTTTATGACAGTCTGAGAAAACATATCGTTGGTTTACAAGAATATCGGAGTAATTCAAAATTCTAACAAATAGAACTAAGTATGTCAAAAGACCATAAATCTTTGATCTTTTATCATGAAAGATGTTGCGATGATGAATTTTCTTTAAATCAGTGAAGTTATAACATCAAGGGATCGTTTAAATTTCGCAGCTATGCACCAACACATTAATAATGAAATTTAAAAACCCCATTCCCCAAAAATTCATAATTTTTAGTTACATCGATATTCTTGAAAAGCAACGATATAAGTAAAATTATCGACTAAGAATTATCACATATTTATATGTATATTTTAAAGTCAGTCAGCTCGTAACCACGACGAACGCAACTTCGTCGAAACGTCGGGCAATAAAATGGTATTACTGCCATTAGTTCTCGCGATAAGACCCGTTATATTGAATATGTATGTATATTACATATTTAAATTCTACTTCAGTTGTTAATTATGAGTTCAATCCAAAAAAAAAACATATTATTTGTATAAGATTTGCCTCACGATTTAGCTGGATTAAATTTCTTGTATGATTAAATGGTATTTATAATTATCCCTTCTCTCCTACGTGTCTAGCGTGATTTAATATAGCCTATAACACCCAAACAGCTGACTTATAACACAACACGAATTTTTCGAATCGGAGTAGTAGTTTCTGAGGTAAACAAACAAATAAAAAAAAAACAATTTCTTTTCTAAAACCTTAACATAGATGTAGGTATTCATAACAATTTGTTATTTATAATAATAATCTAAAATAGTTGACGTGACTGATAAAATAGAACACAAAGGATTTGACTATTTGTCCAATTGTTGTATCCGAGTCATTGACCCGGACTCCCACAGCCATGTGCAGTCTGTGCGTTTTCAGGTACGCGTAATCTGTCATATTAAACGCGCGTGCCATCATAGAGGAATGTAAATGATACATCAATTTTTAAAAACGTCCATGTAACAATACTAATATTATAAAGAGGTAAACTTTGTAAGTTCATATGCTAGGGGTAATCTCTGTAACTACTGTTTCGTTTTTTTAAATTATTTTCGCGATAGATAGTCAATTTATTGAGGAATACCATAAGCCACGAGAGGTCCAAGCTAGACTTTTCAGTTACACTTTCAATTATATCGATGTTTTACATAAACGATATTGCATCCCTACAAACATGTAAACGTACAACTTATGAGAAGATTATATATGCATATTTATATAACGAGAGACTGACAGAGCGGCACGCGGTTTGAATGTACTTATATGCAACCATTTTTATATCACCATATTGATTTTATATACATTTGTAAATGGCAGTTACAAAGTGTGTTCTAGTGCACACGTACCCAAATACGCGTACCCGGAACGCCCAGTCCGTACAAGGCCTACGAGTACGGCAGATCACTAAACTCGTTCAAACTTCAATTACTACGACTTTCTAGGACCAGATGGAAAATAACTAACTATAACTGGAATATATCAAATTTAAACGTTTACTTTCTACTAATAAAATTGTTATTTACGTGACAGGTATATATTTGTGCAGCGTAAGTTTTATATATTTTTACAATAAGGAAAACTTAACTAAATTTAAAATTTATATTGAAACCTTTTCGCTGTCCCCGTTAATCATATCATACATATTTTTTACCATGGCATCTGCTGCATGAACAGGGAAGGTGTTAATGTTAAAATTTAGGTATGCACAAATTATTATTATTTTTTAATAACACAGTCAACAATTAAAACTATTTGTTTTATATTTTCAGCCGTATTTATTGACAGACCGGTAACTGACGGAAGGCGTAGTGGTCACAGTAATTGACTGAAGCGCTAACGGTCGCGGGTTCGATCACGGCAAACGTCTGTATTGGTCATACGGATATTTGGTCTGGGTATTTGTGCTTACATATGTTATGTGTGTTTCCGGACCCCCAACATAGGATCATAAGACCCTAACGGGTGCCGTTGACTGTGATGCGTTTATTTATTTATATATTTATTATTTATTTGTTTGTTCTAAATCTGAAAAATTAATAGCATAAAAATAATACCTAAAATAATAAAGAGCGAAATGTATAAAAAAGTCAATTAAGAGAGTTGCACGGAATTCGCAATATTAATATTGATCGTACCATTCAATGCATTCCCAAATCCCAAAGGTATAATAAAGGAGATATTTCCTTTATTATATTAATTTGTATTCCACAAGTATTCCGAAGTCTCGAACCGTAATAAAGGCGCGTTTTCGTCTGCGATGGATTTTGGCACAGGCGATACTACCAACGTGATTCGAATCATTGCCAATCCGCCCACTTATAGGCATTATGAAAAAAAATATTCTGAAATTATTTTCATTGTTGCCAAGTATTTTATACTAACTCTGTTTTGTGGTTCCGTGTCTTTCTATACTTAATTTAATTTTAAACAAAGAGATTTTTTTTATCGCCTATGGATTAATACGAAATAATAAATAAACAATTTCTATACTTGCATTACTCATAGCAACGTCGATCAAACGTTTCTATGAGTTGGCGTGACCTTCCTCAATAATTGGACGAACTAACAAGGAAAGGATTTGTTAAAATCGAATAGATTAGGTAGAGTCGGCGCATTCAAATAAAGAAAATTGTATACTGCGGTAGTGGCTATGTAAAGCATTTGCTCCAGCTCGTATACGGCCTGGGCCGATAGGACTCTCACTCGGTGTTAAGTAGCTAACATAGCTGTGTTTCTTACTGTGAATGTGTGAGCCAGAAGCGTAAAGCCTCTCATCCATACCCTTTCTTACATCCTCTTCATCCTTCATTCCTTTTTAAGATCCAGTTTCAGTCCGTGGGTGGGTGATCACTTAACATTCGGTGATCCGCCTGCTCATTTGCACACTATTATTATAAAGAAAACTACCTGCCCCTCGCAGTTATATTCCTCGTAGAATGATGTAATACAGCCTATAACCTTCCTCAATAAACGGTCTATCAAACGCGTAAAGATTTTTCTTAAGTTTCAAACAAACAATATAATCTTTTATAATGTTAGTGTAGATAAAAATAAATTATTCAGTTTTATATGTTAGTATAATGTGTATGACAAATGAATATCGTAAGACGTATCCTACGTGCCCGGACATTTGTTAAAAATATATTTCACTTTCGCCACACAGACAAAAGAATTGTCGCGTAATATTTTTATTTTTGGTAGTCAATGTGCATTATGTGGTTACCATTGTATTACCACGTAATACAATGAATTAGGCAAATCGGGTTTGATATGATGGCTAATGGTTTACGCTGAGGTTAAGTACCTACTACTTATGTAATCATAATATAAATAAAAATTGAAAATTTTAAAAGTTCCTCGTCAATCAACTCATTGACACCATTATAAAAATTGAAAATTATGAGACCATTTCAACGAGTTTCAACACGATAATTCTGCTGTAAGTTCTTAAGGAGTTATGTACTGATTCAAGATGATGCTACGGCATTAGGACAAGATTACGTAACTATGATGTTTTAATATAAGTAGCAGAAAGTTTTGAGTCAATTTGACCACTAGAATTTGCTCAGATCCTTTCAGCAACTAGAAAAGAGCTGATAACCTTAAAACGTCTGAAAATTTGCTTCATTACTTATAGCTAGGGACCATCTCAAATTCAAAAGCTTTCAAACAAAAAACACATCAAAACGTAGCTCCCTAACGAATGGACCTACCTAGAGAGCTACGATGCCCAGACAGATGCACAGAAACACACGGTAAACTTATAACGCTCTTTTTTTGGGTCCGGGATCATTTTTAGATTTAGTAATAAAAACCTTGTGAAAAAAATATTAAAGGTTAAATTCCGACTACTCTTGCGTTTCAAATAAATTCTACGAATATACCGAATTTCTTTTTAACCTATCAATGATTGCAAGATGGTATATTTTCTGCAATGTTAAAAAAATATCAACTCTTGACACTCAGCTTATATTTTATCCTGTTCCACCAGGAGTGAGAAGCTGCGTCTCCTCAACGGTTCGGTACTGGCACGCGAGCTGGTGGGGGGCGCCGGTCAGAGACCTGCATCAGACGCTCTGGGGCACGCTACCAGAGATACTCGCTTCACGACATTTGAACTTCACGAGGTGAGCTGAAAAATACTTGAAAAAAGACTGTCTACAGAATAAAAATTATTCAATAATGTACGTTCGAACGTAACTTTTTCAAATATGTTACTTTTAAGGTTCTGTATCCAAAGGTTGTCTTTAGGACCCTATTCCTTTTTCCTCCGGAAAAATTTATTTATAACAAAATTAATAGAAAGGAATGAAATACAAGTTGAACAGTCCAAATTTTTTTAATATTGTGATAGCAACTGTCTTGTTTCCTTATACAAAATTATTTAAAGAGAATAGTGTGTAAAATGTTTATATGTGTGGTAGAGCCTAGTAGTGAATTACTGAGTACAGCTCGTATACAGAGCCTGTATCATACTCTCAAAGAAGATCGGCTAAAATAGCAGAGCCGGAAGCCTTACCTCGCCCATTCCTTTCCTTACATCCTATTCCCTTTCGAGAAATGAAATGATTCCTTCTTAAGCTGGCACCGTTTTTGTCTGCCTGGTCATTTGTACACTATTATTTATAAATTAACTAGCTACCCTCGCAGTTACACTCACATTTATGGTTGCTGCTTAGCTCCAATAAGTCGTAGCATGATGTAATATAGCCTATAAACTTCCTCAATAAACGGGCTTACCAATAAAAAGAATTTTTCAAATTGGTCTAGTAGTTTCGGAGCCTATTCAATGCAAACAAACAATAAAATCTTTATTTCTGTAAAAAAAAAAATCTTGTATACGGAACCGTTCGTATGTCAGTCAGATTCAGTATTGCCCGGTTTTTTTGCCCAACCTTTAATGGTTGGTAAATTACTTAATATCAATTCGTGGTGTGTCAATTTTTATTAGCGAATGTGACCCGACACCGATCGTAATTGAATTCGCGAAAACACATTAAAAACCTTTTAGGAGCTTCTTCGGTTGGGAACGTGTTTGGACATCGAGACGTTTCGTGTTTCGCTTTAAGTGTCGGTATGCTTTGCTTAATAGAATTTGAACGAATCATCTATACATATACAAAGCGTTCGAGTTTTAATTAAGTTCCTTTTAATGAGGATTTCTATAAGTCTGAGGCGAGAAATACACTCATAAGTTTTATTCTCAGACTTTCGTAAAGATTTACATAAGTTGATTCTCATTGCTTAATACCTAAAAGTATTTACTATCATTGGCTTACTTTTGTCATTCATAGCTTTCGTAACTACTTACGACGTATCTGTTACTGGGTTACAGAGTTGTTTTATATCGTTCACGAGAGGAAATGTTACAAATGTAATTCTCGCCTTACATATCACATTCTGCAATAAGAAACAGATTATTGTTTTAGTTACTTATAAAATAGTGAAGTATTCGAAAACACTATTCTCGCAAATCGTGCTATCCACGGCGCATAACGTTCAGTTCAGTTTACTCTTACCTCGTAATAAATTAAAAAAAAAACATAAACACTTTCTATTGAACAAACAAGTAACCAATCCGACTGCGCGCAAAAGATAAGTGAAAAAATATAGGTTATACTACCAGCTACTTTCCTACAAAGTGCCCATGAAGTAATTTTAATATACCTTCATAAAAATTGTAACCTTCCAATAAAGGAGAAGGTACTCAATTCGTCGCCGATTAGTCACACAGTTGGTATGATGATGATCTAGATTTTTGCTGACGTCACATAGCCTATGCTTCAGAGAAGAATACGAATTGACAGATTTGGTTACTTCTTGTTTTGTTTGTATAGGTATATTCTGCAAATGGTTCCATAGAATTTCTATCAAAATCAGTTCACTTTTTTTTGTTTTATTGTTGGGGAATGCATTTACGCATCCCGCAAGAAACATAGTCTCAAGCGGTTGTGTGGAACACCCAGACTTAAACGTTGAATTGGACTACCTCCTAAAAAACCAACATCCCTACCACGCCGCTCTATAAGCGTCACGGGATCGCTGAGATGCATTTGACCGTGTTGCTCCGGCGCACTCCACCACTTAATTCGTCCTTAAAGTCTTACAACGGGGAAGAAGATGCGCAAAGCGTCTTCGTCTTCTTCCCGGCCGGGCCGTTCTGAGGGAATCAACAGAAGCGCTTGCCTGACGGTCCCTCTCGGAGGCCTCCTGTGCAATTCCTTCTTCGCCGAAAGAGGTGACAGCCGATCATTCTCGTTTGTTTATCAAAATCGGTTCACTAGTTTATTTTGTTGTAAAATCAAAATGAATGAAAAAATATATCATTCAATTTACGTATTTTGTTTTCGAATTCCGTTCTCTTTTTTAAAAGTTTTATATAGAATGCGTAGGCTTAAATAACAAGACTTAAATAACAAGAGATAGTCTTAAAAATTAAACTAGATTTATTTTAGGTCAATCCTGTATATCCATCGTTGCTGTGATCTTGTTTATCAATTTTAAAACCAGACGATTGATACGAAACTGTTTTTAAAAAAATCGGAGTTGTTTGAAAATAAATTTATTTTCATTCATGATTTACCCCACGCAAATATCTAGTTCTAGACGCTACTGTGTATGTAATGATAACGGTTTTATTATTTATATATTTAAAAGTATTATTAATAGTATAATTTTTAATTATTTAAGACTTAAGTAATTAATCCCGAGAATTATAACAACACTTCGTATTTTAAACGGAAAGACTCAGCTCCGCAGTATACGCGGTTAGGAAAGTTCGTCAACTAACCGACGAGCTCGATTAGTATATTTTGGTTATTTTCATAGTATCATGTCCTATGGTTTGATGCTATGGGGTTGCGCTTCGGATATTAATACAGTTTTTGTTTTGCAAAAAAGAGCTATTCGTAGTATTTATAATTTAGGAGCTCGGAAATCCCTTCGAGATGTTTTTAGTAAAATAGGTATACTAACGGTTGCGTCACAATATATTTATAACAATATTATACATATCCATAATAATATTGAATCGTTTAAGAAAAATAGTGACTCGCATTGTATTAACACAAGAAGAAAGGATAAACTCATAACACCAAGCTTTCGACTTCGCAAAGTTCCCTTTCTGGGGCAAGGTGTCTGTTTTTATAACAAAATACCCCAGAAATGTTTGCAATTTTTAATACATAAGTTTAAATTGTATATTTTAAAAAATCTTTGATAGCTAAAGCATATTATTCTGTACAAGATTATATATGTAGATGGTAATGGTAATAATAATAAAGCTGGATTTCAAACAGGATGTTTAATATACACATTTGTAATTTTTACACAAAATATAATTTTAAAAGAGTACCTATCAAGTTTCTTGCCGGTTCTTCTCGGTAGAATCTACATTCCGAACCGGTGGTAGCTTTTCATTAATTTAAGCAACTTTTATTTGTTTTGACGATTCAAAAGTGCTTTTAAAAGCCTACTTGAATAAAGTATTTTTTGACTTTGATTTTTAAAGTCCGTCAAAATTTTTAGACTACAATTATGTGCCAGATTTGTCAGTTTACGTCCGCCATGTTAGTTTTTTTGCTGACGTCACATAGCATGATGCTTTGGGAAATAATACGAATTAATCTTTGACACATTACACTTCAAAATCGGTTAAGTCGCTTAAGCTAAGGACGTCACAATTGAACGGACATATGTACTACTAGCTGTCCCTTGTGGTTTCACTGGCGTTTATGGTTACTGCTTCGCTCCTATGAGTCGTAGCGAGACGTAATATAGCCTTCCTCAATAAATAAACTGTCTAACACAAAAATAATTCAATTCGAACCAGTAGTTCCTCACATTCAAACAAACAAACAAACAAAGCTTTATAATACTATAAATAATTTAAATATAGATGTATATACAAACATGTGCGCGAAAAACATTATCCTCCCTTTGGGTCATTTGAGTGAAAATGTACAAGATCAGGAAATAAAAACACGGCGTTTTTTTGCTTATGAATTTTTTACTTAAACATGTTTGAAAAACTACAAAAATATGAGCACTACACGTTGTCCCTAATTCATATCCGTAGTTCCGTAAAAAACTGATTGCCTTGACGACTATTTATTTAAAGTTACTTAATCATTTATTTTGACTTCGATTTATAAAGTTTTATAAATAAATCGGGAATCGGTATTATTTTAATAGCGTTAACTTTCAAACTTATAAATAAATCAAAGTAAAATTATCGATAAGTTTTACCAATTTATTAATGATATTGTGAATGAAATGTATTATATAATTTTTATAGTCTTGTAATTTTTCTATTTTCTCATATAATTTTGACTCAAAACTCAAAGGTAACCAAAACCACTGGACGGATCGGGCTGAAATTTGGCATGCAGGTAGATGTTATAAAGTAGGCATCCGCTAAAAAAGGATTTTGATTAATTCTACCCCCAAGGGGATAAAATGCGGGATAAAAGTTTGTATGAAACTTTGTCAATTTTAAACCGATTGGGCTAAGACTTTGCATGCATAAAGCTAGTATGACGTAGGCATCAGACATCGCAGACGAAGTCTCGAGCATCAGCTAGTATATTATAAAGAGATAATATTTGTTTGTAAGTTTGTATGTAGGTGATCAATCTCGGAAAATACACAATCCGATTTGAATAATTATTTTTGAGTTGGATAGGCCTATTTATTGATGATGCAATATGACATCAAACCACGACTCATAGGACTTAAACAGTAACCGTCAATGAAACCGCGAAAGGCAGCTGGTCTGATAATTTTATCACCGTCCGCTAATGAAATACCTATAATCCTCCGATGACTTTCCCTGACGGCGTTAACATAATTAACCATGTTTCAAATAACACTCTATATAGACTATCATCATGGGGTACCACCATCATAATATAATCAATCACGGTGTGAAAGTTCGCGTCAATCGATTGAGTGGTTTTTGCATTAATACGTAGAAAAAACGCAAAACTTCCTCTTCATAATATAATAGATTTTTTTTTTGTAAAATAAGCACACTCAAATGTATTCTTTTTTCATAATTGAACCCCTAACACAGCACTTTGACTTTATTTTTGAACCAACATCCAAAAAGGTGGAATGGTTTACCGAAAATTAAAATATCTGGAATACGTATGTATTTAAGTATACAAATGTATGTATTTTAATTCTGAAATCGGTTCCCATTTATTGTAAAAATCATATCTGCATTACCAATAATATTAATCGATAGTATTATTATTGGTATAATATAATATCACTCTTAATAGTGCACCAAAACTTATATTTGATGCGCCACTTTTCGCTCTAATACAAAAAAGTAACCTTTCCCCAACATTAATGGGTAAAACAATCTTGGTAAAATTAGCATACTCAAATATCGCCAGTCTTTTTTGTTGAATCGCATTTGCATCGTTATTCCGCGAAGGTTGGTTGTAAATCAAGCTCTTTACTACCTGCATGTTCGATTGGATCTTAAGCGACGATAAATATCGATTCTTTATGCATCGAGCGTCTTGCCGAACCTCTTCGATAGGATTCATATTCAAATTCATGGTATTACCCTCCACTGATTATGGGGGATCATATGTGTAATTAACCTCATTATACATACACACAGTAAAATTAACAATGAGATAATATTGTAGCTCCTCTGTTGCTGCAAATGTCCATGTGGTGATCACATAACATTAGGTGTCTCACTTGCTCGTTTGCCAGCTGTTTTGATATAGTAAAAGCTTATATTTTAGTCATAATAGATTATATATTGTATAATCTTTTATGACTACTTGTCTTCTAAGGACATAGTCAATTGCAAATGGCAAACATAGTGTGACGCCCAAAAAAGTATGGTTTCGAGTAATAATCTGTACCCAAGTAACAAAACATATCTCCGTATTGATCGAGACAACATTTCAATGAAATTGTCGTTCACGATAAGTTCCATTGAAGTGTTTTATGTTTACGCGAAGCGGAAGGTGCCCATTTTTATCGCTAGTTGTTTGTACAATAGATCCATTGTTGCCCTACTTATGACTAATTTGACACATACATGTTCAGCAGTCGCGTACCTCTTTGGTACTTGTAATGTTTTATTCATCTGTATCATCAAAGATGTTTTTAACCCCCTACCATAAACATCCCTCGTGTTATAAGTTTGACATGTGTATATGTTTCTGTCTGTGGAATCGTAGCTCCCTAACGAATGTACCAATTTTGATACAGTTTTATTTTTAAACGGAAAGCTGATGAAATCAGGCTTTTTTTCTAGTTGTTGAATCTGACCAATTTCTACTGTTCTGATCCACTTAAAATGTACAATACTTGAATGATATTGAAATACCACAGATAAGTTACCTCGATTTCATGCTGCATCATTGTTTGGAATCAGCTGGATATGGAACTCCTCAACAACTCCCAGTAGTATTGTGTTAGGGTTCGTTGAAATGATCTCATTCAGTAGTTTTTTTTTTAGTTTATATTTTATAATTATATAAATGCTTCGTTTATACTGTTTGGCGTTGACATCTGCACCCATTTCTTACTTTGACAAGTTCAGTTGACTTATTGGCAAAAAGATATACTCGCCTGTCATACTCAATCGCTAGCTGATTGTCCATAGTCGTCGGCATTATGGGTGCCAAAATCCATGAGTTCATAACATATCTATAGTTATATAATATTAAAATGTACAAGTAATATTTTAATTATCTGTGTAACTGGAACCATGACCATACAACCAATAAATATTGGTAAATTCATTATACGACTGACCCAAAAACGGAGTGTTTCCTTTTCAGAGTTTATGTATGTGTGTGCGTGAGGTTAATTTCACTGTTAGCTTGTTCATTACTATTGTACGAAGGCGTAGTGTTATTATTTTTATTTACTTTTTTTTTTAATTTAGCGTTTCCAAGGACTAAAAAGTAGGTCTCACTGTTATTAATTTTAAAGTGACGCAAAGGACGCTAATACGTTTATCAGCCTATGTATGCATAGACGTTGATAAGCAATACTATGTCAAGCCACACGGACTTCATTTTGAGAAAATGGCGTCTAAAGTTGTCAAACCTATTCTGGATAAAAAAATTTAAAGAATTATATAATATTTTGTATATTTTGATAAAATATAAAATGAATTAAAGACCAATTAGTATAATAAAAACTTTTATCTAATAATTAGTTTTTCAAATGTATGAGATTATTGTATACATTGCAAAATACGGAAAACACTTGAAATTCGAAACATTAATTAAGCTTAAAAATTTTTTAATCATGTAAATAGGACACGTATTATCAAAATACATCAATATCTCCGAATACAACTTTTTGGGGGTTGACACAGTATTACTTATCAGCATCCATTTACCAAATACTTTTAAAACCTAGTGGCGTGCAACAATGCTTTTAACGGGGTTCATAACTATTATGGTTTCTGCTATTTGACCGCTATAACATGATCTCGCCATAAAAAATATGGTCTCTCTAAGACAGCAGCAAAATATTATGTTTGTGGTTTAACAGTTTGTTTTTATTTTTAATATAATTGTGAATAAAAATTTAAGTTTTTTTAGATGTATGTGACTCTATGGTAATTCTTCCAAAAAAATTTTTACATTTTGAACCGTTTTTAATCTATATTGATTCTTTAATATATTTCAATTCCGTTCAATTATTTGGTTAATAAAATATATTTCAAAATAACGCTTGATAACTCGCATGTAAATGGCTAATTGAAATTATAATATTGTGGCAGTATTCGTTACTGTTTATCTTTTGTCCTCGGCTGCGCACAGTTTCGATCTATTTAAGAATTGCGTACTTAATTTCTGTAAGTTTAGAATTTTAACCTTCTACGTAAGCAAAAATTACACTTGTAAGTTTTGTTCTTAGACTTTCATAAAGATTTACTTAAGTTGTTTATCATTGCTTTACACCTGAAGGAATTTACTGTCAGTGCCTTTATTTTTTAATGCCGCAACTTTCGTTACCTAGCAACTGTTACCAGGTTACAGAGTTGTTTTATGTCAATTACGAGAGTAAAACTTACAAATGTAATTAGCGCCTATGATTTAATTTTTTTAGAACATGTCTTTGTCTACGAATCACGAAACCCACATACTAAATGAATTAAAAAATAATAATAACTAAAAAATATTCAAATCGGTTCACTAATTGACTCGAGGGAATATAACAAGACAGGAACACTTGTATTTGGAATATCGCTAAAAAATTACCTATAAAAAACATTTTGATGATTTTCATTACCCTTCAAAATTAATTCTTTCAGATTTAGAAAAAAATAATTAATTAAAATATATCGGTCCGATAATCCAACAACTCAAAGTTCATGTTAATTATTTAGTAAAGTCTGTCCAATAATTTTATATTGTCAGCAGCATTACAATGAGCTTTGACAGTTGATTTCTGATTTTTGTACTAAAACGAAACAAATGAAGTGTCAAAACTAATGCACGATGCTCCGCATAGTAACCTATCGTCAACATACATAATATATTCAAATTGATTTTTACACGCACTTGCGACGTTTAACAAATTGATTTTTTAGGTCCTTTGCTATGTCACATCCTGTTCGTAATTTGGTTGAATATTTAACATAAGGTGCTGACTTTTAGCATTCTTGTATAAAATATTGAGCGTTCACTGTATTTACCCACCCATATTTTTATCGATTATTCGAGCGAACGTTCCAGAAAATATACGTATAAAAATTTTTCTACTGAACTTATTGTTCGGTAATTGCTCGACTGGGTAGAAATTTGAAGTAAAATTTGATTCGCTAATGGCATACTCCAGTCGTGAATATTTATTTGCAAGCATTGATCCAAGAATATGGAGGCGTGAGAGAGGCAATGGTTGAAATTACACACTGAACTTATCGTTGATTCCGTACGTTTTGTCGATTATTCGAGCGAATGTCCCAGAAAAATTTCGTTAAAAAATTAATTCTAGTTCATTTATAGCTCGACTGGACTGTCATACTAAAAAACGTATCATAAACAATTTTCACTTAAATAAATTCTACACTTTTGTTTAGCAAAAAATCTTAAAATTTTTTCAAAGAAGAAACATTTCTTATGGTTCTTACGGTAAAATCTAAAAAGGCAGCAACTGACCGAATTATTTTAACATTACGATGTAGGTATTGCTTTCGTTCCCGATCGCGATCCGTCAAATTATGAGCGTCAAAACCCTTTGACATAACTGGGTTGAAATACGCGTTTTTGTTCCGTACCACCATAGTAAAAGTAATGTCACCTGAAGATAAAACGACTGCTAAATGACAGGTAACGACATCCTAGGAAATCAAAACATGAGCATCCATGTGGTCAGTACAATGAGCCGAGCCGCTCAGCAAGCATATACCGATCCCGTAACGTACCAAGCTTGGTACGAATGTCGTAACGTGTTGCGTTACGTTCTTTCGAGTCAGTCACCATAACATCTACAATTTGTAAACAAGACAAAATTAAAGAAAAAACCAATCTTTATGATGAAGTTTTCAACGTGCCCCTACAAGATACTTCTGCTGTAAGAGGAGGAGTCGAGGAGTTGCGTTTCTTGCTGAGCTTAAACGTAGCGTTAGGTGAAGGTTACGCAGTTATGTTATTTTAATATTGAAATCACAATTTAGTAAATTTCAAATCGATCAAACCATTATAAGTTGAATCAACAACAAGAAAAGCACTTTAGATCTTCAAACATCTAAACTGATCACTAATAAAACCGCATCAAAATTGGTCCATTGGAACTACGACGCCACAGGCAGGAACAGATAGGTACACAGATACCCTTATAATTATTTGATCGGGAGTTAATAACATACACGAGAATGCTCATTACAAGTAAATGCTCAAGTACACCACCATCGCTTTTCATCCTTATTATTCCAAGGGCAAACCATTACGTACTATAGTGTCAATGGACTTCCCACTCTGTTAAACTCGATGGTCAAAACAAACGCACAATGCATTATTCATTTATGATGTAAATGACGTATTAAATTAGATAATTAATTTAACTTTTTCCTATTATTCAAGGAAGGTTATGTGAATCGATTGTTTAGTTGTGTTTGTTGTGGTTACGGTTGGAGGTTTGACTCTCGCTTATGGTGATTTTTTGTAATAGCAATATGGATGCTGTGTGGAATGTTTCGGGTTCTGACACATAGAATATGACTGTCATACTACAAAAGACGTATTAAAACCATGTTCAACACGTGTCTAGCTAAACAGTGTTTAAGATTTAAACATTGCTTAAAATATTATCTAAATTGCTTAACAGCGAATAAACTCATAAAATAAAACTTATTGATAAAATGTTATTTACATTTGATAGCTGAAATAGGTTTTAGACATCTATTAAACTCACTTAAACGCATGTTAATCTATATCTAAAGCATTTTTAACTCAAAACTGTGCTTAGACGCGGATTTGTAGTACGGATTTTTTTAAACACGCGTTTAACGTCTGTTTAAATCTTTTGTAGTAAGGCAGTCAGTTATTACATAATGTCACAACAGCCTTTACTCCCATATTACCTTTACAAAAGACAAATTACTATTAAAACCTAGCTAGCTTCTGTTTAATCCTAGTGGAGAATAAATTAAAATATTATAAAGAGGTAAAGTTTGGTTGTAAACTTGTATGTAATGAATAATCTCTTACACTATTGATCCGATTTGAAAAATTCTTCTTTCGTTGGTAGCCTAAGGATTCAGAAAAGTTATAGGCTATATAACTTAAAATCAAAATCAAAAAATACTTTATTCAAGTAGGCTCTCACGAGCACTTTTGAATCGTCATACATGAAAAAAACAAAAAAAAATTACATCAATAATGAAGCTACCACCGGTTCCGAACACAGATATATAGGCTATATTATTAGAGCGTAGTAGTAAACGCGAGTGATAAGAGGATAGCTTGTAGGTAATATAAGGACGTCCTTGCTTTACCTGTCAGTCAGTTATTAAAGTTTTACAGCCTAATATAATACACCCTAACCTAACCATCTAACCTAATACCACGTATTGTATTGTTACATACAATACAATACTGGGTGTATTAGCAACTCTATGTGAATCCACGCTAAGTAAAAATTTTATCGCAATAATTATTAACTTCTAAGGAGTCTTATGTAGGTTAAGGTAAAAAAAACGTTCTAATTAATCTTTTAAAGGTAAACAAAGTTAATATTATAAGACCATATTTTCTCAATCTTATTCGGTAGAGAATTCAAATAAACGGTCTCTTTGAAACTGTAACATGTCCACAAGGCTAAAATTAAACCGCGTATTACTATTCCTAGACTAATTGTAACTGTTTTAATTAACGACGCAAGTTATTTCGGTCTAGGACTTGCGAGTTTGACAATATAGATTTCGTAATTTATAACTTACAAACAAAAAGCTATTTCAAAAGCGATAAATGCATTTTCGCTTGATCGACACATTTATAGCAGTGATTTTAATTTTAAAGTATTTTTTTATTACACTTTATTATGAAATGAAAGTACAAAGAGTGGACTTAACGCTTAACAGGATTTTCTACCAGCCAACCCGATCCATCTAAATCAGCTTGTATTTCGTGTGCTTATGAGAACAAACATTCAGATGTCGTGTTCTCGTTATGAGTAATCGTTTACACCGTGCATACGACCTTCCTAGAGTTGATTGACCAGCGGCTGCTAAGTGAGCAGCCAGAGGTTGTCTCTTTGTTTTGCTCGAGCAGACTCCCTTTGAGAAAGCCGTGCCTTTTTATACTTAGCCAATTTTTTCATGAGTAATATAATAAACGGACGCTGATAAGCAATAATGTGTTAACCCACAAAAAGACAAATTCGGAGATATTGATGTATTTTGATAATGCATCACCTATTAAACATTATTAAAATAATTATCAATTCATATGAATTAAATACGGGAAAAAGTTTCTTAATTAAATGTTGAAGTGTGTCTGATTATTAGATAAAACGTTCTATTATAGCAATCGGCTTTTAATTCATTATACCTTTTATTGAAATAGGAAAGAAAATATGGATATAATTATATACTTCTTAAATAGGACTATCTGTTAGAGTGTGGGGCTGCCCCCTGCCAGCTTGTGATCAATAACTACAGCTCTACCTAGAACAGTCTCTCCTCAGAATACAAATCAAAATAAACAGTTCAAGACTTGTTTAATGTCAGACAATCTGATGCCATTGTATCGCTATTGTTTCGCAACTGAGTCAGTGGGTTTCCAAGCGGCATAATGCCGGGTTCGATCGCGTGTAAACAACGCTAGATTATCGTGAGTCGGTTTTATGTAATTATTTTTTTATTGCATTGATTATGTTAAATTGTATGTGGTTTCATCCGCGTTAGTTAATCATTTTTTTATGTAGTATTTTTTAAGAGTGTAAATGGAATTTTACATAGGTATGGACGCACGCAAAAAGGGATTTAATTTAAAAATTTACATTTTTTGTCAGAAAACGCTTTGCACTTTGGATTTCGGTCATTTACTTAGAATTTAATGTCACAAAATTTTGATAGAATTTTTTTTAATCATAGAATTATGTATATAAAACTAAATTTTTACTAACTACACTAAATTAACTATTTCGGTAACTTTAACTAAGTGGGATATGTCTTTTGATTTTAGTGTGTACTTAATACTTTCTGCCCGCGACATTATCCGTGGATATCAAACTGTATAACAATAAGAAGAAAGCGTATAAGGAGCCGTCTAAAAAAAATGTATTTATACTATTTATTGTAAAATTAATGGATCATTTTATCGATTATATCAGTGCAGCATTTTAGAAATGAATACAATATATGTAATTATACACTCTAATATTATACAGAATAAAGATTTGATTGTTTGTTTGCATTGAATAGGCTCCGAAACTAATGGACCGATTTGAAAAATTCTTTCACCATTAGCATCCTACATTATCCGTGATGAACATAGGCCGTTGAAATTCATAGTTTTCAATTTCTTTTGTTAAATACCTCTCTACCCAGCAGCCAGGGGTAGGTAGTTAATATTTATAATATAGTAAATTCCTAGTATAATAGTGGTCAGAGATTTTTAATTAACGCTTTACGCGTTACAGTCACCGGTAAATATCAGACAAAACGAAGTATGCCCACTTAATAATAAAATAAAAATATTATATTTTTTTATTAAAATAGACTTGAGAATTAAGACATCTTTTAGCTTGTTATAACATTAAGTAGCTTTTTGAAAAGCTGTTGTAAGTTTTTTTTGTTTTTTGTCATGATCTGAAAAATAAGAAAATGAAAACCGACGAACTATGTCAAGCGGTGTATCGTTGAATAGGTATTGAAAATCATTTTAAAATTTCTCATATCGTTTTTCGGTCAAATTACCGTTAAGGATCTATAACGATTTAAAGTTGGTTAGTAACAATTCTCACTTATAGGCTTATAGACAATTAATATTGATTCGGTATTTCTGACTGTAGATGGAACTGTTACGCAGTCGAGTTTTTGATTTCTTAAATTAATTAAATTTGTTAACACTCGCGGTTCCCGTAAAGTCACAGGCTACAGAGTTAATTACTAAATTAAAATTAACAAGTGAATTCTTGACTTAGGACATATAAGGATTATTCATTAATTAATATTCATATTTTGTACCAAGAAGTAAAGTCGGGACCCAAAATTATTTTTAGACTTTCTTCGATACTGTAGAAATAATCTTTGACCTCGTTACATTTTAAATAAACGATTAATTAATTATTTACATTATTCATTTAAAATTTGAATATCAAATTTAATGGGTTCGGTTGTTTAAAATGCACACACAGTTCAATCGTCCCCAATGTCTTAAGCGTATAATATTTTAAAGGCAAAGAAATTAAGAACGGAAACTGTGTAAAGATATAAATAAGTAAATAAAAATATAAAAACATAAAATTATCTTTTTGTTTTTGATTAAATTTTTAAAGTAAGTAAATACGAGTACTTAAATCTCGCGTCTTTTATATCATATTAATTGTGTAATGACGTCATAAGTTGATAGTAAATTTTTGAAAGGAAATGTTAGTTATTTTATTATTAGCGCGTTTAAATAAAATTTATAGAAAAAAATTACTTTTCATTTATTTAACACAAACCATTTTATTTTTCCTGTTTTGATGTCAAATCTTTTCTAAATAAGTTAATTTAATATATCCATCTTTTCTTTTTGATTTTGATAAAAAAAATTATAATGAATTAAAAGCAGATTTGTATAATAAACAGTTGTATCAAACAATACGTTTTTCAAATATATTAAAGTATTGGAAATTGCAAATATTGAGCACATTTCAATATTCGAACCACTCAATTAAGAAACTTTTTTCTTACTTAATCCGTTTAGATGACTTGAATTTTTTTTAATAATGTTAAATTTATGACGGATTATCAGAACACATCGATATCTCTTAATTCGAATTATAGTGAGTTGACATATTATTGCATCCAAATATCGTCAACAGATTTCTTTTCATTCCCGTTTCAAACGCAATTCATTCCTTCTTAATGACGTCGAAGAACAACATTCGTCGTAAGCGGAAAACCTACAGTGCCCATAGATTACGCATGTCACTGGTTTCCATAACATAATTTCTTAAAAGGATAACCCACTTGTCGTAGAAGATGCAATGTCTTGTAATTTAATTAGAATATAGAATTTATTTAAGTTTATTTTATAGACTTTATAGAAATAACTGATTTAACTTGTATGTAAATAAAAAATATAACAAAATAAAAACAAATAATTCTATTAAAAATAAAAAGAAAGAGAAATTAAAAATAAGTATATTAAACCTAAATAACTATCGATGTCACAGTGAGGCGAGGTGCCCAAAACACTGGCAGCATTACCTCTTTGTATGGCCAGACTGATATGCTGGCCAAGGTAGCCGCCAGCCCTTCGGTCACCTGTAGTTTCGACGAGGCGGGAACAGAATTTTCAACGGCAAACGGCACAAATACGAAACTCCTTTCAATGTTTTCATATTTTCAGCATTGGATGCCGCTGCTCCCACCGTTATGGAAGTCCCTCGTATATGAGATGCAGCCAATGTATCGATACAGGTAGCGTCCCATACAAGCGACCTCCCCAACTTCCACGGAACAAGCGTCATTCCATCAGGTCTCTTGCCATCACTGCGTACTAGTCCGTTAGGTTCTAGTACCGTCGGAATTTTAGCGGTGACAAGAGACCGACGAATGACACTGTTCAAGGAAGCATGACGGGAGTAGCGGCCCGCGCTTTTATGCAATTTTGTATTATCATAAGTATAACCTCTGTTTTGTCTAGGCTGCAGAATCAAAATTTGTTATTATTATATTTATTTTTTTATATAGTTTGCCATTTTGTCTTTGTTTCTCACCTTTGTATGCATGTGGTGTTTGTCTATATATAGTTACACAATCTGTATAATAGCCTTATGGTAAATGTAAGCATGAACCCTCTGGATTTGTAACTTGACGAACCTTTCAATAAACAAATAAATAAAAAACCATAACACAAACACAAAACACTCAATCACGAAGAACATTCGTGTACAGTACCAAAATATGTCATGACCGAGTATTTAAGATACGACTATTGCAGCAACCATTTGTAGTAACAACTACGTTAAACATATTTAAATTATTATCTAAAGCGAGAATTACACTTATAATTTTTGCTATCAGACTTTCATAAAGATTTACATAAGTTGTGAGTCATTTATACCTGTCTGTAGTCTTTTACACCTGAAGGAATTTTACTAGTTAATATCTCCTTTTTTGTCATACACAGCTTTAGTAACTATTTACAGTGTATCTGTTACTAGGTTACAGAGTTGTTTTTTATCAGTTACGAGAGTAAAACTTACAAAAGGCGAGAATTATATTTGTAAGTTTTACTCTCGAGAGCGATATAAAACATCTCTGTAACCTAGTAACGTACGTCGTAAATAGTTACGTACAGTAAATTCTTTCAAATGTAAAAGACTAAGAAATAACTTTGGTGAGTCATTATGAAACTGTAAGAGCAAAACTTACAAATGTAATTCTCATCTAAGAATAATCTAAACAATTGTGATCTACATGTAACAAAATAAACATTATCCTTATAATTAAATTTTGTAATCTATACTAATATTATAAAACTAAAGAGTTTGTTTGAACGCGCTAATCTCAGGAACAACTGGTTCGAATTGAAAATCTCTATTTGTGTTAGATAGTTTATTTATTAAGGAAGGCTATAGGCTGTATTACATCACGCTACGACTATTCAAAGCGAAGCAGTAACCATAAACGCGAGTAAAACCGCGAGGTGCAGTTAGCTATAAAGTCAACAAGTCCAATGACTATATTTGTATATGATGCGGCTGAACGTAATAGCGCCATAGTCTGATCAAACTCGATTGAGAAAGTATTTCCTTCAATTAGCCTACTCGACTTAACTAAGAGATTGAAACCGAAGCTTGTGAGTTCAAATGCGGTAATCGTCTATGATTTTTTTAAACTAACCTTTCAAATGTCTAATTAAATATTCGCTTCACACTCTAAGGTGAAGGAGAATCGTAAGGCTGATTAAGAACCTCCAAAGAGTGTCTTATTTGCCGATATATGGTAAATGGATGGTGGATTTCATTCTTAATAATTATCTGTTTAAATTATTTGTATAGTTGTATAGGATGCTGATAAGCAATGTGTCGACCGACAAAAAGTCAAATTCTGAGATATTGATATGTTCTGATTATGCGTCGCGTATTTAACATTATTTAAAAAAATCATCTAAACTAAGTAAGTGCGGGAAAAGTTCTCTTAATTTTAAGTATTGAATATTGAAGTGTGTATTTTGAAATATGCAATAATCTCATATATTGGAAAACATATTATTTTATTAAAACCTTTTATTATACCAATCTGATAATAGAAAAAAATGAATATGGCTACCCGTGACCACGAACGCTGCAAAGTGCTCGAAACGTCGGGATGATAAAAATAATATACGCGATTTAAATCCGGTTAAAATAGTTTTATTTCAATGAATAGTAATCGCGAAAATCTAAGACAACGATAAGTCCGTGTGGCTTGACACAGTATGGCTTATCAGCGTCCATTTATCATATGAGTAGACTAGCACTTGGTCACAATGATTATGATAATGTAAAGTGATCGATTGTAATCCTGTGTATGTGGATATGAAACGAACTTACCTATATATGTTTATTTAATCTTCTACTAGAAATACTTCCATACTAATAATATAAAGAAGTAAAATCTGTTTGTATGTGGGTAATCTCTGAAATTAACTTCGCGGTTTCAATCGCGTTTATGGTTACTAATTCGCTCCTATAAATCGTAGCGTGATATATTATAGCCTCCTCAATAAACGGGTTATTCACCGCACGAAGAATTTTTCGAATTGGATTAGTAGTTTCAGAGATTAGCCCCTACATACAAACTTATATAAACCTTGATAATATTAATATAGATGACGAAGACTGAAATTAAGTAATACTGATGTTAATTACAATACATCATTTTAAAAAAGTATCATAATTTAGAATTTTACCAGCCTTTAAATGTCCCACTACTGGGCAAAAACCTCCTCTTCTGTTAAGGAGAACGTTATGACTAATTCGTCACAATTCTCCAATACGGATTGGCGGATAATTATGAAATAATAAAACTAAAACCAATATTCTTCTTGTTACAGGTGCAGTCCTCATGAAGAGAAGGAAATGAAGTTATCATCAGAGCCCCTACAGTTGGGCCCTCCGCCTCGAACCTGTTACCCGCTAGTGGTGATCCTCGCTCGCGACCAGCGAGACACTGCGGAGCTGAGGCCGGATGATACGGTAACTAGTAGTTGATTTCATAGAAATATGTAACCAATTTGAAACAGAACTGTTGCTGCACCTATAAATGAACAAACGATCGCATCAGCCGCGATCATTTGCTGATAGTAGATGAGTTTCCTTTGTTTTTCTTCGAAAATATTCATGAGATCCTAATATATTATGTACTAGACTTTTCTTGTAAAAATCCCATCGAAATTAGAAGTTAATGACAAAATCGCGGTCATTAAAACGTGTAGATTACGGAATATTCTTTTTTGAAATTGGTTAAAGAGCGAGTACTCTAATCCGTATTAAAATTCAAAGACAATAATAATAGTGTTTGCGCCAAAATGCAGTTATCTCTCGTAATGGCTACTCTGTTGTGACTGTCGTGAATATAGAGACGAGGCCCATAAAGCTTTTTATATGAAGTAAATAGAGGAATTAATACAGTGAAACTTACTTTAAATTACTTAGTTTCGTTTATTAGCGGTGGATATATCTTAAGTAACGTCGCCACCATCAAAAATCAACGCCACCTTTTTGGCAATATAAAATCCTATATTAAATCACACATACTGGCCACAAAAAAGTCTCCAACGAATTAAGAATCTCGTCTGTTTTGGAAGGCGGCTAAAAAATCAAGAATATTATCCTCATTTTCTTCTCAATCCAGGTAGCACTAGTGACAGTCGTCCACATCAGAGACGATCAGTGTCCGCTGCCCAGCGGCATCATAGCGCAGTATTTGAAACAGGCTAACGGACATTTGTCATGTTTAAAGGTATTTTTATCTATACTAATAATAAAATTCTAGAGGGTCGATGTCTGTACATGGAAGATATATGAAAAAAAATCTTACTGGGGGCCTTTACCAACGCAATAGAACCCAAAACAAAGATTTTTAGAATTCTTATCTGTTTGTCTGTTTGTCTGTTTGTCTGTTTGTCTGTTTGTCTGTTTATCTGTGCGTTTGTGCACGCTAATCTCAGAAACGGCTTATCCGATTTAGATGCGGTTTTCACTAATATATTGTGGTAAGCTTCACTTAACATTTAGGGTTTGTTTCATGTCAATCGGTTCATAAATAAAAAAGTTATGTCAATTTAAGGGTTCACGTCGAACATTATTTTGTACTTTTTACTAAATGGATGAAAGTACATACATATACACAGTACTTATATCAAAAAATACATTTTTAAATTTTTGTCTGTCAGTCTGTCTGCCAATCTGTTTGTTCCGACTAATCTTTAAAACAGCTAAACCAATTTTGATGGTACTTTTACTTGCAGTTAGCAAATGTTATAAGAAGTGACTTAGGCTTACTTCTATTTTAGATATTTTTAATCTATACATATAAAAAAAATTCTAACGGGTCGCTGTCTGTACATAGAAGATATATTTAAAAAAAAAAAAAAAAACAAATTATTTGGGCCTTTACATACGCAATAGAACCCAAAACAATAATTGTTAGAATTTTTGTCTGTTTGTCTGTTTATCAGTGCGTTTGCGCCCACTAATCTCAGAAACGGTTTATCCGATTTAGATGTGGTTTTCATGATTATATTGCAGTAAGGTTCACTTAACATTTGGTGTTTATTTAATTTCAATCGATTCATAAAAAAAGTTATGTCAATTTAAGGGTTCACGTCGAACATTATTTTGTACTTTTTACTAAATGGATGAAAGTACATACATATATACAGTACTTATATCAAAAAATACATTTTTAAATTTTTGTCTGTCAGTCTGTCTGCCAATCTGTTTGTTCCGACTAATCTTTAAAACAGCTAAACCAATTTTGATGGTACTTTTACTTGCAGTTAGCAAATGTTATAAGAAGTGACTTAGGCTTACTTCTATTTTAGATATTTTTAATCTATACATATAAAAAAAATTCTAACGGGTCGCTGTCTGTACATAGAAGATATATTTAAAAAAAAAAACAAATTATTTGGGCCTTTACATACGCAATAGAACCCAAAACAATAATTGTTAGAATTTTTGTCTGTTTGTCTGTTTATCAGTGCGTTTGCGCCCACTAATCTCAGAAACGGTTTATCCGATTTAGATGTGGTTTTCATGATTATATTACAGTAAGGTTCACTTAACATTTGGTGTTTATTTAATTTCAATCGATTCATAAAAAAAGTTATGTCAATTTAAGGGTTCACGTCGAACATTATTTTGTACTTTTCACTAAATGCATGAAAGTACATACATATCGATACCTCCCACGTAAGTTGTTGTAACCCCAAAATTACAATTTTACAGTAGAGCACTTTTAATCCGTTTTAGTTTGAAAGTTACAACAAAATACGCCTTTTTCCAGGCATATTTTGTTGTAACTTTCCTTGAAAAAAAAAGATTTTTGGTATTTTTTCACTTTGAATGCATTAAGCAATGCAAATTCGTGTAGTATTCAGTAAAAACGCTAACGGCAATTTTGTGGCTTACAATAACTTACGTGGGAGGTATCGATATATACAGTACTTATATCAAAAAATACATTTTTTAATTTTTGTCTGTCAGTCTGTCTGCCTATCTGTTTGTTCCGACTAATCTTTAAAACGGCTGAACCAATTTTGATGGTACTTTTACTTGCAGTTAGCAAATGTTATATGAAGTGACTTAGGCATACTTCTATTTTAGATATTTTTAATCTATACATATGAAAAATTCTAACGGGTCGCTGTCTGTACATAGAAGATATATGCAAAACAAATTATTTGGGCCTTTACATACGCAATAGAACCCAAAACAATAATTGTTACAATTTTTGTCTGTTTGTCTGTTTATCAGTGCGTTTGCGCCCGCTAATCTCAGAAACGGGTTATCCGATTTAGATGTGGTTTTCATGATTATATTGCAGTAAGGTTCACTTAACATTTGGTGTTTATTTAATTTCAATCGATTCATAAAAAAAAGTTATGTCAATTTAAGGGTTCACGTCGAACAGTATTTTATGCTTTTCACTAAATGCATAAAAGTATATACATTACTTACATCAAAAAATCAATTTTTTAATTCTTTGTCTGTCAGTCTGTTTCTTACGACTAATCTCTGAAACAGCTGAATCAAATTTGATGGGACTTTCACAAGCAATTAGGGAATGTCCATTAATCACGTGAGGTCCAGAAAGGGAGAGGAGATGGAAGAAGAAATTCACGAAATATTACAAAGTCTAAAAAGTTCTTCAAAACATGACGTATTTAATGGCTAATATTATAAGGATTAACTTTAGTTACTTTTTTTTTAATATGTTTATTTTAATGAATAAGTAAAAAAGAGAATTACGCGATAACAAAATATTGTAGAAACCAATAAAATAGTGAACAATTTCCGATTTAAGAAGGGAAGGTATAAAAATAAATAAAATTGATGTCTGTTTGTAATTTTAAATAAATGCATATTAAAGTATACACGGTACTTACAACAAAATTACCAATCTTAAAATTTTTGTCTGTCTTTCTGTCACTCAATTTTTTTCGGCTAATATCTGAAACAGCTGGACCGATTTTGACGAAACTTTCACTGCTGAAAGCTAATGTAATAAGGAACAAAATTGAAACCAATGAAAAAGTGAACAACATCTAATTCAAATATGGAAGATATATGTATATCATATAAATATAATAAATTGGAAAATAATATATTTACTGGGTAATTTTTTTACTGGATATGATAGACCAAATCCGAAACTATAAACAATAGCGAAAAATAATTAAAGAAGTAACAGAGCCGATTTTAATAAAAACTAAAACTATTTCATTAGTTTTTTGAAAAATAAATTCTCCTAGCCAGAAAAGAACACGTTGATTTTGGAAAAAATTAACATTCTGTATGATTGCATCATCTGATACTGTCACATATTATAAGAATCAACTTCAGAGAGGTATTATTATATAGTTAACTGCAAAAAAAGAAAGGGCAAATTTTTTACAGAATTCTATCAAATTCATACATTAATTAAATCTTTTGTAATTCTTCAAAAAAACGATCATACCTAAAAGTGAAATTTTTAAATTATAACGGGATGTTGTAACACTAATAGCGGGTGAGTACAATAGCCGAGTCCAGTGAAATGTAGATTTTCAATAAATTGATTCATCTTTTTAGGAATTATCAAAACCTACTTAGGTAACGGAGTAGGTGACGGGGACCAAAACAAACGTCACATTGTATCTACTTTGTATAGCTCACATAGAAAAAATAGACAAACATAAAAGAAGTTACTGTGAGTTATTCATTTTATATATTTTTGATATTCTTTACACTCTTCCTTACTTTAGTAGGTGACTAGCATTTTGATGCAAATAAACGAATCGTTCGAAGTTATGCAGACTTTTTTTCTAAACTTACCGGGAGCCGTGATTTAACCCACATATTTGATATGTATATTTAATATATATAGAATCGATTACTTAACTCCTAATTTATGTATAGATTTAATGTTATTTTGTTAAAAAATAAATCTTTTCCTAAAACTTTCCAAAAGTTGATTCTTACAAGTGACACTATTAGGTAGGTGGTGCAATAATACAGAATGTATTTTTTTTTTAATTAGTGGGTTCAATTCCAGGTCAGGAGAATCATGAAATTAAAAAAACTTATGATGCAGTTTTAAATTTCTTAAAATCGGACACGAGACTCCTTTAAGTATTTTTCGCGATTCCTTAAAGTTCCGGATATGGCCTATCAAGCCCAGTTAAAAAAGTCACCCGATATATAATACAAGGAAAACCTCGGCGAGAATATACTGGTATACAGTCGAAATTTTAAAGACTAGCACAAAACACTTTTCTTCAACATTTATAGTGAAAACCGTGGAGGAATATCTGAATTAGAGTCTGCTTATAAATACAACCAGAAAGTTCCCAAATCCAAAGTAAGAAGCTCCTTTCTTGAGCAGCACCGCAGACTATTATAACCTTGCTTTGCAGGAGACATGCCAAGCATTCTGTAATCCACGCGAACGAAGTCGCGGGCACAGCTAGTTAACTATATTATTCGGTTAATATCAGATATCGTCGGGTATTGTGCAAAACCACGTAACTAGCTTTTGCAATGAGGTCCATTTTTAAATAATGTTAGAATTTTATTATTTATAAGAAAAAACAGGTTAGATAAAAACTATACGATCTGTATTTGTAAAATTAAGTTAAAGATTTTTTTGATTTTGCGAGTGTGAATAATAATCAGAAAAAGGGCTGTAATGGGTTGAAATAGAAGTAAATAATTCTGCACAAAGTCACGGGCACCATCTTATAATAAATATATAGAAAGTGTTGATTGGTTTCCAGCAACTGTACGTGTCTGGCGAGGCAGGGGATGGGTGCGAGGGGGAGGGAGAAGCGGGGGGAGGGTACGCCCGTGAAGCCTTGTGCTGCGTGTGCGCAGCCGCTCCGCTGTCCCGCGCTCTGCTGCCGTGCCGACACGCCTGCCTCTGTGCGCGGTGCTTGCGTGAGTCACATGTTACTATAGTGGGAGGGGGGGGAATGTACAGGTTGTTCGACTTTTTATTAAGGTCCTTCAAATAGTTTTATGAGTCTAACATGTCACATTCGACAATAAAAAACAAGATTTTTGTTATGCGGACTCTGATGTGTTAGACTTGTAGAATCTCCTTTGATGCACTTTTTAGTGAATTGTGAGGGGTAATTAGGTAACGGGCAGGTTTAAATAAGATAACAGGTTAATTAGGTGAGTAGTGTAGTGAGGAGAGGGGGAGTTGGGGAATGGGGATATATGTAGCGTATTACGGAAGACAAGGCGCAGGGGGAGTGGTAGTTGGGTAATGATTATGTATATGAATTGGAGGCGATGGAGACTAATGGAACATATGCAGTGTATCAATGAAAAGAAACGGAGGTTAGTTGAGTTATTGGAATATGTATTCAACTGTACGTGTCGGGCGAAGTGGGGGAGGGGGATATACAGGGCGTTCGGGCGTTTTATTAAGGTCCTTTAAATAGAGAGAGGATTCTATAGAATATAAAAAGGATTTTTAAAATACCTTAATTAAAAGTCATTGTATGAGTAAATGGAGAGGGTTAATTAGTTAGTTAATAACGCCATATGTTGCGTGTGTGCAGCTGTGCCGCTGCGTTCGCACTGTGCTTACGTACATCTACTTAGGGATAGAGATAATTTGTAAATTATATACAACATATGATGGAAGGGAATGAGATTGGGTAATGGGAATATTTCCAGCAAATTTTCGTCAAATGAAGCCCATGACCGGTCACTTCTATACAACATTTGGGTTAGGAGGGTGAATTATTATTATTACTATTCTGCTATCGTAAGATGGCGGGGGATTTCTTAAATGAGTTACATGCTCTGATCATATGTGGACGCTGATATGCAATACTGTGTCAAGCCACACGGACTTCATTTAGAGAAAATGGCGTCTATAGATGTCAAACCTATTTTTAATAAATCTGTTTGAAGAAGTATATATCCATCTTTTATTTGTAATTCGGATAAAAAGTATATTGAATTAATAGCAGGTAGGCTAGTAAAGATTTTTATCTAATAATAAGATTTTCAAAAACATGAGATTATTGTGTAGTCCAAAATTTTTATTATAATCCATAATTTTTAAATTAAGAAACTTGTTTTCGTATTTATTTAGTTCAGATGACTTAAAAATGATTTGAATAATGTTAAATACGAAATGAATTATTAAAATATATCAATAACTCTCAATTTGACTTTTTGTGGGTTGACACATTATTGCTTATCAGCATCCATGTATCCTTATCAAATAGCAGTAAAAAATTTGACGTTTATTCTGATCACAAAACTGTACAAAATTATGAAGAAGCAAAATTTATTAGCATGGAGGGAATAGTCTCTGAAAATACTGTTCCGATTTGACATATAAAGTATAGGCTATATTACGTCACGCTACAACATAAGAGCAAAGTAGGAACCATAGATGCGAGTGAAACTGCGAAGAGCAGTATGAAATATACTCTACAATCGCCATAACTATCACCATCGTTAAAACTATTGTATTACATATAGATACATAATGTAACATTGATACATTACTTATTATAATTATGCTAAATTTCATATATCTTCCATGTACAGACAGCGACTCGCTAGAATTTTATTATTAGTATAGATTACCGTAATTTGTAATAGTGAAAAATAAAATACACTGTTACATAATTCATTGTATGTATTTCCTGATATTGTACACAATTAATCTATGTTGACCCCGTGACATTGTTAGAATTATACAGTGATAAATTTATTTTTAACACTAATTGGATGCTGATAAGCAATAATGTAAAACAAAAAGTGAAATTTAGAGATATTGACGTATTTTGATACCGCATCACCTATTTAACATTATTCAAAAACAATTCAAGTCATCTAAAATAAATAAGCACGGTAAAGAGTTTGTTAATACAATTTTTCTAATTTCAAGTGCGTTCCATATTTAGCAATTTATAAATTATTCTCAAACATTAAAACATCTTAAGATTAGATAACATATTAAATATATCAAACTGCTTTTAATTCATTCTACCTTTTATCAAAATGAAAAGAGAAGATGGATATATGTAAACGTCTTCAAACAGATGTATTAAGAATAGGTTTGCTATCTTTAGACGCCATTTTCTCGAAATGAAGTCCGTGTGGCTTGACACAGTATTGCTTATCAGCGGCCATATATGAACTATAATAATGGAACTATATAAATAAATATTAATTATAAAATATTTAATCTTAACTTAAATATATACATATGTACTCGAGGATATATATGTCTATGTGTATACTTGTAGTTCCATAAATCCATCTAGCTAGGCTTCATTTTTCACTAAATTTAAATATTTACGTCAATTATTTGATATTTACTCTTACTTTTAGCTATGGCTGTGCCAAACATCTAGAAGAAATTTCAGCCCAAAAAGGCTCTGTGGTCGATTCCATATACTTAACCTCCTAAACTCTTTCAAATTAAGTCTATTCAGTGGCTGAAAATGAAAAACAAATACATCAGCTATACATATTATTTATTGGGCGTGAATGGCCAAATCAGAAATAATAAGGAATAGCGGAAAATACTCAAAGGAGTTTTGTAGTCGATTTTGATGATAATTGCAACTGCATCATTAGTTTTTTGAAAAACTAATTTTCCAGGAATTGAACCCGTTGATTTCGAGCGATTGTATACATTTTTTTTTTTGGGCGTGAATAGCCAATTCCTAAATAATAAGGAAAAGGGGAAAATACTTAAAGGAGTCTTGTAGTCGATTTTGATGATAATTGCAACTGCGTCATTACTTTTTTGAAAAATTAATTTTCCTACTCAGGAGTTCAACCCGTTGATTTCGAAAAATTGTTTATAGTATTAGTATGTACATATGTACATTATCTAAACGATTATATTTTGCATGCAGTATACATTAACATAAGTACGTGATCCTACATGCTAATTTAATTATAATTTAAATATTATTCACAGTATTAAGTATAACTTGACTATATCTACGTTATTGTTGTTTTCATTTTTCTATTTATTATAATGAAGCTTTTTTTATAAGTTTGTAACATTACTCATCTTAAATATTTAACTATTTCGGGTTCTATAACCAAAAATAAATAATATATTTATTATCATTTAATCTATACTAATATTATAAAGAAGTAAAGTTCATTTCCAAGTCTATATGTAGGAGGTAATCTCTGAAACTACTGATCTGATTAAAAAAAAATTGCGTTGGATAGCTTGAAGATTCAGGAAGGTTAGAAGCTATATTACATCACGCTATGACTCACAGCATCGAAACCATAACCATAAACGCGAGTGAAACCACGAGAGGTTCTCTATATTAAAAAATAACATTAAAATGTATTCACAATCGCAGATGAATCAGTACTCTAGCTACTGATATGTGATCACCGCAGCCCCCGACATTTGCAGCACCAGAGGAGCCAGAAAGGCGTTGTCAGCCTGAAAAGGAATAAGGGACGAGGGGTATCGATTAGCCTTCTGGCTCTCTCACTCACCGATAACATGGCTGTATTAGCTCTTAAAGCATGATAAGCAATCGAGGAGACGTTAAGCTACTGGCTCTATCAATCACCGTACGAAGCGCGGCTATATTAGCTCTTAAAGGATGATAAGGAATCGGGGAGATGTTAGCTTCTAGCTCTCTCACTCACCGCACGAGACGCAGCTAGATTAACTATTTCAGGTCGATTTTCTATAACAGTGAGATACAGCCTCGGCCACAGCTAAGATGTACCTCAATAAACCTTCTGTTTACCTTTTATTCGATTAAAATATAATAAACATATCAATATGCAATCGATATTACGCATTCGCTCCGTGAACCGATGATCTGCATCGGCCAATGACAATGAGGAGGAAGCGATCACGAATACTAACTTAGCGGCCTCGTCATTTATTTTTATACTATAGTATATTATAATAATCACGACTTTGTTCGCTTTTACTTTTTTTCTTATTAAAAAATATGTTTAGAAAATTAAATTATTTTTCGTGAATTTAAAAAAGTGTAAAATAAATTTTCATTATACATATATGATGATCCGAGTTGTTATATGTTTGTTTGTATTGTATTGGTCAGAGCATCAAGCAATTTAACGTTAAGTAGAAACAGTGTACTGATAATGTATTATTATATGTAAATAAGCATTCTGACATTTTTTTGACACTTAATGTGTAATAAAAACGATAAGATTAGAGCCGAAATGGCCTAGTGGTTAGATCACGTCGATCTCAATCGATGTTCGCGGGTTCAAACCCCGGCTGACAACACTGATTTTTCAAGTCCTAAATTAGTGTTTAAATTCATCTCGAGCTAGGCGGTGAAGGAAAACATCGTAAAGAAACTTGCATGTGTCGGTAGAAATTCTGACACATGTATATCCATCAACCCGCAGTGGAGCAGCGTGGTGGATTAAGCTCTAAACCTTCTCCTTAATAGAAATCGAGAGGCCTTTGCCCAGCAGTGGGATATTAACAGGCTGTTACTTTACTTTTTAAGCGACAAGATTAAGGCAAAGATAAAAAAAATTAAAAAAATATCCCCACATTTCTCCAAAATATATAATTTAAAATATTTTTCAAAATCATAAACGTACAGACTTTATAGACATGTACATTGTTTTAAAGATACTGTAGATAAGATGCTATTAATTGCTATGATGTAATATTTTAATTACAATTAAACTACATCGTGAGTCCTCTATTCATCTTTCAACTCACGTTTCTGAATGACTTAATTTGTCCTCAGACGCAATGTCAATGTAATATTTAGACAAAAGATTTTCTTTCGCTTTTTTGTTACATTCGCTTTGCGCCTGATTGTTAACAGGCTCGGATCCGCTAAAACAAATTATACGAAAGATGGCTCTAAAATAATTTAAATTCTTTATGTAATACATTAAAACTATTGAACAATGCATAATCAATTTCTAAGAGTCATCCATAAATCTCATTCGAAATTTCGCGTTCTTGTTTTCGATTTCTGTTATAAATATGAATTGAATATTTTGTACAGTCACGCAAAACAATTCCTTCTCTGCTCCCTTGTTTGAAAAACGAATATATTTTATCAACAACCATGAATCACAGATTAAAAATAATAATTTGTAAATTAAATAAAAACGCTAGTCGCTATCTCCCATGTCCTCCGTACAATATCATCAGTATTCCGAGCCCACGTCGTACATCCGATCGCATTCGTGCCAATGCCAGATGCTTAAACTCTAAACCTTCGAGAGTGACCTCTTCGACCTATTTGGTGAGGATAATGTTAGGGTCGTTATCGTAAAAATACAATAACTCGTTTTTATTATTGTAGGTCTTTCGTAACGAAATGTGTTCCAATGTTTTTATTGTAAGTATTTATAATAATGTTTTGCGTTAAGGAAATATTTGATAAAGGAATTTTTAGTATTGTAAAACAATATAATAAAATTCTGTTGTGGTAAATCACTGTACCATTTCAAGACTTCTTAAAAAGTTTCAGCTGTTTTTCATATTCTCTAACTTTATAAAAGTTTGAATTGAACTTTACTACTTCAGAGTACTTTTATAATTTATTTTTGAACCATAAGGGCAGTTTACTGTAAAATGAATATATTGTAATAAAAACAATTAATTATATTTAATTGCTTGTATTAGAAAATATTAATTTATTCAATATTTGGAAAAGATTATCCTTTTGAAATAAAAATGGTAGAATGGCAAGAAAGATTGACCACGTGCATACGACGATCATATGAATGAATGAGGTCACCTCTCCCATTCTTTTGAATTGTAAGAGATTTAGCTAGGAAGCCTTATTGATGAGCAACATGTAAATTTTGTTAATATTAGAATATTAAAATAGAATATTTAATGCTATTATTATTTTATTCTTACAGAATAGTTAGCAAGATTACTTTACTAAAATTACTTCGCTATAGTAATTTATCTGAACAAAGATTTGTTTGAATTTTGCTATTCAAAAGTATAAAGAATTTTCTGGCAGTAGATTAACAAATCAGATCTAAAGCAAGGCTTAAAGTTACAATAGGTCGCTTTAAACGAATAGGTGAATCATATGAAAGATTCCATCACTATATTCATTGGGATATAACTGCGTAATTCGATCTAATTTGGCACAGCATCCACAGCACCAATACATTATACCCGAGAGGACACAATTGAAGTCCTGTTGTCTGCCATTTATTTATAATTCCTTAACGTGAATGTAAAAGCAAATGTTCAACAAGAAACAATGACATAGATAATTATAATACAACTGCATCATAATATAAAGTATGAATCATATCAAGAATTTTGATACTGCTTAATTCAATTCGTGTCCAAATATTAAATATAATTTTCTATTTCACATGCTACTTTGTTTTAACACTAAAAAAGTAAAATACCAAACTATAAATGTCCCACTGCTGGATAAAGACCACCCTAAACCATAGATTCCTATTAGGGAGAAGGTTTATAGCTTAATCCACTACGCTGTTCAATTCGACGTCCCAGAATTTCTCCGGCACATGCCGGTTTCCTCACGATGTTTTACTTAAGATAAACTTAAACACAAATTTAGCACGTGAAAACTCAGCGTTTATATCCCGAGGTCGACGTGTTCCAACAATTAGGTCATATCGTTTTAACACGAAATAAAAAATATGAAAATATTTCCTTTCTCTCCTTCCAGCTAAACTGGACAAGTGCCCGATATGCCGAAGCGCGATCACAAGCTACTTCTGCATCAGGAACGAGGAGGAACCCTTATCAGAACTGAAGCAGCCCTTCCCTCTGAACAGACGCCTCCTCAACCTGTTTCACTATCACTAGTAGTAGGTAAGAACGGATGCTGGGAAACGTCTAATCTTCTAGAAGATGAAATTGACTAATCATTCTTAATAAGACATTTGCTGTAACTTGAAGGTGTGAGAATTTATTGGGAATTAAATGCTTGGGTTTTTATGTTCTAATTTTTAACGCCAATGCGCGTTGAAGAACCGAATAACTGTTGGAAAATAGCCATCGCTAGAATTTTCAAAACAACTTACTAATATTGTGACCTTTAAAATAACAACTTATTATCGAGCTCATTCGTCAATTCTGATTTTTCAGTATCATTAAAATCAGCGGTATAATTACCGAACGCCTACTACCGAATTGTGAAATATTCATACATTTGATAAAGTCAGAATTTAAGCAGAAAAAGAGAATTTTTGACTGCGAAAGACAATTGACAATTAGAATTGTAGTTGTCTTATATATGACGGGGTTGTGCAGGTTAAATTAAAACGGTTAAGTTTCTAAAAACTTTCAACAAAGCAGATCATAGAAATTGGTCCATTAGAAGATTAGACGTTCTCTAAAATGTACTCTTTTCGAATAATCCGTTAGTTCTTATGATAGTTTAATTGATATCTGAGATAAGGTAATTTGGATAAATCATTTGTAAAGAACAAAATAAAACAAAAGTTAAAAAAATGGCACAAATAATTACAATTCTGTGATATGAAAAAGACCTTCTTCAAACATGGAAACTTAATTGGGAATCTTTTAATACTAAAATAGTTGACTTAAAAAAATCTGCAATACGAACAATAGATTTAATTCACTAGCAATATAGATTTGCCTTGATTTATCTGGAAATTTAATGAGACATTTAAAAACCGTACGATTCTTCATTAAGTGCCATCTTACGTGAGATTAAAATGCTCAGGTTCCATTGAAATAACCCGGAATTATTCCTAAATTATGACTTCATATTTTAAAGTTCATTAACTCTTAAACTAGAAACATATTTTTGGACGTGACTTGACGTGAAGAAGGTGATATATAGCAAAATACTAATTTCGAGAAAATCTAATTCAAATTTTAGCTTAAATATATAAAGATTAACATATAGACATTTATTAAGTAGTAAATTTCTTCAGTAGCCTCAAAGATCTGTGGTTTAAATTCTTTGTATACTACACATAACACTTTCCATCCTATGCATGGAACAGCGAAAAATTCAAAATGTGATATATCCCCTTCTTCCACTAATGTCTTTAATTAGACGTTGATAAGCAATAATGTGTCAACCCTCAAAAATTCAAATTCGTAGATATTGATGTATTCTGTTAATGCATAGCATATTTAACATTATCCAAATAACTTTTTTAGTCATATAAACTAAATAAGTACGGAAAAAAGTTACTTAATTTAATGATATGAATATTTAAGTTTGTTCCATAATAATCTTATATATTTAAATAGAAAAAATATCTGCTTTTAATTAATTATATATTTTATCAAAATACAAAATAAAAGATGGATATACACTTCAAATAAATGAATTCTGAATGGTTTTGACATCTTAGACACTTTTCTCAAAATGAAGTTCGTGTGGCTTGACATATTATTACTTATCAGCGTCCAATCATTAATATGTATATTTCCCAAGGTCATCTCTACGGTTTACTGTTGATAACTTATTTAACCTAACCTAACCTGTGTAAGCTATTGACCAGCGAGGTCATTGTACTATAACAATATGAAATTTTATGAAAGTTAAACAATGATATTATATGTTTAACATAACTATAGATATATTACGTTCATACAATTTGGTGTTAAAATATTTGTAACTTTGATAAATTCAATTGACCCTAAATATAATATCGCCTACCATACTCAGTCGTTGGCTGGTTGCTAGGCAACATCGTCCAAAGTGATCGGTATTTTAAGTGCCAAAATTCATGAACTTATAACTGGATGCTGATAAGCAATAATGTGTCAACCCATAAAAAGACGAATTTAGAGATATTTATGTGATGATGTTAATGGATCATTATGTATTATTAAAAAAAATTCAAATCATCTAAACTAAATAAGTACGGAAAAAATAGTAATTGAATGTTTTGGATACTAAATTGTGCTCAATATTATGCAATATGCAATAATCAAATATATTTGAAAAACTTAGTATTACATAAAACTTTTTACTGTACCAATGTGCTTTTAATTCACAATACCTTTTATCAAATTTGAAAAGAGAACTTGGATATATACGTCTTCAAACAAATTTATTAATAGGCTTGACATATTTAGACGCCATTTTCTCAAAATAAAGTCCGTGTGGCTTGACATAGTATTGCTTATCAGTCCAAATTATCTATAGTTATATGATATACTTTCAGTTAAAGGTTTTATTTTATCTTCGAAAATAATTGTTGAAATTATATCAATAGCAACAGTAAATCATTGAATATGTTTCTGGTTTGAAAGTATAATGTATTTTCCACTAAGAATTCCTGTAACTTAATATTAATCCAACTAATAATATTACTTTTCATACATTAAACTATGTTGATATTTCTAGTTCATAAACTAAACTGCCTTAAGACCAAAAACAATTAATTCCTTCAAATAATTCTTTCTAGAATTTATCATCTTACAAAGTTTTTCCATTATCTCAAATCCTTTTTTTTCTACATAAATGTGAAGTGTGAGGACAAATGAGTTTATTTTTTAATTGAAAAAAAATATACCATTTCTTTTTTGTAAACTCCATTTTATCGTGTCGAGTTTATATTTAGTGATGTATCTAAAAGACAAATTAATTTAAGTTATCGAGAGATGTGTATAAGATTTTTTTTTTATCTTAAAATATTATTTTGTGTAATAACTAGTCTTTATTTGCTTTGTGTTTTTTTTTTCTTATTAAATCGCTTTATTTACATTTTCGGCATTTTATAAATAAATTAAAAATTTTATATAAAAATTGTTCCTATAAGCTCATTATTCATACTGCGTTATGTCTGCTTTTATTATTATTTTAGATTGTTTTTTTTTTTTCAAAATAAATATAACAAATAAATTTTTGTCAATATTTTTTTTTGTTACGGCCATTCATAAAATACGTTCTCAAATATGGCGTGTTGGAGTAAAACTTCTAGTATGTTATATTTTTATGATGCATTCTTACAAGAAAGGGGCAATGATCTAAAACCTATCGTAAGGACACTAAAGAGGTGTCTTTCAGTGTTAAGGTATAGTCTATTTTTCTTTACTTGGTAACAATACCTCGAACGAAAATCACGAATTTTTGACCAATTTTGTTTTCATCATAATTTTGCATTATAAAAATTGATTTATGTCAAGCATTCAATGCATAATTTCTTATCTAACTCTTATGTGTGACTAAAATACGCCACATTTGTCTACTAGATAAGACAAGTAGTAGAAATATGGACTATAGGTTCAACAGCCTAACTTTTTCAAGGCCATGTTATATATACGTTATTATGAAATTGCGTTGCGTATTCTATGAATGGCCCTCTATTAACAATTAGAGCAATTAAGAGTGTGGGTGCAATGTATGCAACTGTGATAAATGCTTTGTGAATACGCTAAGTTTTGTAAATAATTATATAATTAAACTTTAAGTCCTAAACATAAGTAATAGTTAAACTTTACTATTAATTTCCTTTCGATTTTCACGATATCGTAGCTTTACTCAGGCACTAGACACATTTTTTTATTGTAATTAATTATTAAATAAATAAATTAATTATTATTCGGCCTTCGTGTTACGGTTTATTATTGTCAACGGTCTTCCAATTAAAGAATACATAAGAAATGTTTTGTCATAATGTAAAATAATGCTGTTAAAATTATATAAGAAATGATATTTTTTTATTATTACCAAAGTAGCCATAACGACTTTGATTTGAAACATAATTATTTTGATGATATGGAAATAAAGATTTTTCGTACTAATTTCGTGTAAGGCTACTTTAAAAAAATATATTAACTTTACAAAATTTCTTTTTTATAAACTGATCTCAGTTGGAAAAAAAATAATGCGAGTGAAAAAAATTAGAATCAAAATGTAATTGTCAATACTGTCAAAAATATAATGTATCTAGTTTTAATTTTTAGAAAATATCCAATATTTTAAGACAAAGCGAATTCTTCATCATGATGCAGTTTGGCAAATATTTGTCTAAGAATTACTTTCAAATTGACATTTAATTTTATCACGGTCATTAATTCATTAGGCAATGACAAAAAAACAATACGTATTTAGTTAATTACATAGATGAAAATTCGTAGCGCTTACTTAGGGGTTTGCTACTGTACTATTTCAGAAAAAAATAATTCAAATTTTTATTTAGGGCACTATTAAAATCGCTTAAACACTATCACAATAAAAAAAATTTTAGTGATTCTACATAATCTTCGATGGCGCATACGTAACTCCACCTGCCGTAAATTATAGAAAACTTTGACGTAAAGGAAGAGTCCTAAATATCAATTACTTTTCTATTTAAGTATCCTACTTTCATGTTTGTCTACCGTCCAATCCTCATTAAAAACCTATCATTGCTACCATAATATATGGATACCTTAATACGAAAACCAGCTAAACTCTGCCGTATTTAATTAAGATTCTGAAACACTGAAACTGAAGGATTAAACACTGTAACTAAGTTATGTACAAATCAACTGATATCTTACAGTTGATTTCTGACGTTTGACGGTTAAAGATGGCGTTTTCATACGAAAATCAGAAATCAACTGTTAGACTTTAATATGATTTGATAGCGATAGTTTAACATAACTCGCTCTTTGTTTTTTTTTACATCTTATTAGTATAGATAATTCTGAAGTTTAATAACGTCAATTATAATGGTTTTATTCACAAACGATATTAATTTTTTTATATTAAAAATAATACCGTTCAAACATCATTTTTAGTGTCTCATATAATTATTATTTATATGGAATTAGCTGGTTCTCGAATGAAGGTACCAACATAAAAAACGCTTTACTTTCACGTATATGCTAAATAAATTTGAAATATTTGTTTTACTGTTTAACGTTATGAAAGTACTAATAAATGATATAATTTACAAAAAGGTCATTAAAAATAAGTGACAATACCAACATTATGCGAGAATTGCACTTGTTAATTCTGCTCATGGATTTAGAAAGTATGTTTGTTGATAAACACAGAGACTACACATAAAAAGACAAACAGAAAAATAAGAAAAAAAAAAACAAGATTACATTAAACAATATTAAAAAAAAGTAATATTATTAAAATAAATTGTATGTCATTGCTTTCGAACCTAAAAGATCTTACTGTCAGTGACATATTTATTGAAACTCACAACTTACATAAATTATAGCAATGTTATATATCGATTACAAACGTAAAACTTACTCGTGTAATTCTCGCCTTACAAAACGGATATATAACAATATTATAATTATGCTCGTCATAGTATCGATATCGATAAACTGTCGATAGTTGAGACTGCGCAACGCTCAATCAATTAAATTAATTCTAGAATGGAAATAATTAAAATATGAATTCCATTTCGAAATTTTAGTAAAAATGTAAAGAAATTAATAAAATTTTTAATAAGTTGGCGACGAATTTGATGCAATTTAAATTTATTTTAATTTTTTGTGTTTAGTCATTTAATAACAGGTTAGTTCAAATATTACATAATGTCTGAAAAAATACTAAATCCTTGACGTGAATGCGCAAGCATTTTACGACGAAACGTAAATCCTATGTTAATATAGTTTGTGTTTATATGTATGTTACAACGTAGAGGCTAAACTAAAGGAGTAGCGAGTGTATATTTTTGTCCGAAATATTGTAACAAAATTTGTAAATAAACAATTGCCAAAGTAAAATTTATGTTTTATTTATATCATAACATTATATTTATTATATACACACATTTACAGCAACTTCTACAGCACATAGAATACTGAATATAAATAACTTAAAATACTATCAATGCAGAATACAGTATTTAATTCTGTCACTTTAACCATGGCTAACGCAGATTCAATAAATCACCTATCTACGATTTTTCATTCTAGACGAATTGACAATTTGTCTATTATCCAAAATCACAGATAACTCAAACATCGAAAACAACCATAATGCAAAAAAATCCTATACATAATTTAACTACATACAATCCAACAATAAATTATATACATTAAAAAAAAAAATACACAAATTTTACTTTTTTTATCCCCCCACCCCTCCCTTTTCCTTTTCCCTCTCAGCGTACAGCTGCGAGTTTTTGACAGCCGAATACAGATTAAACAGCAAATGCAGAGCTTGTATCCTGTCATTGAGCGTGTCACCGTGCACCGGAATGTCAAATAAGGCACAGACTAAATCTATATACTGAGATAATGAACAGTCGATGTTGGCGGGAGGAAACCCGACCTCGTTGAGCGTATCCTCCATGGTGTCCGGCCATTCCTCCATTAGGTTGTCTATGTCTGGCATTTTACTGAAAAAAATCAATCCGAAATTAGCAACTTTATAAAAATACCTTTTTAAACTAAAGTTTTGAGTATCTACATTCAAATTAAAACAATTCCGAGTTAATAAATACATCAATATATTAAGATAAGTGATTTAATACTATAAAATAATAATGTTTGAATTATACAATTAAATGGGTCAGGAGAAGTAATTTTAGTTTTAGATTAAATCTTAATTAAATTGTTTCCCAGATCTAGAAGTTTAAAAACAATACATGTGGCGCGATTTTAATTATTTCGATGTATTATTTACCTTTACTATTACATTGCAGTTAAAGCAATACAACATTCTTTACTTAATTTGACAATATCTTTAGCTCATTGTTATTTTAAGAATTTCCTTTTTAAGAATTGGCAGCCGCGATCATGGATGACATAAGTGGATCGAAATTAAATAATTGCACTAGACAATTGCGTAGGTTTGACATAGTTGAAGATAAGTTAGTTGGAATAATCTTGGTACCTAGATTTTTATAAACTCCTACTAAATACTATAAGTGTTAATTTTTAACAATTTATTCGTGTCAGCTATTGCACTATATACATGCTTGACCTAACTTCTTTCACAAAAGGTTGTCTGGGAGAGATTGCAATAGCAATAAGACCGCCTTTGTACACCCGTATTTCTTTGTTTGTTTTTTTTTTACTGTATTGTTATTCTCTGTTAAATGTGTGTGTGCAATAAAGTTTTTATCTATCTACATACATTTTACATACCAGTATAGAATATTACGTTTAAAAATCAATCGAAACATTTGTCTTTTCTCTGTCTAATTTAAATTAGAACAAAATGAAATTATTTGTATATTTACGTTGTAACAATATTCAAAGTAATTGATAATAAACTCGTAACTAAACCAAATTTTTACTTTAATTATCTATTATAAACCTTCTATCTACAATTTTTATTGATTCTATAACATATTCCAAAATTATTTCGTAATATAAAATAAAAAAAATAAATAAAATCCAGATTAATATCCTTCTATAAACAGACAAGTTTTAAGGAATAGTCCAGCAGTCTTTCTTTATCGTATTCTTAAGATATAATCAAATAAAGAAATAATACGAATACTTCCCGCGCCGCCACAATCGCATATCATGACGCTTTACGCTCTAATTCTCCTCATTAACAACCATAATAAGATGTTACACGTTCAAATGCTTATGAGAAAGCAGATATTATCTCCCCGTACTATAATAGTGTTAAATTAGAAAGTTTTATCAAATAAATAACTCTTTTGTCGTACGAATTAAAATGGAAATAAGTTTTAATATCTGATTAGCGAGTAAAGAATTTAAATAATTATGTAAATTTAATTACACAACACGTCGTCCGTTATGTACTATAGCCACATTATATCTTTTAAGATTTCTCTTGTCTATGTCACTTGGAATAAAATATGGTTTTCAATGATACAACGCCCATCATTAATCAATATCATTAATCAATATAAAATCATCATTAATTAATAATATGAACGCGAAAACCTAGGTAATTTTTACTTACGTACTTACTTTAGGAACCGCTGTTTTAAAAAAATAGTCACTATAAGAGCTGCACTTATATTAATTTCATCATAGGCATAACTATACTATCTGGGTTCCGTGGCAAATTCTTTGGATGGGGCCTTCATGTAAAAATCGTCACGTTATAACTTAATTTTAATGAATCACATAAGAAGTTACCCAAAACTATTAATAATATTGTGTGTATTTTAGTTAAATATCTAATAAATTTTATTTTCAAGATCATAGGTTTTTACAAATTTATAATGAAATAAATTTGTTTACTTAATTTACTTTTAATTATTTGATTTTTATTAGTGAATTTTTTTTAGGGCGGGGCCCTATCGGGTCCGGGGCCCGTGGCTTTTTGCCAGCCCTGCCACCCTATAGTTACGCCCCTGAATTTCACCCTCTCTGTTCCTATTCCTCGGCTTCCGTTAGTCGTAACGTGATGTTTTATAGCCTACAATGTTTCTCAGTAAACAGACAGTAAAAGGCAGGCAAATTGAACTAATCGATTCTAAGATTGACGTGATCAAATAATCAAATTGTTAAGTATACATTAGTATAGATAACTAGATGTTGCACTGTTTACTTTAACTTGGTAGATTCTAGACATATTAACATATTTTTTTTAATCATTTAGTTTTCCTGCAATATATCTACAATGTAAACAATAACGCTCGATTTAATAATACGTAACAGACGTACGAATGTACGTCTGTTACGTATTATTACAATGTAAACGATTTTTTATGCGTGACTAGTATTGATGTAGGTATAATCGTTTTATTATCATGTAAACATAGTCTTATGTTAAACTATTTGATGAAATTTGATTAAAAATAGAGAATATATATTTTCGTAAATGTATTTTCGATTATTTTTTTTTTTATTTTAATTGTCAATAGATGTATTACTTCTTAATGCGGTAAATGAACAGATAACATTCTAAATTGTTAATTTAGGGTTTCCTAGATGGTGTCAATACGTTTTGTCCCGCGAGTGAAATAGCAGAGCGAAACTAGTACCGAAATATAGAATAAAATAAACGCCACTGACATTGAAAACAATAAAAATTAATTTGTCCATTGGCTACAATGTTTACACGATATGTACCGTCAACACTAAAAAGATCTGTAAAGTAACCTCTGTATTGTTCCGTTATTGTTTAAACTGGATTCATAGCACTAAAACATTGTATACACAAAGCATAAACAAAATAAAATAAACGAATTAGTATGTGGTTAACCCATAAAATTCGCAGCCAGGGAAAAAGAAGACGAGAACTGTAGAAAATGTGAGATATTTTGTAAATATCAAAAACGCTAACACATACAGTAATCGTTCTTGAAATTTACGTATAAAATAAATATTTTTGAAATAAACGTATCTTTTGGCCTATTTGGAAAAATAATAGCTTTTTTTAATAACTGAACTAATGAGATCCCATATTCCCCACTCCCACATTTCTTTCCTTCCTATGTCTTTCATACCTAATTCCTTTTAAAGCTGACGTTTATTTGTGATTCCCTGGTGCAAATGTTCAATGTTAAAGGTGATCACTTAACAACAGGTGTCTCGCTTATTTGTCATATGTTTATGTTGAGTGATCACTGGTTCTAGTCTCTAGTTTAATTGTAATAATGAATTTGTGAGAGTGAAGATCGATTTATCCTAGAGAGAGTGAGGGTGCGTTCTGCCGATATAAAATAGTAACTAGCCGATCAACGAGCTACTATAGACAAAATACAGTATTATTTACTTTTATAATATATTCCTAACATTTTATAAACAAGAAATGTCTTTAATTGCGCTGCGGACCGTACCTCGTGTAGTTGAAGGTGGGCGGCGGCTTGGCGGCGTGCAGCTCGCTCACGTCCTTGACCCAGCGCTCGATCGCCTTCGGGTTCTTCTCCGCGTTCTCTATCTTCCGTGTTAACTGCGGAAAGGAGTTATTAGTTACTTATGTACGTAAAACACAAAGTAATGATTGAATTGTAAGTAATGAATCAGTTATAATAGAATTAAAAAGATGGTCCCATTGTCATCAGGTCAGTATTTGATGCTGGAATCCTAAAGAAATCGAGGAAACTCTTAAAATATTATAGGTAGTTTTCATAGTAACCCTTGTATTTACTTTCAGAAAGCCACACTTGGTGAGGTGGAACTGATGATAAAGACCACAGACGGCCACCAGAACTACTCAATAACAAATGTTTCACGGGTTGTGATTCGATTACTTCAATTTGATTGATAAGAAATTTATGCTGGTCACAATGCATATTGTATTGTAGAGCTAATGGTGCAACGTCAAGAGAACTCCTCAACAATTAACAGCCCTGCATCGGGAAAGCAATATTTTGCTAATGGCGATAAGCAGTTGACGTTAGGCTATTGTAACTTAGGTATTCAGGTACTGAGTTACTTAAAAGTGTAAAATAAATTTTAATTTTTTTTTTTTGTAAATAACATGTTAAAGGTTTTACTTGCTACCGACATTGAATGTTTTACTAGCACAGACCAAATGTTTTAATTTTTTTTTTGCCATTTAGTTTATTTGTACCTATTAAATTAGTTTTTGAAGTCGGTTCATTTTTATTAAAAAAATATATTAGACTGTGCTGTACGTTTCGTTACCCCAAAATTACGCGAAATAAAATCCAAAACGGTAACTTGTCATTAAACGAAAGACATGGCTTTATGCCTTACAATTTAATTGAATATGAATAAAAATTACAAAATACTTGGCTGTACGGTGGAATACCTTTGCTTTTTACTTCTAAGGAAAGAAAAAAGCGAAAAAAAAAGCTAACGTGTCAGATATTATGTACGCACATATGTATTATCCATGGACATTGCAAAATTTAACATACGAAAAGGTCAACGAAACCTTTATTTCTTTTATTTGGTATTTAAAACTGTCTACTGCATATATAAAACTAAGGAGTTTGATTGTTTGAAAGCGTTAATCTCTAGAATTACCTGACCGATAAAAATACTCGAAATAGCTTATAAAATTCTATTTGAATAAAGTTTATTTCGAGTTTGGGTTTGGAAAAATAGTTTCTTTACTTAAAAGACTATAAAACTTCAAATAAAAACTGTTAGGAGCAGAATAGTAACCGTAGACCTTTCTTATTGACAAAATATGACGCGGGTAAAAACGCGCGGCACGCACTTACAAATACAGGCCCAACGGCGCGTGACAGACAGTGGTATATGAATGGCTAAACAGAGTCTAATTTAAATAGTTACTTCGACTTAATTGCCATTTAGGTCGAAGTAGGGCTATAAAAATTGTCGTTGAAAAATAGTCGTTGAAAAATTACCTTTAGAGGAATAGGAAAGTAGTCACTAACAGATTCACCTAAAAAGGTTTAATATTAGAGAATATTTGCGTTAAGACAACAAACATTTTTTTAAGAAAGTATCTAATTAGTCTCAAAAATAGTCTTACTATTGGAGGTTGCTACTGACCCCTTATCTTTAGTAGGTATATTTAAAAAACAAAAAGTTATGTAGTCCGACTTTTATATTACGTACTATACAACCAGTTGATCTATAGCAAATATATATAAGTATATATACATATAAAGGTACAGGAATTAACGAATTAATTTGTAGATAAGTCAAAATGATTTGAAAGTCGTTAAAGATTTTAAAACGATTCGTGTGTCAGAAAAAAAATAGTATCGAATTTAACAAGGACCATTTCACCGCGGGACTGCTATTAAGTTTGTCTAAAACGTATTTTAACTCGCGTACTGCACTGTGGGCACAATATCAAGTGTATAAAAATAGTACGATAGACAAACACAGCTGGTCCTCCCCCATTAAACTATTGCTATTATCGTCATGTTACAGTTGTTTTGGTAACTAAAAAGGATCTTCTTGCTAAGATTGGAAGCTCCTTCAAGCTAGCAGAGAAAAATCGACAAAACTCAATAACAAAATCCTTACAAGGCTTTGTATATAAAAACTTTTTGAAAAACAAAACCAAAACCGATTTCGAAACCGAAACAAGTAAAAAAAAGTAAAAAATAAATTATTTTCTTTAACATTTTGAAGTAGGTGAGAAGAAAACCATCAGATCCTAAATGGATGACAATTTGATCACCATGGAATTTCATACTTTTAAACAAAAAAAAATTGCAAATCTGTGACCAAAATTAAAAAAAAATTTATCGCCGAACATAGAACCTCGTTAAAAAGGAACTGTCATTCATATAATAAATATGTCATTTCGTTTATAGGGATGACATACTTATAATAGTTATTTTTATTTAAAAACAAAACCCCGGGACCGATTTTGAAGTTCATTTGTTTCTATCTATTTATCAAAACGAAGATTTCGTTGCTCGGACCCATCTCTATAAATTACAATTAAACCTAATTAGATACAAAATTAACCAATCCACTAATGTGCATCTCAAACGTAATATAACATTTTTAATAAGGTCGAGAATTACACTTGAATTATTTCAATTAGACTTTCATAAAGATTTATACAAGTTATGTCACATCGGTTTACACCTGAAAGAATTAACTGTAAGTGCCATTATTTTTTACACAGCTTTCGTAATTACTTACGACGTATACCCGGTTATAGAGTCGTTTTATATCAATTACGAGAGTAAAACTCACTAGTGTAATTCTCGCCTTACGATGAAAAGAAAAATGATCACTTACGACAGTCGACTTCGCGCTTGTGGTTTTGGAAATAGCTCGCAGCTGGAGATGGAGCAGCGCCGAGTCGCTCTGCTCGGCCGCCGGTTCGTCTAGGATTGTTAAACCTGCAATTCAAACATTCACGAAAATATGAGGTTCATCAACAACACCAACGATTACTCTTGATTATACACCAATTATATATAAAGTGCACGAAAGAGAAAAATGTACATAGTCGGTCTTATCGCTAAGAAAGCGATTTCTTCCAGATATCCATAACTATATGAAACGACAAAGTAAAAGCGATTTGAAGATGTACAGAGCAAAGTTAAATTTCAAAATAATATCTTTTATATACAAAAATATACATAAATACAGATATATATAATTATATATACTAGTGGTCGCCTAGCGGTCGAAATTCGACTGTAGTTCTTTAAATTTTCAACCGATATCAAGATTGACCACAGATAATCTATTCTCAATTTGATCACAGACTAACAATAAACAAAAGAGTATATGTGTAGTGGATGTCAAATACATGGTATTATGTGTAATGTTTTTATTGATTTAATGTATTTTTATGTATAATTAAAAAGCATATCTCTCTCCTTCTCTATATAAATTATTAGTGTGCGAAATATCATACGCGTCCGCGCAATTTTCGTAAAAAAGGGTATAAAGTGTTTACTTCACATATTAATGTATAGATACATCCATAAGATATACAAATATATAGAAATGAATAGATAAGATAAATCAAATCTGCGAAGGCAAACTTAAAAGTCAAGACTCTTCGAAAATAAAATAAACGTTAGATAATTTTAGATTTTAAAAACGTATTGCCTTGTAATGTTTAAACATTTTATTTGAGAGTTCAAATACACTTTTTACTCGATCAAATAGAAAACATCGTCGGAACCGTCATCAAAAGCTATTAGGCAAGATTTTGTTGCTCATGGACTTACATATATAGTATCATTGGTGAAATAAATGAATATCAGTGACTGTTATGTCATCTCTGGGGTTCTAGTCACTAGTTTACTTGAAATTATGAATATATTTATAAGAGAGAAAACGAGAGATCTAACCTAGAGAGAGGGAGGGTGCGCACTGCCGATATATAAAAATAACTAACTAATCAACGAGCTACCATAAACAAAATACAGTATTATTAACTTTTATGATATATTCCTAACAGTGACTTATTTATTCGAACGTCATACCTAGGCAATAAGGTAACAAGAGCTCATATCAGTTATGAGAATTAAACTTATAAGTGTAATTCTTATGGCGTATACAAAATTATAATAAATACACTCACCCAGGTTGTCGATATGCTCAAGCGCATGTTCGGCGAGCGGCTCGCCGCGCAGACCGGTCGCTGGCGTGGTCACCTTAATAAAGGCATCTGTATCGCCCACCGCCGGCACGTATTCAGGGATGAACGGCTGCAGCTTAAATTCTATGTCGATCTTTTGTGGTGTGTACCTTCGAAAGGAATTCTAGATTTAGATGAGAGATAAGAATGAGGAGAAAGGTGCTTTAATCCAAGGATGAATAAAATAACTACAATACGTAAACAATTATAATTTTGTTTCTCGAAGACGAGAATTACGTTTGTAAGTTTTACTCTCGTAATTGTCATAAAACGACTCTGTAACCTTAGAAACGCTCTCGCTCTCAAAAATAAAGGCACTGACAGTAAATTCTTTCAGATATAAAACAATGACAAACTTATGTAAATCTTTATGAAAGTCTGAGAGCAAAACTTTAAAATGTAATTCTCACCAAAAGAAGTCAATTATTTACTAATGAATAAGTAGAATTAAAGATAGAAAAAAATCTCGAACATTCCGATCCGATGGATGAAAAACAGCTAAAACGTTACTAAGAATACGGCGTACACAAACGATCTCACAAACATAAAAAATCTCTATAGATCACTCGTTATTTAGTGACATTTAAATAACTTATTAAAAACTTTGAACTTATGTGTTCAAATAGATATGAATATCATTATATACGTTATGTTTCTCGTAGCTCTATTCTCAAGACGCTCGACAAAGAGAGCATCGTTATCTTATTTCTTTCACATGTGAGAAATACATATGAATGAAAATAATCAACAATCGCTTTTAAACTTTGCGCTTATCGCTCACATTCTAATGTTTCCGTTCACACGTCCGCTTAAAATTTCTTTAAGGTTTATGCTACATCTAATAAAAAAATCAGCTTCAAATTGTTCCACTTATGGTTGTTAAGAAGTTTTAATTTATAAGAATAGGTAATGTATAAGTCCAACAGACTTTGTACAAATAAACACTCAATATAAATGAATATTGCAAACTTATATGACAAAATAAATAAAAAACTCAATTATCACTTATAAATTGCACCCATTGTCTAGTTACCTACACTATTTGCAGCACATCATCCTCCTCATTCAAGCAAAAAATAACCAATGCAAAAAAGCACTGACATATTTCAAACTCATACAGTTACCAATTACCATCTACACTTGACTGAACTTACTTCATAATATACTGAAACACATTCTCCAGCTCAGGCGGCACCTTCAAGTCCTGGTACTGCTTGGGATCGTAAGCACCTTCAGCAGGGATCACAACCCCTCTCCGTCTCCCGCTGCCCCCACCCACTAGTGGATCTGGGATCTCTACGCCCACATCCGCACTATCTGTTTCTGATATAGAATAATATTCGCTTTGTATAAAATGATGTTTAGAATGTTTATGCAAAACAAATGACCTATTTAGAACAAAATATATTTATGATTAAACAGTGTGCGTTTCTTGAAATTTTTGTGTAAATTGTCAAAATAAATTATTCATATTTAACCCATTACGCGCCGTTGTACTCGTTTGAGTACAGTTAGTTTTTGTAACTTAGCTTTTACGACGACGAATCAGTTAGTTTGTGACCGCTGTACTCGTGTGAGTACACCCTTCTTAAACTATCCATAATAGGAAAACCTTTTCCTTTTGTACTTAATGAATAAAAAATATGGGTTGAAAATGCTGCTAGAGTCATATTGGCGTTTAATGGGTTAATATAACTGACCCTCAGAAGTCAGCTCGTAACCATGACGAATGCAACTTCGTCGAAACGTCGAGTAATAAAAAGGTATTACTACCATTAGTAATCACAATAAGACCCGTTATATTAAATATGAATGGTATAAATCGCGAAAGTTTAAAATATATAAAAATATTATGTACCTAATTCCTTAAATGATTTTTTTTCTAAATAACGAACAAAATGTGCTGTAGATTATAAATTTTTCTATCGGACCATTTTATCGGAATGTTAACAATAATAAATATTTACATATTGTTTATTAACATATTGTTAAAAGTGGGGTATCGATCAATACCCAACACCAGCATTCTAATCAAGAATCCAAATAAACTATAGATTAAAAAAATCTAAATGGCTCTTAGTGACAATAAAAGGTTTTTTTAATAACTAGTAATACATACCTGAATTTGAAGAATCGTGACGTTTGCTAGACTGTCTCGACAAATCACTATTTTTCTTAGTCAGCTGTTTTGTAGCCGGTTCTTGATCTGGTTTTCTTTCTGGGGACTAAAAAAAGATGTCCAATCATCGGAACATTCAATAATCATGCGCATAAGATATATAAGATATTGCCCGCTCCGTAACGGTAAACTTGCACGCACATTATTTCCGATTATTAATGTTTTCATTTCAACGTATTGCAACCACTATGCGCTGTAATAGACTAATATATATCAAAGATATACATACCTGATCCTCTTCGGATAGATTTCCAAATTTCTCAGGGCCGGAATCGCTTTCGCTTTCAGAATCGAAGTCGTGCCTCGCCGTGTGTCTCACGGGCGGGTTGAACTTCGCCATGGCTGCCTTCACTGCTTCTTCGTCTGAACTCGGTGGACTTTCTATCTCTCTAGCGTTCACTTCAACTGTCTCGTCGTACATTCCTTGGACACTTTCGAATCCAGAACTGTGTCCCGCTTCCGTTTTACACGAAAGCGTTTGACAGTGCTTGTGATGTTTGTCAGTGGTTGCCATGGCAACGGACTAGCCACCGGAACCTTTGCAAAGCGCAAGGGAAAAGCGGTAAATGCACAATGAATGAGACGTCCCGGTTTTCTTTTTCAAAGACTCCTGGCACTGATAGACACGGCCTCGCGTGTGATGTGCTGACACATGATGTTATATAGGCACAATTCTAATAGGCTTTCTGTTACTACGAAAATATTTAGGACAGTTTTCATTTTGCAAATTTTGTATTGTTTTGATTATTTTATGCAAAGCAAAGCACTATAATATAATAAAAGAATAACAAGATATAATTAGCATATTGATATCAAAACAAACAATTGAATTATATAATTTAAAATAATTTAAATTACAAAATTGAAATATGTTATAAACATATATTAAAATAATTAACAGCCGTCGAAATTTCAAAATAATTTCACTCGAGATAACTTTCACAGTCATCATTAATAAAATCTATTTGTAATTCGGTCATGGCTGATAGCGTCTTGGATGAGCGTAGCACAATTTATATGAGAAGTTTGAAACGAGTATTTATCACTAGCGCACACGTCAATGTAATAATACTATGTAATCTGAACAACTCTTGAAAATAGTTTTCTCAGGTCTGAGATTATACTTTTCCGAAACCGTGGTAGATTTATTTTCTTAACGTTCAAAAAGAGAATATAGGTTCCTAATTTGAATAAAAATATTTTGATTTTGATGGTAACCGACTTTGTAATATGTAATTTCGTTTACTTTGATTTTATAACCAAACCACTGAACAGATTTTGATGAAAATTCTATGGGATCGATGGGAGAGTACTCACTCTTAAAAAAAAAAAGAATTGACTACATTTGTTTAGCCGTTTTCGACTAACGGATGAACATACATAAAAAAGTCCGCGACGAGAACCTCTTTTTTGGAAGTAGATTAAAAACCCGTAACCTAAGCCCGTGCCTAAGTCCGTCGCCATAAAAAGATTTCATTACATTTCTATGGAAACAGTTCACCGTTTAAATTTTTACACAAACAATAGTCTAAAACACAGGAACCAGTTTCAACAAATCTGGCTTATGTTGGAATTAAATTGCATTATGACCGTGAACATTTCACACATGCTTCACACAAACCATAGTGTATTTTTTGCCACAGTGAGGTATATTTAGATTAAGATTAAAAAAAAAAAAAAACATTTCTACATTTAAGTATTTGAATTAAGAACTACCTTACTACTATTATGCTCGCGTTAATTTTAATTTTGTTAACAGACGATCGCCAAAGTTTAATATATTTATGAAAGGATACTTTATGCTTTTTTGTATCCTTGTCAATGTGCATGAAAAATTTTATTACGATCGCTTTACAGACAGAAGGTTAAGACAAAACAAATAAACAAACTTACATTCGCGTGTATATAAGTAATATTAGTTCGTTACAATGCATTAAGCTTTTTTCGGTGTGAAACATTTTAAAAATTAACCTTTCTTCTTATAAACAATAAACAAAATAACAATACCTGTGAATTTTAAACTTTCTCATTTGATAACTAGATTTTTTCAATAAATAAAAAATGCAAATAATATTATATTCTTTATTATTTATCTTATTAAAAATAATTTATTATTTTACAAAATTATTAGCGGATTCTTACCGGTTCTTTACGTTAAATACATTTCGAACCAGTAAAGCATCAATAAAGTAAACATGAACAAACGTAATTGAATTATCTATAGATACTAATATTTAAATGTACGTTTGTAAATTTGTAAGTTTGTTTGTAGGAGGTAATCTCTAAAACTATTAATCCGATTTGGATATTTACTTTTGCGTTGGGTAGCGTGTTTATTGAGGAAGGTTATAGGCCATATTACATCACGCTATTACTCATAAGAACGAAGCAGTAACCTTAAACATAAGGGAAACCGCAAGGGGCATCTTATCTTTCATATTGATGGACATTACAAAAAAATCAAATTTACGTTATAGTTATTTATGAAACTCGTATATAATGTATAAAAATATAAACATCTTAAATTAATTTTAAAACCTAATCAGTGTTTAAGTAAAATAAAAGTCTTTTATTACAAAGTCAATACATTTATTAACTAAAATAATTTCTAATCAATCTATAACACAATATGGTACAAAAATATTTCAACAATTCGACCTTTGACATATGAAATTGTATCACCAAACATAATTAGACTTTCTTCCATAAATATAAGTGATAAATTGGGTCCTATTTAAACAAACAATGTATCTCTCAGACATGTAAATCACACAAGATTATAAAAAAATATATGGAACTATTTTTTATCTGTAATGAGAAGTTTCAAAGCCGAATTTTAGTTTACAATAAATATAAATATAATGGATACGTAACGAGTTACAATTATGTGAAAAAAGAGAAATAGAGAATAAAATAATATTATACAATCAAATAATAATCCATTTATTTTCCCTTTATTAAAAAAACAAAAATATTTAAACACTCGATTTTAAAATGGTGAAAATGTAGACATTATCTAGATTAATACAAAAATTATTTGGGAAAAATATTTAAAGATTGTAATATAAAAGTATACTTTGAAAAGTTAATAAATATATATTTTTTTTATTTTCAACATGCATTGCCAAATAAAATTGTGATTAGAGAAACCGATTGGTTTAGATGCGCTACGTATCCGATATCTTGACAAACTAAGAGTATGAAAATATTTTATTTAAATATCTATAAAAAATAATATCTCGTTATACAATGTCCAAAAAATATGTAGTCATTAACTAAAGACTAAAGGATATTTCTAAAATTTTAACAACATCTAGCAAACAGTAGTAGTACTTATAAAAATATTTTGTCATATAATATGTTAGTCACAAGTTACAAATAAATCATATTGAGGACAGACTTTAATGTACGTTCTGTATTCTAAAAGAAAATGAATGTAAATGTTACGACGTTTATCATTATGTCCAGCATAATACGAATAGTGTAACATATTTACAGGCAGCACGGTCCTTTATTTATATTTTTTTATTTTAACAATTCCTACATGGAACTATGTAATTTTTCTTACTCGAGCATTTGATACATTTGAGTTCTCCTATGCTTTGGAAAAATTAATATCAAATCAAATCAACTGAAATAATGCCTCAATCATAATTTCCAACTACTAATACACATCATAAAATTCGAAACTGTATCACAATAAACAGTCTTAATTGTTAGTACTACAGAATTGGCACTTATTTGAGGTTTAAACTTAATGCAACTTATCGCAAGATAAGTACATAAGCGTATCATGAAAAATCAGTCAAGATTACAAGCCACGGTATGGAGTGAATTTAGTTTACAACTAAATCGGTTCATCCAACTTTATTGATGAGCTCATCGCAAATGGCCGTCAGTTCCTCATTGGCCTTGGTTTTCTGTGCGAGCGATTCTTCAAGAGACGTTATATGCAATTCCTTGCGTTTTATCATCGCGTTAAGTTTCAAAACTTCCGATTCGTGTGCCCTGTTGAACTTCTCCAATTCCTGGTTCGCATGGTTCAATTTGGATGTGGCATGTTGTTTCAATAGCTCATAGTTGTTTTGCATTTTAAGAAGATTGTCTTCGAATTCTTTCATCGACTTCTTATACGTATCCTCGTTTGCTTTCATGCTCAGTATAATTTGTTTGCTCTTCTCATATTTGCTGTGCAAATCGCTAAATGATACTTCCATACTCGCCAGATGAGCCGTTTGTTCATCTCTTTCACTAATTATCTTTCCCCTTTCTTCTGCATTGCGTCTTTTCTCTTGCTCCATTTCAGCTATTAGACTAGCTATCGTTCTTTCATATTCTTCTACAACAACAGACATACTTTTGTTAATTTTCGATTTTTCTGTCAGCCGGTCATTTAAATCGTTAACTTTTTTAAGTCTTTCTTCACTTTCCTTCTCCAGTGTTTTCACCTGAGACTCCATTGTAGCTAATCTTTCCTTTAATTCCTTACTCTCAGATCTTAAATTATGAACGTGTATTTCTTTTTCGGCTAACAATTCTCTGAGTTGAGTGAGAGCAACATCGGTTTCATTGTATTCTCTATGGGTTCGTGGTAGACTCGTATCATGTTCCAAAGTTGAACTGTTACCGCTAAGAGAGAGGAGTCTATCAATAACAGCCATAGCAGGAGAAGTGAAAGTCAACGAGCGTCTATTTATTCTAGGAGGTGTAGTGGATTTTCTCGGTGAAACAAAAGCACTGACGGCAGGGTTTACAACCATCATAGGTTTAGTAATAGTGATATTTGTTTCATCATTAGTTTCTTCGAGCACTGTATTAACATTCGTTAAACTGACTGATGGAACTTCTTCATCAATTACATTATTTCGATTAGATGTTTCTGGTGCTTTTTTAGGTGTGCTTTGTCTCCTTTGTATTCTACTTAACGCAGCTAAAACCCCGTCAGACGAAACTCTTTTAGCAAAGAGTGGATCGAATTTAAGGAAAAGACTTTCTTTACCACTGTCTGCTACTGTATTACTTTTATTTTGATTAAGCAGAAATTCAAATGCTTCAGCATCTATAAAAAGTTCGCCTTCATCCTTATTTTGATTGTTGATATTTGCACGTAGGTCTTCGAAATGCATCATATCTGTTTCAGTGTCAAAATCTGATACTTTTACTACATCTGCAAATTCCTCAGCTTCAAGGAAAGGAGCTTCGCCTGTATCTTCATCTTCTGTAGCGATTTCTCGCATCGTAAAATCTTTGTCAGTATTTCTTGAAGATGAAGTTTCTCTACTTAAATCAGATGACTCAACCTTATCTCCTTGAGAATCTTTTTCAATATTTAAAGTTAAATTTTCTATTGGTTGCTGTGTTATTTCAAATGAAGGGACTGATGGTATGCAATTCCCCTTCAGTGATGTACTTTCTTTTTCGAACGTTGGTGATGGTGAATTACGAATTTTCGATTTAGATACAAATGGATTAAAATTCATATCATCTATTTCTGGCAGGTTAAAAACATTCTTTGGCGGAAATGTTTTCGGGAAATTATTCTCCGTGACAGGATTTTGGTCAGAAGAGTTATTTTCTGTAGGTTTAATATCAAGTGATTTTATTTCCTCGTTTATAGCTTTTTCGTGATTTATAAGATTGTTGTTACTATTCTCAAAGTTTTCTACTTCAGGTTTACTGATATCTGTAGTTTCCACATTATCTGTATCTAGCGATGGTGTGGTAACTGTACAATTGTGATCTATCTTATTGTTTTCATCTGTTAATTTCATGTTGTCTTTCTCAGGTGGTTGCTGGTCTGGTTGGTCATTAATGGGTTTATATATTTGTTCCCTGAACTTACTATTTCTTGTATCACAACTATAAGAACTGTTTAAACGTTTTTTAGTCGGATCTCTTTTTTGTCTTTCAGGTTGTGACTTTCTTCTATTTTGCTGTTGTACTCTTTTCTGAATGTCAGGTTTCTTTTGACTATCGTTTATTGACATGCTAGAATTTTTCGGACTGGTTTCAGGAGGTGGTGACATTCTAATATTAGTTTTAGTAGCAAATGGATCATCTATTTCATCAAAATTAATATTATACCCTTTCCGACTTAATTTGGGGGAAATAGGAGGTGATACAGCGATTTTACATTTAGTTTCAAATGGACTTTCTATTTCATCTAATTTAATGTCATTTTTAGGTATATTTAAATCTAAATCATCAACAGAAACAGAAGGACTATTATTCGAAGTTGTGACAATTTCTTCATCTAATATTTTATCTTCTTTCGATTCAATCAAAACGTCATTCTTACATTCTTCAGTTATAATATTAGAAATTTGATCTTCTGGTTGAACATCTTCAATACTAGGACTATGACTATGACTATTAAATGATTGACAGTCTACATGCCCAGCAAATTTAGTAGAATCATTATCACATATCACAGTTTCAATGTTATTTTGAAATTTTTGTTGCTGATTTGATTCAATTTTTATATCTGGCAAGATTGTTTGGTTATCTAGTAAATCTATAGGAATAGATTCAAGTAATATTTCAGTTTTATTGATTATGTCGCCTTCCGATGTTGGCAATAATGGAGTCTCTTTGTTAGGTCCAAGGGGTATTTCAGTACTATTGATCAATGAATCATAATTTACTGGCGATGGCGAAATTGTAATATTTTCTACAATCGATTCCATGTTACTCTGAATTTGATCGAGAGTAGGCAGAGGTAAATTTTGTGTATGTAAAATATTGATAAATTCATTTGAATGTTCCAAGTTTGTTGCAACTGTTTCATGGCTAATTATATCCATGGGTTCTAATGAATCTATAGTTTCATCTTTAATACTACAATTTAGTGTTTTAATATCTAATTCTTTTTCAAACTCTTCTATGTCATTGTTAATTACAAAATGATCCATTAAACTGTCTTTTTCAATATCATCATCACTTGGCAATGGAATATCAGATGGTAAATCATTTTCAAATTCACTCAGCGGCTGTTCATTTATCTTAGCATTGTCTTCAATGTTTTGTAAATTATTTTGTTCTAAATCATTTATGTTAGACATATTTTCAATAATTTCTTTATCATTATTTTGAATTTTATTGTCATTCACAAAACTTAGAACGTCTTCTTTGAAGTCTGGTTGATTGTTTATAATTGATGTATCACTTGTATAATCTAAAGAAAATACTTCAACTCTGTCATGATCAAGTTTTTGACTATCCATAATAATTGCAGAAGATTCTTTTACTTCATCTTTAGATATGAAAGTAGTTTCGTTACTTTCATTAGATATTTTATTACAGGACTTTGCTATCAGATCCTTTCCAATATGATTTTCAGCTTTATTCTCTTCTACATTAAAAGTAGACTCAAGCAGATTCAATGTGGTATTTACATGTTCATTTACAGTGTCAGACACATTTTCACATATTTGTAGTATTCCAGATTGCAATAATTGTGTAATATTTTCGTTTATTTCTACATGTTCTTTGACAGCAGGTTCGAAATTTTTGGATGCATTTAATTCATTGACTAAATCCTTAGTATGATCATCTGTTACTATATTTAAAGGTATAGGTACATCACACATCAATTGTTTCTCATCTTTTGAATCCTCGTTTTGTTTTATTTCTTCAATTAGTTGACCATTTATAGTACTTGATAAATTATTTTCTTTTTCAAGATCCCTTTTTGTTTCATCATCATTATATGTAATGTTATGTTGTTCCACAATAATAGTTTTTTTTTTATTATTTGATTCAATTTCATCAGTTGTGACATCTAATACTGTTGTTACATTCATATCTTTGTTTACATGTATTTCATCCATCACATTATCAGACTGTTTTTGGGCTTCAATAGTACGTAGTAGAACGTCTGTTACAATTGATTCCTTAACTACATTATCAGATAGAATGTCTCCAAATGCACTGGATACATTTTGTTGTTTTTCAAATAGGATATTAGTCTCATAACTTAGTACATCAGTAGATATAACTTGTGTATCTTCATCCAAATTAGCTGTGGTTGATTGTTGTTGATTAATTTGACTAGCCACATTTTCACTTAAAATATCTTGAGTTACATCATTTTTCTCTATATTGACTGCAATTGTTCTCTCTGATTGTTCTGAATTGGTTGGTCCATTTTTTGTGTATGTTGTCTCACAATCAAGAAACTCAGCATCGGATTCAACACCACTAACAGCTTCAACATTATTTATTTTACTTTCTATATCAGTCATAGTTTTATCTGCAATGCCAGATTCGTTGTACGAGATATCCATGTATTCAACAGTAGAATTCAAATTGTGTGTTTCATCTAATTTTGGAGGTATCTTTTTATCAAGTGCCAATGAAGTTGATTGTTGTAAGAACAACTTGTGTATGGGAATTTTCTCTTGTTTAAATATAATAGTTGTCTCATCTTTCCATTGTAGCTCTCTTTCTAAATCATCATTAAATGTAACACTCTCTTTTAATGGGCTAGTTCTTTTTGATGAATTATTATCCCTACTTTTATCAGTAGCTTTTGGTGTTGACGCTAAAACTATTTCGGGTTGAGTTTGTTCTTCTTCTTTTAAATAAGACTCTCTTGGTTCTTTCTTGTCAACAACCTCTTCAGGAGGTATGGGACTCTGGGAGGAACGGAACATATTGAGAACACTCTTGAGTCCCCTCATGATGGGTGATCCACCATCTTTTGGAATATCTTTAGTAGGGGTCGTAGCTTCAGGGGTCTGGACAGTAGAAGACGATGTACTCGGTAGTGATAAATTTTCATCAATATTATCAGTCCCATTAATTGTTATTGTAATATTGTTAGGTTCATTATCAAGTGATCTCCTAACTGTGGAATTTATATCCAAATATTGATCTGTTGGTAAAGCTTGTAACGGAAGTTTGGGGGACTTGGAAATGTCACACTTAACTATTGACGAGTTAAGTGACCGAGTAAGATTTGAATTGTTATTTACAAGTGTACTGTTAAGACTATCCTCATTAATGCTGTAAGTTTTATTATCTTTACAACTTGCCGTGTAGCTCTTAGACATAGGTGATGAAGCCGGTGTGATTGAGTACCTCAGTTTCATGTTGAGTTCTGACACATCCAACTCCTCATACCCTTTCTCAGTGCACGGAGTTCTTGACAAGACATTGCTGTTAAGTAAAGAGTTCTCTTTGTCATCGAAATCGCTCCCGACACTGTCTATATCCATCGGCTCAACTTGAGCCATGTTAAATTATTTTTAATAAACCACAACACTCATAAAATATCGTTAAACCCAGAGATAAAATGCACTGCGTTCCTTCTTTATTTGAGGCCACTCCAATAACAACTTGCAACACAAATCACAAATAAATAGTACAATGTTTATAGTATCTGATTTCTTAGTTTCACTTGATTTCTAAAACGTAATAACATAGGCGACGCCGTATGTATGTCATATGAAAACAAAAATGTCCGAACACGCAACTCACTCTGAAAGTCTATTTTTAACCTTTTTGTACTGTAAGCAATGCGACGTTCATTTTATGTAACGCTCGCACCCGAGGGAATCTTGCCAAAAAGCAGTTAGGCATTCGAACACACACACCGGTCACGGATTTAAACCGTTTGAAAGTTTCAAGTTGTAACTGTCAGTGTCACTTTTAAGGAAGGCCATACACGAACCGACATTATTTCATATATTCAACAAAAAACAAAGAAAATTATTTATTTCAACAATAGGCTTTTAAATTGCTATGATAAATAAATTGAAATAATAAAATATTTGTATTTTCATTTTGTAATAATAATATAATTAAAATAATTTTGTAACCATTACAAGAAAAATAAAATTATACACTGTATATCATACTAATTATGATATGAAATATTATTATCCTGACTAATATTTTTAATGTGAATGTTAGTTTATTTTTTCTTCGTTTGTTTGTTACACTGTCATGGAATTTTACTTACACGTTGTCAGCTACACATTAAAAGAAATAGATTAACTTTCAATGAAAATACTCGGCCAATTGACAACCAGAATTGATTGCAAATAAATGGAGCTACAGGTTTTGCCTGCTAGTACAGTATAAATGTAACAATATAAAAATAATAGAAAAGTAATAAAATATTTTTGCTTATGAAGTGAAAGGTAAATAAGGGTATTACACTGAAAACGTGACGTGTAATTAATTAAATATTTTATATATTGCCGAATAGGAAAATATGTTTTTCTGTATGGATTATTCTTTAACTCACAACATTTGTTAGTCGCGCGCTTTAAATAGCTTCAATACCATTTTAATTTCATAGATTTTCTCAGAAACTTATAATATAAATATCTGACATAAGTTTAAAATTTTATATATGGTGTCTTCACAAGTCTATTAAAATAAAAAAATATTCAAATTCAAATTTAATATAATAAAATATTATCGTAAAATATATTTACTTCAATTTTTGCTATAAAATAATATTAACTAAAACGAAAAATTAAAAGGTGCGATAGAATCGCACCCTTTAATTTTTTTCTAGATTGAGTTGCTGTATTCTACAATGTACGTAAAGGTCAAAATAAGTTACACTGTTAGTTAAATCATATATTAGTTATTTCAAAAATTTACCACTAGGCTTATTTTCATTGTAACCATTAGGCTTAATGGTCTAAGCATATTCAATTTAATCCTTTATTTAATTCCACGCAAAGTCCGTAAAAATTGTCGTTGATGTTGAATATAGTTATAAAAATCTAGTTTCTAATCATTATCCCTATTGTCAAAAGTTCAATGTCGTGGAATTGTCAAAATCAAGTATAAGTTTGAAAAATAAAAAGTGTTCATAATATTTAAAATGTTGTATATTAGTAATTTTTATAGGTTAGTTTTATTCTTCAATGCTGTGTAACTTTGTTTCTTTACTAATGACTGACTAATAATGATATTTTGATTTCGTATAAATTTTAAACTATAAATCTGAGACCAAAATATAATTCGTATATAAATAATTGAAGTATCTATAAATAAAACGTTCTTAGATGAATAAAACATTATTTTTTATAAAAAATTTAAATTATTTTTTAAAATAAGGCGGTATTATTACATTAGCAATTGAAGATGGTCTTAATCTTAAATTAATTATTAATAATCGTTGCGATTTTACCAGGGATATATACTTATTTTTGAAATAGATTATCATATTATGTCATTTTAAATTCCGAACAATGTCACAGAGTACCTAATATGCTATATTATATTAATAATCGTACATATCAGTCATATCACTTGTAATGAAAGTCAGTATGTATTATACCACAGTCAAGGACTGTTGTGTTTTTTCTTTTCTTTTTACATACACGATCAACCCAAAACCGGTTCCGTAAGTGCTTATTAAACTTACTACAGTTATTGAGCTGATGTCAAAAACTTTTGCCTTTAAATGAAAAAAAAATATATAACAATATATTTTTTTTTTTTTTAGGATGAAATATGGAAATTGAGAATGGTGTTCAAGTAAGAGTGTTATTTTTTGCTCGTTCTAAAGAACTAGCCGGTTTCAGAGAATCAACAATACGTTTGCCAACGAAAATAAGCTATGAACAATTACTAAATTTAATCACTGAAAATTTTAATCTAGAAACAATTAAAAATAACATATTATTAGCAAAGAATGAGGAAGTCTGCTGCGAGAATAAAGACATAGAAATAAGAGAAAGTGATAATATTGCTGTTATTCCACCATTGAGCGGTGGTTAATTATTTTTTATATATATTTTTTGTAAATAGCAATGGATTACCTCAAACTTACTTTTGATAAACTATCAGTAGAAGACATTAGTAATTTGGTGGTTGACGACAGTTGCGGAGCTGTGTCAATATTTGTTGGAACGACACGAGATAATTTTGAAGGAAAAAAGGTTATTGTTTTATCTAATTTTAATGCAAATAATTAACATAAGGCTTTATCGTTATTAAATCATCTGCACTAATATTAGAATGGGGTAAATGTCGTTTGTTTCTATGTTTTAAGACGGTAATCTTAGTAACAACAAATCCATTTATTTAATCTATCTGTAAATAAAATGCCATATGTTCTGTAAAATAAGTAGTAATATGCATATATATTATTTGTTCTATATTACAATGCTATTATATATAGACAATTACATGCAAGTACCATTGATACAGGTGCTGAGGCTTGAATATGAGGCCTACGAATCAATGGCCTTGAAATCAATGAAGAGTATTTGCGACGAAGTCCGGAACAAATGGCCAGCTGTTCACGGTATCGCAATATATCATAGGTATGTTTTATTAATTTATTATTATTTAAACAAGCTCTTTTATAATGCAAGTCATGTTTTTCAATGTATTATTTTGTGACCTTGAGTTATTGATAAAATGTATGTAATCATTTTTCCTTACAATAGTCTCTACTGTATCAATACACAATAATGTTACCAAAAAATAGGATATATGTCCATAATATTTTTCTTTAAAACTGGACTGGTTTTAGTAAAGTTTTTCGCATTATGTATGTTATATTTCAGAGCATGCTCACATATTTCATAAGTTTATGCAGCTATGTGACCATTTCTGTAAAAAATGTTTATTTAATTTTAAATTTTTTTTGTTTAAAATTTGTTTTAAAGTAGTATTTCTTTTGTAATATAAAATATCTACATTAAACACCTGTATATATTTATCCAAGAATGTATACAAATACTGTATTTTACATATTAAAATGAAAAAACTTAAATAAATATTAACATTAACATTGTAAAAACGTACTTCACTCTGTTCCTTGCAGCAATTAACAATTTATATTCACAAATTGTAGTAATCTCTTTGATAATGCAACTGTTTTTTAAAACCTGTTTTAACAGGTAAAACTGACACAAAATATCTTTTACCTTCTTAGTTTTGTAATGTACTTTTTCTATAAAATAAAACATGTCTTAATCAATATACAAAAACACAAAAAACTCTGACTACATTAATATTATACACAATACTAGCTGTGCCCGCGACTTCGTTCGCGTGGATTACAGATGGCTTGGCATGTCTCCTGCAAAGCAAGGTTATAATGGTCTGCGGTGCTGCTCAAGAAAGGAGCATTTTACATTAGATTTGGGAACTTTCTGGTTATATTTATAAGCAGACACTAACTCAGATACGGTATTCCTCTCCGGTTTTCGCAATAAATGTTGAAGAAAAGTGTTTTGTGCGAGTCTTTAAAATTTCGACTGTAAAACAGTATGTTCCCGCCGAGGTTCTCCTTGTATTATATATCGGGTGACTTTTTTGACTGAGCTTGATAGGCCAAATCCGGAACTATAAGGAATCGCGAAAAATACTTAAAAGAGTCTTATGTCCGATTTTGAGAAATCTAAACTTGCATCATAAGTTTTTTTGATTTCATGATTCTCCTGGCCAGAATAGAACCCACTAATTTTGAAAAATTAATACATTTGGTATTATTGCACCACCTAATACTGTCACTTGTAAGGGTCAGCTTTTGGAAATTAATAGTAAGCGACAAATTAAAGGAAAAGATTTATTTTTTTATAAAATAACATTAAATCTATACATTAATTAGAAGTTAAGTAATCGATTCTAGACAGACATAATAAATATAAGGGTTAAGTCATGGGTCCCGGTAAGTTTAGAAAAATAGTCTGCATTACTTCGAACGATTTGTTTAGAGGTTGCATTGAAATGCTAGTCACCTACTAAAGTAAGGAAGAGTGTGAACAATACAATCGAAAATATACAAAGTGAATAACTCAGAGTAACTTATTTTATGTTTGTCTATTTGTTCTATGTGAGCTACACAACGTTGATAGAATGTGACGTTTGTTTTGGTCCACTTCACCTACTCCGTTACCTAGGTAGGTTTAGATAATTCTTAAAAAGATGGATCAATTTATTAAAAAATTTACATTTCACTGGACTCGGCTATTGTACTCACCCGCTATTAGTGTTATAACATCCCGTTTTAATTTTAAAATTTCACTTTTAGGTATAATCATTTTGTGAAGAATTACTAAAGATTTAATTAAGGTATGAATTTGATAGAATTTTGAAAAATAAGCCTTTTCTTTTTGTTGGAGTTAACTGTATGGAGTATACTGTGAAGTGAAGTTGATGATCCTTATAATATGTGACAGTATCAGATGGTGCAATAATACAGAATGTTAATTTTCTGCAAAATCAACGTGCATGATTCTGGCTAGGAAAACCTTTTTTTTTTTCAAAAAACTAATGATACAGTTTTAGTTTTTATCCAAATCAGCTCTGTGACTCCTTTAATTATTTTTCGCTTATAGTTTCGGTTTTGGTCTATCATATCCAGTAAAAAAATTACCCAGTAAATATATTATTATTTAAAATTATTTCATTTATATAATATATATCTTCCCTATTTCAATCAAATATTGTTCACAATTTCATTGGTTTCAATTTTGTTCCTTATTATATTAGCTTTCTGCCAGTGAATGTTTCGTCAAAATCGGTCCAGCTGTTTCAAATATTAGCCGAAAAAAATTGAGTGACAGACAAAAATTCTAACAATTATTGTTTTGGGTTCTGTTGCGTATGTAAAGGCCCAAATAATTTGTTTTTTTTCATATATCTTCTATGTACAGACAGCGACCCGTTAGAATTTTTTTTATATGTATAGATTAAAAATATCTAAAATAGAAGTAAGCCTAAGTCACATTTGCTAACTGCAAGTAAAAGTACCATCAAAATCGGTTCAGCCGTTTCATAGATTAATCGGAACAAACAGATAGACAGACAGACTGACAGACAAAAAATTTAAAAATGTATTTTTTGATGTAAGTACTGTATATACTTTCATGTATTTAGTGATAGGCACAAAAAATGTTCAACGTAATTCTTTAAATTGACATAACCTTTTTATTTATGGACCGATTGACATGAAACAAACCCTAAATGTTAAGTGAAGCTTACTACAATATATTAGTGAAAACCGCATCTAAATCGGATAAGCCGTTTCTGAGATTAGCGTGCACAAACGCACAGATAAACAGACAAACAGATAAGAATTCTAAAAATCATTGTTTTGGGTTCTATTGCGTTAGTTAAGATCCCCAAGAAGATTTTTTTTCATATATCTTCCATGTACAGACAGCGACCCGTTAGAATTTTATTATTAGTATAGATTGATATTTTCCTCGCAAGAGAGCTCCGACAAACGCGTGCGATCGCTGCAAATCATGATGTGCTATAGGGCGAAGCGCGGCCATCGACGCGCTATATACCGCGGGTCGGTACCGCCGCGGCGCCGCAATAACTACGTCCCTGCATTTTAAATTTGTAATATCTTCGGAAAAATTCACTTAAATTACATGCTGTAAAAAGCATATTGATCTATAATAAATGCACAATTTATTTAAGGTACTTAATTGGATAAGGATTAATGCTGTATTATTTAAAATCACTTCGTAAATAACCATTTTTTAGTAAAGGATAAAAAATGGTTATGGTGGGTTATCCCTAAGAGATAGACATATACCATCGCGGACTTTTTTGTTGAACTTTTTAAGGTGGACAATACTGTAGTACATTATTTTGATCTATCTCGTAGGGTTCAGCCAGCGTTTGCAATATAAGCGTAAAAAAACGTGCTTATTTACGACATCACATTAGAAACCTCTAAATTTATCAGCGTTTCTCTACTATATTATGCATGTATTATACATATAAACCTTCCTTAAGAATCACTCTATCTATTAAAAAAAATCGCATCAAAATCCGTTGCGTAGTTTTAAAGATCTAAGCATACATAGGGACAGACAGACGGCGGATAGCGACTTTGTTTTATACTATGTAGTGATGATTAAACCGAATCTTATGACACCATATTAAAATCAATTAAGCCATTTAGGTTAAAGAGTGTGCTAAAGAAAAACTCCCCATGGGGTACTCAGGAAAAAGATACATCTATAATTTTATAAATAGACAAAGAAGAAGGTACGAACTTCAAAAGAAAAATATACAATTTTGTTTACTTGGGCAACATACTTATTCCATTTATTTTTGATTAAAAAAATCAAATTACTGAGTCGATTTTGGTACAAACTTTATTAACCAAAGTGGAAGCAAAATTAGGTTAAGAAATGACGAAGTTCTAAAATACGCCTATATTAAAGTCGGTTGAAAATAATTTAGTATCCTTCTCTCCTCTGTTTATTAACCAATTTCCTTATTTAGTTGCAATAGTTACTACTAATAGTCAATAAACGAGCTAAATGATACTAATGTTATGAATAAAAATATGAAAACCATTCCTTTTTTGTATACGTTGTTACATATAAAACAGTTTTCTTTTTATAAAAATAAAAAAATAGACCAGATCTGTTCTGATCACCAGATGTTAAGTGATCGCCACTGCTTATAGATTGCAGGACTAGAAGAGCCATAAATATGTTGCCAGCTTAAAAGAGAAGAGATGAAGGTGAAATGGAAATAAGAAAAAGAATAGAGTTTTGACTCTCTTCAAAGTTTAATATTTCCTCAAATGCTCTATAATGAGTAAGTCGAATTTCGACCATTTTGGCAAACAGTAGTTATACAAATATGTAAGACAGTATTTTGTGACGTTTGGAATTAAGCACAATGTTGACGTTATGTTAATTATCTGATATTATTTTAAGATTGCATCACATCGCTTTATCAAGCGTAAACAAGGTCAGATTTACATTCTTGAGACACAATTAGATCTTAATAATTTGTAGTCACTCAGTTGATGATTTAGCATTAATTTTTTTTTTTTTTTTTGATTATTGACAATCTAAAAGTTCTTTTCCTCGGGAACAGTATCCTTTTCTATACCCCTAACATAGTATTTATAAAGATTTTGAAATTCCTTTTCTATATTTTAAAAAGTATATTTTAAAATTGATCCCATAGGAATTTTATCAAAATCAGTTCATGAGTTTGTTGGATCAAAAAAACTGAAATTCATATAATTTCGTTTATCACATTCAAGTAAACTAAACTGAGTATGCTTTTGAAGTTGTATTTTTTAGTCTTATTATATTTTTTAGGTTTAGTATAAAAAAGCTTCAATGTAAATGTAATCACAAAAAAAGAAAATTTATCTGCGCGTGTAGTTCACATACCATATAATTAAAATTTATCAATACTAAACGCTGTACGCTATCACAATAGTTCTATCAATATTGTTATTTTTGTCACGACAGTATTGATTTGACTTCATTATCGTCGTAAACGAAGAGTAATAAAAGCATTTTATATACATACAATTATGTAAATAATAAAATGGTAATATATTTGAATGCTGATAAGCAACAATGTGTTAACCCACAAAAAGTTAAATTGGATATAGATATATTCTGACAAAGCGACATGTATTTAATATTATTAAAAAAATTCCATTCTCTGGTTAATGGCTTTTAGTTGGTTAAAAAAAATTTAAAGTCATATAAATTAAATAGTGAAGTGGGCTCAATATTTTGCAATATACAATAATATAATATATTTAAAAAACTTAGTATTCGATAAAACTCATTAATACACCAATGTGCTTTTAATTCATTATTCATTTTATCGAAATATAAAAGTGAAGATGGATGTATACGTCTCCAAAGAAATTTGTTAAGAATAGGCTTGACATCTTTAGACGCCATTCTCAAAATGGATTTCGTGTGGCTTGACACAATATTACTTATCAGCGTTCATTTATCGGTGTGAAATATTGTAAATTAAAATATTTCGGTATTCTAAAAATTATGTTGCTGCTAATAATTTGTGTAACGTAATGTACATTACAACAGATGTGTATAACCCTAAGGAGGGTATAATCATCATTAGTTTAATACACTAGAAAATTACCTACATCCTCTGCGATTAATATTACAATGCCCATACGCCTTGTATGCTTGTTGGTCATAACATATTCATACTCATGTTTATATAACAGTAGTCTAGTCCTTTTTTAGTATAGTCCTTTTTTATACAATATGAATATGTGGTTAAAAAAATAATTGTAAGATAAACAAGCTGACTCCAATTTTGAACCGAAATTGTTCAAAGTTGGGCCTTATTACTACGCGGTAGGTAATGAATAACTTTGAACCAAAATTGTTCAATGTTGGACCTTATAACAAAAGCTGGTTACATCATACCTTGTAGGTCTAATTTTCAACCAAAATATTTTAAATGTTAAACTTTATAGCAAAGCTAATGACGCGTTATATAAGACTTAATTCTAAACGAAAATTATTCAAAGTCAAACTTAATACAAAAGCTATTTACACCGTATGGTCATCGACATCCTAGTCAATCTATTCAAATGGATTTTCCACTCTCTAGGCTAGGCAACGTCCCATGTAGAGAAGCATCAGTGGTGATAGCAGTCAGCAGTCCCCACAGACGAGATTCCCTCGACGCCGTCTCTTTCAGCATCGACCAGCTCAAGTCCAACGTGCCCATATGGAAGAAGGAAGTATATGAAGGAGCTGAGTCAGTTTGGAAGGAGAATATTGAATGTGCGTGGTCAACTAAACGTAAAGCTTGTAATGGAAAAGTTTAATTGAATGATGGATTTTAGCGCGGATGTCTTAATTGGGATATTTTACCTAATGTCCAATTAAATTTTTATTTAATTTGAGTTTTGAGCATGTAAAAATATTGAAGTTTAATTTCCTATTGCAATTTTTTAATGAAGTAGTCGGTAATAGTTATATTCGCGCTTAGTAGCTTATATATAATGAAAAACAGTTTGTTTTTTTATTATTTATTTATATGGTTTATTATTAAAGCAGTATAGTTAAATTTTATGTATCTAGTTATGTGTATTGAATATATTTATAAAAGAGGTTGTGGTATAGAAATGTATATTTGTTTATATATTACATAAAGTATATAGAAAGAATTTATTTTTGTAGAATATATATGAAAAGATAAAATTGTTATGTCAAACTTTGCATAATATTATAAATATATATAGAATATAACAAGATGATCATAAGTATAGTAGTTTGTATTGTAAATTTATAAAAGTACATCATATTCTTCCAACTTATATATGGTTTAACCATATAATTTCCATTAGTTCCTGAGTTCCTATCTATAACTGTGTTGTTGATTACTCTAGATATATGTAAAATGTTTTTTTGCATGGCAATATATTATATTTTGTAGAAAATTATTTAGCACTTATAGATATATACAATTAAATTTTCTCCACATTAGATGTGGGAGTCTTTTTAATATTAATGTTTTTTATAGAACTGTTTAATTAAACTAATCATTCTTTACTTTTAGCGATAATTATAAAAATTTAAGCATTGTTGTTGTTATGTATTTAATAAGAAATCAAACGCTTATTTATTTTGCTGGTCAGAACACACTCACTTGACGTTTATTGTCGCTCTCTCTTCATGTTATGTAATAGCCAGTTATAATTTATAGTATATATAAAACCTACATACATAACATCTCTCCCCCTTAAATGAACTAAACCGATTAATTTCTCGTAATAATCATAACAACTTAAAATAACACTACATTCTAAGCGAAAAATTACATTAATAAAATTGCTTATAACTAATTGGTTTCCGTGTACGTAAATTCATTCTATTTGGTTCAACTTGCAGCTGTGAATCAGTTCCGATATCAACGTCAGCAGATTCAGAGGCTTCGTGAAACACATCCTCCTCAACTACTGTTTCTTTATTCTCAGCACTAACACTTGCTCTAACGCTACTGCAAAGTGGCTCTGAGATATTAGTAATTCCAGTCTGTTCTTCCTCCCCTCTATTAATGTTAAGGTCTTGCTGAATCAACGATGAATAAGACTGCGAACCACCGAACGGTAAATCACTAACAGAAACATTGCAGTCCCATGACTGCTGTACATTGTTATCGGAATATTTATCTGGCATCAATTGATTTTTATGTTTTTTGAAATGAATTCCCGTACAACTATCTTTAACTAAATATACAACATTTCCCAGTCTTTTTACAATAATACCCTTATCCCAAATAAATCGGTTATTTCCAACAAATTTTTTGTAAAAAATTTTATCATTTTGATTAAAAATAAGACTATTTTTACCACTAAAATATTTTTTCTGTGTGTCTTGTTTATTTTTTACGTATTGAGATAAATGAGGCGAAAAAGAAGTCGGAATATTCGGATTAATTAAATCTAAACGTGTCCTCAACTTTTTTCCAAAAACTAATTCTGCTGGAGATTTTCCTGTTGTTGAATGAATGGAATTTCTGTAATCAAACAGATATTTCAACAAATGATTGTGACATTTATTTCCATTCTGATTATTAACAATACAAGATTTAATACCCTTTTTGACTATTTTTACGAAACTTTCAACTTGTCCGTTACTGGCAGGATGGTATGCTGGAGACGTCACATGCGAAATACCATTAGATAAACACATTCTTTGGAAAACTTTAGACACAAAAGCAGTGCCATTGTCACTTACCATAGTTACCGGTGTTCCATATCTCGCCATGAAATCAAACATTTTCTTTATAACTGCTTCTGACGAAACTGTACTTTTCATATTGTAAACTTCTAACCATTTCGTATATGCATCTACTATAATTAAATATGTACAACCATAAAGTGGTCCTAGAAAATCTATATGAATCCTACTAAAAGGTTGTGTAGGATATTCCCACGTCGTAAGAGGTGCTCGAGATGGAGTTGGTCGGAGACCAATACATGTTTCACAAGAACCGATTAGTTTTTCAATCGCTTTATCTATACCAGGAAACCAAAACTTGGATCGCGCTTCAGCTTTGGTTTTTACTATACCTAAATGAGAATGATGCAGGTCCATTAAAACTTTTGATTGTAATTTTTCTGGTATAACAACTTTGTGACCGCGCATCAAACATCCGTTCTCATAAGAAAGTTCCATTCTACGATAAAAATAAGGTTTAAGATGGCTCTCGGATATTTTTTTAGGCCAACCGATTAGAACGAAATTTATAACATCCATAAGTGTCTGATCACCTAATGTTTCTGTACGCAACTGATCAAGAGTAATAGGTAAACTGCCATCGACTACGAAATTAATATATGACGCACAGTCATCTACTTTTAACTCTTCCATATCAGCACACTGATAGCTATTCTCCGGTAGACTCGCACGTGATAGATAATCGGCACTATTATTTACGCTCCGCACATATTCTATGATGTAATTATAAGCACTTAAAAATATAGCATATCTCTGAAGTCGGTTAGCAGAAATTTCAGGCACACCTCGATATGGCCCAAAAATCGCTAGCAGTGGTTTATGATCTGTTCGTAAAATAAAAGGTATCGATCTACCGTACAGATATTGATGAAAGTGACGGACTCCAAATACAATGGCCGTTGCTTCCTTTTGTATCTGTGAGTACTTTTTTTCTGCCACATTAAGAGTACGAGATGCATATGAAATTGGCCGCTCTATACCATCCACATCTATTTGTGATAAAATAGCACCTAAACCATTAGGCGAGGCGTCAACAGTTAAAATTATTTTAGCTTTAGGATTAAAGTGAACTAAGACTTTATCCGAACATAAAATTTCCTTAACCTTATTAAACACTTCAGTGTGTTCACTAGTCCAACACCATTTTGTATTTTTTTTTAACAAATTATAAAGTGGACTCATAACGCTTGAGGCATCCTGGAAAAAAATACGGTAATAATTCACCAACCCTAAAAACGATTGCAACTCGCTGACATTTTGCGGTATTGAAGATTCGGCAATAGCTTTTACTTTCTTAGGACATTTTTTTAGACCATTTTTATCTATAATGTAACCTAAATAAGTAACTTCACTTTTAAAAAATTCACATTTATCTTTTTGCAAAGTCAAACCTGCATTTTCTAACCTATCCAAAACAGCATACAATCTTTGTAAATGTTCATCATATGTTTTCCCTGTAATTAAAATATCATCTAGTAATACTAAAACACCATTCATACCGGATAATAAACAATCCATAGCTCGTTGAAAAATCGCTGGCGCGCTAGCAAGACCGAACACCATTCGAGTATATTTGAATAAACCTCGGTGAGTGTTTATACAAGTTATTTTCTGTGATTCTTCAGTCAGTTCAAATTGTGCATATGCCATCGATAAATCTAACTTTGTGAAATGTTGACCTCCGTATAACTTAGAAAATAATTCTTTGACGGTAGGTAATGGATATTGCTCAACGACTAATTGTTTGTTTATCGTAATGGAAAAATCAGCACAAATTCGTATAGATCCATTACTTTTCAACACAGGAACTATGGGAGACGCAAATTCAGAATGATCGATCGGTTTTAAGACTCCTATATTTAACAATCTATCAATCTCTTCATTTATTTTATCCTTCAACGCAAAAGGTACAGATCTAGCTTTACAAAATATAGGTTTAACGTTTTCTTTTAATCCTAAAGAGACTTTATATTTATTAAAAACACCTAATCTGTCTGAGAACACCGATGGAAAGCGCTTCTCCAAGTCACTTTTTATATTCCTATTTTGATCATTAAAATGAATAGGTAAAAATTCTAAGTTGAAAATAGAAATAAAATCTCTACCAAGTAACGGCGGTCCACCACCTCTCACGACGTAAACGTTAAGAAAATGTGTTTGTGCTACATAAGTTACAGATAAACGAATTACGCCTACGCATCCGATATTCTCGCCTGTATAAGAAATTAACCGTTTCGTAGTAGGTGACAATGGCACATGACTGAAGTGTTCATTATAAGTACTCTCAGAAATCACCGTGACTGCTGATCCACTATCGATTTCAAATTTTAAACGTACTCCATTTATTACAACCACCTCTGTCATTGGCTCACCTTTTAAGGAACGAATGTGAAAAAACTTACCGAGATTTTCGTCCTCATTCATCTCATTTACGTAATTAATTTTTGTACACATTTTCCGTAAATGTCCTTTAACGTTACATTTCTTACACTTGTAATTGGCAAACCGACATTGTGGTGCTTTGTGATTCGTGCGACCGCACACTGAACATCTTTCCTGCTCAGGATCGATATGTGAATTCTTGAACATTTTAAATACAGATTCCGGTTGCATTTGAGATTGAAAAATAGGAGTAGCACTCCTACGGGCGCTCTGAATACTCGAAGCCAATACTACTGCCTTTTCTAAGTTAAAATCCTTAACATCTTGTGTAAAAAGTTTATCTTTTTCAGGCCCTGGCAGCATTCCCATAATAAATCGATCTCGTAGCGCTTCCTCCACATTACTAAATTCACAGTAGGCCGTCAAACCGCGAAGTCTCGCTGCCCATTGATTAAAACTCTCGTTCGACTGTTGCACGGCCGTATAAAAGTTGTACCTTTCTCCAAAACCACAACGTTTCGGTGTGAAATGATTATCAAGTAATCTTATTATATCTTCATACGGCACCAACTGAAGTTCCTTCGGCAGTGCTAAGTCTGCTGCGAGGCTGTATGAACTATTGCTGAGTGCGCTCAAAAGAATTGCTCGTCTTTTAATACCAGCCGCGTCGTTTGATTCGTTAATGTCATTTGCAATAAACCATTGCGTGATTCGACTCTTATACGTTTTCCATGTTTGCGTATTATGGTCAAACGTATTAATTATGCCAAATTGCGTGGTTGACATGTTTTTCTTTAATAAAAATACGCCCTCGTCGCCAAATGTTATGTATTTAATAAGAAATCAAACGCTTATTTATTTTGCTGGTCAGAACACACTCACTTGACGTTTATTGTCGCTCTCTCTTCATGTTATGTAATAGCCAGTTATAATTTATAGTATATATAAAACCTACATACATAACAGTTGTTATATACATAAATAAATATTTTCTGTTTCAAAGGCGTTCTTTATTTTTAAATCTGATTCCCCAATTGGCTCCAACTCTCAGATTTCTTCTAATCTTCTAGGTAAATTCCCGTCAGTTTCACCACAGACAAGAGCGAATATTGAAACTCCCATAGACAAGAATTTAGTTCAAATTAACGTATCGAGCGAGGAACTTGAACGGCGTATACAAAATTTCATTGAACGGAAAAGGGAGCAAGTTAATATAAGTAATATTCATGATTTTATTCCTTCGAAAAGCGAGAATGAAACGGAAGATATGGAGACTTGTGCTAGAGTGAGAACGCAGTTTGTTAAACGAACGGATTCTAAAGGACACTTGAAAAGTATGTTGATGGATTTACTAATGATAGTAAAATGCTTAAAACTGATATACCCAATATTACATTAATTATAACACGTAGCCTTGAACCCCATTGACAATCGCAATTAGGTTCTGTAAATTTCATCTGTGTGTTCCATTAAATACTGTGACGATATTAATGATGCATTAACATCGATTCAATCTTAAACTGTTTAACAATTTTTATGTGATCTTAAAAACAAAGTTATGGCCATTAAATTTATATAAAATGAGTGTCATTAAAATTTATATGATAAGTATTTAAAACCGATTATTTTATTAATAGCAAATACAGATAAATTCATTTATGTAATCGAATTTAAGTTAAATATCTTTTTTAGTCCGTAAGGTACACAACGAATGGGGTCCGCAAACGGTATCCATGGATCAGCCTCCAATAAAGACTGAGGCAGGCTTGCCTTCCTCCATCGCTGAGAGGGTATTGGCCATCGAATCATATCTCAACACTGGTCCCGTGGCGCCGGATATATACAGAAGGTTGAAAGATATGGAAGATAAAATTGCCTGCTTACAGGCGATTTCTCCAGAATATTCCCAATTTTGGGTAAGTACAGTAACTGCCCCTAAATGTCCCGCTGTTGGCCAAAAGCGTCCTCTCCTATTAAGGACAAGGATCAGAGCTCAATCTAACGCGCTGGTCCATGTTTACCTAACTAAATTACAGTCAGGAAAAATCTTTATTTTTACTGTAACGTAAGTCTCCCATTTCGCCTCATCTCAGGGAGTTCTAAAAAAACTTTTAAATATTTAATTATTTAGAAGTTTTAAGTTAATAATATCGCAGATTATCTTTTTTAAAAACGACTAGTTCCTGTCCTTTATAAGAATCGATTTGAAATAACACAAATTATACTCATTTGAAAAGTCCAGACATTTATTAGTGACTGAATTTTTAATATCCAATCATTCGTTTGGAAAGTGACTCTCTAAAAAGACTCAATTATAAAACCTCCAAAATATTGGCATTACATTGTCGTATTACTCATTAAAAAGAAATTCAACAGTATTTTTTGTTAACTCATTTATGGATGTTTTCTGTTTATTTGTTACCAAAACATTCTAATGAACCGACGCGTTCATTATAAACATGTGCAATCAATGAAGCCTAAACATTCCGTTACTTTTTCTTACATACCACTTGGAGCATCAAGTAATAAAAAAACACTAATGAAAGACACGTTCGCGTGTTCTTTTTCGATTTCACCTGAATATTTGCAGTTTTATCCGAAAGTCCATCTTATATGTCTTCGATTAAGGTCTATTGTTGAATACCTTATCGTTGTATGTACGCTTATCATTATCAATTTAAACCTGTTACCAGAACTGAATACGGTAGGTATGATTTTGATCTTTTTTCGAGTCACATTACACCAAAATAAGTTCGTATTTAAAAAAATAAATGTCTTACGCGAATTCTTTTTCATTTAAAGATGCCTCACTGATTCAAAAAACTACGAACAAAACTTTTGTCATGTACATTTGTCATGTATGCTTTACAAATAGTTGCATTATTATCAACGCTAATCTGTCGTTGTTTTAAATATTTACTTTTTCTGAATACTTTTTTTTTTCACTATTTACTCAAATAAGAATTATATACATTAACACAATCTCGTCACTTTTTTTATTATAATTTAGTTGAACTGCACCTTTTGTATATTTATTATGATAACTTTTTATTGCTAGCTCAGAAAATAAAGAAAAAAAATAATTTCGAAAAAAATTAAGGGAAAGCTAAATTTTTGCATGCTTTTTCCTTTTGTGATTCAGAACAAAACCCTAAGACACCCCATCGATTTGTAAGCCACTAAAAATGTTATCCGAGGTCGAAGATCTCACAAAAAACATAGAATCTTTTTTTGTATTTCAAGATATTTTGATTCTAAATAATTTTCCATAACGAAATGTCTTATTCGTGCCACTACATCAGTTCTTAATATAAATTTGTTTTTTTTTTTTTTTACAGAGAAATAAACAGAAGCGCCCTGAAGTTAAACAAGAGTTACAATTGGATTACACATTCTCTGCCGACGATATATCTACGAAAATTGAAATGCTTGAAAAACAGAACAATTGTTAAATATGTATCATTTCTTTTAGTTTCCGATAATTTTTCTCAAAATTTATTCATCTTTAACGGTGCCAAAATATTGTCTATTTATGGCCGACATCAAAATAACATGTTAAGAAGGGGAATTCAGTTTTAGATATATATTTTTTAGTAAATTTTTAATGGGCTTGCTGTAGTCTAGCAATAGGTTGTTGATGTCAAGAGAGAAAATATGGCGATACCTGTATTTGCAAACAAAAACTTGGATTATGAATGTCTAGTTATTAATCACTTCTAGACTGTTAAAGCAAATGCATAATAATAAATGATAAAATATTTGTGTAAAACAAAGCTTTTTTGTAGCATTAACCCTTTTACTGGTGGTGGCAATATGTGTGCCACCAACATTTTTTATGATTTTTTCCATTTTGTAGCACCAATACCTTACAACTTAAACATATTTTTGGTGTAAAAAAAAACACACACACAGACCCATGTGACATTACGTCAAACAGCTGTCAACTTGTCCTTTCTCTGGTAGAAGCAATTTTGTTAATTAAAGGGTTAACTTGAATATGTAAATGAAACAAAATGAAACCTTATTAAAACTATATTTATATACAAAATGTTTTCTTTACACACATCACTATCAAGCGAAGATATTAATGAAAACTATTATCTAACAGAAAATTTATCTTATCACGGAACTCTGATTTGATTCGATTAATTTTATAACCCATTAAAAACAAATAATCAATAAATAATGAAATAACTTGATGCATTTTTAATGAAAATTGCACACAAAATCTTTATCCAGAACACAGTTTTGGTCACAGTATCTGTCCAATTTATCGCACATTTAAATTGAACTTCGAACCGCACGATTTTTTTGGTATCATATAAGGGCACGCTTACACTAGACCGTCTGATAAAATTTCTATATCAAAATCTTTACCGTGACTCAGCAGTATTGCGGGATATAATTCGTTTTTAAATAGAGAATCTCGAAAAAACACGAGACCTGGAAAAATATTTGATTCATGATATATTTCGGCTGGCCGAAATGTAGGCACTTGTTTGATCGAAACAAGCGATCGAGTCGATCGGCGATCTTGGTCGACTGTTACAGGAGTCAGTCGAATAAGAATCGGCACAAATTTGTGCACAATGAAACGCATCAAAGGTTATACATTCTTTACTACAATAATTTAAGTTATGCATTCTGTTTTATATTTATTTATTTATCCATAAATTTGTACACTGCGATGTAAAGATAGGTATCAATATGCCATATATTTATAATATTATGGGCGTCTAAAAAAACTATGATTTAACGGTGTCAAAATACGTTCTCTAGGAAAACGTATTTTTGCCCGACTTCCAAAAAAAGAAAGACGTTCTCATTTTGTCGTGGCCTTTTTATAGCAAAAGTTTGGTTAAATGTTCTAGAAGTCCAAAGCAATAGCGTTTGTACTAGGTCGTCGATCGACTTCGCTGGATCGACTTTTGGACTTAGTGTAAGGGAGCCCTAAATCAGTCAGTGTTCTGTTTTCTTTCTTCGACATGTACGAGGCGGTCAGTGGGCCGCCTGGACGGGTCGCCGGAGGTATATGACGACCCCCAAGGCGCCCACGAGCGCCGTGATGAGGTACAGGTCCCAGTTGGACAGCAGCGTCGACTCGCCAGTCAGGAAGATGAACGCGAGAGGACTCTGCGAAAGAGACTGTTGAGTGCGATTTTTAGAGTGACCGAGTGATTTTAATAATGAGTAATATGTTCATATTTAATATAACGGGTCTTATCGCGATAACTAATGGTACCTTTATATTGCCCAACGTTTCGACGAAGTTGCATTCGTCGTGGTCACGAGCTGACAGCTTATATTAAATATGAATAGTATGAATCGCGAAAGTTTAAAATGAGTAATATGTTGGTCTGGTAGTATGGTAGTGAACAAACTACTATACTAGCATGGTAGTATACTGGTGTGGTAGTATTGTTGTCTGGTAGTGTGGTAGTATTGTTGTCTTGTAGTGTAGTAGTATTGTTGTCTGGTAGTGTAGTAGTATTGTCGTCTGGTATTGTGGCAGTACTGATGTCTGGTAGTGTGGTAGTATTGTTGTATGGTAGTGTGGTAGTATTGTTGTCTTGTAGTGTAGTAGTATTGTTGTCTGGTAGTGTGGTAGTATTGTTGTCTGGTAGTGTGGTAGTATTGTTGTCTTGTAGTGTAGTAGTATTGTTGTCTGGTAGTGTGGTAGTATTGTTGTCTGGTAGTGTGGTAGTACTGTCGTCTGGTAGTGTGGCAGTACTGATGTCTGGTAGTGTGGTAGTATTGTTGTCTGGTAGTGTGGTAGTACTGTCGTCTGGTAGTGTGGCAGTACTGATGTCTGGCAGTGTGGTAGTATTGTTGTCTGGTAGTGTGGTAGTACTGTCGTCTGGTAGTGTGGCAGTACTGATGTCTGGCAGTGTGGTAGTATTGTTGTCTGGTAGTGTGGTAGTATTGTTGTCTGGTAGTGTGGTAGTACTGTCGTCTGGTAGTGTGGCAGTACTGATGTCTGGTAGTGTGGTAGTATTGTTGTCTGGTAGTGTGGCAGTACTGATGTCTGGCAGTGTGGTAGTATTGTTGTCTGGTAGTGTGGTAGTATTGTTGTCTGGTAGTGTGGTAGTACTGTCGTCTGGTAGTGTGGCAGTACTGATGTCTGGCAGTGTGGTAGTATTGTTGTCTGGTAGTGTGGTAGTACTGTCGTCTGGTAGTGTGGCAGTACTGATGTCTGGCAGTGTGGTAGTATTGTTGTCTGGTAGTGTGGTAGTATTGTTGTCTGGTAGTGTGGTAGTACTGTCGTCTGGTAGTGTGGCAGTACTGATGTCTGGCAGTGTGGTAGTATTGTTGTCTGGTAGTGTGGTAGTATTGTTGTCTGGTAGTGTGGTAGTACTGTCGTCTGGTAGTGTGGCAGTACTGATGTCTGGCAGTGTGGTAGTATTGTTGTCTGGTAGTGTGGTAGTACTGTCGTCTGGTAGTGTGGCAGTACTGATGTCTGGCAGTGTGGTAGTATTGTTGTCTGGTAGTGTGGTAGTATTGTTGTCTGGTAGTGTGGTAGTACTGTCGTCTGGTAGTGTGGCAGTACTGATGTCTGGCAGTGTGGTAGTGCGGCAGCAGTGCGCACCTCCAGCAGGCTCTCGAGGGCGGAGTGCGCGTGCAGGCGCGCGAGCGCGAGCGCGGCGGGCAGGCGCGCGTCGGGCGACGCGTCGGCCGCCAGGTCGTAGCAGCGCTTGGCCAGGTGCAGGTCGCGCGCCAGCCCCAGCCCGCGCTCGTGCATGTAGCCCAGGTTGAACGTGGCCTGCAACGACACGTGACTGTACTGTACCGCCCGTATACACACAGATCGGTAATGCAGTGCAGGTGGTCTCGCGGCGTGCGCCGTGTAGTGGTAGTAGCTCACGGTACCTGCGCGCTGTGCAGGTGGTCGGCCGCCACGCGGTAGTGGTGCGCGGCCGCGTCCAGGTCGCGCGGCGTGCCCTGCCCGTAGTAGTGGTAGTCGCCGAGCTTGACGCGAGCGCCAGCGCAGCCCTGCGCGGCGGCGCGGCCCCACAGCTGCAGCGCGCGCCGCCAGCGTTCCGTTTCAGGGAACATGCGAGTTTCGCCTGAAAACCAAGTGTAACCGTTGAAAAACCACATAGAAAGACATTGTATATGCGAATAAACAAAAACATATAAACATGCGAATAAAACACAGTTATGTCTATATACAGTTAGATTAAAAAACTCAACCTGTATATCAAAACGCGCATCGCTGTTTGTCCGCAATAAACTCCGATATTACTGAGCTGATCTTGTTGAACTTTTTCCAACAATTTTGATAAAATTTAAAACAGGATGGTTATATACTAAAAAAAACTTAAAAATCTCACCGTCATCCAATAAGAACGCAGCGTTACTCTGAGCCACTTCGTATCCCCGCTCGGCCATAGAGAGGTACTGCAGGAAGGAGGAGTCCGTATCTCTCGCCCTCCACGCCGCGTGGGCCAGCATCAGACGAGAGCCCCAAGGACCTCTTTCACATACATTTTTAAATAACTGAAATAATAATAATTTAACTGAATCAGTAAGATAAATATGATTTCTTCAGATATTAACTTACAGGTTATGATATGGGAAGGAGAGGTGGTTGTAGAGGTAAGAAGTAATCTGTGTTAAGGGTTTGTCGTACTAGGACAGGGGTTATAGTAGTAGGAACTTGTGGTGGTAGAAAATTTGTGGTAGTAGGCCTAGTAGTGGTAGAGAATTTCTGTCAGTAGGTCGTTGTAGTGGTAGAAAATTTGTGGCAGTAGGCCGTTGTAGTGGTAGATAATTTCTGACAGTAGGTCGTTGTAGTGGTAGAAAATTTGTGGCAGTAGGCCGTTGTAGTGGTAGATAATTTGTGGTAGTAGGTCGTTGTAGTAGTAAATAATTTGTGGTAGTAGGTCGTTGTAGTGGCAGAGAATTAGTGGTAGTAGGTCGTTGTAGTGGTAGGGAATATGTGTTAGTAGGACGTTATTGGGGTAGACAATTTATGGTAGTAGGACTTTGTGGTGATAGGGATTTTATGATACTTTGTGGTGGCAGAACCATGTTGGCTTATAACATTGGGGAAATTATTTGTGGTAAAAAGTTTTTGATGATAAAATGAATATAATCGTAATTATATGGTAAAAGTTGGGGTTGTTAAATTAGAGGGGTTGTAGCATACCTCGACGGCGGTGGTGCAAGAACGTAATACGCCGAGCCCTTGAGCATGCATCTGTCCGAGATGGTAGAGTGCTAGGACATGTCCTGACTGTGAGGCTAACGAGAAGTACTTATTTGCCTGCTTGAAATCACGTCGGACGCCGATACCACCTGTGAATAAACTTCAATTTAGTTTTAAAGACACAATTGTTTAACCTTTTTTAGGGTTCCATATCTAAAAAGGAAAAGAAAACACTTATAGGATCACTTTTGTTGTCCGGCTGTTTTATAAACTAGAAGACTAGTTGTTGAGGCAAACTGACAGATATTGATTAATTAAATGATTATAATACTCTTGATTTATGAGCAGAGGCAACATTTATAACCATGGCTGATCAGTTATTATTATATAAAAATCTGCTCAGATGTTTTTCTAGTCTGTACACAGTACCCATAGCTCATACGTACGAAATACAATTTTTTAAAGATACTTTAGTCTTCAGTTCAAAACCAAATTATAATAGCAATTAAGTTAAAAATAACTGACCAAAGTGCATGAAGCCCAAATGCAATTGTCCCTCCACCCAGCCCTGGTTCGCCGCCATCGCGAAATATTTATAGGCTGTGGCTGTGTCTTTTGGTACTCCGCGGCCCTAAAAAATATAAAAAAAACGGTCATCATCACATTGCAATAAACACAAGAACACCCACTGTCTTAAACATCTCCATGTTTTAAACAAAATTTGTCATAATCAGGGATCACTGTGTCAACAAAGCTATTTTCTTTTTGGGTATTCTTGGGTAATATTGGGTTCTCATAGTCATAAATTAAACAAAACTAACCTGCAAATACATAATTCCGAGTCCGCTTTGACCAATAGGGTTATTCAATTCAGTTGCTTTCCTGAAATATCTCAGAGCTGTCTCGTTGTCAGCTTTGATGCCGTCACCCCCTTCCAAATATATCTGGAAAGAATAGAACATAATGAACTGTATTACTTGTTGAACAAAGCCCCATCTCTTTATGTAAACAAAAATAATCTAATAAACCTCTCTTTTACGCTGGAAAATGAATTTAAGCATGACGCCCAAGAATTACCTTGCCAAGGAAAGCATTAGCGACTGCGTTTCCAGTTTTAGCGGCCTGCTGGAAGTAGTGCAGCGCTTTGTTGAGGTCCAGCGTAACTCCTCGACCGCCCTGGAAGTGTAGTTGACCGAGACCGACCTACAAAAAAAAAAATTACAAATTATTATTCTTATATAAAAAAAACATATTTATTTTGTAATTATCACTATTTAATTGTAACTTAATAAAAGGTAGGAAAAAGAGTTTTTAAATAATGATAAACATATTTATACAAAGATATATATTAAATTATTAAAATGCATCACGCTGTGAATATATGCACATGTATAACTGTGTGCACCTGTGCATGTTTGTAAACGTATTTTAGTGTCTATCTATATATGCATGTGTCTACCTGTACATGCACCTGTGCCTATCCGTACATACACGTGCACATATGTACGTGCGCCTGCCCGTGGCCATACCTGCGCCTGCACGTCGCCCTTCTCGGCCAGCAGCTGGTAGTACTCGATGAGGTCGGTGTCGAGCGCGGCGCCGGCGCTGCCGCCCTCCGCCTCGTCCATGAGCCGCACGCGCTGCACGGCCGGGCCGCCGCTTAGGCTCACCTGACTGGCCACTGTGGCAACATACTAATATGTAATATTGTCCATAGTGTTATATCATATTAAATACTAGCTGGTGCTCGCAACTTCGTCTGCGATGTCTACGTCATAGCAGATTTATGCATGCCAAGTCGCATCTCGATGGGTTTAAAATTGACATAGATTCATACAAATTTCATTATGATGAACATCATAACATCTACCTGCCTGTCAAATTTCAGCCAGATCTGTCCAGTGTTTCACTTATAAGTTATATATGTCGGAGGAAGACGTCAAGTTGATAGTTCTTTTAATTATATCACGAGTTATTAATTATTTACTAAAATACAATTTGTTAAAAATAATGTTAAATTTATATTTTCATTTTGTTTGCGTGTAAATTCTTTTTAAATTAGAATTCAATGTTGTTTATTCTGTGGATTGCATTGACCAATCAGAGCAGAGCGTAAGACTCGAGCGGGGTCGAGGCGCCATCTTGACAACAAAGGCGAATCGCAGGAATATGAGAATAGTTGTAGATCGAAGTGGATAAATTATTGTATTGATTTAAGACAGCTGTGGTGGAGATATTGGTGTTGTGAGATTAGTGTCACGAACCCGCTGCTCGTATAAAATAGTTACAATTCATATTCTAAATTATTAATCGTGAAATAATTATTTTGTCTTTCTATTCAAAAGTGACCTCCTCAACATTGTGAAACTATAATAAAATTGTGTGAAATAGTAATACGTTGCTTTGTGCTCGCATTTAACCCTCATGACGCCCACGATGTTGATGAGAATGGTGTTTCTCCGACATATATATTTAGATTAAGTAAATGTGGTATATGGAATGATAGCTAGATATTTCAAATGTTAGAATATTATCTATTATATTTGAATGTTTATAAAAGTAAATTGTAATTTTTGTCTATTGATAGACGTAACTTTTCTATATTATATTCTGAAAAAGGAAAAAATTATTATTTACAAGCAAAATTCAGAGTACACATACATACACAAACATATACACAGAATTCCTACTAAATCATATTATTCACACTTATATTATAAATGAACAGTATAATCTCTCTGTCTGTTTGTTCATTGTTGTCATTTGAAAATACCGTAATTAATAAATTACAATACAATTTTTTATAAGCCTCACCCTTATGCGCCACCTTCATGTACAAGTCCATGGCCTTGGGGCAGGAGCTGGGCAGCGTGGCACCAGCCCAGTGGCGGTACGCGAGCGCCATCTGCGCGTAGTCGCTGTCGCCCAGCGCGCCCAGCGTGTAGTGCACCAGCGCGCGCGCCTGCGACACCGGCACGCCCACGCCCGTGCCGTACAGGAAGCCCATACCCTACGATAATAGATACATGTTGAGCTCCACTAGTGAGGGTCTTTAGTTTTTTTAAGCCCCGGGTAAATAAAAAGCCCACTCAGTGCTTGGTACAGTGGCGCGTGCATCTGCGACATTGGCACGCTCACGCCCGTTTCGTGCAGGAAACCCATTCCCTGAGGATAAAGGTGACATGTTGAGCCTCATATACCCACTGCTGGGATATTTAGTTTTTTTTTTACCCCGGATATAAAAGGCCCACCCAGTGTTCAGTACAGTAGCGCGTGCATCTGCGACATCGGCATGCCTACGCTTATGTCGTATAGGAAACCAATACCCTATGACAATGGTAACATATTGGCTTCATACACCCGTTGGTGCAGTCTGTAATCTTTATAACTTAAATTCTACATTTGTAGAAGACAGACTTATACACAGTATCCAAATACAGAGCATTTGCAGTTTCGATCTCTAATAGATCACAACATTAATAAAGAAGCATTCACAGTTAAGACAGGACAATTGTCATAAAAAGACTTACCGCATGAGCATCAGCATTTCCTTCCTCGCTTAACTCTTCGAATATCTTCTTAGCCTTTTCCACATCAAGTTCCACACCCTCACCGTAAATATACGACCATGCTAGTTTGATCTTAGCTGGGACATAGCCTGAATCAGCGGCTTGCTTCACTTGCAGTATTGCTCCCCGAAGGTCAGGTGATCTTCTATCTAATTTGGCAATTGCTGCATCATATATTTCTTTTGCTGTAAATGTAATACGCAATAAGATAATATTTCTCATCTCTGCAAGATTTTTCTTACCAAATTTGGTATTTATTCGTGGAAACTAAGTAGCATTAAGCTAATTCTTTGTATATACTCTAATTATATTATACAAATTATATAATTTCACCTTCTACAACCTAGTAGTTTAAACATTATTGGGTGCAAAATAAAACTTTAATAATTATTGCCAACTAAATTGTTATATGTCGTAAACAATAGACTAACCTTCTTGCATTTCTGGTGACAGTTCCACCTCCTCCTCTTCAGGTAAAGGAGGCAGTGCATCTAAGATATCTTGAGGATTTTCCTCTATATCCTGTAAACACATTTGGCAATTGTGTTTATTATCAAATTATTTGTAAAACTACATATATAGATTTTCGCAGATTTTAGTGATTATAACACACTGAAATAAAACTATTTTAAACTCTAAATCTACTAAAGTAGTTTTATTTCAAAATGAATCCAAGTTTGAAATATGTTAGCCAGTAGTAGTATATTACAGCTCCACTTAGAACTAATTGTACAATGGATTTGTATAAAATCAATAATTAGGGAATGATTTCAATTATATATAGCGTATGTGTTGCCAACCGTGAAACTAATCAGCTCAAAAATCTGACATAGTTAATTATCAACAATCTTCTTTCAATTATAAACTTATGTAATTTTAGGTACTTGTCTTGAACAAATAAATGTCTTAATCTGAACAGTAATAGGTATGTATCGTTGTCTTAGATTTTCGCGATTATTATTCATTGAAATGAAACTATTTTAAACGGATTTAAATCGCGTATATTAATTATTTTTATCATCTCGACGTTTCGAGCACTTTGCAGCGTTCGTGGTCACAGGTAGACTAAGGTGACATTTGTCTATTTGAGATTTTAGAAAATATTATTTACAACTATCGCCAACGGTTTCTTAGTCAAAGTTAACGTAACGTAAATCCGTTTAAAATAGTTTCATTTCAATGAATACGTATGTACATAAATAACACTATAAAAAAACAACTAATTATGTCATGCTTGATAATACAATAGGCAATTAAATTGTTGTGACTGATTTCTCAACAAACTTTTCCGTACCACTCCAGTAAATATTTACCTCAAATTCTTTAACCTGAAGATTCGATGATTTGCTCGGCGGCATCCAATTAGGCTCCGTTTGTTTTAACAATCTGTTTCTAAGCAATTTGAGAGTATACTCCATTTGTTCTATATTATTGTCCGCTTGACCAGAATCTGGTGGTTCTAAAAATTTAATGTATTTGAAAATTATATATATATACACAGGATTTGTTTTTATGTTATAAAAAAAATTGTGTACCTTTGTTATCTTCACCCTTTTTTAGAAGTCGTGACGTTTTAGTAACAGCATCGGCATACTCTTGCATAGATAATAATTGTTTATTTATAGCCTCGGTCAGTTCATTGTAATACTCCGGATCCGCCAGGGTTCCTGAATCTGTTTCCATTGATTTTTCGTCATCATCAGAGGTTTCTTCTGTCTTCTTATTACTTCCAGGGCCGTGCGAAGAAGCCACCGATAGCACAAAACACAGCCACAAAATATACACTTTCAAATGATGCATTTTAATCCAATATCTGCTAATTATCACAAACGCTACTAAACTTACGTGTCCCTCGAAAACACTAATAAAACATTAAAAATATTAATAACTTTTAGTGCATTTATTTACACAGTCACGACACCCACTTAGAAATATACACGTGTACTTTTTGATACAAATTACATCTTTTTTAATAAAAATATTTATTAGCTACTAAAATCGACAATGTTCTTATGCCAAATGTCATTTGTGAATTGTCAACGACGAATATCGCAACAGATTAAGTATAGTAAAGAAAATAATCAAAAAAAGTTACATGTACTTCTAAACAGAGTCTGAGTTACTTGGTTATTTTACAGTATATATATTTTATTGATAAGTTTTTGTGTATGTTTACGTTCTAAGTTTACTTTAGAAAATGTGTTATGACATACTGTCTACTTTGCTGTCCATTTTATTGACAGTGTCATAAACCACTGACAGGTGACAGAGGCGCAAGTCAAAGTTCAAAAAGAGTGCAAAACATTTGTTTTGCGAAATTCCGCACTTCGTAACAGTGCATTTGTAGTGAAAATACCATAATTGCGATAAATTACAGGCCTTAACTATGTCATTACGATTTACAAGAACTAAATTACGTGATTGTTACTAAAATTATTAAGTTAAATAGCTAAGTGGTTGATTTATTCGCGTAACCTGGAAAAATGTTACGACTACAAGTTTTGAAAAGTAGAATACATAATCAGCCTCAAACACGGCTGAAATCTTCAAGCAGCTTTATAAGGAACACGTTTATAAACTATTTTAAAGAGAATTATGGACATAAGCATATTAAATCCAGTTCGGTAGTGCCTCTCTGCGACCCAACCGTGCCCTTTGTAAATGCTGGCATGAATCAGGTAAGCGCCCTTGGAGACTACAGACTATTACTGATAATTAAGTCAAATTTCGATGCATCTGTCATATATTCAAAATTAGAATGTCAATTTCTACTTTGAAAAAAAAATTATCATGAATTACCAGGAACTACCTCATATTAAGGAAGTTCATAAAAATTTTAACAGCAATTTTCTGTCAATCAACACTAAAGCTCATCCTATTATCCTAATACTGAATATAATAATATTATACATCACCCTTTTTAACAGCCTGACCATACTGTTTTTGAAAGTCATTATAATATATTTAAATGTAAAAATTGTTAAGTGTTATTATTGCTACACAGTTTTGTTTTCCTTTTTTTTTTTAGTTTAAAGGTGTGTTCCTAGGGGTTGTAGATGCCCCCTGCCCTCGTGCTGTTAACTCACAGAAGTGTATCCGTGTGGGGGGCAAGCATAATGACCTGGACTTAGTGGGCATGGATGGCCACCATCATACCTTCTTTGAGATGCTCGGTAATTGGTCATTTGGAGATTATTATAAGGTATAATTTTAAATTATATTATATCAATATTCATCTATTACTCCTAACTTTACTCAATTAGGAGAATTAGAAAACTATCAGTTTATTATAAAGTTAAGTATATTCTTCATATTTCCAAATGTAATTTATAATAATTTCAACTTTTTCAATTAAATTATTAGTTTATTGGCTTTTATTTGTGCCATACAAGCACAGATTATTTTTCATAATTTCACATAGAATGGGGAAAACCGGGAAACAATCACCTTGTTTAGTGCAGTTGAAATAAAAAAAAACGAATAAATTTTGAAGATGGACGAAATAGTAGGAATTTTATTATTAATCCATGACCTATTTTTTGCTAATTTCCACCTTTTAATAATTTCAGAAAGAAGCTTGTCAAATGGCCTGGAATCTTTTATTGGGTCCATATAGCATGAAACCTGAAAATTTACTAGTTACATATTTCGCTGGAGATGCCGTTATAGGCCTGCAGGAGGACAGAGAGTGTAGAGATATTTGGAAAGAGATTGGGTAAGTTCATCTTGATATGAATTCTTTATGATGTGTAAATAATTAAAATGATATTACAAGAAATTTAACTTAAAACTTCTTGTAAAAGACTGCTTGAATAAAATACCTATTATTCATGTGTTTTAGTGTAAAAATAACATTTGTGTAAATAATAAAAAGAAAAACTTTTTTATACATTGATTTTTTACATACTTTTTTATATTTTAGTAACTAGTATTTTTTTATGATTTGAAGATAAATGCCTAATCTTAATAATAATAAAAAATTGAAAAATAATATACTTAACACTCAATTATAAAATTTTCTAGAACAGATAATATATAAGCAAAAGTATGAACGAATGAATGACAAAAATTGTATTGTATATTATAATATTTTGTTTCCAGTGTACCATCAAGTCACATCAAGGCTCACGGTGCGAGGGATAACTTCTGGGAAATGGGTCTGACGGGGCCATGTGGTCCCTGTACTGAGATACACTATATCCACCCCGATGGCAGCCTCACGGAAATATGGAATATTGTATTCATTCAGTGCAACAGGTGAGTTATGACTATGTTAATACTACCATCTTTCGTTGGGTATTGTATGTTTGTTGTACCCCCTTTTAGAAGTAGAATATTGAAAAACACTTTCTTAATGGATGCCCAAGTTTATGGTATGCTATACAATTATAAATTATAATGACTGTTTCTCTGGCAAAATTTGCCTTTTATAGCCATAATGTCCATATTCACTTTCTTACCGTTTCCCACATTAAAGTTGTCCACAATTTAAGTGTGAGTTGTGACAATTTAAGTGTTCCGACATTTATGTCCGACAAAGTGCAACCAAAACCACAAAAAATAATAAACTGAATGTCCTCAATCTGAATATTGTTACTACAATGAACATCACCTCAAAATTCGTGCCTTATATTTGCTGTTTTTTAATTTTAGTATTTTTTATTAATTATCTCATTTATTTTAAATAAATTTTTAAAAGATTTTATTAAACTATTTAAAAAAAATTAATGATATAATGGTCATAAATTCTAGTAGAAAATGTTTTTGAATCTATTTATTTTTGTTGAGGCCATTTTTTTCTATTGTACATGAAGTAATTAAAATTTGTACTTCTTATTTTTTATTTTATGATTATATAATCAAAATAAGATCTTATACAAGTTACCATACATAGAAGATATACATACATAGCCTTAACGTTTTAATGAAAATACTTCTTTTTAGAGAAGTCTTTTTTCATTAAAACTATATTTTCTATATTAATCTCCACTAAAAAAGTAAAATGACGGTCTATAAATGTAGCACAGCTGGACAAAAACCTCCTCCTCTATTAAGGAGAAAGTTTTAAAGCTTAATCCTTAATAGATCTTAATGGGGGCCGTTGAATGTGATGCGTTATTTATTTATTTATTATAATCCACGACGCTGCTCTACTAGGGGTTGGCAAGACAGGTTTCCTCATGATGTTTCCCGAGCTCAAGATGAATTTAAACACTTATTTAACACTTGAAAATTCAGCGCTGCTAGCCGAGGTTTGAATCGGCGATCATCGGTTGAGATCGACGTCTTCTAAGCTCTGGGCCATCTCCGCTAGCGACTAGATTATAATCATCTCTAGAAATAATTAACATAATAGACTTAGGCATTAATTAAATATGTTAAAGCGTTTGTTGAATCTAAGAAAAATAAAACATTCTTACAAAAAACTGAAGTTGTATTTTAGGTATATTCAGTTAATTACTTTCTTCTCCAATGTATGTATTAAAAAAATCCTTCGTCTATTGTTATATCTCTAATGGATTCCTAGAACAGGCATCTAGAGATGAATAAAATTGCGTTCCCCGTAGAGAAGCAGACGGCTCAGTGAGTGGCCTGCGGCGACAGCACGTGGACACTGGCATGGGTCTGGAGCGCATGGCGGCCCTGCTGCAGGGTGTGCCTTCTAATTACGACACGGATCTCTTCCAGCCGCTCATTGCTGCTATTGAAAAGGTGAAGATGTTTGACTATCCTCTATATTGTTTACTTAAGCGTTTATTAAACATGGTTCATGTATAAAATGACGCTGATAAGCAATAATGTGTCAAGCCACATGGACTACATTTTGAGAAAATGGCGTCTAAAGGTGTCAAACCTTTACGGAATCAATTTAACTGAAGACGTATATCTCTATCTTTTCTTTTCCATTTTGATAAAAGGTATAATGAATTAAAAGCAGATTGATATATTTAATGTTTTATCTAATTTTTTTTTTAATATTTGACATTATTGTATAATATGCAAAAAATGAAACGCACTTAAAATTCAAGATATTAATTAAATTTACAATTTTTTCCGTACTTATTTAGTTTAGATTACTTGAAATTATATTTCATAATGTTGAATAGGTGTTGCATTATCAAAAATAAATCAATATCTCCAAATTTGACTTTTTGTAGGTTGACACATTATTGCTTATCAGCATTCAAATATGGAAAGATAATTTATTGAAAGTGTAAATATATTTATATATATAAAAGCGAAAGGTCATTCACTCACTCACTATTTTTAGGAAAAAATTTGACCCCTAACGGGAGTTGAAAGTTTGTATGAAAGTCCTATGTCAAGCGCGAGTGAAACTGCATACTCTGAGAGTTTTTGGTACCCTCTTTTTTTCTTGATTACTACTTGTTCGACGAGAATTACACTTATAAGTTCTGCTCTCAAACTTTCATAAAGATTTACATAGGCTATTTGTCATTGCTTAACTGAAAGAATTTAATATCAGTTCCTTATTTTACATTCACAGCTTTCGTAATTACTTACGACGTATCTGTTACTAGGCTTCAAAGTTGTTTTATATCGCTCTCGAGAATAAAACGTACAAATGTAATTCTTGCCTTACACTAAATCATAATTATGTTCTTAAATGGATTATCACATATTGTCTCGTTAAGCAATACCATCTAAACTTTACTCTGTTTCCGGACTTATTTTTTGTAGATAATTCTACTAATAACCCATACTAAATAAACATTTATTTTATTGTAATGACTTTTGTAGGTTGATGTAAAAAATATCAGTAAAAAAAATATAGAAAAAAATATTAATAGTAAAATATGTTTTCTCTTATTTTCTTTCTTTATATCTGATGTTTCTTTATTCAAAGAATAGTAAAGGCGTGGCCCCGTATAGCGCGAGCTACAAAAGCGACGCTAAGCTAGACCAAGCCTACAGGCGCCTGGCGGACCACGCTCGGATGATAAGTGTTTGCCTTGCGGATGGCGTGTTCCCTTCTTCTAGGTGAATATTATAATAACATTTTTGGCTATGTGCATGGATAAGTATAAGTTTTGTTTTTGAAAATGACTAAAAGAAGAATAAGAGACGGAAAGGGTCTAAGGAAAGTAGTACAGTAACAGCCTGTAAATGTTCCACTGCTAGGCAAAGGCCTCCTCTGCTATTGAAGAAAAGATTTAAAGCTTAATCCACCACGCTGCTCCAATACGGGTTGGAGGATATACATGTGTCAGAATTTCAGCACATGCAGCTTTCCTCACGATGTTTTCCTTCACCGCCATGCTCGTGATCAATTTAAACATTATAAAATCAGCGGTGGGGTCTGAACCCGTGATAATCGGTTAGAATCGAAGTATTCTAACCACTAGGCCGTCTCGGCTCCAGGGGTTTAAGGAAATAGAAGGGAATTGATGAGAGATTCAGGCATCCAACCCTCTCGCTCACATCTAATATGTTTTAAAACGTATGTTACAAAATGAGCTGCGATTAGCTGCGAACGATTTACCAGTCCCCAACATCTACTTCGTAAAATTATAACTCTGGGTGCGTTATGTGGTGGGATGCATGTACAAATTATATTTATTTTTTAACCACTTCTGAGAATATGGTAATTGTGTCCCTGAATAATCTTATACAAAGAAATCTTTGTTCGTTAAATTGTACTGAAAATAAAATTATAAAATTAGTTAAATAATTTCAGCCTCAACCTAAAACAAATCATGCGGAAATCTTTCAAGATGAGTTCAGAAGTCTTCCAAAATTTCGATCTTGTATCTCTTCTGTACAACGAAATGATTAATACATTAGGAGATACATATCCTGAACTCGTGATTAAGGAGAAAGACGCGAAACTAATAATTGACCATGAGAAGGAGAGTTATATTAAATTGACAGCAAATATGGCGAAGAAATGGAAAGATTTGGTCAAAATGTACCCAGAAGTGGAGGAAATGAATGATGTTGATTTGGCTGGTTTTGCGCTGGGGTACAAGGAGTTTAAAGAGGTATGCCTATGTAGTTAGCATATTCCTGCTGATGTCAGCACTTATGTATTTAAATCTTGTACTCACCTAGCTTCTCTGTAAATAATTTAACATTGCAAAAACTTATTATACTATGAAGAACGTGTGTACTTCATCTGGGGAATATGTTTAAAGCTTATATGAAAGAAAAGAAAGAAAGTACACTTTTTTGTACACCAAGGATACAAATAATAATATAATATTATACAGTATTACATGTACAATTGCCAAATTATATTTTGTATAATATATAATCAAATATGTTCATATTGTCAAAATCTTCTAAATGGTGTAACTGTAAAACTATTTATGAGATTACTAATATTTTTTTCTTTTAGACAATGTTGAAAGTAAATTCAGCAGTAGTACCTGGAGAATTAGTGTTTAAACTATACGACACGCACGGATTCCAAGAAGACATCATCGAAAGGATAGCAAAATTGAATCATTTGGAAATAGATAAGAAGGGCTTCTGGAAACTATTATCCAATCATAAATCTAGACATAAAACTGCGTTTAAAGAGCAAACAACTAAGAAAGGAATAATGTTCGATAAAACCATAGAAATTTTACAAGAAAATGGAATAAAAAAGACAAACGATCAGCCAAAATATGACTTCACAGATTTAGCTGATGAGATTTCCTTCAAACCTTTAAAGTCAAAATTAGTAGCGATACTAAACGATGATGGAGAATGGTTAGACTTTTCCGAGCCATCCGAAAATAAACCCTATTACTTAGTAACGGAAAGCACAAATTTCTTCTGTGAAGAAGGCGGGCAAATCGCTGACGATGGTGTCATACATTTCAATGGCAACATACGTTTTAATGTAGATAGTGTTTTCAAAATTCGTGACATTGTTTTTCATAAGGGACATTTTGTTTTAAATAAATCTAGTGATTCATTTGTGAAGATAGGTAACAGTGTAGTGCTAGAAGTTAATAGTGATAAACGACGGAACGTGATGATAAACCACACCGCGATACATTTGCTGAATTCAGCGATTAGGCAAGTGTTGCCGAACAGTGTGATATGCCAGATTGGTTCGAGTGTTACGGACAAGAATTTCACGTTGAATTTGTCGATTTACGGTGAGAAGTTGTCGCAGAAGGTTGTGATGGAAGCTCAAGATTTAATAAGGTATATAATATTTCCAAAATTATATCCTTAAATTTCAATCTTGTGTACTGTTTGTCTGTCATATTGAATTACGATTCTAGTTACAGCTCCACTTTTATGAGTCGTTAAGTGTGATGTAATATAGCCTATCACTTTCCTAAATAAAAGTATCTAATTGCTCAAACTGATGCGCGTTAAAACAAATTCTTCAGCGTTATTATAAGTATAGATTATTATTCTAAGAAAAGATTACGATTTTAATTAGAGAAAACAGAACTTTCTGGAAAATAATGTTATGATATAACACAAGTTTAGATTTTTAAAACTGAATCAATTTTTCTCTATTTAGAGAGTCAATAGAATCCAATGCTGTAGTCAAAACGAAAGTTATAGACATCAACCAGTTATCATCAGAGCCCGGTGTACTCACTGTCCCCGGGGAGACGTACCCTGAAGTTGGCATTCGGTTGGTTACCAGCGAGCCTCCTCTAGTTTCTAAGTAAGTACTCAGCATTATTATGAATGTAATATCTCTTTTGTAGTATTGCTTGTTTATAATGAGTCCTGCTTTGCTTCCAAGTGTTACTTTATATTATTTTGCATCTTTATAAGTAAAAATAATTAATTTTTTAAATGAGTTGCTACTATGCGTCTTGTCCATTATTTTTGCTCCTAACATTTTATTGATTATTTATTAATCTTATTTTGATGACTCAAAGGTCTACTTATACGAAATATATTTTTATTGATTTATCGTACTTTTACAATAAAAAATACGACCCCCTTCTCCTTCCAAGCAAAAACCTGTGCTGTGGCATACATGTATGTATATGCATAATGTGTGGTGCGCGTGCGTAATATACATATACTTATCTTACATAAACAAACTTGATGTAGATTGTAAATGACCAATAGTCATATATACCTCCCTCCCCCAATGGGAGTTGTTTGAAACACGTCAGCACACGTGTTTGCACGCTCTGTACGGTGCACCATTTGTGTTAATTTTCTACACACTTACCACGCTTATAAAGCTTAAGATTTTAATTGTAAATGAACAATCGTAATACATATACCTCCCCCTCCCCCCTCCACAGAGAGCTGTGCTGCGGCACGCACGTGTCGCGCGCGGGGCGGCTGCGGGACTCGTGCGTGGTGCGCGTGCGCGGCGCCGGCGGACACGCGCCCGCACTGCACGCGCTCGCCGGACACGCTGCAGAGCAGGTATAAACACACACACATACGAACACACACCCAAAAAAATCTTCATAAGTATAATGTGAACCAACTTTGCTTACTGTAATAATACAACAATAACTCACCTAAACCTAACAATAAAAATAATCATAGTATATATATACCTACAATAAATACTATATATATTTCCAGGCGCGAGAACTGTTCTGTCGAGCACAGAAGCTAGCAGAAGTCATAGAATTAGCGGATCCCGAACGTGTGAGAGACGAGGCTTCAACAATTAAACGGGAGTTATCAGAACTTTGCGGGACAGGGGGAGCTCCTTATGGAGAGTATGGAGAGTGCTTGCAACTCCTAGAAAGATTGCAGAAGAAGGCCACTAATAAGAACGATGTAGCATTACAGTTAGTATCAATTCTGACCATCATCATCTTTTTGTCGTGCTCCACTTTATGTGGAGTCAAAACAACATGTTCTTCTCTTCCATTCTTTCCTATCAGCTGTAATTTCCACTCTTATTGCTTTCTTACTCATGTCACCTTTTACGCAATCCATCCAACTTTTCTCTACCTCAACATAACCCTCCAACTCTAACACTCTTCTTGTCACATGCCATTCATCCCCCCTAGTAAAATATTCTTGAAAAATTAAAAAGTGGTTAATTTTTCGATTTACTATTGTCGCATATGGCAGACTGATTGTGATGCTATTGTACTCGCTATAGAGCTAGGACTATAATAGCTCTACGTAAAAAAATATTGAAAATCTGACAAAAGTTTGAATTATATAAATAAGATAGAAAAGATTAGCTAGTTTAAAAAACTTAATAATTATTAAAAAATAGATAAATAATATTTATTATCATATATTATTATCATAAATATACGTTTTATAAGCGTTTCGTTTATGTAAAGTGACAATATAGTCTATACCATTAGTGCTATTGTGTCTGTGGCCTGAGATCCGGTGTTTCTCTTTCTCCCTCTAGAACATTAGTTGAATGCGTCTTTGCGAATATGTTAGTTCTGGCTGGTCTACCCATATTTACAACAACAAAGCGGTCTCTAGTAACTTAAATTTGTAATGAATAGTGAATAGTAATTACATTTTGTAACGAATAGTGTGTCTTTCTTACAAACAAAATTCAACTACAAAATTCTCTCGCTGCAGAGCAATAGCCCAAGCGGAAGTGCAGGAAGCGTGCCAGGAAGCGCTCCGCGAGGGTCGCCGGTTCACCGTGCACTTCCTGCGCTGTTCCTACCTGATGCAGGCGGAGGCTGTCCGAGCCACCCTCGGCGCTGGGGACCAGCTCCTGCCCACCATGCTGTTGGGCTGTGCTGGGGGGGTGGTGGTGGCTACCGCTAAAGTGCCACAGGTAAGCTAGAAACGCATCACTTTCAACGTTATCTATTGAGATCTCATAATTCTGTGTGGGGGTCTGGAATTACAACACTAATATCCAGACGATCTAGATAAAAATGGCAATCAAACTGTGTTAATATCGGTAACTTCTTAAAATCAGGATTAGAGTAATAAGCAGACCCTGGTATATTCGGGAAAATACTAGGGAAAAGAATGATGATTATTCATTTTACTAGTAAACCTCATATAAATAGGTCATTAACCTATTGGCTCCTGCTGTAAAAAATAGCCTGAAGTAAACTATTCCATTTGAAGAGCTAATGAGTTGAATGAATGAACGCTTTCCATTGACTACATAATTCCCCGTTCCCACAATGTGTTCATGTTCATCTCGACTTAGTGCTACATATGGCACTTTGCAAACTTTAAATAGTTGCTAGGTGAAAATTACAATCTTAAGTTTTTCTATTGTAACATAATGACATAAGCTACTTACGATTACTTTAAACTCTTTAATCTTATATCAATAAATAAATAAACGCATCACACTCAACGGCCCCCATTAAGATCGCGTGACCTTGTGTCGGGGGTCCGGAAACACACAACACTAACACAAACACCCAGACCACGACAAACATCCGTATGGCCAATACATTTGCCGTGACCCGCGACCGTTAGCGCTTGAGTCAGTTGCAGTGACCACTGCACCAACGTGTCTGTCAAGTTTAACGTCTATGTTTGCAGGAAATGGTGACACCAACATTCACAGCTGAGAAATGGTTGTCCTGCGTACTGCCTATATTCAAGTCGACCATTTTACCAGCAGCCTCCGATAGATCTCTACATACACACGCAGAAATGAGCGCTACTAAGGTCAGTTGACATTTATTTTAATAGTCAATTATCTTAAATGTATCTTCCCAGTTTATTGCCAAGTCTTATTAAAAATCTGTGCTTAGAATCACACATAAGTGTATTTTTCGTCGAAATATAAATTGTGACTATTTGCATATAACCATAATTCTCTAAAAAAATTGTTTCTTTTTTATCTGTATCAACAAGAAATAATGACAAAAAAATATATATTTTATTTCTTTTTTAAATTCTTTAAAAAAATATTTCAGGTCAGTTTGATAAACTGTGAGCAATTAGTACAAGATTCCATGCGAGTGGCCATCAAGTATGCCCAGTCACATATCAAAGATCTCCGCACAGACGATAGAGAAAAGGAACGAAATACGCAGAACAGACAACACAACTGAATACATAAAATTACTGTGTTATTGTGTTGTCATTTATGTACCTTATTACTTGAATTAAAATAAGTTTAAAAAATATATATATATAATGTTGTAACCAATGATACTTTATATCTATAAATATGGCAACATTAACTCCAAGATATTCTCGGCTGTCTCACTCAGTCGCTAGCTGGTTGCTAGGCAACGTCTTCCAATGTTGGCATTCTGGGTGCATAAATCTTGTACTATATGTATTTATATAATATCATTGGATGTAACACAGAATTTCGCCTTCCAAAGGTGCTGTCATAAAATAAAATACACTAAGAATCTTTAGAAATTAATTCATAGTTTTTATTTTTTATTATATTTTAATAAATCTATATATGAATTAAAAATATAACGTTAAAAAATTTTTTTCATAATGTAATAGTTATGAAGTAACAATCATCTTGAAACTATTTTATGTATGTACATATAAATATATATATACTCGTATATTACTTTTTTATTATATTCAGTGTAAAATTTGACATTTTGAAATTAAATGGATAACTGAGGAATTAAATTTTGATTTATTCTAATAAAAAAAATTCGACATAAAAAGCTTTCATTTATTTATTGTTGCAAAACGTTTATTTAAAAATAATTTGAAATATTTCTATCTACCTCTTCTTACTCCACAAATTATTATGTATTATATCAAATAATAAATGATTATTAAATAATAATGTACAAAAGTATTGTCACGCACTTTTGTTAGGTTTATATTGATAATACCAATTCGGAAGATCGAAATTCAGAAAATCTGAAAAAACTTTTATTTTTCTAGTCGGATTGTTGAAATAAATAAAAAGTGATAAAAAACAAAAGATTCTTTTATTTACATAAATTTTCACTAATCCTATATAACATAATGTCTTATGTTGGTAAAATCCATCACAACACTTTGGACGATGTTACGCACAAATAAGTCGAAATTTTTATATACAATATTATCAAAATATTTCTTATTTTTCACATTGTATTGTTATCTGACATCGTCCACAATAAATACTTTATATTAAACCCACTAGATGGCGTAGGGTGTCAGTTCAGGTTAGTTATAAAACTAAGCGTATGCGTCTGCATCATACAAATATACTAAATTCGAGATGTTATGATTATTATCTGGCCAGTACGTTAGATTGTAAGTACACCGTTGTACAGGGTAACCATACGTTTAGTTTAAAAGGTACAAAATGTCTGTGTTCTCTCCGTAAGCGTTAATGATAGTATTGTCTATTTTTCTTTCCTTGTCGTATTTACATATTTTTGCCTTCACATATTTTTCATATTATGAAAATTCATGAATTTCGCTACGGATATTGTTACCGAATAAGTTGAATAAAGAAAAATAGACGATAGATCAGTTCTCTAGTGGTTGTCCATGTACTGCAGGTCGGACAGCAGTAATACTGTAGCAGGCAGCGGACGAGGCTGCGGGGACAGGATGGTCAGCGTCTGCCGCTCAGGGTCTACTGCCGTACTGTGGACGACAATGCAAATTTTACCTTACTGTTAAAAATTTTGTACTGTGAATCTACGGGATTGATAAGTACAACTTAATCATTGAATCCGCCTCCTGTCACTTAATTAGCGAACAGCCTGATAAGTGATACAGCTCTGATTCAGTTTACAGGTAGATTGTTATTTCCTCAGTAGCGCAGTGGCACTCACGCAGTGAGATAGCGCAGTGATACTGACACGCACAGTGCGGTAGCACAGTGATATTCACGCGCCCAGTGAGGTAACACAGTACTTACACGCAGACGAAGCCGGCCAGGTTGCAGTGCAGCACGTGGTCGTCGGGGCCGGGCGCGAAGGACACGGCCAGCAGGCGGTGCGCCAGCGCGGGCGCGGGCCACACGCTCACCAGCTTCGTGAGCGCGTCCTCCGCGCGCATGCCCAGCGGCATGCACGAGTCCGGCAGCGACGGGGCGCCCACCTGGCAGAACGGACACCACGTATAGTGACTGGCATACTTATTACAGCTGTTTTGATTGTAATACCGAACTACTGAACCGATTAATATTAACCAAATAGATCAAACCGTTTTTGAGTAATCATTGAACTTTTATATATATAAAAAATACAAAGAGCTCCCAAAAAATTGAGAATCTTTACCTTATTTTTGCAAGTTAGTCAACAATAACAGACTCACAATTCAGCTGTTTAATGATCAGCACCACCAGTGACCATTTACAGTGCTACAAAAGCCAGGTACTAAGGACGAAGGGTAATATGAGAAATATACTAACCTTATATATTTTCAAATCTGAGAATTTAACATCAAACGAGTGGGGATAGTACGGTGTTCTCTTCCCATAGAAATATTCCCGTATCCTCGCGTCCCTTGCCTCAGCACGCTGCGTAGATGATCTCTCAACAACCTAAAATAGCCAATTCAAAATATAACTGCACTTTCTATAACTTATTTCATAATATGAAAACAAAAAAAATAAATGTTACCCCTCCACTTTTCGGCAAGTACACAACTTTGACAAACTTTGGCATATCTCGTTTCAACTCATTGTACAACCTCTCATTGTCCAATACTAAAATTACATCCACCTGCAATTATAAAAACAAAAACAAATGTAATATTTAATATGTGAACTTGAAAAAAAATTACAAAATATAATAAACACTTACCTCAAAAGCCTGTGCGGCATGAGTCAAGACCTTATACCCAGCTCCTTTTACCCATCCACATGTATTGATGATTACACCTGATGTTGACGCTGCAATTGACATAAATATATCGTTTAAATTGACATGAATTATTGTAATACTTGAATTAAGCCTAAAAGCACATGATTGGTCTACATAGACTAGCTAACTAAGACCATTAATTTAATGAAAATATATTTGTATGTTCTTGTGGTCATGACAATGCCGTCATTTGAAAAGGTACAAGGATATTTAAAATTTTGTATTTCATTGTATTAAAAACTATTAAAGAATGAAAAAGTTAAAATTTATCACAGAATTAGGTAACTTCAACTGAAATCAAACAATATGTTCACTAGACTATTTATGATTAAAATGATTAAAAAATTTATAATTGAAAAATTTGAAAAAGAAGCTTTTCATACAAACCTTTCTTATTATTCTCACAGCGTTCAGCAATAACTTCCGCTAATCTTGATACAATTGTATTATACAACTCCAGGTTTTCACCCGGTGACTTATGTCCAAAGTGGTATACGAGAGGGGCTTGCTGACTGAAACCCTCTTCTATAGAAGCTGGACGTTCCACTAACAAGGCACCTTTAAAGAAACATAATGAAATAAAATATTTATTTGTAAAAGTAAGTAATTAATTTGTCACATCTTGTAATATTAATAATTTATATGAGCGAGCTGTGGTGTCCTGTAATAGAAGGTATATAAGAAATATGTGTGTTATATATTGTGTTAAGTGTTGTATTAAGTTTTGTTGGAGATCCTTAAATAAAATAAAATAGTCTACTTTCAAAGTGGTCTCTTAATATTTTTATCAAAATCAATTCAGTACTTTTATATTTTTTAAATAAAACAAATCAAATAATTACCGATAGTTCCAGGTACACTGATATGCCCTTGGCCAACATCTAAATCCACAAATATTGGTCGTCTACCCATTCTGACTGCGTAATTCAATAGTATCTTAGTTAATGTTGATTTTCCAACATCCCCTGGTCCCACCACCATAGTTACAGGTCCTCTTGTGTTCTCCTGTTCCGCCGCAACCCTCTGTTGTTCCAATGCTGCATGCACATTGAGATAGACTACCTGAAATTATAATAATTTAATTTATATAAATAATTGTCTATTTTTATGATAAATGATAAGTAACTTTTATTTTTTTTATTATAAAATATATGTAATATGTAAAAAATCACTGTGACCTAATTAATAAAAATTTACTTATATCTTTTGTGGCAATTGGCTGTATACAACTGGACTAAGATGTGCGTTTAACTTCTATTTAAAATTGAGAAAGAATCAATGGAACACATTACAAATTATCTAAATAAAAGGCTGAAGAGTATTATAAAAAGCACTATATTTTCAAATATAAGATTTTCAAGGTACAAATTATTTACCATTGGTGTTTCCTTAGCGATATAGCTCACTTCAGTGCGACCTCGAAGCTCGACCGTGCAGCCATGCCACGTGAACACAGCCACCTTAGCACCCGTGTGGAATTCATATGGCTTGCCTTTGACCAGCTCCGTGCCAAACAACTCCGCATAACCACTCTTAACCTGAATAAAATACAAAAAATAATAGTTACAAACTTTAATAACGACCCCTTTCAAATGTATAATATACTTATTTAATACGATTAAACGTATTTCACTTAAAATTTTACCTCTAAAACAACTTTTTCGTTTTTAGATTCCACTTCGAAACGTAGCTCAGAATCAGGTTCTAATTTGAATTCTTGTAATTGAACTTCAGTCATTTTTAATTTTGTAATTATACAGCTTTATATCATTTAAAATATTTATTATTTAATATAAAACTTAATCGCAAAATAAAAACAATACCATCAACAGTTGTTTCGAATCAACACAGATAAAAAATACCGACGTCAGATTGACAACATAACCTAGCGCTTGTCTGTCTGAATTACAATACTGTTTTAAATAAGAATATTATTTTAATATGTATGTAAACTTGTATTTTAATTCATTTAAGTGTTTCATAATATATTTTTATGTTATTTATTATAGTGCATAAAATTATTTATCTCACTCTTCTTTAATTAAGTTTGTCACAATGCATTATCCAAACGTCAAAAACAACGACAATAGTTTCAAATTATGTTTTGATTAATCGAAAAATATTAAACTTTTAATATACTTTAAATGTATTTTATTTTTCCATAACATTTAGATTTCTATATCTCTAAAAAGATGGAAAATTCGTTTTTTGAATACCGTGATCGAAGCGGCGATGAAAGTGATTCAGATACTGAATTTATTGATAATAGTTTAATCGACGAATCGTTTGCTCCGAAAACACCAGGAAAGAAAAATCAGACTGCTTTCGTTCCTGAATCTGATGATTCTTTAACTGGAGGTAATGCTATGATTCATTAATTTAATACTTTACTATTGTTTTTCATTACAATTAATACATCATTTTAAGAATTTATCATGTCACACGACAGTTTTTTCCAGACTTTGTTATCGTGCCCCCGAAAAACCAAAATTTTGAGACGATTTCCATTTAAGAATTTTTTTTTGGTAGAGACATTAAAATATTTACATTTTATTATTCAACTCCGGGCACGTTATCGTACATTATTTATATTGATTACATTCAAAGTCATATTTTTATAGTTATGAATATTTTATAGGTGAATCAGAAGAAGAAAATGCATCTAACAATGTATCAAAGTCGGTTACAAGACGGAGCAGTGCTCAAAATCACCACATTGTCTTAAGCAGTGATGATGGTAAATAATTTTTTATACACTGTTATAATATTATGTTAATAGCTTATGGCTTCATCTGCATATGGTGCAGATTACTGTAAAAAGAGCCTGTGTTTAATTGTGACATAAGCAATATTACCATAAACTTTCATCATAATCTATTTTAAAGTTTTTTCATGTGCACAATTGGCACAACTAAAAGCCACAAAACAAAACAAAAGAAGAAGAAGAAAGAAGTTTTTTCATAAAAAAGCTACATACATACCCATCCATATATATGCTTAAGTGATAATATCTTTTTTTTAACACATAGGCATATGACTAATTGTACTTTTATTTAATTTTGTCCTCACTTTTTCTTAAACATTGTTTTGGTAAATAAGTTTTGTATCACTTCATTATCGCATAACATAAATAAATAATTACAAATAATAATTAATCTAAAGTCTTCTGTTAACTGGTTTTTATATTTTTTTTACTAAATATTTTTCTTTAATAATAAAAAAAATGTTAAATTAAAAATATTTAAAATAGTGTAAAGTCTTCTCGTATATTATTTTCTGAATATCTTGTTTACATTTCTTGTTTATTTACATTGTATTACAATATAGTACATTATATTATAAATATATAAGTTTTTATTATCTCCTTAAGTTTCGACTTTGCAAAGTCAGAGTTACCTTCTTGGGTATTCTTCTATCTTTATAATAAAATTCCGTAGAAAGTGTTACTGTTTACAAAAAAGAAATTTAAAGTATACATTAAAAAATCCTTAGCAGATAAAGCATATTATTCTGTTCAAGATTTTATAGATGATAAAGATGCTTGGATTTAGTATAAGCTGGATTCACACAGGGTATTTAATATATTTGTAACTCATAAATTTATGTACCCATCGTAAAACTTTTAAAAAGAGTAACTATCGAGCCAGTCTTCTTGCCAGTTCTTCCTGGTAGAATCTACATTCCGAACCGGTGGTAAATTAATTAATTAATTAGTGTTTAGTTTTCTTTTGTTTTTGTATTGACGATTCAAAAGTGCTTGTAAAAGCCTACTTGAATAAAGCATATTTTGATTTTGATTTTTTATTTCTTAGACCAGAGCAAGAGTGGCAGTATAAGGAGACAGTCCAGTTCGTCTAACAAAGTAGTTGTTAGTTCGTCTGAGGATGAAGGTGAGCTATTTAGAGGTATATGCAGAATCATTCATTCAGATTAGTTGTAAATATAATTAAAAAAATTTACCAAAAACAAATCATAGTTTAAATTTATTTTAAATCTAGGTCAAGCTTCTCCAGAAATCGTACCAAAGCGTCGTCCCAAAATTAAAGAAACAAGTAGGTCCTCTGATTCATTCATCATACCCGTGCGTAAAACGAAAAAAAGAATATTTCTCCTCGATTCTGATACAGATAATTCTATTATCATAGAGCATGACAAAAACAGGAAATTAGCCTGTTTGAAAGATACTCCAGCGAAAGTTGATACTAAGAAAAAAGTTTTCGATGTACAAAATATGAGTGTACAGAGTAATGACAGTATACAGAGCAGTGACGAGGACGAACAGGGTAGTGAAAAATGTCAGGAAAGTGTAAGTGATAATGAACAAGATGGTGATGATACCAAATCTTACATTATAAATGATGATGATGAAACAGAAGACCAAAGTAAGGGTAATATTCGGAGTGATGATGAAAAACCCCAGGGTAGTGACATATCCCACAATGTTAATGACGATGATGAAATTGACGATAATGATGAAAATAGGAATAGAGTAAGCACAAGTGATGAAGGTCCTGATGAAGACCAGATGGTGATGTCGCGTGCCACGCGGATGAGTATCATGGGAATAATACCTAAAGAAAATGATAGTGACGACTCTGACTTTATACAGTATGATGATGTAAGTACCGTTTGTCTGTTTAGTTTAATTCATTATTTAGTTCTATCACGTATAGGGAAATCTCTTCATTATTTATAAATAATTTTTATCCATCAATGTAAATGTTATATAGGTATCATGTACACTAATTACGTTTATCTAATGGAAAATTTAAAATTACATTGATTTTTGTCAATTTGATAATTTTCGCTGCTTGATTTTCTATTAATCAATGCAAGACTTAGTAAGTTCAAAGTACAAAGTATTCCTGGAATGCGTCTAATTCATAGGAATTAGACATTGTAATTTTTTAGTATGTTTTTTTCAGACGAATCAAACTGAAAAATCACGAGCGAGTTCCATAGCGAGTTTGACGGAGCCGCTGCAATTAGAAACGAGCGCCGTCAAAACACCACAGAAAAGCCCAGAAGCAGACAATGTGGATGTTTCTAGAATATCATGCTCACCCATAACCAGCCCCCTCCGAGACATCACCAATGAAATCAACGATTCTATAAAAGATGATTCAAACAATAGAGCTCATAGCCCAGAAATATGTGATTTAACTAGATCTGAACCTTTTGATATAAGGAATAAAGTGCTTAATAATTTGAATAAGAATAAAAGTGTTACATATAAAGAGAATAAGATTGACGATGATGTCACAGTTATAGAGATGAAACCAGAAATCATAGCGCTTAGCAGCGACGATGAGGACGAGGTGAGCTAAATTTTATCTTCTTTGTGTGTAAGTTTATACAAAAATAAAAAATATGAAAGTGTTGTTTAATTGTATATGTTATCCAAGAAATATATAGTCTCTTTTCAGGTTATTCAGCATATATTGTGATTGTATTATACTTTCAGAATATCATACATAAATAATTTTGTAAAATTATTTTTTTATCAATATTAATTTCGTTCACTTAAAACAATGTGCCGAAACGGAACGTTTCTTAAAATAATTTGAAATATAATGAGGGTAGGTTTAAAAAAATATATCTAACAGGCGAATTTTGCGTGTGACGCATTCTGAAAAATTCGATTTGTTTTTACGAAAAGCAATTAGTAATTACGGAGAACTGTGATTTGTAATGTGTTGGTAATTAAGGAAACTGGGAAAATGCCAAAAAGCGTGAGTATTTGTTTCGATGTTGCGTTACTTTTCAATAACTTCCTAATAGTATTTAAATGGTCGAAAATCGAGAGGTAATAATATTAATAAATAATATTTAGAAAATATTCACTGTTGTTAACATTATGCAAATTCTAAGTGGTTTCTGCGAATTTTTTTCTGCGAAAAATATTTCACGCAAATGGGGTCAGGTCACCAAATATTTTTTTATATAAGGAAGTCATGATAAAGATGGGTCTTCTGAATAAACATTCATCGACTTTATCAGCGCCTCCAAAGGTTTATTTGCGCGACAGATAGTAATTTTTGTCTTTTTCCGAAGTCCAATCGTATATGTTTCAAAATTCATCAAAATTGGTCCGCCTATTAAGTTGTAAAAACGTTACCAATAAACAGACTGTTACTTTTACGCTTATAATATTAGCGTGAATCACAGGAAGAGCTCTTCGTATCGGAAATGTTCTCAGTAGACAAAAAAATTGACTCAATATTAACCACGATGTATGCATACTGTTGATGTAGTAGCTAACTTATAATCATTTTAAAATTAATTACTAATTGTATTTGAAATTACCAATTCAATCTAAACATACGTATTTAGAAATAGTTGGTTTCATTTTTCTAATCGAAATCAAGTCGTATTTACAATTTTACAAACAGTAGTTTCCCGAAGCCTTTTCGAGGTAATCGTTTGTTTTCGGAACATTCTGTATATGTGTAATCCAAAAACGAAACTTAAAGTTTAGCTAAAAATATGTGGAACTTATTACCCCATTATTTTGGACTGTTGTAACTGTTGTTTGAGGAGTCTTCGACTTTGACTTACCCACTATTCATTATCTAATATTCTATTAAAAGTCATATATGTATGTTCACAATAGGCTTTTTAAAGCAATGATTTTGTTTTTTAAATGACTTAAAAAACTGGTTTTTGACCCATCTTGATTCGATTTAGATGAAGTTTTCGCTATTTAAATGCATATTTTTCAAGGAAGGTTTTGGTATATAATACATAAGGATCTCGTGGATATCTTTGGAGACATACAAAGGAATATTTCAATTATTAAAAGTAAATGACCCGCAATTGCTGTGATCAAATCTATTTGGAGTTGGTAATATTTTTCAACGAAAATAATTGATGTTTTAATAATAATACTGATGCGAGATAATTTGTTTCCAGATAAAAGAGGAAAAGAAATCTCCCAACATCAAGAAGTCTCCTAAAGTGAAAACCGAAGAGTCTCCAAAGAAACGAGTGAACAGTGATATAAAACAGTACCTCCTACCTCAGAGCTACCCCAACCAAGTCGTATACGTCAAGAAACATGTCAGAGAGAATGAACTTAATAAACTTAATGGACTTCGAGAAGATTTGCAGAATATCAGGGTAAGTAGGTGGTACTTTATACCAAGATCTCTCTTACATGTAAAACAAATATAACTCTAGGAGTAAGAGAAAGTGTGGGGGTGATAGGCTTATAAAATATTCGTGAGTAAATGTCCCTATGATATTTTATTTTCACTTAAAATATCTAGACAAAATGCTTTTCCATACTTTATTGGGTCTCCAATTTTGTCATTCTAGGTGTATTCTTGTGTATATGAATGTAATGAAGTTTTGTAAAAGCATGAATCTTGTGATGGTTATGTGGGAGAATCTAGCTATAGCCTGCTGTATATAGCTCATATGGGCTAGCTTCAATGGGGCAAAAGATTATAGCGAAGTAATTAATATAATTGCATTTCGTACTGTGTCATTTTAGCTAGAAATCCGCTTCTGGTTCCTCTGAAGTTTGCAAATACATTATCAGGTGACCTGCCTGCTCGTTTGGTCTTTCATTTTTAACCAACTTTAGAATGGAGGAATTACTCAATTTATAAGGATTTTTTTCATGATTATTACCTCAGAATTCTGTGTATATTATATTTCTTGATTTTAAGTATTTTTAGCTTGGTCCCATAGAATTTTGATTAAAACCAGTTCAATTGTTTGGTTCCTAGATCAAAATAACTAAAATTAATATCTCATACAAGTAAACGAAATTACTTATTTTGCTTTTGGATCCGGTTTATTTACTTGTAATTAAAAAAAATCTGTTACCTAGTACCTGCTGGAGAACATGGACGTGGCGACGCTGCCGGACGGCGGCGTCAAGCTCATCGAGCGGCTCACGGCGCTGGAGGGGGACGTGCGGCGCCAGGGGGACAAGGTGGCCGCCATGGTGGTCGAGCCCGGTGAGGCCATCGCATAATTATACCATCTTATGATTCGTTATTATATGACGTGAAACGGTGAAGACTAGAGGCTCAGAACAGTTCTGGGAACACATGCTCATTTTTATGAATTGTCTTGCACGTGTCGCTTTGGTATTTAATAGAATATTAAAATTTATTTATCCTTTTTAGATGGACCTACACCAGAGGACATAGAAAAAGATGGTTATGCAAATGAAAATAAAGGTCTCTCATGGGATGATATACAGAAGGCCAGCAACGCCGTTCAGCCGAGGATGTTTGGTAAACAAGGTAAGAAAACTTCGAATCGGCGAAGTCATGGCAGTAGTATCTAATGTGTCCAATATCATTAGGCAAAAATTAAAAAGATAGTAAAAGAAATGAAAAAACTAAAAGATAGTCTTTTAACCTGGCACGTATCCCCAGCGATGGCGACGCACATGGCGGAGCGGCACCTGATCCTGGAGCGGCTGCGCGACCTGCACTCGGCGCTGGCGTCGCGCCCGCCCGAGCACGAGCACGCGCCGCAGCCCGCCGGCGTGCGCAGCGCGCTCATGCCGCACCAGCTGCACGCGCTCGCCTGGCTGCAGTGGCGCGAGACGCAGCGCCCGCGCGGCGGCGTGCTGGGTGAGTGTGTGACACCGACCTGCACACGAGCACGCGCCGCAGCCCGCCGGCGTGCGCAGCGCGCTCATGCCGCACCAGCTGCACGCGCTCGCCTGGCTGCAGTGGCGCGAGACGCAGCGCCCGCGCGGCGGCGTGCTGGGTGAGTGTGTGACACCGACCTGCACACGAGCACGCGCCGCAGCCCGCCGGCGTGCGCAGCGCGCTCATGCCGCACCAGCTGCACGCGCTCGCCTGGCTGCAGTGGCGCGAGACGCAGCGCCCGCGCGGCGGCGTGCTGGGTGAGTGTGTGACACCGACCTGCACACGAGCACGCGCCGCAGCCCGCCGGCGTGCGCAGCGCGCTCATGCCGCACCAGCTGCACGCGCTCGCCTGGCTGCAGTGGCGCGAGACGCAGCGCCCGCGCGGCGGCGTGCTGGGTGAGTGTGTGACACCGACCTGCACACGAGCACGCGCCGCAGCCCGCCGGCGTGCGCAGCGCGCTCATGCCGCACCAGCTGCACGCGCTCGCCTGGCTGCAGTGGCGCGAGACGCAGCGCCCGCGCGGCGGCGTGCTGGGTGAGTGTGTGACACCGACCTGCACACGAGCACGCGCCGCAGCCCGCCGGCGTGCGCAGCGCGCTCATGCCGCACCAGCTGCACGCGCTCGCCTGGCTGCAGTGGCGCGAGACGCAGCGCCCGCGCGGCGGCGTGCTGGGTGAGTGTGTGACACCGACCTGCACACGAGCACGCGCCGCAGCCCGCCGGCGTGCGCAGCGCGCTCATGCCGCACCAGCTGCACGCGCTCGCCTGGCTGCAGTGGCGCGAGACGCAGCGCCCGCGCGGCGGCGTGCTGGGTGAGTGTGTGACACCGACCTGCACACGAGCACGCGCCGCAGCCCGCCGGCGTGCGCAGCGCGCTCATGCCGCACCAGCTGCACGCGCTCGCCTGATTCCATTTTTATTTTGAATTCAAATTTCAAAAAAAAATTCTTAGCGGCCAAAGTCAGCAACTGGTTAACAATATTTTTATTTATTTACAGCTGACGACATGGGCCTGGGCAAAACTCTACAGATGATATCTCTGATCATGAGCGATAAGGAAAAGAATCTTGATAACGACGACGAAGAGGACAATTCCGATGCACGATGTAAGTGTTTATACTTCAGACTGATTTGAAATTGACCTTTCAAAGTGATTAAAAAGTAACTTAACCTTATTTTAATAATATAACCTTGTCTTTTGTCCAGCAGTGGAGCATTTATGGGCTTTAAGTTACTTATTAATCGGAAACAATGCTACCAACAACCTCTCTCAATTTAATTTTTTAGATAAAATTTTGGACCGAAAAACAAATTCGTTTACAGACTAGTTTCAATGTATAGAGATGACATAAGATTATGAAATGTTATGTTATTGTTGGATTACATATTTTAAGTACCAGATTATGTTGATGTACAAGTATTACGTAACGCAATTTTTGAAGATTTTTCGCCCCATTTAACGCACCGTAATGTATTTCCTCCGTCCCCTTAAACATGACGTAACATAACACATAAGTGACCATTTTTCTAACAGCCGCTAACCTAACAGTCACAATAAGATCCCCCCCCCCCCCCCCTTTACAATTGCGTCCCGTAATACTCGCTACCTTTTTTTTTGTTTAAGTAGGGGAAATCTTCGAAAAGATACCCTATGCCTGGGGGGGAGATCGGGTTATGTGGCGATTTATACCCACTAAAACCCCTGCGATGGCCTTTCTCAGCACGGAAATGGAGCTGCTTTGCATGCGCTTCCGCTGCCCCTCCTGTGCGACGCTCCGCTTGTGGCTGGCGGAGCTCGTCTCAGGAGGGCAAAGTGTGGTCTTGCCCTCCCCGCACCCCTCGCTGGTGCGTACGGCAGTTCGAGGCCGTCCCCCTCGGGGAATACCTTAGACCTTAGACTCATGATACGGTACGCAGTGGCCGCGGGCGGCACGCTGGTGGTGTGCCCCGCGTCGCTGCTGCAGCAGTGGGCGGGCGAGGTGGGCGCGCACTGCGGGCCGCACGCGCTGGCCGTGGCGGCGCACCACGGCGCCGCGCGCGCCACGCAGCCGCGCCGCCTCGCCGCCGCGGACCTCGTGCTCACCACCTACAACATCCTGCAGCGGGAGAGCGAGAAGGTGCTGTGGCCAGCGCTGGCCGGGGGCCAGGGTGGCTCAATTTGGTTACTCGATATATTTTTTTTAAGATTTTCAAATAAAAATTATTATACTCTGTTAAAGTTTTTCTTTATTTTTAAAGAGAATAGAAAACTATTAATAAATTTACATAGGTAATTATATACGTAACCACGTGGCGGGGCAAACCACAAGGTGCGTCATTTTTCAATGCGCCTCAAAGCAGCATTTTTCACTGAACCCCAGGTCGGCATTTTTAACCGTGCCCCAAAAAGAAACTTAGGGCAAATCCGGCCCTGACTCTACCCCCTTATAGTTCAGTACATTCTATCGAAAAAAACCGGCAAGAAAGTCGATAGTTAAGATCATCTATATAATCCTGTACAAAATAATATGCTTTAGCTATTAAAGACTTGAATATCACTGGCGACCTGAACCCCCGCACCGTGCTGCTGCAGGGCGGCGTGCTGACGCGCGTGCGCTGGCGGCGCGTGATCCTGGACGAGGCGCACGCGGTGCGGAACCACAAGTCGGCCACGTCGCAGGCCGTGTGCGCGCTGCGCGCCGCGCGCCGCTGGGCGCTGACGGGCACGCCGCTGCACAACAAGGACCTCGACCTGTTCGCGCTGCTCAAGTTCCTGCGCTGCACGCCCTTCGACGATCTCACCGTTCGTGCGATTGTAGCCTTTCTCTTCTAGCTTGCTCTGTGACGAGCGGACAGTACTGCTTACCGATGTATTGAAAATTAAGACTCGGTATATGAGTACAAATACGCGAAACGTTTTTGTCGTGATATCCAGATGTTCTCACGTTATACCTCATAACTTACTTCACGATTATTATAATCGTATACCTATCATATCTTAACACGAAGAATACGATTTAAAGAATACTAGCTATGTTCAGTTCGCAATGTCTCTCGTGGTCCTTAACGCTCCTTAAGTTATAGTGTATGTAATATACCCTATCTAAATAGATGGTCTGTTCAACGCAAAACTATTTTTTAAAATCGGATAATTAGTTTGAGAGATTACCTATATACAAACAACAAACAAATTTAACCTCTTTATAACATTAGTATAGAGATCAATAAAATTGTAGATGTGGAAGAAATGGATCGACAACAAGAGTCTGGGCGGGCAGGAGCGCCTCAACACGGTGATGCGCTGCATCATGCTGCGCCGCACCAAGCTGCAGCTGCAGGAGCGCGGCCAGCTCACGTGCCTGCCGCAGCGCACCGCGCACCAGCGCGACGTGACCCTCGACACCGACGAGATGAACGTCTACCAGAAGGTCGGTATACGCTGGGAGATCTCCTGATACTAAGGCACAAGTACATTGTTTTCAAGTCGGACATAACTCTCGACAAGAATGAGACTATTACATAGAAGATATCAGAAAAATGCTGGCAGAAAATCTACTAGGTAATCTTATATACCTGCCCTAGAGCACTATCTACACCGGAATGAAACCCTACACATCGACGTAATGAATGTCTATAAAGTTAATTATACACTGGTAAATCTTGTGAGAGTACTTTGCTGAATGTATGAATTGGAATGGCTAAAGGCCATTGCCTTTTAATGCTACCAATACCAACGGTGGAAAGTTTTTTAGAACTTTACAGGGCTTTTTTTGCTTTTTTAGGTGTTGGTCTTCTCGAAAACACTGTTCGCTCAGTTCTTACACCAACGTGCAGAGAGACAGGCCGATGCCCAAGGCTTCCTGCCGCCAGGGAAAGACAGCGAGTACGCAAAAGTTCACAAGCGGATGATCGCGCTACAAGGTAATCCTATTTGTAAGGGAAATTGTTACTAAATTGTAACAAAAATTTACATCAATACAAATAAATAAAATTTAAGTGTCTGTTTGTGATTTCAAATCAACATTAAAAGCATTTGAAAGCAGTCTCTCTGTACTGTTCGTCTGTCTGTTTGTTCCGTCTAATCGCTGAAGCGGCTGGACCGATTTTGTCGTGATTTTTACTCGCAGAGACCTAAATTAATTTTAATTATTAAAAAAACAATGAAATATTGACCAATATCTGATAGAAGTAGGGAAGGTAAGAATGGTCTATAATAGATAATTGGCGTTATAACGCCCACAAGGGTTCCAGTGCAACAATAAATCTATATTTTATGTAGCACTGCAACGCATGCCGGGTGCAGCTATTACAGACATATATAATTAAGTAAACTTATGCTATTTATTGCCGACACTCACATAGAATTTAACATATACCTTACGTGATCTTACTGATGCATACTAACACCATTCCAGGCGCAAAACCCGTCAAATCCCACGAGATCCTGGTGCTGCTGCTGCGCCTGCGGCAGGTGTGCGGGCACTGCGGCCTCATCGCCAGCATGCTGGACCCCGACGACACGCCGGTAGACGAGGACCTGGGCAGCCAGGACCTGCTGGCTGAGCTCAACAAGCTCACCCTGAATGACTCGCGATCCAGGAGGAAGGTTGGTAGATGTAGAGCATATTTTAATTGTAAAGAATTAATTGGTATCTATTTCTTTAAGAAATGATAGGTTCTCCATACAAACTTTAATTCCCAATTTCACATAACAGAAAGTAGCCATTGTATTTCTTGATTGTCAGTTGTGCATCTATTTCAAAATTAAAAAAAAAACTGCATTAAAATCGGTTAGATCGTTAGGGAGCTGTGATGCCACATACAGGCGCACAGATATATATCAAACTTATAACACCCTTCTTTTTGTCGGGGCCTAACAAACAATTAAACAAAAAATCTGGGTAACGTTTACATTTACAATATTAGTATGGATTTTCGATATATATTTATACATTACCAGCACGTTAGCTAATATTAAATTATTGAAAGCTTAAAATGAAAATATAGGTACAAATAATATAGCAACATCATGGTAAAATAGCACTTCTTAATAACGTCATAGAGTGGTGATAAAAAGGAAGAGGAAGAAGAGGTAGAAGAGGCCGAGGGAACAACGGCAGCGGAGGCCATCCGCTCCGTGCTGTCGCCGAACAACCCCGTGTTCGACCTGCAGCGGCGCTCCGCCAAGATACGAGCCGTCATGGACTGTTTGCAGGAACACGTCTTCCCAAATAAAGGTAATTTAAGTTTGCATTAAGTTAAAAGGAACGTAAGATTAGAATTTATCGAGGTTAAGCCTAGCTCACACTGACTATAGCTTGTATATGGACTAGACCGGAACAGAACTTCACGAGCACGGCGTGAACTAAGAGTAAGTGATAGAGCCGGGAACCTAACTCTTCAATTATTATTCCCTTTGATGCCTTATTCCTTTTTAAGCTGGCAACACAATTTTGGTTCTTCTAGTGCTAATAATTTCTATGGGTGGCGGTGGTCACGTAACATCGTCTTAAAAAAAAATACATTAGCTTTTTTTATTTAAAAAGTTTCATAAAATATGCAGAAATAGTTTATCCTACTGTCATACTATCCGTGACATTTCGACGCTCGTGCGGCGGCAGGCGACAAGGCGGTGGTGGTGTCGCAGTGGACGTCGGTGCTGGCGCTGGTGGAGCGCGAGCTGCGCGCGGCGCGCGTGCGCTGCGTCACGCTGAGCGGCCGCGTGCCCGTGCCGGCGCGCGCGCCGCTCATCGCCGCGCTCAACGACGCGCGCTCCGACGTGCGCGTGAGTGACATCATCTATGTTCATTTGGATACACCTGCTACGCGTGGATTCAGCCCTCGAAAAAGGTGTGTCACAGCCAATCGGCCGAGTGCGAGTCGGTGTACGAACTTGCTCATATGAAACACTCGACACGTCAATATATGTCTGTTTGCATATCAAGACTACTTAATTTATTTTTGAATTAGGTATCGTTTAAAATTATTGTACAATATATATTTAGGATTGAGGGTTGAAAATATAATTTTTATATTATATTTGGGTAGGTCCGTCCGAAGCATCCACCCTTACCTACACTTAAAAAACCAAATCGTTGAAAGAAACGAAGCATTATTATTATTGTTAATATTATCGTTGTACGTGCAGGTGATGCTGCTGTCGCTGTGCGCGGGCGGCGTGGGACTGAACCTGGTGGGCGCCAACCACCTGCTGCTGCTGGACCCGCACTGGAACCCGCAGCTGGAGCAGCAGGCGCAGGACCGCATCTACCGCGTCGGGCAGACCAAGCACGTGCACATCTACAGGTGACACACACGTACACTTTACAACCACCTGCTGCTGCTGGACCCGCACTGGAACCCGCAGCTGGAGCAGCAGGCGCAGGACCGCATCTACCGCGTCGGGCAGACCAAGCACGTGCACATCTACAGGTGACACACACGTACACTTTACAACCACCTGCTGCTGCTGGACCCGCACTGGAACCCGCAGCTGGAGCAGCAGGCGCAGGACCGCATCTACCGCGTCGGGCAGACCAAGCACGTGCACATCTACAGGTGACACACACGTACACTTTACACAACCACCTGCTGCTGCTGGACCCGCACGGCGAAATTTTGGTGTTAAATATTGATATATCGGATTCTTAAATACGTATTTCTGCGGATACGAATCCGAATACGAATTCGGATCTTAACTTTTTACTAAAAACTTACTTCTAACTTTACACCGTGGGTGTTTCTTTTGTTTTCTTGGTAACTTAGTATGACACTGGGCATAAGTATATATAAAATTTATCTTTTTATTGAAAATTAATAAGGTAAAAGATCCGTAAATGATCAGTCTAAACGTAACAGGTTCAGATTGCTTTTTTCCCCCTCGAATATCTGCGGATACGAATACGGATATGCGGTACATCACTAGTATCAAATAGAAATTATCTTGACATATTTTAACTATAATATAATTAGTGATAAATAGTCTGTAAATGTACTAATATTATAAAGCTGAAGAGTTTGTTTGTTATTTGTTTGAACGCGCTAAACTCGAACTACTGGTTCGAGTTAAATAAATAAATGTTTTTGTGTTAAATAGTGTATTTATTGAGGAAGGGTTCTAGGATATATTACACCAAGCAAGAGAAACCGCAAAAGACAGCTAGTTTAAAGATTAAACTAAAAATAAATCAATTAAAATTATTATGTGAAGTACAGATATATTAAATATAAAATTTAACCGAGTCCATTAAAAATTTTATAACGAATATAATACCAATTCTTGTTCACAAATAAAACAGTTCTGAAAACATTTTTAAGAATGACATACCTACTCGCAGTCAGTTAAAGATATAACGATATATAAAATGCGATCTCAGTTCAACATAATATAAAAAGTGTTCATTCATAACGAATAAGCGCACGATGACGGACACGCCGCGCGATATCGTCTCAACAGACTGCGTGCCAATTTTTTGCGCATCCGCTACTTAGAGAAAACGTTATTCTGTTTTGCGTGGCTCGCCAAATATTCACATGGTATTTAGTACGGTCTGTTTAATTTGTCAGTAAATCTTATTAATTTATATCGTTTCCCTTAAATTAGATTAATCTAAAGTGAGATAATTCAGCGGTCTCTTCGTAATATGTGTTCAGATAAAAAAAATGCTTTTAAAAATGTATTATTCACTACCGCTAGTTGTCTGTTTAGTCATGAATTGTTAGTTTGATTATAATTGTTAAAAAAAAATGCAATCATGTCGATGCTTAATTTAACCGACTTCAAAAAGATGTAGGTTTTCAATTCATACCGTATGTTTTTTTTGTTCGTTACCTTATGTTTCCGTCATTTCTTGACTGATTTTTAAAATATATTTTTTTGTTCAAAAGTTAATACTCAGATTGCACCCAATGAATTTTTATCAAAATTAGTTCAGTAATTTGCGCTTTAAATCAAAATACCTGAAATAAGTTTAGAATGCGTCACCCAAGTAAACGAAATTACAATTTTTTTTATTTTAAGTCTTAAATATTATAGGACTAATTTATTTATTCTATTAACTGTTACCCTTTCAGACCTTTGATTATCCCAACATACTAACATAATTATTATTTTTTTTATTTATTTAGATATCCGATCTGTATAGTGACAAAAAAGTATACAAAGTCAACGAATGATTTATATTCGGCTATACCTACTGAATACCCAATATATTTTCATGCTAACTCTTTAATTTTATTCACGCAAATAACATTGTTGTAACTGACCTATATCCCTTCAAATACAATAAAATAAAAGTAATTGTCATTATATATCTTTATATATAAAATTCCGCTGTGCGTGTGTTCGTTAGTCTTCTCCCGAACATCTTGACCGATTTTGATGACTTTTTTATTAGATAAATCTGGACGGTTCTTAGCTATAATTGGACCTGGTAAATGGCGCTATTGTCGACATCTAGAATATTAATTCATTCGAGATCTGTGGCAGGACACCTGCTTACCGGGTCCACTAGCAATCCTAATCCTACTTCTACTACATAGACGTTTTCAGCAACAGTGATTTAACTTTGTTTTAACATAATTAATAAATAACAATTAGAGCGACAGGTGTCTTGACCTGAAGCATGACATGATATATAGTAATAATATAGGTGTTGTTACTAAAAATACATTTTCGCATCATGCCAAATCACCTGAACTGATTTGAACACTAACTCGACATCTAGATGTACTATATTTTAAGGAAGTTAAAACCTAATGTTGTCTTAGATTTTCGCGATTATTACTCATTGAAATAAAACTATTTCAAACGGATTTAAATCGCGTATATTAATTTTTTTTTATCATCCCGACGTTTCGAGCACTTTACAGCGTTCGTGTTCACGGGTAGACTATTTATTTCAATCAGTAATAACCTTTGTTCACGCGAACTAGGACGCAGACGATATTTCTGCATATTTATATATTTCAGTCATCACAATCATATTCCCTGGAAATGGTAAATGTCGCGAATGCGTGACGTCACCGCCGGTCATATAAAAAGTCACTGAGCGCACGCACGCTGCCAAAGATGCCTCCTATATCGCGAAATGTCATCGAGACCAAGTATTCCGGGAATTTGGCGATGATCTTAATTGCGAACGCTTCCAACCGCATTCGATTTCGTCTGATATATTTATTGTATAATTATATATTTAGGATTTTCAACCGATTTAAAAAAGTAGGAGGTTTTCAATTCCTAGTGTCTTTTTTAATGTTTTTTTTTTTATATGAACTTCGTTAATTATAGATTGATTTTGAAAATTATTTATCTTTTGAAGAATATACTTTCAAATTGATAACTAAAATAAGTATGCCATCAAAATAAATGAAATTGCTTATTAAAGTCGATATCTTTTCTTTTTAAGTCTTACTTATTTAGTTATTACACTTGCATATAAATAATAACTTTAACATAAAAGCTATATATGACATTTATAATTTTTTTCATACATTTATTTATATATCTTAATGAAATTAAATATCAACATACCAGTACATACATACGAATCGTTTAATATTTAAATTAAAATACAATACAATATTTTCGAATGCTTATACGTTTCTTTGGCGAGAGTAAATAACTTGATGAATTTTAACACTTCAGGTATCGTTGGACCTTATTCTATGAGTGAGATAAGATTTAATCTATGTATACATATTACTTTTTCTGACTGACTCATTAACGCAGAGCCTTAACATCTGAGACGACTAATTTGAATTTTTTGCTGTTGATATCGTTTATATTATAAGCAAAGATTTTTGGAAATTTCGTTCCAAAGAAAGTAAAATAAGGGAATGAACGGATGTACGGATCAACTGCGTCATTTTAAAGTAAGAAACACGAAATTTAATATCAGATATAATGTTTAAAATATGTGGACATATATGTCAGCGTTTTCTTTAAATTTAATTCCTGTATGACATACGGTTCGTCAGTCTATATGTAACCCGGGCGACGCTGGAGCGAGTCGCTAGTATATTTATTGTTACTTTTGGACTTGTTTTTAACCGACTTCGAAACCTGTTGGTTCACCGATTTTCCGCCGTTTGTGGATCTATTTTCAATTTTTTTTTTGTTTCAAAGAAGTACACCCTTCTAGTTTGGTCCCATTGTCATGAAGTCAGGATCTGATGATGGGATCCTGAAGAAATCAAGGGTACTCATCAAATACTATAGGCACACCTGTATTGGTATTTTTGATAGTAACTCGTTCATATTAATAAAACCACGTTTTGTCATCAGGTTCACGTGCCTGGACACGGTTGAGCAGTCGATCAGACAGCTGCAGAAGGCGAAACTGGAACTAGCCGATAACGTGCTAACGGGAGCTAAGAATACGAACGCCTCGAAACTCACCATCGAAGACCTCAAGCTACTCTTCAATATGGGCTCGCAATCTACCTCGTAAAATGAAAGTGTAGGGTGTATAATTTTTTTATTTAGTGCCATATGATATATTTCACCACATACAAATGAAAACTCAATGCTAAAATTTCTAGGTATCAGATGCTAATTCGAATCTTGTTTTGTCAGTTTTTAATGATATGATTTGTTATAATTATTAATGATTACCTTTTATTTAAGTTGTGAAAAAAAAAACCTAAAATATGTCTCGATTTCCGAACTTCGTAAAAAAATTAGGTATCGTTTAAATTGTGAAACTTTAAACGTGTAAATAATCCATTCAAACCACTGTCAATGATCCATTTCAACACGTCTTACTTTGAATTTTCATGTAATATTCTCTTGAAATTTCACAATATGACTACAGACAGACATTTGTATAAAACATATATTTTGTAAAGAGAAAACATTCGAATCATTGTTGTCGAATTATTACGATAGAATTCGGACAGGTTCCTTTGATTTTATCGATTTTAATGTTTAACAATATTTGAAATAGGTATAGGTCAGAAATGGATATAAGTTTTATTAAATTTGATTACTTTTATAAATAAATAATTATTTGTTTATAGAAATTGTGTTTTTCTTATGGGCCCTATCTTACCTAAACTTAAAATGCCATTATGGAGTATATAACATTATAAGCATCACCTTTTTTTTCTTTTGCACACCCTAAAATGAGTCATGTACGTACGTCCCCCACCATCCCTCTCCTTTCTTGCTATTTGCCCTTGCATCCTTTATTGCTATTTAAGTTGGTGCTCCATATATCCATATGCAGAGATAAACACTTACTGCTTTACTACAAAAGATGAAATAAAACTATGTTCAACGCGTGTCTAGCTAAACAGTGTTTAAAAATTAGACATTGTTTGAAATGTTGTCAAAATTGCTATACTGCGTGTCAAATTATAATGAAACTTGTTATTAAAATGTCACACGTTATATTTGTCAGCTAAAATATGTTTTAAGCATATATTAAAAAAACCTAAGCGTATGTTCGTACATAATTAAACTGTGTCTAAACCATGTTTAATTCAAAACTATCGTTAGATGCGGATTTGTAGTACAGGATTTAATATCCTTGAGCAAATGGGACACCTACATATATTATAAATATAATATAGGTGTCCCATTTGCTCATTTATCAACTGTTTTTGAAAAGTCTAAACGTGGGGAGGTAAATGCATATTATTCTAACCAGATATCCCTCGAAGCTTTCCTTTCATTTATGCATTGCTCTGATCCCATGCTCCCATAATATGATGTTTTTTAGCCTATACCTTGAACGCAAAAAGAACTTTTCAAATCGGACTTGTAGTTAGTACCCGGGATAAGCTCGTTTATTTATTACTATAAATATATGTAGATATAAATTTTGTAGGCATACTAAAAATTGTACCTATGCAATTTTTTACCTATACATCGAATTATTTCTATAAAAGTACAAATTAAAAAAAGTTAATGTAAATAAAGTAGGACAGCCCATTCTTATTGACAATACTCCCATCTGGCAAGATATCAAAAACCGACTGAGGTTAAAATTCTGACCCTGACTAAGGCCGGGGAAATGCCAGTGACGCGTCCGTTACCTTATAGTGTAAACGAAATATTTCTTCGAAAAAACGATACGCCCAGACACAACACACGTTATAAATAAACCAGGATTCATGGCCGCATCTTGGTTATGAAATGGTCATTCCACGTTGAATTAGTGAATTGAACACATCTTTTGGACAATTTAGTGTTTTCGATATGAGTATAGAAAGGAGATCCTGCACTGGTTCAGCTCCGCATGTGACTAAGAGGTTATGTGCTACGTTAATGTTTTTCATTGGGATCGTTTGTATATTTGGAGGTAAGTCGTGTTTACTAACAACTGTGTAGGAATTGAGTAGTTTTGATTGTTATGTTCCATGCGGTTGGTTTTATTAAATTTAAGGGTAGTGTATGCAGATCAATGGGAGGTTTTAAAGTAATTTCAAGAAGAGGTGTACCTACAATTTTTAATGGTTTACGCGTTTTTGTTGGTGCTTGATACATTGTTATGGGACCTCACTTGATTATTTATGTTATTGATATGATATGCTTGTATTATATATTATAAAAATGATTTGTAAATTTTTAATATTTAATTAATATTAATAAAATTATATTGTGACTAAAAACTAAAATTATTTCTCATTATTTACGTAAGTGTGACTAAACTCTGGTGTGGGATACGTATAGCTATTACCTTCAGTTCCCAATTTATTAACAGAAATCGACTTGCATTCCTTATTACTAAAATAACGACGATTGGGAAACAATTACTATAAACAAAAATGCACCTTAATGTCTTCAACATAAGGCTGAAAATTAATTGTACATATAGAATCTTGCAATCACTCAAAACGTCTTTAAATATTTTCCAGGCTATTTGTTAGGGAGGATGGCGCGAAATGAGGTGAAGAGGAGCAATGACATAATATCCATCAATCTCACCATCGCGGCGGATAATTTATATAAACAGGCTAAAAGGATATCACCTAAGGCCGTGCATCACAACGATCCGGATAAAATAGCGGCCAGACTGTTGGATGTATTCCACTGCAGCGCGCAAGAGTGTGGCGGCATCACGAATTACAATGTTGCTGAGTTCGTAAAACTAGCAATTAATAATGAAGTCACAAAATTCATTAAATCAATTCATAATGCCACACAATACATAGATTCATTAAGATGACATTTGTTAATTATTGAATAGTTTCTTAAGGCATTTAAGTAATTTTTGGGACTAATTAGTACAACGTATTAAGGAGGGACGTTTTCTTTTAACCAAATTTAAAAATATTATATAACTTTTACATTTGTATAATCTTTAAGTATTTTAATTACTGTGATTATGTATGTATGAAATATTTTTTACCATATAAACAAGATTTTACGGTGTTAATCAAAAATAATTATGAAATAACATTTTTTTTTGTTATTAATAAATTAAATATATTTCTGTTTCTTTTTTTGTTATGAGTTTCTATTATTCATTCAACATTTACATTAAATAATAATTCAAATTAGTTTATTATGAAGTATATATTATAGTCGTACTGTCCAAATCGCTAATTGATCTTCAGAATTCTTTATGAAAATATGAGCCATAAATTTCAAAAATATACCTTATATTTATACTTTATATATCAGAGAGAAAAATTTAACGACAAAACAAAATATAATAAAGATTACTACAAACCTGGATTCACTACATCAGCATCTATTTATTTATTTTGTATAACACTATATTATATACTTGAAAATCTTGACTTATTCTCGGTCATAACTCATATTTTGGCGCCATTACATTTCCGTTAATAGCCGAAAAGAGACAAATGACAGAACCTTTACAGCCAAAATAGTTAAAATATATTTTAATTGATATTTTCTTGGCCCTTTAATTATAAATAATATTATAAGTAAACAAAAAGGTTAATTAACAAAATTATGTAAATATAAAGTATTTCATAGGTAAAGTATAAAGATACATTTTTAGTTGTAATGTTGAATTTATAGAAAGCAATTAAAAACTGCAATTAATTTAAACAAACATTTATAAATCGTATATTTAAGTACAATCCTGAATTAAATTAAGAATGATGATGTATTGAATTATAGTCAGCGGGTCTCATTGCGTCCATGGGGGAACCCGTTTCCTTTGTAATTACAGTTGTACCATAAGAATTATTATCAAGTTATTTAATTTTTCTTATTTTTTTTTAATACCTGCTCATATTGCATTAATAAATAAGATGTTATAAAAATTATATTTACTATTCTTGTCTTTTTTAAATGTAGGAATAGCCCGAAAACAGGTTTTTCCCTATAAAATGCGACCAAGACATTATTTTTAAGGCGATCCATCTTCACATTTTTGAAAAATGTGAAGATTTCTATCAAATCGTCACGTATGACGGTTTTCTCTTTTTTTAAAATTGCTAATCCATCTAGAGGCAGGGATTTAAATAGTGCTTGTTATTTTAATACCGAAGAGACCTAAACAAAATATTATAGCTGAAATTAAAAGTTAATTATTTTTTATTTATATAAAACCTTATAACGTTAGTTAGTATATTATAATACTAATTATTTTATTAAACCTAAATGCAAAAAAAAAACTACGCCTCAATTAGGCCCCCTGACTATTATATAACGTTTGAAGTACTTTAGAAATGATGTTTTAAAATTTAATTAATTTCTCTGTTTACGCCGGGACTCATTCAAAAACGTTTAAAATAATTTTGAATTACGCGCTCATTGACATTTTTGCCAATGATGTTTTGGGCAGTGTTTCCGATTTCAATTTTCTATCGATTTATAGTAAATACTAATTCATTAATAAAAAATAAAACACAAATGTTAATATGATTTTATTAAATATTAATGTGTCCTTATGAAATTCTTTTTTTAAGTCAGTAGCCGGATATAAATTACATTAGAAACGTGACGCGAATTACTTTCTTTATCTTAAGTTTATGGGATGACTTATATTATAACCAATTAAAATACGACTTTCGGCAATCGTTGTCAAGTTTGCAAAACAGCACCAATCAAAATATAGAAGCCAGAGACAAGCTATGACGTCACGGCGTCACTCCGGCGTCTATAGCGTTACTTTTCACCCGCCATTTTGTTAAGAAAATAAGCGGGCAAGGAGTTCCAAGTGTACACGTGCTGTAAATAAGTGAAAATAACAATTAAGAATACAACAATTTAGACATAATGGTGGCGGTATGTATAATAATTTGTGTTTAATATATAATGTTACATAAACATTGAGGTTTTAATGACTGTCATCTTTCAGCAAACGAAGGTGTTTGTGGGAAGTTTGCCGCAGGGCTCAAAACCGGAGGACTTGCGTAAACTGTTTGAACGTTTCGGAGTCGTGACAGAATGCGATATTATGAACAGATGTGGATTTGTGCACATGCAAACGGAAGACCAGGCCGCCGCCGCTATCCGGGCACTTAATAACACCACTTTCAATGGCGGCGTTATCACTGTTGAACGAGGACGAATTAAGGAGCGCGGGCAGCGCGGTGGCGGTGGCCGGGGTGGAATGCGAGGAGGCATGAGGGGCTCCATGGACCGCAGAGGCGGAGGCCCTATGCGTGGAGGACCCGGTCCCCGAGACGCTCCTTATCCCCACATGCGTGACTCGCGACCGATGGGTCCGATGCGCGGTTCTGATATGCGAGGACCTCCGATGGGTGGTGGTATGCCGATGAGGAACGGAATGGGCGGCGCACCCTACGATCGAAGCATGGAAAGGCCGCCAATGGGCGGTGGGTACGATGACCGCTACAACGGATACGGTGGAGAAGATCGTCGAGGCTTCGCCCTAATGGATGGAAGAGGCGCGCGCGATCAATACGGCGCACCGCCGCCAATGTACCCTGATGACAGACGCGGGTATGGGGCTCCAGTAGACGACATGGCTGCGATGTATCCCGATGATAGACGGGCGCCCATGTACCCAGATGAAAGAGACATGATGGATAGAAGGGCTCCAATGCGAGGCGGACCAATGCCAATGTCTTCTGGCTATGACAGAGCACCACCCAGAGCTGCCCCTATGGGCAACGGGGATATGTACAGCCGAAGGACACCACCTCCTATGTAAGTTTATTATTACATATTATTATTTTTAGATATATTTTTTATAATACTTTGTTTAATAAATTTTTCAATTAAATATAATTTCTCAGTAAGGGAATCTGATTCTCTTTAAATTTAATACTGGCATATTGCTATAAATGTTCTCTCATGGTCCCAGGTGCTGTATAGAGCAATCAATCAATATTGCTTTATAATAAATAAATATAATTTATGCATAAAATTTTCTGTCATAAGGACATCTTTTTCCATCATCCAAACATTTTTAGGCTATAAATAATATAATGATAAAAGTAAATATCTTATCTATAAAACATTATTTGTAGTTAATAATATTAATTCAGTTGTATTAAATATTGGATAAATATACCTAAACTTCTTAGCTCTATTTAAGTTGAATCTCTATTGACATTTATATTTTCCTATTCTTTATTTAAAAATACAATATTTACCAAAATAAAATAAATGTTTCAAGATATAATTACGGGAATTGGTTTTCATTTTATCTAAATGAGGAATAACTATGAATTATTTATATAGTTGGGGATATTGTATATAATTTTTCTTATAAAGTCTAAATTTGAACAAAATAATAAATTTTATTATTGATCAAAATAAGGCCTTATGGGCATTTTTAATTATTCGGTGTATTTTTAACATCATCAAAGATATGTTTATGTTAAGTTGTAATTTTGAAAATATTGAATTTTAGCTAACTTGTTTTTTTATCAATATTGAAATTCAACATTTGATAAACGAAAGATTAACATTATTGCTAAAACTAGTAACATGATTTTGCACTATCCCTGACCACATTCACAAGTTTACCAAAGTTATATATTTTATTTAATTATTTAATTTAATTAAAATAAATAAATTTCAAAACTATAACTTTTAATATATTTCAGGCGTGGAGCTGCGGGAGCTGCTGGAGGCTACGACAGAGACCCGTACACACAACAGTACCCTCCCATGGGACGGTAAGAGTCACCTTCAAAGCTTACTCGGCAACCAGAGAGAACTGTCACACATCAAATAGTCGTAGATCCTCATAACTTAACTCATTTTTATAAAATTGTATGTGAATATTGACAATATTTCATTCTAGATGTAGAGTAGTATCTTGAACAATATCATGTTATTATTGTCTAAAATCATCAATAAGAACAAATGTAAGTTTAAATATTATGTCTAGAGTCTAGTACAAGTCATTTTATTATTATATTGATTAAGAAAAATCTGTTAAATCAGCTGCGTCATTCCGCTCTCTGGTTGCCATCGCGAGAACATACTCATGGACGTGTGACTCAGCACTAGCTCAAAACAACCGGTACTCTAACCGTTCGACGCCATCGCCCTCTATGTTTTCACCCTGTAACTAAAACAATGACATTAAAACGAATAATTTTGCAATGCAGCTAATGACGAATCGGACTCGTTGCGAGGCAGGTGAAGAATCATTTAACCCTTTCTAGACTATTTCTTTTTTGTAGAACTTTTTTTGTACTATTTTTTGATATTATATTTATGTAGGTGAAAAGTAACTGGACCAATATGATGGAACCGAATCTGATATGTTTACGTTCTCCTAATACACTGGGACGATATCAATGTAAAAGAAATTAATGATTAAAAGCAATTAGTCTGATAAAATATTTCAAAATAAAATTAAAATATACTTTACTCAAGTAGGCTTTCTTAAGCACTTTTGAACCGTCAAAACAAAAAAAAAATTAATCGAAACCTACACACGTTTGTCGGTACATACGGTGTACCGGGAGTCTCGAAAGGGTTAACTAATAGTGTAAGAGTTGTTGTCCGCGACTGACGCGCCTGTTGTAGCGGCGGCGCGGCGCGGCGCTACTAGTAGGCGCTCCGTCTAGCTCGCCCGCGCCACTCGCCCGCTCGCCCGCACTCGCCCGCGCTCGCACGCCTCGCCCTCGCGATCGGTGCGCCCGCACGGCGCTAGCGTAGGTTACCGTTAGCGGCAAGACGGCCCTGCGAGCTACGAGCTGATTAGTTTCATTCGTGCGAGCTGTACGATTTTAATGATTGAGTAAATGATAAATAAATTGACGGATTTTTTTTTTATAATTTCATCGTTCGTTGTTGTGACATATCCGAGCGATAGATATGAATGATTGCGTTTAATTCATAAGTCTCTGAATTGTAATAGGTGAATAAGATGTATTATATTTTACTTTTAGATTAAATTCCTTTTTTGGAATATACATCTTTTCTTTGACGACCGATCCCCGTCCCACACTTTCATTTGCATGTTACTTCCTCTCCGGCGTCCGCCCTCGCTTCCCTCCCGCGCTTCTCCCATGGTTGCGGCCACTATGTTTAACATGTGATTGACTTGCAGGACTTCAAAGTTCGCCCGGTCGAACGGGCGACGAGCTCGATTAATTTATATATGTAAATGATAATTCCTCTAGTATGTAATGTTGCACTGTTACCGTTGAATGCTATCGATATACCGGTACATGACCGACGCACACGGCTGTTAGGCTGTTAGCAGTCACCGGCTTCTATGATCTGAATCATCAAAGTGTATCTAACGTCGCCACGTGCGTCAACATGAGCAGAAAGTGCGTGCGAGTCCTTTCAGACGTTATAGCGGCCTGAGGGCACGTTCCGGGCGGTGCCGCCGGCGAAGCATAGCCGATGCTATGAACGTAGCCACCATACGGCGTACGGCGTTAGCGTTAGGCGGCGGCGGCTGAAGACAGGATAGCGAAATGTTGCAATCGTAAGTACGGCTGTAGACGGAATACGTTAACGGCGAACAAGCGGTCGCTTCATTAATGAGGCTTCTATCATAACAACTTTGAGGCAATCTATATCAGCTGTTGCATATGAAATGTCTGCGTATAAAAGCTGGGCGTTTTTTTTAATATTCATACGATAAATAATATTTCGCATGTAAAATGCCCGGACGTACAACTGTTCGAATGATTACGCGTTAAGCGTAATGAACGTTTTCAATTAAAATGACGTTTAAAATCATTGCGTTTTTTTATATTGATTGATGTATATTTACACTACAGACACGTCAAGGCTAAAAAAAAATTTAAAAAAAAAAGTCGCACAACTGATTCATTTCTGAATAAATATTCAGTTTACTAATATATGATTAAATTTAACAGGATGTGGGCTCCTGGCTGACTTTGGGAGGATATCGCAGGTTTGAACTGGCTCCCAAGTCTACCGTTACATCGGCGCGTCCCGACGGAGGCTATTTGTCTACAAATGTACATATTAAAATGTGTTATGTTGTGATTAAACGGTTGTGACTTATCTTTTTTCTTTTATTTCCCACAATAGCGAACACGCATAGTCATTAATATGTTTTTTTTACAATATTTTAATTTTTACTGTTTAGGTCAAATATTGCAGACATTTGTTACTTTGAAATACGTTCTGTTTTTTAAAAACAGAGGAGCTGACTTCAAAAGCAATATTCGTTCTTAGTAGCGTTCTTATTTCAGTTATTTAATTATAAAATCTGACTACTGAACCAATTTTGATGAAAATTCTATGGGACCAATAGCTTTTTAAAAAAAACCAAACGATGTTGAGTAATCGGTAAATATACATAATTTTTTTAAGTCCTTCAATTGAGAACCTCTTGAATCTAGCCAATTAAGTAAAATTTTAAATACAAACTACCCGACTACAAAAGATCTACGTCTAATTACGTGTCACTGCCGCAAACCGTTGTACGGATAAAAATACATGAGGAGTTCTTAAAATTCGTCTCAGTTATGGAAGTGACATTAGGGTATATTGCTTGACATTCTTACATTACATGAGAATTGGATAAAATAGGTCGTTATTAAATACTTCTTTCACATATTTGATTTCAAATTCTTTCAATGGAAAGTCACATAGGTGTGCATTTGGGCATTCGTGTTATTTTTTTTATTTTAATGTCATTTTACTATCTACATTATTTGTTTTTTATTTCTATCCATCCACTTTATAAAATACTGCATTACCAAAGACAAAAAAATAAAACAACTCCATAATATTTTATGATTTATTTCAGCGTATTGAAAATATAATTTCACAGAGATTAAAATTGCTGTCTGGGATTTCACAATAATTATCACACTTTGTACTCAAGCAAAGCTTCACCTTTTAACATAACACGCTATAAATTACCTACGCATTGATTTCAACACTGCTCCTTGCTTATGGCTCTACTTAACACTAAGTCATGCCAACGATAAGCTCTAGAGTTTGTGGACGTTACGTTACATCAAACCACAAACTATATAATTATAATACATACATGGAAAAAAATACTTCGAATTATGTCGGTGATAATTGGACGCTGATAGGCAATACCGTGTCAAGCCACGTGAACACTATTTTGAGAAAATAGCGTCTAAAGATGTCAAGCCTATTCTTAACTAATTTGAATAAGTATTTATGCATATTTTCTCTTTTTTATATAAAAGATATAATGAATTAATAGCCAGTTGATATATTTAATATATTATCTAATAAAAAGATTTTTAAATATATGAGATTATTGTATAAATTACAAAATAAGGAACAACCTTAAAATTAATAAATTAATCAAGAAACTTTTTTCCTACTTATTAAGTTTATATGACCTTATTTTTTTATTCAATAATGTTAAGTAGGTGATGCAGTATCTAAATACATCAATATGTCCGAATTTCACTTTTTGTGGGTTGACACATTATTGCTTATCAGTATCCAATTGAGAACACGACACAAATTTAAAGTAAAATTAACATTCTTGGTTACAATTATTATTATAAATTAAAATTAACTAAACAATTTTAAAATACCAAAATGATGAAATAATGTATTACATTTGAGAATCAGCGCAGCTGCCAACAGTACTTTGGTCTCATTTAGTATTTCTATAAACTGTTTGAAAACAATGGTTAAAATACAAAAAATCTGAACTAAAATAGTATTTGTTTACAAATAAATTAAAATTTCAATTATAATACTTAACCTTTATAATTTCAATGTTATGGTCATCGACTAGCATCGGTTATCGAATCACTAACGAGAGGCTAAAATAATTTAATACAGATTGATTAAATGATGTTTATATAATTCTTATACAATAATACGAAGACAAACATTATTTTTTTTTATTAAAAGAACACTGTCGTATATAGAATTTGAAACTATTAAAGTAATGAGAATAAACTTGGAAGGAATACAAAATTAAAGGAATAAACAACATTATTATCTAACTATAGATATATATTATTTATACTCATGGTTGTTATGACCAAGATTGCGGACCACTTTGACTTTGTTTGACGACATTGCTTAGAAACCAGCTAAGGACTTAGTAAAAAAGGCGAGTTTCTTTGGGCCAACAAAACAATTTACGAACTTCTCAAATTTGGAAATGGGTTCAGCTTTTTGACTTCAAATAGTTTTAACGTAGCATATCTATAGTTAGAAAATATCATCGGGAATACATTAATTTTCGAAGGTTAATACAAAACAATGACTACATATAAGACTCGTCCGCACAGTATTAAGTACATCACTACCGCTAGCTCAGTCTACGTTCATTAAAAATGGCGCCTGATAATACCGTCACGAGAACAATATAATATTTAATATAAATTATTAAAAACACTGCCACATACTATTATGGTGACAAAATTGCTGTAATTATTTTAAAACACGTAGCGAAATGTTAAAATGCATATTGGCATAGGCAGGACTTTAGAATAGGAAAGGCTAACTAGAGAAAAATTGGTTTGTTCATAATTTTATTTTATGTAAGTAAAGAAAATTTAAGGAAAACAATTTTCGTTCTGTTATATATTTTTTGATCACTTAAATAGGAGAGGTACATAAATGAATTCACGAATTATATGCATTTTACGTTTATGAATGACGTATAGCGGGAATATTAGATTTTTTGAGATTGACCTCGCTACGCCAATCATAGTACACTACAGTTAAATAAGTACATTAAAATGACATTCGACGACTTATAAATTATATTTTTACCTAAATCAAGTATCCCAATGTCCGTGACGGTATGACACCTTACATCTAACATTGATGTTCGTTCGTCATAGCACCTTAAGTATTCATTAAATCAAATAGTCTACAGTGCCAGGTACATGTGTAAATATAATCTGTATTCTTTGGTTTCGACCGTTATCGCTAGTATTAAAAACGTTAAGTTTCCTAACAATCACATCTGTGCACGAGTTTGTACCATATCTCCAAGGCGTTAGGGATGTTTTAGTTTAACATTATGCGAGAATTACACTTATAAGTTTCGCTCTCAGACTGTCATAAAGATTTACATAAGCTATTTGTCATTATTTCACAACTGAAAGATTATACTGTCAGTGTCTTATTGACATTTACAACTTTCGTAACTATTTACGACGTATCTGTTACTAGGTTACAGAGCTGGTTTATATCTCTCACGAGAGTGAAACTTAGAAATATAATTATCGCCTTATATTTATTTAGAATTGCCATATTTTAAAGTCAATTTTACCTATATTAAATGAGTAATTTTTATTAGGTTAGTTTTCGGAAGATTTTTTTTTTAAAGATTAAGGAACAATTATTGTAAATCGAATAAGCGAGTTTTATTTTTTTCTTTAGGCAACATTAAATTGTAAAATTTTCGTTATTACAGCCCACATCTTAAAATACTATTTTATTTTTTTAGACATCATTATTTACCCGATGAACAGTATTGTCTTTCTGCGAACATTTACCGTTACACCTAAAATCCATTTGTGAAATTGAAATGACATTAACCTATTATTACCTAATAAGGAACTTTGCTCGTGGTAAAGACCTTGTGACGGCTGATAGAAAACCAGATTTTAGGAAGAATTTTGCTCAAAGAGGAGAATGTTTTTATATCATTTAAGTGTTAGTAAAGTCAATTATTTTGTAATGGCAAGTTAATGAATTTTTTAGATAAAATAGCGTTTATGTATTACTTCAACAAGCTAAGGTTTAGCAGACTGGTTGGATTTTTTTATTATTTTTACCAGCAAATTAAATATGAATAAAAATCACAGAATAATAAAAGCATGTAAAAAAAATCAATATTCGTTATTTAAATTTAGTAAAACATGCTATTTTTTATTTTATGGAATACAAAATGGCCTAAATTTATGAAAGTTTATTCATTTATTTTTTCTATTTTCAATTTTTAATTTTCAGAAAAAATAGTCAAAATTCATTATAAAATGGTCTGTTATTAATGTTATGTTTGTTGACGTAATACTTAAACATTGGAGTTGTTTACTTAAACGCCCCGTTAATGTTAACAATTTAATGAATCAATAGGAATCGATTGTTTATTTAAATATAAGAGCATTTTGCAAGGAATAGAAGACATGAAACTTACTATCATGGTAACTTTATTAATAAATTCTTTTAATGTCTAGTTTTTATTGCTATAATTGTTTTTTTTATTTTAGATTTACTTGTGACGTAAGAGAGATTTGTGTGCATCTATGATATAGAGATGTGAAATTCTTCTATTGAAACATTGGTTTCAGTTCAGCAATTAAATAAATGCGCAAGAGCATATTCTATAGTAAACTAGCGATTTTATTCTGCATATTTTTCGACTTACAACATTCATTAAAAAAGGTTAAATTTAGTGGCAAATTGTTTTTTTTTTAGCAGTTTTTAATTCGTATAATTTTATTTTAATGCTGCGTTGCTTGGTCTGGGTAGGTTAATATGTTACCTGGCTATTAGTTTTGGGAGTGTTACATCGCTATGACCTGGCGTACTTCAGGGCGATGTTGTGAGGCTTTTCTTCCTTGAGGGAGTCTTTTAGTACCACGTCGGAGCTGGTGAAGGGCGGAGGAACGCTTTCCGAAGACGCTGGTTCTTCTGGCTCTGATCGACTTGATGTCTCCATTTCTGGTCTAAAATATAATAATAAGTTGTTTGTTAGGTTTTATGTAGTTCAGTATTAGATGGTTTCCGCATTGGATGTTATATAGCTTATCATTTTTATATAAGAGCTATTTAACATAAAACCAGTGTTTTTGGCCTGTTTGGTTATGATTACACTGTTTATACGAACAACTTTTTAGCTTTGTAATTTTAGTAAAGATATTAAACTAACATATGTCAACGGATATTTATGTGTGCATGTATGTACGTATGTGAGCACGTGCGTCTTTATATACATGCGTATGTATATGAGCTTGCCTATGCGTGTATGTGAGCGTACTTGTGTATGTGCATATCGCTGGTTTGCAAGAATATCGTAGTAATTCAAAATTCTAACAAATAGAACTAAAAATGTCAAAAGACCATAAATCTTTTATGTTTTATTATGAAAAGTGTTGCGATGATGAATTTTCTTTAAATCAATAAAGTAATAACATCAAGGGATATAAATAAATAAATAACGCATCACACTCAACGGCCCCCATCAAGATCTCATGACTCTTGTGTGGGGGGTCCGGAAACACTCACAACACTACCACAAACACCCAGACCACGACAAACATCCGTATGGCCAATACACACGTTTGCCGTGAGCGGGGATCGAACCCGCGACCGTTAGCGCTCTAGTCAGTTGCAGTGACCATTGCGCCAACGCGTCTGTCATATATATATATATGTATCGATATTGCTGCCCGTTTCTCCAGCAGCCCCGCACCGGTATCTCCTGCAGTTGAGGTGCGCGAGCGCCGCGAGGTGCTTGAGCAGCGTGTGGCGCGGCGGGGCGGCGCAGCGCCTCTCGGGCGGCACGTCCACGCAGAAGGCGCTGTTGCGACCGTCGCCGAGGAACGTCGCCACGTAGTTCTCCATGCGCAAGAGCAGCAGTAGCACGTCTTCTAAATCTGCTTCGCTGGAATTGAAGATTAAATTGTTATACTCATTTGCTTTTTAATATATCTAGACAAGTATATTTGAATTTAAGGTATATTTCAGTATACAGGGTGTCAACTGAGTGTGTGTTGGATACTTTACCAGCGTTACCGGAATCGATATATAAAAGTAAAAAGATATAAGTAATTTTTTATACAAGCTTACAAAATCCAAATTTAAATTATTTCTTTTTTAATTAAGAAAAAAAAAAACACATTATTTACTTGTAAATATAGATTCTGTTAACGCTGATAAAAAATATAACTGATGCTCATCTGACCTGTATACAAAATTATAGTAGTTTTTTTTCATGCAGATGAGATTTTTGACCAAAAATTTCGGTAGTAGGACGCAAAAATCCTTCAAATCCGAATGATTAATTTTATTTATTAATTATGTATCACCTCGCGGAGTAGAGGAACTGCGCGAAGTGTATGTTGGAGACGCATCCGTCGCGGTCCTCGCTGTCGGTGTAGAGGTCAGTCTCGCGGTAGTACATGTAGAGGAAGTCGTTCAGCTGTTTGGCGATCACGGCGCATCTGTCCTTGTCGCACATTTTCGCGGGTGGACCCTGAAACGATTTTAAGACATTAGCTGGATTGGTACACATGAATTTAAGTTAATAAAATATCGAAAGTGATGTAACGAATTAAGCGTGAACACGTACAAACAAACAGACAGAGTTATTTTCGCATTAATAATATTAATATTGAAGTATGGGTGTTAAGTATCGGGTAAAAGAAATAATACGTAAAAGTACAAAGTGTAAGCATGAATCGTAATGTGTGTGCACGGAGCAAAGAGTTTGTGTGTCGCACTCGTAAGACAACGGCAAAAATTCCAAGTGTAATTTTTTTTTGCATATTGTGACCAAAAATGTGAATTTTTGAATTCGATCACTTTCATATTAAGCGTGCGATAAGCGCGTGCGTGTACATGTGCGTATGCGTATACGTGTGCGCGGGTGCGTACACGTGTGTGTGTGTGTGTGTGTGTGTGTATGCGTGCGCGTGCGCAAGCGGTCACCTTTACATGGTAAGGCATGCGCAGCGAGGCGCAGGCGCGGCGCAGGAAGCGCAGCACGAGCGCGGCGTGCTGCGCGCCCAGCTCGTTGGCGGGCGACGCGATGCGCTTCAGCACGTGCGTCAGGTACAGCCCGAAGGCGCGCCGCACCTCGCCCGTGCTGGGGGCGGAGATACAATTATTATATTACAGTTTACTGAACATTACTTTTTTCTATAATATATATTTCGTGTTATTTACTGAGATCGAGCTTAGCTGTAGCCGGGGCAATCGGGTGTCCCATGTGAGCAGCTAGTCTACCTAACCCTCGTCCTCTGTTTTTACCTTATTTTCCGTACCCCTTCATCCCTCATTCCTTCCTAACATCAGGCGATTCGCCTGCTCATCATCTTCTACCCTCTCACCACTGAAACATACATAATTAAAACAAAACATTTTCGGAAATTACTCACGTGAGGCGCATGCCGTCAGCCAGCTGTTGCTTGAGAAGTGTTTTGGCGCGGCGAGCATCGGCTGTGGGGGGAGTGGGGGTGGTGTCTAGTTGCACAGCCGGAGCCGCGCCTGCGATACACGCGGCTTCATAGCGCTGTAGTCTGCAAAGATGTATAAAAGTAAAGTATACTCGATTCAAGTAAATGTTGGTCTGAACTATGCGCATGACGCTGCGAGAACACTAAATTAGGCACCAGGGCAGTCAGGCCACAAAATGCGTTTATTTATTTTATAACGTATCAACTCTCAACGACTCTTTTAGTATCCAGATACACCCAGACCTTGATAAATATCAACAGAATATCAAAATTAAAATATATATTATGTATCAATTCAAAGACAACAAACAAATTTTAAAAGAATTAGTATAGAATTTTTTTTTTCTCGGTAGAGACTACATTGGAATTGGTGGTAGATTTTTAAAAATCTAAAAAAAATGACATGACAGCCTATTTAAACAAAGTACATGTTAAGTGGTCACTGGGGGTTCTAGCCTCTACTTTACTTGTAATTATGAATATATTTGGATGCTGATAAGCAATAATGTGCCAACCCATAAAAAGTCAAATTCGGAGATATTGATGTATTCTGATAGTGCGTCACCTATTTCACAATATTCAAAACATTAACACAACACAACATTAACACAAGTCATCTAAACTATATAAGTACGGGAAAAAAAAGTTTCTTAATTTAAGGTATCGGAATTTCACGTGCTTTCTATATTTTACAATTTATACAATAATCTCATATACTTGCAAATATTACACCAATCTGCTTTTAACTCAGACTCAATATACCTTTCATCAAAATAGAAAATAAAGATAAGTATATAATTTTTCAAACAAATTTTGTTAAGAATACGTTTGACATCTTTAGTCGCCATTTTCTCAAAATGAAGTCCGCGTGGCTTGACACAGTATTGCTTATCAGCGCATATATAACTCAAAGGTGACTGAATGATTGATATAGTATATCAACGCATAGCCCAAAATTGATATATTTATTGTACTACGTAGCAATGAAATTTTCAAATAATTAAGATTATTTTAAAATTACATATAATACTAATTCTTTAGAGTGTATTTAGAGTGGTTTCGAAAATGGAACGCGAATTCGAAATTGGAATCCGGAGCTTGTACCTCTGCGGCGTGTCGGGCGCGGCGGCGTGGCGGAAGCGCGGCAGCACGTGCGCGTGCACCAGCAGGTTGTAGTTGTGCTGCGGCGCGCCGTACGCCGCGCCCGCGCCCAGCGACGTGGAGCACACCGGCACGCCCGACACCGGGTCTGCGGGCACGGGTGTGTCGCGGAACTGCCGTTTGCGTTACGAGTCGCTGGCCGTTATCAGGCATTAGCTCCGCGTAAGCGTGACTGAACTATGCGAAAGGCACCAGGACAGTCGTGTAGACATTTCGTTAATTTTAATTATTATATGCTTCTATATTATGATATGTGTCACATTAATAACCTTTTAAGTGCAATTTATATCGGGTGTTTTTTTTTTTCAAATTGTTGAAAACGTTAATACTGAACGAGTGTGATTTTTCGAATAATCGTGATTTTAGTTCCGGGATATGTTTATTTATTGAATAAGTCAATTAACTATATAATCAATTATAAATATCATATATATTCAATGTTTTAATTCTTGTTTACTCGATTGTACCATGTGTAGTTCGGACTCGCCTCGTATTCAGACTGACAACTTACGATAAACAAGGTATAGTAACGGATAAACGCGGTGACATTGTTGTTAGTCACGTGATCAGAGTCGTGTTGGATAGTGGAGTACTGTGTCATGTACGCTTACGTTTTGAGAAACCGTCGAGTCCACAACTCCAAGACGAAACTGTCAGTTTATCTACCTAGTATTTTGTGATGCAATTTAGATTAAACTTACTCTGAAAAAATTAAAATAATACTCTCTGTAATGACTTTCGTCCTCCTGACGCCTCTTCTCCTGGTGTACTTCACCGGCACTACGAGCATCAGACGCAGATCCTTTCCATTATCAGTATCAGTGCACTCCCCGTACGACTCTGACCTTCACCTAGACCCGGCGACCCTCAAGATGCTCACCGAGATACTGCGCATACTTCTGCCAGGAGTTCTGGCTGGGGAAGATCCTCACGAAGCCCCCCCTCCTCGCGTACTGCGCGCGCACCGCGCGCACCAGCCGCAACTCCTCGCCCGTCAGAGCACCACCCGTCTGACCCTGTGACCCCCCATTTGCAGGGACTTTCCCGCGCACACACGTGTTCTCCGCTGAGTGGACTCTGCGACACTGTAATGTGTATTATTATTATTAATAAGTTGGTTTAGATATGTATATAGAGCCTTTATACTTATTTAAATCTGGAGTTTATATATAAATAAATAAAAATAACTAAATTATTTCGGTCTTATTTGAAAAAACCGTACAGTACAATATACAGACTGAATATTTATTGAAGAAAGTTACAGGTTAAATGTTTGAACACAATGAATCACTCTATTTCATATTTGAAGAACAATATGACAAAAAAACAAATAAGAAAGTGAAAACGCGAGCGACAGCTGGTATTAAATAAAGCACCTCTTTAATATTTACGGTTATTTACTTGAACATTACAAAAAAAAAATTTACAATCACAAAAAAATTTTGGTCCTTCGAAGCCCGAAACCGTTTAAATAGTAGCAGTTGAGTATTTAATAAAACCAAAAGCAACTCACAGCGCCTATCCTCATTCTCAGAGAGTTGCTTTGTGGCGACGCTTCGTTCTTAGACATGGGCACCGCTGGCAGCCCAACCAGAGTCAACGTATCTGCTAACAAGGCCGACTTCACCCGAGCGTCCAGTGGACTTTCACAGGCCAAACTGTGGACATATTCATGACAAGTTTATAATTTACTTAAAAATTAAAATTAATACAATTTATAAATATCGATTGTATTTACCTTGGTGATAAATTGATTTCCAGCAACCAGGGTTTTAGCATGTCATCTATGAGAATATCATACCCGAACAGTTCTGTGAAGGTTTAATATATTTTATTATTAGTAATACATATCGCAAATTTACTGTTAAAGTGACCGAATTCAAACTTCACATTTTTGCCAAAACAGCGCAAAAACGTTTTACACTTGGGAAATCGATCGTTTATTTATATTTAGAGTTTATTTGATAGAATTTTTTTGTGTTTTTAGTGAACCACATTAACTAGCTAGATTGTATGACACTAAATTATAATTACTTAACTAAATCGTGCCACATAGATTTTCGAAATTGGTCAACATTGTTCATTGTTATTGGTAAACATTGTTTACATCATACAAATTGTATTTTGAACGTTAGATCCACTGGTCTTTAGGACTGCAATGTTGGTATAAAATAAAAATATTCCTCGGTACATACCAAAACAATTAAAATGACTTGGTACGAAGACCCTGGCGGCAGCTGTGATGGTCTGAGCGGAGGATAGGATGGACTTCACCACCAGGTCCTCGATGGCGGCCATCAATGCTGCTGTATTGCGACCCTGCTTCCGCAGGTGACGGAGAAGAGCTGATAACGTCCATTTGTGACCGATATTACCAGCGTTTGGGTCATCACACCTGTAGATTTTTAGGGTTTGTAAAACGTGGGTTCAGCTATCTAAATTCGAATTATCTTAAGACGAAAATTACATTTCTAATTGCCCTCGTAATTAACATAAAACATTTTTTTGACCTGGTAACAATATTAAGGAAATGAAAAAATACGGTACGAAAGCTGTTGCTGTTGAGGCACTGACAGTAAGTACTTTTTAGGTGTAAAACAAACACCTTATGTAATTATGAAAGTTTGATAATGTAATTCTCGTCTTATTAATTGGGTAAATTAATAATTTACGCCAATTAGAAAAGCTTAATTTTTGAGCTTAATGTTGCATCTGTGGCTAAACGTATCTACTGGATAATATTGTCAATACACGACATTGACGGCAATATATAGTGGAGTTTCTTTCGCGCTTTCTTCTCAGGTCTGAGGTCAACTGAGGCTTAATATTTTCGGAAACCGTGGTAGATTCATTTGCTAGACGTTCAAAAACAGAATGTAAATTCCTTATTTTGAATAAAAATATTTTGATTTGATATATTCGTGGGCCCTGTCATATTAATAAATATGAAATAATATCATCTTAACAGTTCACCAAATAGTTATTACAAGGTAATGGCTATTGAAAGTATTAATTCAACAAGCTTGCAAATTTTTTTTTGTTGAGCAGGAAGTATCATGTGAATCCACCGGAAATTTCACTTTACCAATTGCGGGCAAAGATATAATAAAGACTTAATTTATTCGATTAGTCAAAGACTTTATGGTCTAAAAATATAGACTAGCTAAAATGGTACTCACTTGATATAATCCGTGTGGTACTTATTGATGCTGTAATTGCAGAGGTGCATGCAAGGATTCCAGAGGTTCTTGTTCGTCTTATCGTACTTCACTGTGGCGAACCTGACCAGACCTTCCTCGTAGAGGTATATGAGCAAGGGGTCTATGGATGTGACGCATACATACAGCCGGAGGTCGCATTTGTGACCTCCGATGAGGAGGGGTTTGTCTATATACTTTGCTACTACGACGTTGTCGCCTTTCGGTATTTGTTCAGGCTGTTAAAAAATATACTTTTTAAATGGAAATATTTTTGGTCAGTATGCTCTTAGCAAAATCGGCTACCAACGTAAGTTATTTAAAATCCAAGCATAGTTGTTCATATTGGGGATAAGCCAAATATAAAGATAATAATGTGCTTTGTATCACCAAATAAAACACCGACAAGGTTTACTCATGACTTGGCATCAAAACCGCAAAACTATCAAGACCAATGACCTAGTTCAATTCAACTTAAAAGATTGAATAACAATTTATCTAATTAAAGAATCAACATAATCCATTTCTCATCATTTATTTCTTCAATATGCCTACCGTGTTTACGATGTAAATACCCCGTCCTCGGCTGGAAGCTGCTGGTTTAACGATCCAAGGACCCTTCGTCCTATAATGCGTTGTACATAACTCCTTATACTCGATTGGCATCAGGAAGGTAGTGGGTATGAAGTCGAAATGCTTCAGGCCGCGGAAGTATTGCATCTTCTCGATATTCTTAAACAGTTTGTCTTTACGCGTCAATTCGTAGGACCTGCGAAAGATGTTTGTCTGAAAAATAAGTACTGAAATGACGTCAACCCATTTGTTAATGAAGGATGAAGAAAAATTACTTAAACATAATAAGGAAGTCGATGTTACCCTTCGTACAATTTAAGCTAAAAGAACATTTCCAAGTATCCCATTGTATCTCGATTGTTATACATATAATTTCTATACCACAGAAATGAAAAAGTTATTTGATACTTTTATTATCATTCCATAATTGCCTTTAGTTCGGACAGTGGTTGACCTTTTGTCGAGATGGAGTGACTTTACTACGTCCAATGGCATTAACGGATTTGATCAGAGCAATACCCACTTAGAGGATTTTTGTTTTGGTTCTCATGATTATTTCACCAGCGTCTTCTTATCCCAGATTAAAATAAAATGAATAATTATCGACTTGATAAGGCTAGAACTGTCTACAAACGAAATATGTACCTATATTACAAAAATATCCTTTAGGCGTTCAAATATTAACAATGATTTCGTTTCACTGTATCTAAAACATGTCGGACTTGGAGGAACATGTACCTGGGGAAATGGTTGACTCGTTGATATGGTGTGAGAGATCGCAATACATCAGGCTTGGGATGTAATCCCGCCCACATAAGGTTGAAATCCTTTGAATCTTGAGAGGTCTCCTGTAGACCGTGAGCTTGGAGGAGGCGATGCAACAGCTTGGTCTCCGTGTTGATTAGCTTGTATGTAATTTTCAAAACTCGAGCTGGCATGTGACAACTATCTAATACCTTAACATGAAAAATTATAATTTAGTCAAATTAGAAAATTATTATTGAATTTTTCTATCCAAATTAATTTTAGTTTGTATCAGGTCGAAAATTTTGACAGAATTTGAACTTTTGCCTCCATATATGTAGTCTAAGGTTTTATTTAAAAAGTTCTATTATATAAAGAATATCTTATTTAACTCTTTCCCTGATCATTAAGCAGTTAAACAATCGATATGTAATATACATGACCCACGGAGCAGTGAAACGATTAAAATCAAGGAAATACCCAAAATAAAAGAAACAAAACCAACCTTGACGCTATCTACGTCTTTAATCAGTATGTGCTCCGAGTCGTCGCTTTCAATACTTGGAGATAAAGTCCTCGACATGTGAGCATTCTTGCGTTTGTACTTCCCTTTACTTTTCTTACCTTTCTTTTCTTCTTTGCTATCTGAAAATCGGAAGTATACCCTGATTTCCATCTTGAGTTATTATAAGGGAAATGAGCGTAAATTTTGCGACTTATTTTGAATTTTTTTTACTTCAAAATTAAGTTAAAACTTCAGAGTTGAAGTAGTCCTTGACTAACCTTTAATTGGTGGTGGTTCTTCTGGAGGTTTGATATTGGCAGTGGTGTTTTCGATATTGAGATTCTTCTTCAGCGTTATCTTGCTTAGATCGTTCAGGACGTCATCGATGTCCCTCTTGTGCTCAGCGGGCTCGTGTCCTTGTTCCTCGACCGACACCGTTTCGGGCACCTCGGCTTCACTAACGTGCCTAACAACATAAGCTTGCCCTGTATATTTATTGCTATTTCCAAACGTTTCCATCACATCATGCATAATATTTTTTGGTCTAACACTGAAAGAATGCGGTTCGGCCACTAATCTCTTCGCCATGTTCTTTGCTTTGTTCAGCAAAATCGTAGTGCCTGTGTTGTTTCCGACTGTCTTCGTGGTTGACTCCATGGAGGGTGTTCTTGATGCGAGAACGCAGGATCTAAATATGAGTACGGCGCCCTTGGATCCGATTGGTCCGCCCGATACCCAATCGGATAGCGACCCCTCATTTTCTTTTTCTTTTCCATCATTTGTTTCGTCGTCATTTTTTCTCATATCTCTGTCTTGCTCTGTTTGAAGGCCCGATGTAGACGGAATCGTAGTTTCTGATGATACATGTGGACTGTAAATAATATGTTAATTTAGTATTTTTTAAAGGAAAACTATGACTTGAGCCGTGACTTGTTAAGCATATGATTGATTTATCTATCGTAAAGGATTTTACAAATGAATTTAATAACGTAAATTGTCACTTATAAATCAGTTTTAATTTACATAAAGTCTAATCTGATAATCCATACCTTATAAGGAAAAAAGCATGAAATATTATCTAGAGGCAAACATAAACCGACAAGCGCAATTCAAATGATCAATATTAATATATTATTTATTTATAATGTTTACATTAAAAGCCTTAATGTTCTGCGTATCATGGAAACGAAACAGATAACATATTTAATTACTTCACTGCATGCGTTTTTGCAAAGTAACGATTTTGATTAACTTATTATATCGATTTGAATGAGTATCGAATGTGTTGAATGAATAATGTGGTAATTTATGTGAATTATACATTGAATAAAATAGTTTTCATGGCTTGTCTTTATGTATTGTAGCATTATAGGTAAAAAGTAGTAGAATTTTTTTGTTTTCATTTGTTAGTATGCGGTTGGTTGATGACCGTGGGCTGTAGCTCGTTTTGCTAGCGGTGTATATCTAACAATGGATTAGTGGATTATCAACGACTTTTGACTAATTTATCGATTTTTGGCGAAATTCTCAGGTATAATAACAGACAATAGGAACAAGCAGCGCGCTGATACAAGCCGCAATCTTGGGATAAAATCCACCCAATCTATCTACCGAATTACGTCTAGTGTTCTAAAACATTGCAGCCTTTTACCTTGAAATTTAAATCTTTCGAGATCTTTTTGGAACTGGGTTAATGGATTAGGGTTAAAAAGAGTTAAGTTATTTTATTACACCTCTAGCCTTTTTTAGGGTTTAGGTCTTTAATATTTAAGGCTTTTTTGGGACTATGGTCATGGGTTTTTGTCTTAGATTTATAATTATTATAAAATATTATCTTTAGATTTCAAAAAGTTTTTTGGTTTGTTTTAAGATTCACGTTAAGAAACGATGCGAGTCATAAAATAAGGGCTAATAGGCTAGACATTATGGACCACTAGCTACGTCTCTCTGATCTTTATAAATGACATACATAATTAATATAGGCATATTGGTGATTTTAAAATTTTGGTGCATATATGCGGCAGGATTTATTATTGACGAGTACGAAGAAGAGGATCGCATGTTGTAAAATGCTTAGTAATTATTTGTGGTGAGTAAAGGTTTTTTTTTTAGCACAGATTTTAGGTATACACTGAACAAGTTTACATATTTTGTTTAAATGTAGAAAAATTGTCTTATTCTATATTTTAAACAATACTTAGATAAATACATAATTTTTTTATAACATCTGTTTATTCATTCCTTATTTGCATACCAAAAAAAAAATATACAGAAGTTAAAATTTCTTATCATATACATATGTATATAACAAGTACGATCGCTAATTTTATTTTCGCGACTTCAATTTAATAAATTATTTAAGTAAATTAACATTATCATAAAATATATATAAATGTGTTTGAAAAATTAAAAAAAATATATACGTCCTGTTTTTGGGCGAGTTTAAACTGGTCACAATCAGTTTTAATTTCGCAATTGATGTAAAATTCTGCGGCTCTGTGTAACCTGGTAACATTTATTTGGGTAAGGTTACGTAAGCTATGAGTGTCGAAAAATAAGGCACTGATAGTAAATGCTTTTAAGTGTAAGAGCAATAATAAATAAGTTAAACTTTTGAAAATAAAGTGAGTTTTTCAAAGTGAACAAATTTAAAAGTGTTATCCTCGTCTAATAAAAACAAATATTGTTAATAATTTTAATAATGTCATTTGTGCCATTATCAGGTCCCGCTTTCCCACTGGGCACTCTGAGCAAGTGCTCAGGACCCCACGACACATGGGGCCTCATAGTTCCTACCAAAGTACGGAGAAGTGATTGATAATTTTTTGTCTTTAAAAATTAGGAGGATACCTCTTTAATCAATATAGATTTTCGGTGAATATTATTATATATGGACGCTGATAAGCAATACTGTGTCAACCCACACAGACTTCATTTTGAGAAAATGGCGTCTAAAGATGTCAAAGCTATTCTTAATAAATGTGTTTGAAAATGTATATATCCACCTTTTCTTTTCTTTTTTGATAAAATATATAATTAATTGAAGCTGATTGGTGTAATGAAAAGTTGTATGTAAAAATAAGTTTTTCAAACATATAAGATTATTGCATAAAATGCAAAATATTGGAACGCACTCGAAACTCTCTGCTATAAATTAAGAAACTTTTTTCATACATATGTAGTTTAGATGACTTAATTTTTTTTAATAATTTTTAATAGTTAACCAAGTATCAAAATACATCAAAATCTCCGAATTTGACTTTTTGTGGGTTGACACGTTATTGCTTATCAGCATCCATATGTAATCTAGAATTTTGCGTATTCACGCTTTATACCTATTTTAACAATTTAATTAAAATTAATAGTTTCTGAAGCAAGGTATTCGTTTTTATGATAAAATCTCACAGAAATGTTTGCAGTTTTCAATGAATAGATTTAAATCACATGTTAAAAAGTCCTTATTACTCTATACAAAATTACGCTGACGATAAAGTTGCGTGGACTTAGTATATGCTGAATTTCGAACAGGACAAATAATCAATTTGTAATTCATAAAAAAGTGTCTTGACAAAATTTTAAAAGAGTAGCTATAGAGTTTCTTGCCGGTTCTTCTGGGTAGAATCTACATTCCGAACCGGTGGTAGCTTCATTATTGATGTATTTTTTTTGTATTGATTTAAAAGTGCTTGTGAGAGCCTATTTAATAAAGTATATTTTAATTTTTGATTTCATTTGAATCCTGTGTCAAAATCTTACGGGTTATCCATAGGTAGATTACTACCTAAAGCTACATAGCTTAAAGACAGTCTTGTCCATTATATATTATTTCTATCTATTATAATATGTTAAATCACGACCACTTCAAGCATGTGGTCACTACCATACGGTCGCTCAATGGGCGATTGTGGACGTATAAGGTATCGAGCGATGAATTCCATAGCTGTGTGAAGTGACCTTATTGGGCCCGATGCTATTGGCTTAGTCTTTAGACATTTGTAAATAGCGCCACGAATAGTTATGTCCGAGTATAAATTTATATGAAATATGATTTGCTAGTTTATTTAATAGTAAGCTGATTTTAGGCGATCTTCTTGCCGCTTAAAAATCAATAAATGATGTGCATTAGTCGTTCCAAACAAAATGTTTGAAAAAATTATTCTTGTTCATTTTTTTTTTATTCTTTAATAGAAATGCTGCTATTTGAGTTAGAGACAAACTCAATAAATCAAAAATCCTAAAAATCTGTTCAGCCGTACTTGTGTTATAAATGATGTAACTAACCCGACTTTGTTTTATTTATATAAGATTTGTAAAAGTATTGAAACGAATTGACTCTAATTTCACCTTCTTAAGGACTGTTTTCCTTTAATAGGGCCTGATCCATCAAATAAAATTTCATGAATATAAATTTACCTACTTTACGCCAATTTCCTGTGAGAGTGTGGTACAGTCCGACCTTCCACAGTACCTACACTATCCTTGACAACATGACAGACAAGGGACAACATAAAAGTAAAATAAAAGTTTAAAAATAATTGTATCTAAAATATGTAGGTATTCGTGTGTGTAGAAAAAGAACTGTTTTTAGTTCGAAATTAAAGCATTATGTCTAGACATGAAAATATCTAGACCGGATGTTTTAATTATTCTTAATGGACTAAAATACACCAGATGATAAAAACATTTTGGAGATTCAATAATCACTAAATACTGTGATGATTATTTTATGACTAAATGCACGTTCACAATTATTTTTAGTTATTAAACATACTCAAGTTAGTCAGACTACGCAAATACAGTCTGTAGTGATGTTAATAAGACGGATAAATCTTAAAAAGCATAATGCAGTTTTCTTTGTTATCGCAAAGAAAATCTTCGAAAGATAGCGACATCGGCTTATGTGGAGATTTTTATATATCTCTCCGATAGCCGTCATCAGTTCGGTAATGGGAGCCGGATGCGCATGCGCATACACTGCCCCTCCCATGTAAGTGCATATACCTCTTAGTGTGCGTTAAGACTTCATCAAATATAAATATTTTACAGTGCCACAAGACTAAGAGCGTATGCTGAGATGGAGTATGTAGGTTAAGAGAGTTGTCTGAGTTACATATGCAGCTCCTTACTTCTTCACTGTCGCGATTCGGTATATTATGCATTATAATAATGAATGTGACTGTAGGGCGACTTGATGCAGCATAAGGCGGGGATTACACTTGTAAGTTTTATACTCGTAACTGACATACAACTCTGTAACTTGGTAACAGTACCTATGTAACCATACGTAAGCTGTTCGTGGCAAGTAGTGGCAATACATAATTGCTTACTATTCATTTTTAATGTTAATGAAACAGAATTGTTAGTTAATGATAAAAAATTTAATAAAAAAACACATTTTAATCAATTATGTATTTCTAATCAAATATGTTTTTAATATTATCATAAACAATTCATTTAACTTTTAAAAATTTTTAGTTTAAAAAATTATTTCAACGGGCCAACTAAAGCACATATTTAAATAAACTGGACAAAGAGACAGAACGTCTTTGTGGGTTTAATTACTGAACGTTTTCACCAGCACACAAATATTTACATTTTTCATGTAACGTTTACTTGAAAGTTAATGGCGCGGATGCTGTAAAGTAAAAAAATATGTTAATTTTATGAAAGTACCGTATGTACTCTTATATTTAAATATTAAACCAAGCAATAAAAGTTCTATGAATAGCGCTTCATATGTTAAGTATGATTTTCTGCTAGGGTTGCCAACGTATTGGTTACTATCGACCCGCACCGGTTGAGTCCGGGTTACATATATTTACAACCTAAATTTCGTCCTTTTAGGGGTGTAATCTTGAAAAAAAAACGCTAATGTACATATTCATTTATTTCTAACCAGAAGTCTTTGACAACGACGGACTTCCATACATCCGCCGTTCATCCTTATTTTAATATGCCCACAACGTAAAAGGTATCAACTACCAAAATTTTAATTTTGTAGCTTCGGTTTAGGCTCTGCGTTGATGAATCAGTCACTCAGGATAAGTAATTTTATATGTATATTTAATTTAAATACTTTCATTTTCGATTATAGTATACTGTTTTTGGCGTTAAAGAATTGCTTATATAGGAATAAAAAGTATTTATTAATCGATTGTAAATCAATGTATTTTCTTAATGTATCCTAATGACAATTTAGTACTATAGATATGTTTCTACTATTTGACGTTAATTATCTGTACCCATGTCAAACTTTGACAAGCATCTCAATTGTTTTATTGGCTCAAAGATACTCTCGCTTGTCACACCTCTAGCTGGTTTCTAGGCAACGTTGTTCAAAGTAGTCGGCATTCTGAATGCCAGAATCCACGAGTTTATAACATATATAGAATCATGTAGATATCCTTTTAATTTTTTTAAACAATTGGCAACCCTATTCGATGCCGTCATTTCGTTTGCATTACGGCGTGCGCTGATTCATTTGATGAAGCTTCTTCCTGTATATGGTTCAATGTGAAATTTAATTTCAAAACACGAACCGAATTTCGATTACAACCATTATTCTCTTATTGTATTAACAATAGATCAGTCTATCAATAGTTTCGAATATTTCAATTAACATTACATGCGATAATAAAATAACGAATTCCGAAAACCCCGCGATGAAACAACTTTTTATTTACTAAAGATAATTAATAAGTAATTTAAAAAAATGCAACCTACTTTTTAAGACCATTTCTACGATCCCCAACGGGATATTTCTACTGTAAATTAATAGTAAAGACATCGCCTATTTCACAACACCAGACACCTAAATCTAAAATGTCCTTAATATTTTACTAAAAAACAGTTCATTAAACTTATAAGTCGGTTATGGTGGAATTATGTAATACTATCTAGATCTAAAATCCCTGACGGAGCAAGTAATTCGATAGGCATTGTAAGCCAATGAGCATGTCTGTAGAAGTATGACCAATCGGCTTGGACATGTAGATGGATTAATTCTAGACATGAGCTTTAAGTTTGGGAAAAACATTGTTTGTTAATAAACATGCGTTTAGAAGGCTTTGCCATTGTAAGCCAGATTTGTGATCATCTCATACAATATTATCCAATAAGAGAAGAGCCTTTTACAGGCATGATATATACGTATATATATACCGAGAGTTTTGTTTTATTCTTACACTAGCTTCTGCCCGCGACTTCATCCGCGTGGAATAGTTACTTTGGGCTAATGCATTATTTTAGACCAAATGTGGTTAGCATTAAAAAGGTTATAGTGAGCTATCCTTAAAAGATAGACATATGCTGTCGCGAACTTTTTTTTATAACTTTTAAAGGGGAGCAATTCTGTCATACATGATTTTTGCGAAACTTTAACCATTTACGCAGCGCACGCAGCGTAAGCTCTCTCAATAGGAAAATATCCCCCGATTTTGAAACATTTTTCATTGGTGCTACACTCTTTTTGACGTTAGCGTCATAATATATAGCCTAAAGACTTTCTCGATAAATAGGCTATCTAACACTGAAATAATTTTTCAAATCAGACCAGTAGTTCCAGAGATTAGCGCGTTCAAGCAAACACACAAACAAAAAACTCTTCAACATTATAATATTAGTATAGATTTGGTACTTTTGGAGTAGGTATAAACAATGCTATCATATAACCATACATTTTTTAATAGCACATTAATTTTGGCACCCAAAATGCTGACCACTTTGGACGACGTTGCCTAATTAGCGACTGAGTATGTCAGGCGAGAATATCTTTGGGTTGACGAGTCATTTTATGAGCTTGCCATAATTGGGAAACTATTGTTAAAAAATATGTATATATAAGTTAATATACTTAATCCATTATTAGTTATAAACAATGTTTGTTGAGAAAAACATCAAGATTATCAATTGACCAACTCACTATTATGTTATTCCATCATCCACTTGCAAATATGCGTTTATATGCATACTAAACGATTTATAAGTGTCTCTTCTGTGATGGCACAATATTATGACATCAGCCGAGAGACCATAAATTGCCCAACAGGCTAGAGTCTATCTGCCTTACTACAAAAGATTTAAACAGACGTTAAACGCGTTTAAAAAAATTCATACTGCAAATCCGCGTCTAGAGACGGTTTTGAGTTAAAGATGCTTTAGATATAGATTAACATGCGTTTAAGTAAGTTTAATAGATGTCTAAAACCTATTTCAGCTGACAAATGTAACGTATAACATTTTATCAATAAGTTTTTTATTAGTTTATTCGCTGTTAAGCAAATTAGATAATTTTTTAAACAATGTTTAATTTTTAAACACTGTTTAGCTAGACACGTGTCAATGGTTTTAATGCGTCTATTGTAGTATGACAGTATATTTTTATTTCATTTCTCTATAATCTAGCAGGAACTATGGCGCCTTATCGATAACATTGGGCATTTGACCAAAGTGCTCAGCGAAAAAAGGGACCTAGCTACTGAGCTATTTTGTATCAATTATGAGAGTAAAAAGTGTAACTCTTGTGTATTACTTATATAGGTATCTACTTAAAACAACAGTCATAAAAACTAAAATAAAACCAACACGTGGAGGTGTTAAAATGAACGGTAAACGTTTTTACGTTTACCTTTAAATAACATGGCGTGGTTACGTGATCGGTGTTACCGATTTGTTAATATTTAATTAAAATTATGTTTAAGGTGTTATAATTAATTATATAACGCTTACAGCCTCTCGTTGTTTCACTCGTGTTTATTGTTACCGGTTCGCTCATATAAGTCATAGCGTGATGTAATATGGCTTATAACCTCCCTCAATAAACGGGCTAACCAACGCAAAACAATTTTTCTAATCGGTCTAGTAGTTTTGGAGCCTATTCAATGCAAACAAACAAACACTAAAACCTAAACCTCTTAATATAAATATAAGTGTAGACTAGCTGTACCTGGCATACGTTGCAATGCTAACAATCAAGTTTATTAATTTTATGACTAGATACGCTCGTAGATATTCCTAAAACTGAAAAAGTTTCATCACAATCCGATCAATGGTTTCGGAATGCGTAGAAATCAAACATACACACATTGATTTTTATTTATATAGAAGACTACCTGCCCCCTTCGGTTTCAATCCCGTTGCGTTTATTAGTCATAGCGAATTCCGAATGTCTTCCTGAATCCTCAGGCTATCCAACGCAAAAAGAATGTTTAAAATCTGATCATCAGGTGTAGAGCTTATCCCCTACGTACAACCTTACAAACAAATTTTACCTCCTTATGATATAAGTATAGATTAGGTAGTACCCGAAATTTCGTCTTGGTGAAATAATCATTTTGATTAGCGCATTTCCTTGAGAAATTATGGGTTCCTCATACAAATTTTTATCCATTTTAAGCTTTGCTTTCGTTGCGAAAAGTCATATGTGCCAAAATCCAATCTATTTCTATACCAAATTTCATCATAATCGGATCAGCGGTTTATGCGTAAAAAGGACAAACAGGCAGAAAAAGTTACTTTCACATTTACAATATGTATTAGTAAGTCCAATAAGCTTCACCTTTTTAATGATGCTCTAATAAAAATATCTATTAGTATATAACGGGCGCAATAACGGTAAATAGGAGAAAAAACGCGAAATTTATTATTTCACTTGCAGCATTTAGTTTCTTATAAAAAAGTAATCAAAATACATTAGCGGTTTTTAAATTCAAGCCAAAACGATATAAAAGCTTTAATTTAGCATACGTTAATTTAATTTCATTACGGGATATTTATTAGCTGTATATAACTGTATGCGCTGAAATTAAAAATATTTATTAAATTTCGTTTTAATTAAAATTAATATTTAATAATAAATTAAAATTGAATAGTTTGTGTTGGTTTTAATTTTGAAATAGTCGCTTTTAAAGAAGCAAGAAAGGTGATTTTCAAAATACCATTTTAATATACATTTTTAATTGAAAATTTTGAAATTCATGTTTTCTGTCTGGAAATTGGCTACTAATTTTAATCCCTACTATTATAAACGTCACTGTCTGCCTGTTTGTTAAGTCTTTACATCTAAACTGCAAAATCAACTTTGATAAATTTTGATGTAAAGTTACATTGGACTTCAAAGAAGGACATAGGCTACTTTTCGTCGCGAAAATAAAACGTATTTTGGGTTGAAATAGGGGATAACAGTTTCCATGCATACGATGTTACAACGACCAACTAGTTAAATATGTACTGTAATAAGATTAAAGTAAATAACTGTTATCCTACAAAAGACGCATTAAAACCATGTTGAACACGTGTCTAGCTAAACAGTGTTTAAAAATTAAACATTGCTTAAAATATTATCTAAATTGCTCAACAGCGAATAAACTCATAAAAAAACTTATTGATAAAATTTTATACGTTACATTTAACAGCTAAAATAGGTTTTAGACATCTATTAAACTCACTTACACGTATGTTAATCTATATCTAAAGTATGTTTAACTCAAAACTGTGCTTAGACGCGGATTGGTAGTACGGATTTTTTTAAACTCGCGTTTAACGTCTGTTTAAATCTTTTGTAGTAAGGCAGTAATAGTTTAAGTAGCGAGGCGGACATATTTTCTGATTGTTCTGTGTCACTAGCGCCCGAGCGAGGATATTATCACTCACCTCTTTCAAGAAAGACATGGCCAAGGCAGAGTCTGGCACCTTTGCCTATGTCTGCAGACTATTGTCGCCGTCCGTAACGACGGGTGGGTCTTTGGCAGGATTTTTATCCTGCGATATATAATGCGCGACTCACGTTTAGCCGGTTTTTATTATATCTTATGATATTGGCCATAATAATACATTTTGTAAAAAAATATCCAATTGGATACCCTGAATGGTTCAAAAGATACAGCCCCTACAAGATAAGACAGACGGACGGAAGCTATAACGAAGTTAGTGATAGGGTTCCATTAGAGCTATTTTTGCACGAAACCTTAAATACATGTTGTATTATCGACTCACTTTCCGGATTAGCGCGAACGAATGATGTACTTGACAAGCACTAAGCTAATGTAATCTTGACATCGAGAACCCATGACTGGGCTTATCCATTTATAGCGGATAATCTTACACCCGGCTGCTTTTAACCACCCGAAAAGGAGGGTGTCATATGTTTGACATGTTTGTGTCTGTCTGTGGCACCGTAGCTCCCTAACGATTTTACCAATTTTGATGCGATTTTCGTTGAAATCGAGATGGTTCTTATCTGTAATTTACGAACATCAGTTTTCATGTTGGAAGGTTATCATCTCTTTCCTAGTTGTTGAAGCAATTTCTACTGGTCTGATCATTTCAAAATTGACATTTTTTTATTATAAAAAGGGGGACAAACGAGCAAATAGTACATCCTGATGTTAAGTGGTTACTATCGCCCGGACATCTGCAACAGCAAGGACGTTGCGGGTGCGTTGCCGGTATGTTAAAATATTTGCGTAAACTTGACCCGATCCTCATCTGGAATCAGCAGGGTACACAATTCCTCATCAACTTACAAAAGTATTCTGTTGGGGCTCATTAAAACGGTCTCAATTTAAAAGGGAACGAAATGATATACATACTCTTCTTATACCTAGCTATTTTTTTAAGTTTTAAGCGGTAAATTGATCTACAGCAAGAAATAAATTTTGTAAGTTTTACAACGAGTCTGTAACCAAGTAATAGATACGTCGTAAGTTACGAATGATGTGAATATCAAAAATAAGACACACAAAGTAAAATCTTTTAGGTGTACATCAATGAGAAATAACTTATGTAGGTATATAGGTAATTTTTGAGAGCAAAACTTATTAGTGCAATTCTCGCCTAATACCAGATGAACACTTTAATATCGTTTCACATTCACTCAATTACAAATTTCATTCATTCGAATCTTTCTTACCTTAAAACAAAAGTTAACACGAAACGGTTTGTGTTGATCGCGATAATCCGCTAAAAACGCGTGCCAGATTCGGTACACGGGTTTATTTGTGGAACTGACCATGTGTTCAATTTGAAGCTAACCTGATTCCGTTATCGATAAAAACACCAATATGGCAAACTTCGTTCTTCGCCTTAATTTAGTATTGCTAGTGGAAAATGTTATTTACAACACCATTTATTTTTTAAATAAATATAGTTTCTAAAAGTTTGCTTTCAGTATCGTTGTCTGTTCGTATTCAAATATTAAAAAAAAAAAAAACTTTTTATTATTAACAGTATGCAATGTTTTATATCAAGAGGAGGACATATTTAGACGCCATTTTCTCAAAATGAATTCCGTGTGACTTGATATAGTATTGCTTATTAGCGTCCAATTATTGTGAAAGAAAGGAAAAAATGTGAAAGTTGTAAAAAAAAATATTATCCTTTTTAAGCAGTGCAACGAGAATGGCTTTTATTGTAATTTATCTTTATTAATTAAGACGAAAATTATATTCGTATGATTTATGTTCGTAATTGATATGAAACAACACTGTAACCTAGAAACAGTTCTAGGTAACCTTACGAAGGCTGTGGTCGTCAGGAATAAGGCACTGTCAGTAAATTCTTTCAGGTGTAAAGCAATGAAAAATGACTTATGTCAATTTTTATAAAAGTCGGAGAGCAAAACTTATAAGTGTAATTCTCGCCATATGATTCATGTTATTATTAGAAACCCTTTGATATTCGACCCAAACGCTCATAAACCCAAATTTGTCGTAGGAGGATGTCAAAAGAAATTACAAAGTTGATTGAACCTTGACCATTGTGTGGGCGGACTTCGTTATTACTTCACAACCTGTGGTGCTTTTGACATATCATATACTGCTACTATCGCTGCCTCTCGCGGTTTCACTCAGTTAAAATGGCGTCTAAAGATGTCAAACCTATTCTTAATAAATATGTTTGAAGACGGGTGGGGAGACCCACAAGGACAAACACCCAGACCTAGGAACTAATATTTATACAACTATAAATATCTGCCCCGAGCGGGGATCGAACCCGCAACCGTCGGCGTTAGAGGTACATTCAGCACCACTACACCAGAGCGGTCGTCTAATTTGATTATTATTATATTTTATATGAATTTATTTATTAAATTGTATATTTTAAACAACGTATATGTATATTATTGATACACAGCACTCGTAATTGCGGGTGGACGATTAAACCCGACAGACAGCATTAGGCGCCCGAACTATAGATGAAACAGATAATCTAGTTGTCTTAGATTTTCGCGATTATTATTCATTGAAATAAAACTATTTAAAAACGGATTTAAATCGCGTATATTAACTATTTTTATCATCCCGACGTTTCGAGCTCTTTGCAGCGTTCCTGGTCACGGGTAGACTAAGGTGGCCGTTGGCGGTAGTTGTGAATAATATTTTCTGTAATATTTTTTTAATGATATCATCCGTCGGTCTCTAATGATATCATCCGTCGGTCTCTTGCCAGTGCAAAAGTTCCGGCAACATTAGAGCCGATTGGCTTAATCCGCAAAGACGGTAAGAGACCAGACGGTATGACCCTTGTAGCCTGGAGGCTGGGTAAGTCACTGGTGTGGGATGCTACTTGTGTTGACACCCTAGCAGCATCTCACATCCAGTCGGCGGCATCGATGGCGGGAGCAGCGGCAGCAAGTGCCGAACATTCCAAGCGGCGCAAATATAGACGAGGCTTTTATTTTTACTTCGTTTGGAGTGGAAACTCTTGGTCCGTGGGGCCCAGACGCTCGTTCTCTTTTTAAAGACCTCTCAAAGAGGCTTTGGGAGTCAACTGGGGACCCAAGAGCTGGCAGCTACCTCGGTCAAAGGATCAGCTTAGCCATTCAACGGGGTATTGCTGCCAGTATTTTGGGAACTTTACCCAGATGCAGTGACTTAGATGAGGTCTACAATGTTTTGTAAAATATAATCCTTCTTCTTTGTATTAATTAAGATGTAAATAGTTAAATCAGATTCAATTTTTAAATTGATTTTTATTTTCTGTAACCTCAAATAGACAAATGTCAAAATCCTATACGATACTTTTAATCACGAAAAAATTCACGGTCCCTCTGGGAATGGGATATAAACAGGAGTGCGATATAATCGTATTCCACGTCGTGGGTGGAAGGCTAATAACCTATGAAATGAAATTTTTGAGCACCAAACGCTTTAAGGACAGGAAGAGAACGTTAATAATACATTATATTATCTGTTCTTGACTTTCCAATCCTTATCAACCGTTAATAGTTAAACTGTCAACCAGAAACGTCTCTAACCTATTAGAGGCCCTAACACATTAAGAAAATGGGGTCCCTATGACTTTGACTCAGGATTATTTCATTAAAATATGTATAAAGATTAAATAGACAATATTATTATTTAACCGTTATGATGATTTCTTTACTGACACATTAAATGAATAGACGTAACGGAAATCCTATATTGATATAAGAGTGTCGTTCAAATTTTAAGAAAGACAAATCATCAATCGTTTTTCCATAATCTGATAGGAACTATGGGGCCCTCATCAATCGGGGGGCCTTGTGCAAGTGCCCCAAGTAGCCAGAGGGAAAGACGAGCCTGCTTCCAACAGCTCATCACGTAGAAAATAACTCACTTATTTCTTGGAACAAGTTTTAATCATTATTACCGTATCATGGAAAGCTTTCAAACGAGTATGAAAGTTACTAGTTTTTTCTAATCGATAAAAATGTAAAGGGCGTGTGTTCAATATTAATTAATATATAAGTAAACTAGCCGTGCCCCGTGGCATCAGCCGCTTTAATTTGAGGAATAATTAAATTTATATAATGTTAGCTATCTGTGAGTAAAGTCTTATCAAAATCGTTCTAGCCGATTTAGCGATTAACCGAAACCAACAGACCGACAGACAGACAAAAATTGTAAAAATAGTGTTTTTGATGTAAGTAACGTATACTTTCATATGCATTGATTTAAAAGCTGTTAATTTATACAAACAGACACTTCAATTTTATTTATTTGTATAGATATTTGTTTGTTTTGTTCGTATACGCGCTGCCGTGCCGATCATCTGATTGCGATGAAACTTTGTCGAGTTATTGTTTGCACTTATAAGAAAGTGAGGCATAGTACAATTAACTCATAATAGGTGTTGCACTTGTCGTACGGGCCCGACGCCATATAAACGTTTTAGACTGTAACCAGTCGTCCGGCATAACAGACACGTTGGCGTAGTGGTCACTACAACTGACTGAAGCGCTAACGGTCGCGGGTTCGATCCACGCTCACGGCAAACGTCTTCATTGACCATACGATATTTGTCGTGGTCTGGGTATTTGTATTAGTGTTATGTGTATTTCCAGACCCCCAACACAAGGCCATGAGTTTTTAACGGGGGTCGTTAAGTGTGATTCTTTTATTATTATTATTAAATAATTTTAAAAATTCTGTATCTAATAACGTGAGCAAAGCCGCAAGCAAAAGCTAGTTAGAATAATAGTTTGTATGCTTTAAACTTGGGAACTACTAATACTATTCGATTTTTTTTTTATCAAAGCTTTATTTGAGGTTATATATAGATTTAAAAACCCGTTTAAGTCTACAGTGGAAATTTAAACTTTGAACTTTTTCTCTCGTAACTGATAAAAAACCACCGTTACCTAGTAACACTTATATACCTAGTAAACGTTACGAAATCTGTTTCAACATACAAGTCATTGATTGATAATATGATAAACAATTCATGTAAATCTTATGAGAGTCTGTGACCAAAACTCATTAGTGTAATTCTCGCCTACGAATAGTTATTTATATTATAGATATGGACGCTGATAAGCAATACTGTGTCAAGCCACACGGACTTTGTTTTGAGATATATATTCTCAATAAATTAAAAAGACGTATATATTCAACTTTTCTTTTCTATTTTGATAAAATGTATATTGAATCAAAAGCAGATAGATTTATTTAATATCTTATCTAATAATACGTTTTTAAATATTTGAGATTATTTAATATACTGCAAAATATGGAACGCACCTGAAGGAAAGATACTTTTTTCCATACTTATTTAGTTTAGATGCCTTGAAATTTTTTGAATGATGTTAAATAGGTGACGTAGTATCAAAATACATCAATATCTCAAAGTTTGACTTTTTGTGGGTTGACACATTATTGCTTATCAGCATCCATATGTATTTCAACAAATTATAATTTTTATATTCATGATGAAATTATTTCTGTTGAATAACTAAGGTATAAACTCGTAAAACTAAAATGCTATATAAATAATTGCGTCGAAATCATTACGGCATGGCTTTTTTTAATAAAACCGAAAGACAATATCGTTAAATCTCGTTTAAAAATTGTAATTATAATAACACGAATCTTGATATTAAAATTATTTTAACGATTCTATATAATTAATTTAATAGTCAATATTCAGTACAATTATTCTACGCAGATGTGATAAAGCTTATTTTTTTCAAGAAATTAGGTGTAGGTGTCTACAAATTTTATTTTCGCGACTAAAATTAACCTATACCCTTCTCCAAGGTCCAATCCACTTATATCTAGAGCAATCCATCAAAATCGTTTCAGAGGTCTACGTGTGAAACCGTAAGAAATAGAGAGACAAAGATATTTTTAACTTCATACAATGGATTAATATGAAGGTAATTTGATGCAGATAAGCAGTAATGTGTCAACCCACAAAAAGTCGAATTCGGAGATATTGATGTATTCTGATAATGCGTCATTTAGTCATCTAAACTAAATAAGTACAGAAAAAGTCTCTTGATTGAATGTTTCGAATTTTAAAGTTTGCTCAATAATTTGCAATATGTAATATCTTATAAAATTTATTATTAGGTAAAACTTTTTATAGTAGCAATCTGCTTTTAATTAATTATATCTTTCATCGTAAATAGAAAAGAGAAGATGGATATATACGTCTTTAAACGAATTTGTTAACAATAGGTTGGACATCTTTAGACGCCATTTTCTCAAAATGAAGTGTCGCTTGACATAGTATTGCTTATCAGCGTGAAATTGTAATTTTACTATGTATATACATAGATAAGATACTTTTATTCCCTCATTATAACATATATCGAACCTTTCAAGTAGAACTCAAAATTGAAATAAAAAAAATCGAATAATATTGACGGATAGGAGGTGTTCCACGAACACGATCGACACGAACTTTAGGCACACTATTGAACTATTTACGTTTTAAAACGATCATTTTAAAACTGCTCGAATCTGAATGTTATGTTTTATTGCCTTTTAAGTACCTTATTTTTTTTTTTTGATACAAGGTTTTCTTGGGATCGGTCGTTTTTCTCTAATTATGTGGGTAGTTAAAATCTTTATTAGATAATGAAAAAACTCATAACAATAATCATAGGACAGATAAAACTCGTGTAAAGGCTCGTTAAAGAGTTTTTGAATTTACATTTAAAGAAAGAAAAGAGAGAATACGAATTTCGTATGAAATATTTTTACATAGCACAATACGGCCGTGCCATCGTCATGAATTAATCATCTTTTTTTCATTCCATTTTCAAAATGTTATATAGAAACGTACTACATTTTAAACTTCTTGTACGAAGTCGTGAGTAACAGCTTGTCTATACTAATGTTATACAATCCGCGAATAGTCTATACTAAACAAGTAAAATTTGTTTCCAAGTTTGTTTGTAGGGGGTAATCTCTGAAACTACTGATCCGATTTGTAAAATTCTTCCTGCATTAGATACCTCGCTTAATAAAGAAGGTTAAAGGCTATATTACATTACGCTACGACTCACAAAAGCGAAGCAGTAACAATAAATGCGAGTAAAACCGCGTGGAGCAGCTAATCTATACTTATAATAAATCTGTAGAGAGGTCAATTCTGTACATGAAATATATTTTCAAAATAACTATCAGGGGGTGATTAGTGATCGATACTGATGCCAAAAATGCAATCAGTAAAATTTTTGTCTGTCTGTCTGTCTGTATGTTCCTTATAGAAACAAAAACTACTCGACGGATTTTAACGAAACTTACAATTATTCTTCATACTCCTGGGCAGGTTATATTATACTTTTCATCACGTTACAATCAATAGGAGCAGAATAATAATGGGAAATTTTGGGAAAACGGGAGACGTTACTCCAATTTTTAAGCTTCCGTCGCGTATGCAGCCTTAATGGTTAAAGTTACATGGAAATTATGTATGACGGAAATATTCTACATAAAATTTCCTAAAAAATATCCTGCAACAGCATATGGCAGGAAATACGGTACTTTTTTTCGAAAAACGACGAAAACGCGAACGAAGTCGCAGGCAAAAGCTAGTTTATCATAATTGCAAGGACGAAGTTGTAAAGACGTGTGGTATCCGTGACGACGTGCGTGTCACAGTATTGATTAGATGTTTCACCACGTGTGTAGGGCCCGACCCTCGCGCTGCGGACATGGTAATAAGCTTTCGACAATATGGTCGGGAAAAAAGTCCTTATCCAACTAACTTTCGTAGTCTGGGTTGGGTTTTATTTGGGTTTATTGCATGTATACTTTGGTGACTATGAATATATTAATTTCTTATAGAAATTTTGTTTTTAGTGTTAAAATTTACGTTGTTTTAATTTATATATAGAATTTGAAATATTCAGTGATTAATTTATTTTAATTAAGTTCACCTGTACTATAATATGTACCTGTAAAATAGAATTAAATAAACAATATATTTCAAAAATTAACTTGACGTGCACTGCATGTATGAACTATTTTAGAACGTAATAAGTTTACACTTCTTAAGTCAATTAAAATAAAAAGATTGATTTCTTAATTAACGTTTTTAAACAGTTTTCTTAAAAAGACATGTTGAAATAAAGCAAAATTTGAATTAAAAACTCAATGAATGAATTGGAATTATTTATTATCTGTAATTTGTTACCCCCCTTTTTTTCTACGGTAGCTGCAGTTTCTCACCATTTCGTCTCGATAAAATCTAAATTTAGATTTGAATCATACTTAAAGTAATTTGATTAGATTACATCACAATTGTTGTGATCGGAAAAAATGGTAATTATCTCGTTCTATTTAGGTATGATGTAAAAAACATTAGCCAACTCTGTATAATACCAATTTACATTTAATTGTGCCTTTAATTTCGGTAGATTGGTCGAAGCTTATGGTAACCACTTTATTCCTATGAGCTGTAGCTTGACGTTTTATAGCTTATAACCTTTCCCAGTAAACAGGTTGTCTAACTCAAATAAAAAAAAATCATATCGAAGTGCTATTTCTAGGGATAAGCTTGTTTGAATAAATAAATATAATATTAGCAACTCCCGACTTTGTGTGCGTAGAAACTCTTATCCACTAATTCTTCACATTTTATTTTCGCTGTAAACAGTAGTCCTGTTCAAAGGTTCAATCTATCACAATACCAAAATTCATCGAAAGTAGGTAAATAAGAAATATACAGACAATTAGTCAGAGTTATTTTTGCATTTATAATATTAGCGTGGATCATTTTCAAATATCTCTTCGCTTCCACGAACGGTTGTAAATACATTGATTATTCACTGACATCGAAATATTTCATTCGAACTACACGAATATTCTATGTTAACTACATAGTTTAAAACAAAGTATATGAACGTTTCGAATATTACAAAACATTGCCGCAATGTTGAAGTGGTTTACGCTATCGAATTGGCAAATTTAAGTAGAGTAATTAATATCTATACCTATTTAAGGTTAAAAATTTAAAATACTTAAAGATGCTCGAAATAATTTTGCTTTAAAGGACCGGAAAGCGGACGGAGTGATATTATTGACTGTTTTGTGATTGCGAAATTTACAGAATTAACAGTAACTTATGCATATTTAAAGTATAAGTTATACGAGGTTCTCCAAATGTAAAAATCTAACTGCTAACTGACTAGGTACAAAAGATTTAAACCCATGTTAAACGCATGTTTTAAAAAATCCGTACTACAAATCCTCGTCTAAGGACGATTTTGAGTTTGGCGTGCTTTAGACGTAGCTTAACATACGTTTAACAGATCTCAAACCTATATTAGCTGACAAATGTAATGGTCAGCAATTTTTAAACACTGTTTAGCTAGACACGTGTTGAACATAGTTTTATTGCGTCTGTTGTAGTAAGGCAGTAACTCTTTCAATAGGTATAGAAGATTTACTTTTACCTTTTTTTCTGCATCTTGTTTCTTATATCTTACGCGTGTAATAAGATTAATATCGAGTAAACAAGTATACGTTTTCCGTAACGAGTATACAAGTATACTCGTAATAGAAAACGCAGGCATCATTACGGACGCCTTTTCTCCATTTCCAACAAATTTATCAAAATATAAACATAATATTATAGCACTTTATTAACGTTATCCGCGTACAGTCAATAAAAAAATATATTATAGCTCGTTATAAATCGCTATCCGCCCCGCTCAAGTACAAGTGTCAAGGCGATAGTGGCGTGCCGAATTCACACAGAATGCAAGTTCCGATTATAGTGCAAGTCTGCTTAGCGACCGTAGATGGCAATGGAGGTACAGTCACGAACACCGTTGAATACAAACAACAGAATCCTGGAAATGTTGCGAGTGATTCATTTTGTTTTGTTGTTTGTATTTGTCGTTGAATTTATCTTAGCATCTAGAGTTTATAACATAATGGAAATATTCGTGATTTATATTTTATGCTAACTATACATATATTATGTGTATTTAAATAAGTTTATTTTCGACAAGAAATTGTTGACCATAATTGTTTAAAAATATATATATTAGTCGATTCAATTCAATTTCGAGTTAATTACATCAATTTTATCTTCAACAATAAAATATGACTATCAAATAGGATTTTATCCTCATTTAGTTCTAAAAAAAAACTTGGGAATTTAAAATAAATGGTCTATTCACCATTTAATCATACCATACCTTCAAATAATAAAGATCCATCTATTTTTAAGGGCATGTCAAATAATATATTGTCAACTTTTTAACTTCAAAAGTAACAAAATAAGTACATATTTTATCGCTTAAAGTATAACTTTAATATATACTTTCGTTTAAACCTGTACACATGGATTTGACCCGATACCTCATTGATGATATGATTGCACGAAACATTACCATAATGGCTTTGACGCAGTTTACGAGAATCCATAAGTTTTGAATTTCATTTCCGGATACATTGACAAGTCATGATTTTGTAAATAGTTTACGAATATTTAGCTTTTGAAGTCATATCGAAAATTGGTGATACAGAGGACTTAGTTTTGCCTAATCTGGTACTTATTCTTAGAATAAAAAATGCTTTTTCAGTACTTCAACCCATAGACCGATATAATATATGATACAAGATCAGAGATGCTGTTTCCAATACGGGATAAAAGTGATTGCAATATTGGTATTGATAATTCGATATTATCAATTCAACTAGGATTGCCATCTCTAAAATTTGGCAACCAGGACAAGACGCGTTAAAACCTCGGATTTTAAAGCCTGGCACCCGGACATGTTAGATTTTTTTTAATAGTCAGTTAAATCAAAATTCACTTTATTTTATTTTCAGACTATAAAATTAAATTTAGTCATCTTTTATCATCATTTTAAATGTACCTAAAAAAACAGAATCTCATTATAGTTTCCGGGGAAACCCGGACGGATGGCAATACTAAATTCAATACTACATATTAACATTTTCAAAACTAAAGATTAATTTTCTTTAAGGCATTGAAATATTGGTAAGGTTATAAATTCACTTGTTATATTAAAAATATACACTATTAATATCTATTAATTTTTTCGAAGGAAATATCTTAGTGTAAAAACTTTGTTGTGCAGTACATAAGAATGGAGTATTAGGTCACCAACACATCATTAGCTATTTAAAGTTTATGTACCACATCGCAAACAACCATAATCTATGCTATATAATAAAAATGTACCTGACCCAATTTGTTCGCGACTTATGCTGACAGACAATTAGATCTCCATAAAAATTGGCGACAGAAGAAAATGTGGAAGCTATCAAGAAACATTCTTTCAGTTAACGTCCTTATCTATACTATCATTATAAATCCGAGGAGTTTGTTTGTTTGCACGGAGCCGAGACGGCCTAGTAGTTAGAACACGTTGATCTTTACCGATGATTGCAGGTTCAAACCCCGGCTAGCACCGCTGATTTTTCAAGTGCTAAATTTGTGTTTAAATTCATTTCGAGCTCGGCGGTGAAGAAAACATCTTGAGGAAACCTGCACGTGTCGAGAGAAATTCTGACACATGTACATATATCCGCCAACCCGCAATGGAGCAGCGTGGTGGATTAAACTCTAAACTTTCTCCTTAATACGAGAGGAGGCCTTAGCCCATCAGTGGGACGTATACAAGCTGTTACTTTGCTTACTTTACTTTTTTTGAACGCGCAAATCTCAGGATAGTTTATTTACTTAGGAAGGCTATATTACATCACGCTATGACTAATAGGAGCAAAGCAGTAACCATAAACGCGAGTGAAACCACATAGGACACCTAGCTTAGTATGAAATTAACAGATATTACATTAGGAAAGAATATTTTATGGTTGCAGCTGTGATGTTCAACAATTATCCTTTCGGTCAAGGTCCAGAATAGACTTTTGAATCAGTAATTATAATGATAATTAATAACTAATTATATCGCAAGTATTTTCTTTTTCTAACAGTCAACTAACGATCTTTAGATTTTTTTCTTTTTAAATAACTCTGCACGTTCGGAAATGTAAACCTTTAAGTTAAACGCATTATGTTGTTTCATAACTACCGTTACTTTGTTGGTATGACGAGAATAATTTCATAATGGACGGCCTTTAAATATCACTGTAACGCGTTCGTTCGTGACAACTGGCCATTTTCCACGCATTTACTCATGGGACAATTCCGCTCGCGAGGGTTGGTTACTACCTTCCCTTTGATGTCTATTACTGGTTACCAGAACCAATGTTTGTACCAATATTGGCATTATTGGCGTTTGTTTATAATATACACATATTCAATAACTTGTCATTCAAATTTAAATTCACATGGGATTTTAATAGGTCATGAAGAATCAAATAATTTAATAAATAATGTAATACTAAAATTTGCTTTTAGTTAGTCACGTTAAGTTAAAAATCAATTTCATCATTTAGGAACCAATTTGTCACGGTGTTTGATGAAAAACCAAGGTCAATTAACAAAAGTTGGACCAAGCCCCATGTCACTTGACAAAAAACGATCAGACTACAATGATAAAGGTAATTTCCATGATAGTCGCACAAAAAAGTTACGAAGCAATTTATCAGACCTGTTGATTAGAAAAATGAATATTCAATTTATTTTAACCTGACTGCCTTAAAAGAAGGGTAATGGTTTCGGTTTCGCACGCTCTGTAGCATATTTAGGGTATCGAGTTTTCGTTGTAATCAACAGGTGTTAGAAACATTAAAACAAGTAATAAGGAATACATGAAATCATTTTCATAATTTAGAGATGTCATAATTTTTAAGCACGGTAATAAGTTATTAATTATCTTACGACACAATCATACCAACATCTAGCATAAAACTTTCAATTTCATCCCATAATAAAACTATCGTTCAACTTACGCAAAAACTTTTCCCATTTTCACTTTCCCGTACAAACACCGCACAATGCGAGTAAACAAACCGAGCGAGTTGCACCAGATTTCACGAGAGCCGTGACACCGCAACACCGTCACGCGCCGCTGCTGACAGGTGACTGCGGCCCGCGGTAGCACTTAGCACTTAGCCGGTTAGCGCACAAGTGAATGTGCGTTTGGTGTGCGGCCTCAGCGACGGCGTATATATAGCTGAGCGGGGGTATACGCGGATAAATATCTGAGTACTGTAACAGCGGTATACCTTGCTCTGAATGCGAGGCGAGTCCGAATTCACGCATGTTACAGTCGAGTGGACAAGAATCAAAACATTGAATGTATACGATGTTGTTATAAACTTTTCGAATATTCTATGCAGTTAAAAGACGTTTATAGTTTATTATATCTTTAATTATTTAGTAAATAAACACACCCCGGAATGATAATCACGTATTTTCGAATAATTACACTCGTTCAGTATTAATGTTTTCAATTATTTGAGAAATACATCCGATTTAAATTGCACTAAAAATGTTATTGATGAATAATCTAAACACATTAATTGTACACATATCATCTTGTAAAAATCATTTAATAATTAAATTTAATGTCTAAACGACTATCCTGTTGGATAATTTAGTGTTCTGCGCAGACACAGTAACGTGAAACTACCTATATCGGCTGAGTGATAAACAAAGTCCTTTCACCCTATTAAAGGGAAAGTGAAGGAGCTTAATCCATTCTATTGCTCCACTAAGAAGTTGTGGATTAACAAGTGTCAGAATTTTATTCCGGACCAATGCAACGTGGATTCTAACTTGATGTTTTCACAATCGCTGAGCATGAGATAAATTTATAAACAATTGAAAATTTAGCTGTGTGAAATAGTATATCGTAAAAGTCTATAACTAGACTTTGTCTACGCAAAAATTATCTAAAAAAACTAAGGTCGTAAACACCAAACATAAATGTTTGAGACTTGTTGTAAGCACCAGCCCATTTTGACATGCTATGCTTAGTGCAGATTGGAAAGTACGTCCGCTCATACTTCGAACTGACTCTTGTCGAGTATTTTTTTCTTGCGTTGCTGATTCCGCGTCCGCGATGCGCTGTCACTCAGGACGCACATTAACTCATTATTAGACTTAGTGGACTTTTAAGAGACAATTAAGCAGTCTTAGCGCACATTCACGAGACAATAGTTTCGGATTCCCAATTCGATATTTAAATGTGCATACATTCGTTTTGAAAATCGAATGTTATATGAATGCGAAATGGGATCAAATTGTAGACGCGGTAAAAATTAGTTTTATGAACAAACTTTTAAAATGTTATTGTACATTGTTATTAGGAATGGTTCCTCAATTTTGCAGCAGGAAGATGTAATTTTCATATGATTTTAGTCAGCAGACAGAAATAACATTTTTTTTATTTATGCCTATTTCCATATTTACATGACTAAATAAATAAAAAAGATATTACATTTCATTGTGGAAAATTGGCAAAAATATTTCTAAAAAATTGTATCGATCTTAGTTTTTTTTTTTAATTAAGTTGTCAAAGACATCCCTTGCAAAAACTCTCGCGAACGAATTCGCGCGAACAACTATCGCGAAAAAATTTTTTTTTAAATTTGTAAACAAAAAAATGTTTCTATATTATCAGTATACATAATATAATATAGTGCTCACGAGACTGAATAATTAACTTTCACAGTAAGTGTAATTACAGGTTTAAAACGGGTAATTTGGCTATCTGTTCATCGAGTATGAAATTTGCATACGAAATTGTCGAATGGAAGTTTACTTACTCATGAAATTGTGATACATCAGTTATTTACACATTTACTGTTAGTCGAGCACTACTCTTAGTGCTTTATTTTTTATATTCACGGCTTTCGTGACCACTTTTTTTTTTTTGTTGACGCAGGGTAAATCTTCATAGATACCCGATTCCTGGGGGAGGAGACCGGGTTATGTGAGATTGTACTCACTAAAACCCCCTGCGATGGCCGCCACAGCACGGCAAACGGAGCGGCTACGGGATCGCTTTCGCAGGCACGTCCGCGGCCTCTCCCGTGCGTTGCTCCGCTCGTGGCTTGCGGAGCCCTTCTCAGGAGGGCAAAGATGGTCTCGCCCTCCCCGCACCCCTCGCTGGTGCGTACACCGGCAGTCCGGGGCCATACCGGACTGCGGTCCTCCTATCGGTCGTATGAAAACGGATGCGTGAGACCCCCATCTCACGCACCCACGGCCGGAGGGAGTGCCCTACTTATTCCGCCCCGGGCACTGGGGCTTGGAGGCCGTGAAGGCGACCCGCAGGTCGCCTCCGCCGGGCGGGATCGGCCCTCTGCCGAGCCCGCCCCGCAGTCTCCTTCTGGACCATGATTCGTGACCACTTACGACGAATCTGTTGTTAGGTTACAGAGTTGTTTTATATCGCTTTCGAGAGTAAAACATACAAATATAATTCTAGCTTTATCTTTCTTAAGACAAATGTTCGTTTACTATTTTACTTGGATTTGACGGTAGAACAATGTTGTAAAAACACTTACATATTTATATCTTAAAATTTATAAATTTAATCGTCACCAATATGTCACCAATAATTTTACATTACAATCTTTACTAATATATGAAGTTGAACTTCTATGTATATTTATCATCTCGAGCTTATCTCAGCATCAGTCGAAAAATATGTTTTGCGTTAGTTAGATTGTTCACAGAGAAAAGTTAAAATTAGCTTATTGCAATCCATATTAGCAGACGAGTGATTGTAAACAAGACTTTAAAAAAATGTGAACCGACTTCAATAACAAAATACGTAATTTCGTTCGACTTAATGACATACTTATTCCAATTAATTCGATATTTAAACCAAGCGAATCGATTTTCATGAAAATTCTATGATACTAATCTGGTAGTAACCTTTACAAAAAGAAAGAATTAACCAACTCGTTCAAGCCGTTTTCGAGTAATCGATGAAAAAAAAAATTCTCAACGAATTGAGAGCCTCTTCCTTTTTAGGAAGTCAGTTAATGCAACAGCGAGAAATAGTATCAAAGATGTGAAATAACATTAGTGAACGTAAGAATTGAGCGCGAAACATATTTGTTAAAAAAAATCTTTTGAAACAGACTTGAAAAATAACATAACAAAGATTAATTAAAAGATATCGTAATGATGTACATTGTTTTTTTTTAATTTTAGGGTTCCTTTCCCAAACGCTCAGCTGCTACTCGTTTTGGTAATGTTGGTAAGATATCCCAAAAGTAATTTATTTATTCCTTAAGAAACAAACAGATGTAGATAAATCAAGTTACATAAACATAATTCAAATAAAACAAAATCCAACAGTTTCCACCATTTAATATTGTATCAAATGCATTTATAAATACAGGAAATTAAGCCTACGTCGCCTGTCCGTCCGACCTATAAAAGCTATCCCTATATCGTAATAATTTTCAAAAGTAAGAATGTTTTATGGCGGTTATCCCTACAAATAGTAAATTCCGGCCAAGCGTTCGCCGGAGTATCAGTGCAATGTAATCTTCGGTGGACGAATGTGACTTTCGTTTAACGGTATTAAATTTTCCGATTCTTATATGATTCTAATTCAAAATATGAGTGATCTAGATGATGATGATGACTTTATTCAAAAGCTTGTTTAAAGCACTTTCGAATCGTTAAGTAACATGTCAATTATTTTATATTTTCTTAAAGCTACTACCGTTTCAGAATTTAGTTTCTGTCGAAAAGAACCGACAAGAAACTCGATTGTTACTCTTTTAAAATCATTCACAGATAATGCGTTTTTATTAAATTTTATTTTGGATACCCTGTTAGAAAATCAACGATAGATCCACGCCTCTTTTATAGCAAGGAGTAGGGTATAAAATTTATTTATATACATATCGTCGGGGACAGTGCAAGACCGCGTCCTTTTGCAATCAGCTTTTGGAATAAGGTCCATCCATCTTTGAGTCAAATATTAAATTTCATTATAAAAAACAAGCCAGTCTACAAGACGAATCTCTGTTGATGTGCTTTATCTATGAAAGATTTTTATTAAAAATCCTTGATAGATAAATTAAATTAATCTTATTAAGTGGAAAATGTAAAGCTGGTTGGTTGATTGTTTTGAAATACGGTATATCGCAATTGCAGGGGCAATAAGCTTTATTATATAAATATTTTAGCTGAATATAAGAGGAACATAGCAAGTCTGCTCATAAAAAATGCAACGTAACTCCGAGAACTGTTAACTTTTCTGTAAAGCCATTTACAATGCAGTCTTTGTTCAGTTAATGTGTTTTGAGTTGACTTTGTAGAAGCTTTCAACTGAACTATGAGTGTTTCAGAATAGTATCCGGCATCCTGGGTAGAGCTAATGGTATATCCATTTGAGATTTTTCTACGTCTAACTGTAACAGCCTGTAAACGTCCCACAGCTGAGTAAAAGGTCTTCTCTTCTATTGAGAAGATTTTGGAGCTAAATCCACAAAGCTGCTCCTCTGTAGGTTGGCGAATGAATGTATCAGAGAATCCGACATATGTAGGTCTTCTCACGATGTTTTCCTTCATCGCCGGGTACGATCTGAATTTAAACTGAAATTTAGCACTTGAAATTCAGTGGTGCTAACCGAGGTTTGAACCTGAGATCATCAGTCGACGGGCTTAAAACGTGCTAGAATGTATTTCGGAACATTATCTTGTTATCGAATTTAAATATTAATCCTTAACTATATTTTTTAACTTTAAATAATTAGTACTGTATTTTATATCGTTCATCACCTATAATTACGGTAACATATTATGTTATGTTTTAATCAATATCCATTTTTTCCACATTATAGCGTCCAAAATCGGCCATTTTGATTTTTCCAAATTTTTATGCTTTCTGTGGCATTAGCGCCGTCGTGACAAATAAAACGATGTAATCTTTATCATAATCAACCGCGTATAGTCTAAAAACTGACACAAATGTACAAACTCACATACATACATATAACACAGATACGCACATTACTCTCCTTTAGTCGTGCAGTCGGGTAAAAAAGTAAATTACATAAACAAAACAAATACATATTGCTTTAAAACTTACATAAGAAAACAATATCAGTTGTTTTAAAATATCTCTAATAAGTTACAAGTCAGTACATAATAAGTAGATTGAATTAATGGTGCGTGTTTAACTTAATCAGCTTTGTACACTCTTACATGATGACGACTCGACAAGTCTAGCCAATTAAATCGACTGACTGACAGCCCGCGACTTCGGCTAAGTTCCACTAAGTTCAACAAAAATATTGTAACGAAACGTTTGTGTGTTCGAAGATACTATGATATTATGCAATTTAAAAAATTATGACATATTATGGGTATAAGGCGATCGCTTTCAGGCGTTCTCAATACATTTGTTACTAATTTATTTTATTAACAAAAATAAAGTCTCGATGAGTTTCTCATTTCAGGTTTAAGGCTTTATAAAATATTTAAGACTGTGGTAAATTATATCGCTTGACGTTCAAAAGAATGTAAATTCCTAATATTAATAAAAATATTTAGATCTATACTAAAATTATAAATGTGATAATAACTCTCTCAGTATGGTTGCAGACCGTTGAACCCATTTTGACTTAAATAAAGACATTCGAGAAAAAGATAGGCTATTTTTATATGTAGGTAACGATATAGGTACCAAATTTTGTATGGAGTATGCATCAATTCTCAAAGGAAAGGGATATTCAAAATAATTATTTCACGCGGGCAAAATAACGGCATAACACTAAATGGCATGCCTGCAGCTGTCGCGTGTGTTCAGATACGATTCGGCATGCACCTTCGACCTCGCCATCGCCGCACCAAGTGGCAAGTCTTTTATGCCATTGGGACAAATTTTTATGCCGTAACACTTATACTTCCGTAGAAATGATTGTCAATTTAATATTTTCATCTTCAAATTTGAGCGAATTTCTATGGAATTTGGTATTTCGATATTTTCAGTATTGCGTGTTACAGACGAAGCGAGTTACGATTTGATTTAGTGTTCAAAGTCTTGCAATTTATAATTAATTCAATCAACACCTAAGTAATATGAAAATCATGTCAGAAATAGTAAAAATAAGAATTTTAGTTAGTTTTAGTATTATCGAGGTAATTATGTTATGTATCCAAATTACTGCAGTGGTAAGTTTTTGATAAGTAGATATCTAGCAGGTTAGTTACCAAGAACCTCTTGAATTCTAATTTACGAACATTAAAATTTGTCATAAATTATATTATATCTATATTTAATTATAAACATATCTTTAAAAACCTAAATTTTTTAGGAATTACACCAAACTAGATAAAGTTGTACAGTAAAATGTTATCTAAATACATATTTTATCTCAATAATTGTAGCCGTTTACATGAAACCAATTATGTATACACGAGAATTACTCGGTTTAAGTATAGGATATTATTTCAAAGGGAATGCTATAATTATTTGCAATTATCCTGTACACTAAGGTAGACAGATATAAATATATTGATTATGTAATATAGACAACTCTCTCTTATTCTCATAAGGGTCTATTAATAACAAGGTTTTCAAACTATGTACTTCGAAATAGAATGCCGTTCTTAATTCATTTTTTTATCTTTGTTACCTCGTAGCTCTGTAATTTCATTATTGGTTTTAAAAATTCATTTTATTTGAGAGGATATATTTCCAGATTGGACTCCCAGATATTTCAACAAAATAGGTTCTGTACTTTGGTTCTAAAAATCGAAATAAAGAGTATAAGGTGGTTGTTCAATGGTGAGAATTTGCATGCTTTGCTTCTAAAGTTGGTTCTTTTTTAATAAAGTCTTAGTTATATTTAACAATTTCCTAATTTGCTTCCCTGCCCCTTGGTATTACATGTTGAGGTTATAACCAATTTTTTTCCAAAACCCACTCCCCCATTGTACTTCACATGATTATTGGACAATCTCTAATAAGAATTTAATACTTTTGAGACTTCATTACAATAAAATACCATAGTTAGTCTATGACAATTATATATTTATTTAAAATAGAGTTCCCTCAATTTTTTTGGAAAATTTGTTGAATTAAAATTACATGATCATTTTATTTTTGCACATAAAGGTTTTTAATTTTTTAAATTATTTGAAACATTTTTTTTCATAATGTGGCTAAGGCTTTAATTTCTCTATTGTATGATCTGTACAATGGAAAAGTTTTATGTATGATGAGATTTCAGAATTCATGGTAGCTTAATGGTGATAAGCATAGTGAAGATTGTATATTTAAATATAAGTGTAAATACCGAGAAATCATACAAAATAAAAAAGTTTAAAATCCATAGTATTGCCTAAAATATAACCATTTAAATAATAGCATTTTTTTTTATTTAGTCCACACTGCCAAGGGATTAATCAAAAAGTCTATTAATTTATTTAAAAATGGATTTTAAACTTGGTAGTGATGATGGTTATGAATAAAATTAATAATTATTTCCTTATTTAAATAACCTGGTGTGTGGACGGTTGTGGTTGCATTTTTTGTGTATTTTGGGTAATTCGTCTGAAGATATCTTAAACTGAGGCTCGAATTCATCTTCCTGTTCCATGATGGACTTTAGTGAAGGCAATTAGGACAAAATAACATATTGAATTTTTAAACCTTTTTCAAAATAATTTAAGCGGCAAAAATACCCACTTACGCAAATATAAATTTTTTAACACAAAATAATTTCGGTAAATAGTAAATTTATTCCAGCCAATCTCGAACTACAACGAAATGGATTTTTATAAAAAACAACAATCATCTCACAAGCAAAAAACACAGCATAAAGCAGTAAGAGAACACCGCATACTGTAAAACATTCAAAAATCGATATCGTTATGCGGTATTTGCGATATTTAACAATATATTTCACTGTCATTCGGCGAAATTAAGAATTTAGGTTACTTACGGTGAGATAGCCGAATTACTTCGCCGGTGATCTGCGAACGAAGTTTGTTAACTCACAAATAATTTCACATTTCTATTTCTAATTATATTTTGATTGTTTTGTGTTTATATTCGATAAATCAACTAGAATTTTGAAAGATCCATATTTTTATGTTTCAAATTTAGCACACGCGCGTCAACAGATTTTATGGGTGCGATCATTTGTTTGTTTTTTTTTTTACAACTAAAATTAATATAATAGGTATTAAAAAAAATTTCTTTAGGCTTACTTAAGTTGTTATATATTGACTAATTTTTAAATAAATTTTCACTTAATTTTTAATTGTAATAATATTGTGGATGCAAAAAAGTACAGATTTCCCCTTATGTTATGGCGCATCTACACATAACGATATTACTGTTTTTAATTTTTAGAAATTTTTCGCTTGAAATAATATATTAAAAAAAACTATAATTTAACACAGTATAATGACACGAAAAAGGCTATTGCCAAAATAAAATAATTATGATAAGAGATTAATAATTGTATAGAATAGAATGTTAGGTTTTTTTATACAGTGTAGGTTATTTTCAATGTAAAGTTCCAATACATGCTTTACATTCAATCATATTTATCTATTCCTTATTTCTTATTCGCTATCATTGTATTTATATTAAGGAATCTGGTGATATGTACTTCACTACCTATTTTGGTCAGTTAATTTAGCGTTTATTATAATAATAACATAGACATAACAAAAAAAATCATTTCGCATATTTACTATAATATATTTATTATTAAAAACTTATACATAATGCAGGTGTTACACTAGGCGTAGTAGCTAAGGTTGGCCTTCTTCTTGGCTTGCACTTCCAATATGGCGTCCATAAAGTCCTCATGAGTGACTGCGGTAGCCGAGCGGCGGAGAGCTATCATACCAGCTTCAACACACACTGCCTTACATTGGGCACCATTAAAATCATCAGTGGAACGGGAGAGTTCTTCAAAGTTGACATCAGGGGATACATTCATTTTTCTGCAATAATATAAAATCATGTATAATGAGTATTGTTATTGAAATTTTTTATTTAGATTATAATGGTACAAGTACAAAATTAGGAGACTTGACTAGTATGTTAATTATTATCGATATATTAACGATTTATCACAGATTATACAAATTTAGTCTAGCCAAGTTGTTATGATCCAAAGTGGATTTTATGATAAATATTTAAATTATTTTTCGTATCATTTGTGCAGTTTTTTAAATATAGTCTATTTGACTATAGAAATAAAATATCCTACATATTATTAATTAAATATGTGAATGGATGTGATATGTTCTAAAATTTTAATTTAGAGTAAATTGAGTTTATAACTTTAGAACTCAAGTAAAAAAAAATGTATTAAATGTGTTTATTCAAAAATAGTGTATTTCCTATGTAGTCCCACATACAGTTGTTTGTATACATACATGTTGTTTGTATACAATGCAAGTGCATTTATGATATTAAAATTTTCTTACTTACCGTGAATGAATTTGCATGATTCTCGCTCTAGCTTCTTCATTGGGGTGAGGGAATTCAATCTTCCTGTCCAGACGACCAGATCTCAGGAGAGCAGGATCCAAAATGTCTACTCTGTTAGTAGCTGCTATTACCTATTTAAAATTAATAATAGTATTGTAGATTTCTCAGTTTTATTACCACTATAAAGCTAGAATTACATTTGTAAGTTTTACTCTCAAAAGTGATATAAAAAAAATTTGTAACCTAGTAACAGTAGTAGATTGACAAACAAGGCACAGACAGTAAATTCGTTCAGATGTAAAGCACAGAGAAATAACTTATATAGATCTTCATGAAAGTCTGCGAGCATAATTTATGAGCATTATTTTTGCCTTACATATAATTTTTTGAAAGTTAAAACAAACTTAAACAATTTTATAAATATAAAAAATATTAATTTGAAAAAGATATAAAAATATCTAGTAGTAATTTCTTTTTTTAGTTACCTTGATATCGGCTGTAGAACTGAATCCATCAAGCTGGTTGAGCAGTTCCAACATGGTTCTCTGTACTTCACGATCACCAGCCTTTTCAGAGTCGAAACGCTTAGTACCAATAGCATCAAGTTCATCAATGAAGATTATAGCTGGGGCCTTCTCTTTAGCTAGAGCAAAGGCATCTCGCACAAGTTTGGCTCCATCACCTGTGTTATTGAAAAATAATAGAAAGTTATTATTTTCTATAATTTATAATATATGACAAAATGCAAGTATTGTCTCAGAGCTACGGACATAGTTATTATAATTTACTTGATGGTATAATTTGTGGTATATTTATTTTATGGACAGAATATCAAATTATCATAGTGAGCAGTTTTGAATTTCCATTTAATTTGACTTTACCATTTTGTAATTAGCTAAATGATACATACATACATATAAGAAAAAAATAAAAATCCATTTGGTCTATATAAAAAATTTCATAAGCAGGGATTGAACCTCAGACTTTACCACAAGAGAGGTTACTATAAGTCAGAGGTGCCAATCAGTTGTCAAACTAGACGTTATATAAATTATAATTGTGAAAGACTTGCCAATAAACATTTGAACAAGCTGGGGTCCAGCCAGCTTCAGGAAAGTAGACTTAGTCTGAGCAGCACAGGCTCTGGCCAGCAGGGTCTTGCCGGTACCTGGAGGTCCATACAACAGTACCCCCTTTGGTGGGTGAATGCCGAGGTTAACAAACTTCTCCTTGTGTGTCATTGGCAGTACTACTGCTTCTATCAGTTCCTGTAAATTTGTGTTTATTTTTTAATATTTTTATGGTCAGTAGTACTATTGAATGAAAAGTCAAGTTTTGTAGAAAATCTTGAACTAGTTAAGTTATTTTGTTTTTTATTATAAATTGAATTGGAAGAGATGAAATTATTTTATTAATCTTTGTATGATTATTCAAATCTAATTAATCTACATTAAATTTAAGGTGACTAATAAAATAAATTCATACACATTTCTTTTTTATGATAATTACCTGAATTTGCTTATCTAACCCTCCAATATCAGAGTACTGCTCAGTGGGTCTCTCATCAACCTCCATAGCCTTCACTCTGGCATCGTACTCAGCTGGCAAGGTCTCGAGAATAAGGTAAGAATCCTTATTAACACCAACTAGGTCACCTGGCTTCAATTTATCTGCATCCACTAGACCAATAACTGGTAAAAAGTATGTTTGACGTGTTGAAGTCTTGATGACTGCGCACTTTCCCTTCCTCTGAGAGTCCAGGTCCACCACAGCACCATCTTCCTCTTCCTCCTGAGGGTCTACGTCTAGCAGTTCAATCACGTTTGAAACAAGGTAGGGAAGTGTTTTGTTAACTTTGATTTTTTCTGTGTTCTCTTTAATTTTGTCGTTCTGAGCTTGTAGTTCGTGAGAGATCCTCATCACTTCACTTTTCATTATCTTGATTTCGTTGTCCAGCAATCGACTCCGGCTGATGATCTCGTCTGTTGGCATACGAAGAACTTCTTCGCTGAGGGCTTCTTCTCCATCTTCCCAGATAGACTTATCTTCGAGGGTCGTAGCCATTTTAATTTAACGTGATATTAACTTTAATATATATAAGTACGAACAATAACAAAATCAGCAACTGTTCGAAATTACAATCACATCATCTAAAATGAATTGTCATTGCGTATACTCTTTGGTTACAAGTTAACAGATAAAAAATTTATAAATCCAATACTTCATACTCCAAGTTTTCACACTAAAAATACATTTCTAGAATATACATTCTTTATATGCGTCCTTTAAAAAGATTTTTTTTATATCTTACTTGATTATAGTTTCATTTTCCTAACTTTATTTTGCCAAATTTTCTACTAAAATGGTAGAAAATTAGTAACTTAAAGTTAAGTCTTTTGACGCAATGTCACTTGTGCTGCTTTAACTTGACAGGTTGTGTTTTCATCACACGAATTTCGAAATCTAGTCTTCGTGTGCTTTATTTTTAAGTGTTTAAAGTGTTGAGTTTTAATTTACAGAAATAATCTACAAAATGGCTTTCTCCATGTTCCTACGCACACCAGGTAAATATTGTCTGCACGTTATATCGAATTTTTTTCAAAAAGAATTACATAATACTTGTTATTATTGGACAAACGAGCTTATAAGTGAAGTGTGTATTTCAAGTTTTAACTTATGTTATCAGAAAATTGATATTTAATTACCTGTTATGTCGTTACAGGTAAGTGCTTTATGAGTATTTAGGTTATATAGGGATAAAAGTTGTAATGGAGACAATATGTCATTTAAATGTGCAATATGCGCTAAAGTTTATTTAGAAAGGTTACGAGTGTTGTTTTAGGGTGAGCTTTAGTTTTCATTAGCACGAAATTGGTGAAAAAATTTATGTGGGGAGGAAGGGGGGGACCCCCTGAACATTCCAATAAACTCTCAAGTTGCGGAAATGCGAAAAAATTTTTATCATATTTTTCAAACTAAGTAACTATTTTTTTTACATAAAAACATTTTTTTAAATGACACATCCCTACATCACCAATTTCGTGCTAATGAAAACTAAAGCTCACCCTTGTATTATGTTTCTTTTTTTAATATTAGTAGATAAATGAGATATTTTTTTTATTTTTACATTTTTTCGTAAATATCAGTCTCTATTTTCTTTCCCATCTCTATTTTATTTGTAAGTATTACCAAATTCTATTTTTTCAATTCCAGCTTGCACAAGTCGACTTTTGTCTCAACATTTAACAAGACTGGGAACACAACCTGCTCTGAAACCTATTGAAACCCAACGAACCATAGCAACCATTAATTCACTCAAGAACACTTTATTGAAGACTGAAACCACACCAATTTTAAATTCAGTAAGAAAGTTTAATTTTAAATATATTTAATTAAATTCGAATAAATAGATGGGCTTTTTTATTTGTATGTCACTGGTTTTTTTTTAGCAAATATAAACTTATTGTGTTTTTTATATAGTATACCTAGTAAATGTTTCTATTTTAATGTGAAGGAATAGCTCCATCTCTAATTAAAATCAGTTTAAATTTTTATATTAAAAAAATCATAGGAACTATCAGTTACAACAAAGTGATTTAACATATTGTTCATTAAAATGAAATCCATTATAATAGTTAAAATAAATATTGTTTTTATCAATTAAAAACACTAATGGATTACATAAGACGTTTTTACAAACGAGTTTTTAATTGAATAAATTGGTAAGTAACTTTTAAAAGTCATAGCAAGATTGTGTGAGTGCCTAAATAAAATGTATTCTTATTCATTGTAAAATTTCAAAATTACATTTATAAGTTTTGCTCTCATACTTTCATAAAGATTTACATAGGTCGTTTGTCATTCGCTTTACATCTGAATGAATTTATTTGTGAAAGTGCCTTGTTTTTTAGAGCCACAGCTTTCATATCTACTTACAACATATCTGTTGTTGTAATTGTTGTACCATTTTATATGTACTGTTATTTTATATGTTATTGAGTGCAATAAAGTTTTTATCTATCTATCTATCTGTTACCAGGTAGGGCAGAGTTGTCTTATAGCTTTCGAGAGTGAAACTTAAACATCAAAAGTTTAAAAAGATCCCTAATTTTATCTGTCCTTCTTCATTTATATTGATTAGAAGGTGTACTATAAACATTTTTAAAGTTTTCTACAAGTTTTAAGATAATAAGGTCGTAAAGCAGCTTAAGTAAAAGCAAAACAAAAAATACTGATTTTTTTGGGTATTCTGACCTGCTTTCACAGGTAAAATACCATTTCAGTTGCAATAAAAGTTTACCATTTTGTTTTTTATTGACCGTTTTTTGTGATAAACTTATGGTTAATAATGTTTGTTTTGTAGGATTGTAAAAAAATAATAAATATATTTTGCAACATTATTTTTATTTCAGCATTTGGAATATTATAAAATAATATAGAACAAAAATAAAACAAATATTTGCATTAGTCTAAAAGCAGTAGTAATATATAAATTTTAAATTCCAGGTTCGCTCTTTTCGCACATCAGTGGTTCGGCTGTCCAGTGAGAAAGGCGCTGACCACTCCAAGTTATGGGTGGTTGAGAAAGTGACATCTGCCCTTCTGGTCCCGCTTATTCCCCTCGCGTTGATCGCACCTAACAAAGTGTTCGACTCGCTTTTAGCTATCTTGATCACCGCCCATAGTTTTTGGTAAGATTTTTACAAAATTTGAAAATATCTATTGTATTTTAATTGTCTCTTATAATAAGTGTCAATAATATTGATATAGAATCCTCTTTTTAAATAGTAAAATACTATAAAATAATTTACCAGATTGTGCGCTATATTGATACTTAATAATGCTTAAAATTAGTTATTCTCTTAATTACTTTATATATTACTAGCTGCCTCTCACAGTTATGGTTACTGCTTCACTCCCGTGAATCATAACATGATGTAATATTATTATATTAATAGCCTTTCTCAATAAAAGGACTATCGAATGGAAAAGAATTTTTCAAATTGTATCAGTTGTTTCTGAGTTTCCTTCTTAGATACAAACTTACACACAAATTTTACTTGTTTTTAATACAACTATAGATTTTATAATCTAGTATGTATTTATCCAATCACTTCCAACTTAATATAAATATATAAAAAAAAAAATTTTAGGGGTCTGGAAGCAATTGCCGTTGACTATGTGCGGGCAAGCATCTTTGGTCCTGTCATCCCCAAGGTTGCCATCGGTCTCGTCTACCTCATCTCCATTGCAACCCTCGGAGGTCTCTTCTACATCATCACCCATGATATTGGAATAGCGAATTCCATCAAACAATTTTGGGCCATCAAGTCTGGACAGAAAGCGTAAATCGGTATTACTAGTATATATATATTTTTTTGTGGGCAACACATGTTGTAATTTTTCATCTGTTACATAATGATAAAGTGTTAAATTATTATTTAGAATAGTAAGTTAAAACCATTAGTTGTAAACGGTTAATTCAATGAGCTTTTTTTTTAAAATGTTGTAATATGTTTTCAGTTTGTTTATGAAACAATTTGTCTTGGTCGTCCATTATTTTTATGGTTGATTCGTAGCTTTCAATGTAATATTTTACATAGGAAGCTATTTACCATCTTATACTTATTATGTTTACTTTTATTCCTTTACAAAAGGAGAAAAATTTTGTTTCTAAATTATCAGATAATGTTATGCAGTACTTAATGCAAAGCACAATTGTTGGATAATTTCTTTTTAGGAAAGTGTTGGATTTTCAATACCATTGAATGACTTTAAACAACAATTAAATATTCAAGAAATGACTGTTTAAAATGTATTTTTCAATGGACTTTTTCTCGACTTTTACCAATTTGACTTACTAAGCAAAACAGTTTTTAATGTTACATTTTGTTATTGTGTTCACGATTTGATTTAAAATGTTTTGAAATATGCTCCTCAATATGTAAGATAATTTATTTTAAAAATAAATTTGAAATTAGTTGATATGTTTTATTTCGTGGAAACCTCAAATCCTTGCTTATTTGATGCAAATGACAACACTATGGCAATCTGGTTCTTCGGAAGTTGTAATCATTTAAAAGTAATGTACCAAAATTCATTGTTTTCTTTTTTACTTAATGGCGTCCAAAATCGACCATTTTGATTTCAAAATTTTATGCTTTCTATGACATTCGCGCCATCATTTACGAAAAAACCTATATACTTTTGGTGAAATTGGACACCATGCCGGGTACAGATATAAAATTATAAAATAAATAACAAATAAGTAAATATTATTTTTATTAAATGAATATAAGTAATAAAGTAACAATCAAAGATACCTAATTTGCCTCACATTTTTGTTGTACATCTTAATAAAATTACATAAGATGTACAAACCATTTAACAAAGAGTTAAATACGAATGCTAGGCTATTTATTAGATAAATAAAAAGATTTATTTAAAATATTTCGGGTAGTTATATTTTTGTCGTTAAATTGCTTAAAATATTTTTATATATAAATAATATTAAAACAATATATATAATGTATTTAAATATATCTTTAATATTAACTATGTATTCTTTATTTTGGTGGCTGAATCATTTTCTAATATAGAAAATGAAGCAATTGTCAAAATATTTATTTAAATCCTTTAGTGTACAAAACAAAATGTACAAATATTATCTATGGTTTAGATTTATATAATTTATCTAAATAACATATTATCTAATAATATGAAGTGTAGAAGTAAAATGCAATATGTTTTGGTATAAAAGTGTTCCTGAAAATGTATCGAATAGTATATACTGGATAATGTTTTACTTTATTGGAATTACCAGATAATGTTTATATAAGAAAAAAAATGTGCGATTGATAACTGCACCCTACATTAAGGCTTTATTTTAGTTGATAAATGACAAAAAAAGGAAATTTCATTTATATATAAAACATTTTCCAATATTTTTGAATAATTAAAAAATCTATTTACCCACAGATGTAATATAAGTCTGGCTTTATTGTACTTTTTCTTAGATTATTTTACTTCTTATCGATATTCCTTAAACATTTTGAAACTTTTTCAGATTATCTACATCACTCTTAACTTTTACACTTCATATCTAGTAGCAAGGAATCGTTACGTCTGTACATGTCGTTTGTGAAACAAATCGAGCGCTTGCCATTGTTTTGTATGTAGGAGGATGTGAGGCCGCCTGGCCCTCATGTGTTCTACTGCTTCTTGTGGGGACCAGCCGTTCCTCTGGGAAATTAAGTTATTTGACTTATTAATATAGGTTTAAAGGTTATTTAACTTTTATGTATATATTATTTTAAAATATACACACATAGTTCGAGTTCCTTGATGGTTCTTTTCAGTGCATTTCAAACCGTTGATAGCTTCCCATTAATTGAAATACATTTTTTTTATTGACGATTCAAAAGTGCTCGTGAGAGCTTAGTGGAATAAAGTATATCTTGATTTTCATTTTCTAAAGAATCAAGTATATAAAAAATTGCAAAGATGCAATCATTTTTCTTATGAATCAGATTCAAATTCGTAACTATTTGCGACGTATCTGTTACTAGGTAACAGAGATGTCTTAGAGCTCTCGATGTAATTCTCGCCCAACAGTGCCTCACTCACCATCATAAGGTAGCAGCCGACGAGGGTGGCGCTGCGCGTGCGGCCAGCCTTGCAGTGCACGTACACGCGGCCCTGCTGCTCGGCGGGCTTGCTGTCTGCGGGCAGGAAGCTGGGAAAGATATTAATGCTGAAATTAAACGTGTCTTATTTACATAATGACGTGAAAAATGACGAGCATTTTTGTGTAGTGGTAACGAATGTAGCTTTAACCCCGACGGTTGTAAGTTCGATCCCTGTTCAGGTAGATATTTAAAAAAAAGTACGTAAATGTCCCACTGCTGGGTAAAATCTCCGATTAAGGAGAAGGTTTACAGCTTAATCCATCACGCTGTTCCACTGCGGGGCGGATTTAAATGTGTCAAAACTTCTTCCGGCACATGCAGGTTTCCTCACGATGTTTGCTTCACCGCCGAGCACGAGGTAAATAAGGCCATTTCGGCTCGACAGATATTTGTATTTGTTTAAATATTTGTTCGTAGATCTGGATGTTTGTCCTTGTGAGTCCCCACCGAGCCACGGAGAGCACGGCAACTGCCGGTCTCGGTTGTTGACATTATTCTAGTCTAAATGGTTATTGGCTTGCCCTCACGGGGAAAAATTAGTATTTGCCAAATCTGGACTGGACTAATAAGCACTAACGTAGGATAAATGCTAGGTAGATGATGATGACATGACAATTGAAAGTAATTTTAGTTGATATGAAATTCGCTGCAAATTTATACATTGTATTTTTTAACTGTGCGTGGATTCCCAAATTTGAAACTAATGGTAAGTAAAGTACTTCTAGGTACTTACTTGTAGGTTCTAAATTCCTAGTAAATGTTTTTTTAATGTTAACAACTTCAGAATTCCGTCATTTCTTAACCAAATTATTTTTTTTATTCGTAAGTGTAAACTTCCAGATTTGCTTTTGAAGTATTATTCTAAACAAAACATGATAAAAACTATATTTTTATAACAAATAGCTAATGATATACATAATTAACAATTAATTTCTACTTTTTAAAAATTTATAACTTACCGATTAATGAATCGTACACCCTCATACAGTTTGTCCTGGTCGGGAGCTTCGAAGATGTCAGTGGTGGCCAGCTGGAGGAACTCCACGCCGTGTTCGCGCCATTTCTGTGAATTTATTTCGTTTTTTTTTTACCATACAAGCAGAGGCGTAACTATATCTGAGGCCAGTGGCAAATTCTTTGGACGGGGCCTCCACGTAAAAATCGTCACGTTATAAGCTAATTGTAATGAACCACTTAAGAAGTTACCCAAAACTATTAATAATATTGTGTGTTTTTTAAATATCTGATAAGTTTTATTTTCAAGAGCATAGGATTATACCCATTTATAATTAAATAAGAATTTACTTTTAATAAGATTTTTATTAATAAATTTCTTCTCGGACGGGGCCCTTTCGGGTCAGGGGCCCGTGGCTTTTTGCCTGCCCTGCCAGCCTATAGTTACGTCCCTGCATACAAGGCTCTTTCTAGAAAGGGGACTGACATACTTATTCCAGTTATTTTGATTTTAAATATGTACATACTACTAAACTGTTTTTAATGAAACTACGAAAACTATCTGAAAGTACACGATATATTTACTTATAGGGTATTCAAACAAAAAAGAAGAATTATTCTAATCGGCGACTTTTTGAAAGTCGGTTATAATAATTAATAAGAAGCTAAAAATACCCAAAATATATATATATCCTTTAAGTATAACCGACAATAATAATTTTAGTAAAAATAATCTTACAATGAAATGAATAAACAATTTTTCGTTATACAAAAGTAAATTTAATTTTAATTATATTTTCAATTGCAAGATAACAGGATACTTTGAATTGTCATAGTTTTTGTTCCATTTCACGATAATTGTTATGTTTTTATTGTATTGTTACTTATATTAATTATAATTGTGCAATTATTATATAATTATAATGAAAAAATTGTATATTTCATTAATGTAATGGTTTATCGTTTTTACGAGTTCTGAATTATAATGAATTTTATTTTAATTTATGACTTGATATATTTTAATAAATATATAGAATACTAGGTGCCCAAGACTAGACTTAACTTCACTGCTTCGCTGCTCTGAGTCTAGCCTATAACCTTCCTCAATAAACGGCTATCTAACGTAAAAATAGTTTTTAAAATAGTTTCAGAGAAAACCTTCCCTTACATACAGACTTACAAACAAATTTTACCACTTTATAATATTAGTATATACAGTATATATAATGTGATAAATTATAACTAAAAGAACATTTATTCATTTACAGATAAATAAATCAATAAACGCATTACACTCAATGACCCTCTTTAGAGTCTTATGATCCTGTGTCGGGGGTCTAGAAACATACACAACACAAACACCCAGACCACGACCAAAACCCGTATAGCCTTCTTATGGTTTCTTGTGTCAATTAATTTAATTTGGAGAAAATGGCGTCTAAAGATGCTACTTGATTTCTAATCAAATCAAAATCAAATCAATTCAAACAGAAGAAGAAGAAGTATGTATCCATCTTTTCTTATCTTTATTGATATAAGGTATAATGAATTAAATGCAGATTGATCAATTTAATATATTATGTAATAAAAAGTTTTTCAAATATTTAAAATGATGTAATTGCAAAATATGGAACGCACTTGGAAATCGAAACAATAAATTAAGAAACTTTTTTCCGTACTTATTTAGTCTGTATGTAATGATTTTTTTTTATAATGATAAATATGTGATGCAGTATCAAAATACATCAATATATCCGAATTAGACTTTTTATGGGTTGACACATTATTGCTTATCAGTATCCAATTATAGTTCTTAAGTAACAGATTAGCTGAGGTACATCAGCCGATATTCTTCTTACATGTCTTATAAATATATTAGTATTCATTCAAAAGAAAGAACATAACAAAACGTTGCATATGTTTGATGTAGAATTATGATATGCAACACGCGTCAAGAGTTTTTAAAATAGAATAGGCAACAGTCACATGACAAAAATACACATCACACACGGATAATTCTTGTAAAGATTCAAGTCCCTATTTTTATTCAAATGTTTCTCATTCTCATTGAGAAGACTTGATTGTTCTCAAAGGTTTTGATCTAACCTTCAGATTATGGCAAGGTTAAGGATTTCTCTTCCTTTATTTGAACCCCTTTATTTGAACATAGAATATTTTTTGTCACAAAAATGAACCTTGAAGGGAATGAAAGAAGACAAAAGTTACAATTAAATAAAGTCGGGGACCAATTAACTAAACACAGCTAATAACTAATGTACTTAATGTTTTCCAATGTTTGTCATTAAAGGAAAATGAAAATCAATTGATTTAACAGCTGACTAATAACTGTTTTGTAAAGGAACTAGTTGTGACGTCACTGATGAACATGAATATGTACGTCAGCGTAAACGTCATATGTTCTTTTATATTTTTCATTGACATAAAAAAGAAGGAGGTTCTCAATTCGCTTAATCGATAGCCATTGATTCCATACAAATTTCATTAAAAGCGATTCAGTTGTCGGTTTTGAAATCAAAATGTCTGGAATAAATGGACGCTGATAAGCAATACTGTGTCAAGACACACAGTCTTCATTTTGAGAAAATGGCGTCTAAATATGTCAAACCTATTCTTAACAAATATGCTTGAAGAAGTATATTTCCATTTTTTCTTTTATTTTTTGATAAAAGGTATGATAAATTAAAATCAGACTGATATATTGAATATATTATCTAATAAAAAGTTTTCCAAATGTTTGAGATTATTGTATAAATTGCAAAATATGTATCGCACTTGAAATTCGAACCAATTAATTAAGAAACTTTTTTTCGTACTTATTTAGTTTATATGACTTAAATTTTTTAATAATGTTAAATAGGTGATGCAGTATCAAAATACATCAATATCTCCAAATTTGATTTTTTGCGGGTTGACACATTATTGCTTATCAGCGTCCAAATATGACATCCAAGTATATGAAAAAACGTAAGGAGTTCCCTCCTCCAGACTTCAAAGGTCTTTTAAGAAGACTTGTACGAAAAAAACATACAGCAAAATATATATAATGTTCTAAATGAGCCACAGATATAAAATTAGTAATTAGTTATGGGTCACTAAGACACATTTATTTGGATGATAATTTGTTTGAATTTTTTTTTAATTTTTATGTTACGAAGGCTTTGATTTAATTTAGGAAACTAAAAGCTAATTATGATAGTTAAAAAAAGGGGTTTTAGTACAGAAATTATTAAATCAAGTAGCATTTTATGGTAAAAACAGTTAGTAATAGTGCTGTTGAATTAAATGAAAAAGCATTTTGGAGTCTAATTGTGACTTTGTGGATTATAGCGTAAAATTCTGGTATAGATTGCCATAAAAAAACAAACTAGAAATTATAAAAAATAATAGAATTTTCTCTCCATTTTGATTTACAAAATTAAAACCAACCTAAATTAGGGATGGACCCATCATTCATTCTAATTTAAAAAAATCTTAAAATTGGTTAACAATTAGTGCACCACATCATGTACCATACAAAAAACTAAAGGTATAAAATGAAACTTCTCCTATTTTTTTAATTGTTTAAATATAAACAGGCCACAGCCTAGTGATGAGCGTGTCTCTAAATTGTCTTACATCATTACATGACACATAGTTTTGCACTATGCGCTCGCTCCATGTGATAATTGTAAAAACAACTTGTATATAGGTTTCTTAGAAAAGACAATTTGTTTATTGTGATTACAGTGCACTTCATAATATAGAAATTTTAACCAAGTTTAAAAAAGGAACTTGAAATAAAGATTTGAGGTATCTGTAAATTTTTTTAAAATAATACAATTTTTTCACTTGAACATTAATGAGATTATGAAGATGTAACTTGTGCAATTTTTATTGTACAAGTCCAGTGAAACTAAATAAATGAAATATAAAAAAAATGTAAATTAAAATATTTATTCTAAACAAGTGATTATATATGTATAGATTGTTAGAAAAAAAATCTGGATCAGATAAGCTTTTTAAATATATATCAAAATGCTGGTCCTAATTTAACATGTCGCTGAGTTAAGGTGATCTTTGAACCCCATTCATTGCAGTTATAATATTTAAGGTCATATTATTTTTTCTAAAGTTTATAAAATTTCTTTAGCAATCTATTAATGAATCTATTTTAAATAGATTTGAATGAATATAAATGATAATTGATAATGTTGTAAATTATTGTAAGTATTGTAAGTATCTAAATGTTTAAAAACAAAATTATATTTTTTTTGTTAAATAATGGGAAAAATTAATAATTATGTTATATAAATAGGTTTATTGCTTTTACTTAATATCAATAATATTTTACTCACCTCAGCATCATTAGAGAATATCTTCAATTCGTAAGTCTCATTCATAGATACAACTCCTTTAATATTTTCTTCTTCTATTAACTGGAATGATAATATTAAAAACATATATGTAATCATTACAACAGATTTCAATAAGAATTTTTTAAAGTATTTTGTGTTCGATGAAATAATATAGCTTTAAATTTATATTACAATTTAATATATATTTCATATTTAATTTTTTTATTGCAATATAATTTATGCAGTTTAGTAAACATTTTATATTGTAATTTGACTATTGCTAAAAAGTAAGTTATATATAATAAATTTATTTGAGTTTTTTATAACACTAAGTTTTAATAAAAATAAAATAAGGTTTGAGTCATCATGTACATAAATTAGGTTCAAAATCAGTAAATATAACCTAAGTTTCAAAACTTCTAATCCTACATAAAATACCTGTTTGGTCATTCCTTGAAACGGCAGGGCTCCCAGGATAACAGTGTCGTCCATTCTGTCATACCACCGCCTGCTGGTCACCTTCTCCATCAGGACATTGTACAGCAGAGTGGGGTAGAAAGTGACCCGAGCAAACATCGCTGTGGCCTGCCAATTTACAGTTATGTTAAACACGTATACTCTGCACGGACATCGCACACCGAAAACACTGGTCTAGTATGCATTACCATGGTGAAAGCTGGTGACTCGTCTTTGTGGTGGGGAGGATTTTAAAATTCAAGCCGCATCCCGTTATGAGATTTCTTGTTGTGACAGTGTATGTCAAAAGTATAGTGTCACTTTGATTACGGCAGTTCCGTTCAGAAACTTATTTAAAAAGTCATATATGTTTTATTATTAAAATATTATCAAAGAAGATTCACTGTTTGATATTATTCGTTCTTAAATATAAAATAGACAGTATGTTAATAGTTCTATTTCATGAATTAAGTTCTTCGGTTAAATTAATACCTCCTTACATTATTTTATAGCAATATTTAGTAGAGATGTAGTTTCTACTATAATCAGTTAGGAGCAACGAGAAGACGATTATAAAACTGAATTTATGATCGTTATCTGAATTCATTTAGTTATGCTTATACCCATTTATTATTTAATTATGAATATAATTACTTTTTGTTCTACCGACGTATTTAAGGATGCTTAATCAGGCCCTTATCGCACTGGACACTAGGCAAATGCTCAGGAACCTGCAATCAATGTGGGCCCCATGGTTTCTGCCAAATCAACAAGTGGTAATGATGACTTGGCCTCTCTTAAAATTAAAAGGGTACCTAATAATTCAATATAGATTTTCTGTGAATATTTGATGAATGGTGTTATATGTAGATTTTCTATAAATATATGTGTATTTATCTATAAATTCAACGTGACATTAAAGAAATAAAACTAACAGTTGAATAAGTCTAAAAGTTTGTCTATTAACTTTTTATATCCATTTTAACAAAAAAGTTCTCTGTTAAATTCATACGGGGCTCCATTATATTAATGCCGTGTCTCAATTTCAATTGTGCACGAGGATCTTTAACACGTTAAAGATTCTCGTGCAAAATTGAAATTAAGACATGGCAGAGAGCCCGCCAAGTTTGCGTAAAAGTAATGAGACGACACACCCATCTATATGTCGTTGTTGGAATGCTTAAGGCGGAACAAAAAACAAAGATACTTATCTTTTTGTCTCTATTGTTATTTATTATTATTGTTTATGTGTCTTTACAATAAATGTATTGAAATTGAAATGTTGCCACGGATTGTTGCTGTCACATTAGCACACACAACGACATGTTTACCCTCGCCTCATATAGCGAATATGATTTAGGCGAGGATACACGTAAAAGATACTTCATTTGGACGAGAAATTTAACAAAAACCAAAGTACAAATAATCTTTAAATTGTATAGGTAAGTAACGCACGCGCGCTGCTTTCCGACTTACATAGGTCCGAGGAAATGCGAGCGTAAGGCGAGAATTACACTTTTAAGTTTTATTCTCAGACTTTTATAAAGATTTACATCTAAAAGAATTGTCTGTCGGTGCCTTATTTTTAACATCGTTTGTAACTACTTACTACGTATTTGTTACTAGGTTTCAAAGTTGTTTTATATCGCGAGTAAAACTTACGAATGTAGTTTCTCGCCTCAAAAGGCTGTCATGTCAAATCCTCGTCTGCTATCTAGCATTCATTCCATCTTTTTTTATCAGTGTTTGTTTACTATAATAGTCCGGATTTCAGTGGTTACTAATTTTGATTCAACACATTTGATTGGTAGTTTAACTTGTAGATTCATGATCAATTTTAGTAATTTATTTAGCTTTTATCATAGATAATACCTTGGAATTTTTATTAAATTTATTTAAAAAAAAAGGAAATAAATAAAACAAAGGGAAAATCTATCATATCGCACTCGTAGTATCGAAGTGTTCGATTTCAATAATTAATTTTTTTGGACACAATACGCGAATACATAACGTTTGTAGTAGCACTTTATTTTTTTCTGTTTTTGGGTACGGAACCCTAAAACTGTTTTATCGGTATTTTGGCCATTAATGTTGACAGAATAGTTATTCATTCTTTTTAAAATCACAGATTATGAACTACAGAACTATGTGTTTTAATTACCAATTTAGTTGACTCGTTTCACACAGATTTTGAGTTATCGTAACCACATCGTAAATGATGAGTACGGATTCATATCGCTAGCAACGACTATCACCGATTTTTCGAGGGAAAATTGTTAACCATAAAATTCTAAAATGAAATTCTGAAGTGAGTATGTACATACACATATCTATTGCTATGAAGTGTGACAGTGATTGCTATGAAACATTTATGATAACATCCGCAACTAATAGCTACACTTACTTTCTGAGGCGTTGGGTGAAGTTCCACAAGAACAGATTCCCAGAGAGAGAGTTTTAAGGCCCAATCTCTTTTCTATCCGTCTCTTACACCCTTCCTTTCCCTATGCGATTTCTTTTTAAAGCCGGCGAGATATTTGTAGCTCATCTGTTGCTGCAAATTTTATGGGCGACAGTGATATCGCCAGTTCGTTTCCCGGCCATACTCGTAAAGGAAATACGAAATTTTGTCTTACAATCTTTGACATTAAAAGTACGTTATATACATATATAATTTTACTTATCAGTTTTATGTCATATATACCAAATAAGAGTCTGCTTAGAACATAAAATACAATAATTTTTAACTCCTAACATAAATAGTCATATATTAATATTGCTGATTTGGATAATAACTTATTTTAAAGCATAAAATTGTATTTTATTTTTAATGCGTATGAAAAAACAATTTCGACTGAGGCATCTAAACGTTTCATGCTAGTGATGGATGTTAAAACGAATGATTTTTGAATTCTAAATAATTCCTATATTTATATATATTTTTTTGGATTTAATTCAAACAAAACATTTTTATACAACGGAAAACAACACGTAAATATTTCCATCTCACACAACATCTAATTTTAACTCCTTCACATAGTTCACCTTGTGAGTAATAATATCCTCCATTATTAATTCGCTGCCCATGGCGGGCTTCTTTCAAAAATTGAAAGAGATATCATCGGCATGATGTATCGACGCCATTTGTAACGCGGCGGGGAGCGCGCACCGGACGACATTCGGAATTCAAAATTAAATTAAAACGCGGTAAAAACAACGTGTTCCCGCTCGTTGAATGGAACGTATTCAAATTCGTGGTAGATTCGATCTGCGCTAATTTGTCTATGACTCAAACGTTCGTTCTGTGTTTCTGTTTGGTAGATAATTTGTTTTTTTTGTTAAATATTTGGAGAAAAATATAAAAGCTCATGATGGTATTGTCTGGTTTCGTTTTTTTTAAGTTGCAAACAAATCAAATAAGAAATGATTACTTCATACGTATATATCTTGTTTTGAAGTTATCTGTTATCGGTAAACAAATTATGGGAATTATTTTTTATATGCTTATAATTTAGGTCAGTGGTTCCAAATTGGTTTTCCCTACGAACAAATCCAAGAAGGATCTCAAACGCTGGCAATCGTCTCGCAGGAATGAACAATTTTTTTTTACTAATTTCATTATCACATTCACTTGATACCCCTGAGGATACGTGTATCACTAAACCGCTGATTAAGATAACTAAAGAACTCCAACCTTATATTTCTTACGATACTAGATATAAGAAACATTGAAATCTGACTTAGGTAAATATTATTTTTAATTTGTAAAAGTAATAAAAGTAAAATTGTAAAAGTATTTCTAACAAATACTATAATTATATACCTCAATTTGAATACAGTCGTTACTCAAATATGAACATAACTTACTTAAATGTAACTTTTTATCCCTTAGCAGCCGATCGATACGGAATCCCGGCACAGAACGCATTAAGTCGAGATACGGTGAATCATCTGTCATCATTAATGCCACAGCATCCTAATAAGTTTGCTACAATAAATAAAAAGGAAGAATATCAAAGAGTTGCGCCCCGTTTAATGGTCGTAATTGTGGCCAAATGAAATATGGCATCGGTCGATACGGACTCTCTGTCGTGGGTGTCTCACCGCCTTAATATCGACGTTTACACGCTATAAATATTTTAAATGATTATCTTAATGCGCCACTCGAAGTCGTCATTTACACGGCGTCGACGCGGGACCGTGGCGAGCGAGGGCAGTTAAAACATTCGCACCCCATCGCGAAATCACCGCTAAAATAAACGCGCTTTCATCACCTCTCTCATAAATAGTGGAGCATCGCTGTATCAGCGTGCTCGGGTTAAATCTGGCCGTATTATGCGCGCCCTGTCGAACATCAGACGCTTATTTGTGTCCAAAAAGCGCTCGGAAGACTTAAAGCCCTCTCGCTTGATGTATGGCGGCGACACGCGAACGCCGACCTTTATATTCAAATTGGGCCGTATTCAAATGCGCCCGTTGCCCGTTGTCTATGCGCCGGTTGACAATTTGCGGGCATTTCGAAAAAGGAACGCCCGAACATCATATCATTCGGATTTTGCTTTTTGGCGCGCCGATACGCATCTGGCTCCCGGAGAACGTTCGGAGTCATGTCCGAAGCCGTGGTTTTATTTTAGCTCGATTGTGTCCGGAGGAGATATAGTTTCGAGATGGGAAGATATTTGACGTGAGGGACTGATAAAGTTAGTGTTTTGCGGCGGTCGAGACGTTAACGAGCAGTTGAGTAATGAGACGCGCCATTGTAGTTTGAACAATGGGTGCTTCCGATCGGCTATTGTTTCTATTATTGAAAATGATACGAGGCGTTGCTGGGCCGCGCCACCTGTCCTCAATAAAACATGCCTTATAGGACATCGTTACCGTACCTAAAGGTCGACTAGCGTTATAAGTTACGACATTTTATTTTTTAAACAATTAGGTGTTTTCATTATATAATAAATTGTCATTAGCAGCGAGGCCATTTAAACTAAGTATTACCATGGTATAAACGAAATGGATAAGCAGTTTTTTGCTACATACATATACTAGTGTTCGATATAATTAAGCAGGTTGCAAATTTCCGGGCCGAAAGTTGATGCAAATCACAAGGAGATGCGTCGGGCGGCATCTGCATACAATGCTGCAACGCTCCAGTTTGCCGTAATTTACTGCTGCCCGGCCGCGCTTAGATGTCGTCGGAAGATAGCCAGCGCATACCTAATTTAAAAAAGTTAAGTATATTTTTTATCTGTGCAAAAAAGGTTGGTTTAGTAAGGGACTCTACGTTATGCAATAATGGCTTGTTGACCGTGCACAGAGGTCGGATTTAAATTGAGGAAAATTGCCTAAACCCATGTTTTTTTTAATATAATGTTTTAGACTATTCCATAAAAGGAAATTGTTTAACCTTTACCCTTTTTTTGAGCTTCGTCTACCATTGAGGATGACATGACATTTTGACATTAAATGACAATTAAAATGACAATGGACATAAAACTTAGACCACTCGTCAAATTTGCCACTATTTATATACACTTTTAAACATAGAGCAACTATTTACTTTAATACTTTGATTATTTTTTTTTTTTATAAACGCATCGTTTTCAGTTGAGCTAATTTTAGAAAATTTTTACACATTAGTTCGCCAATTACAGTAAACATAACCAGCTTATAAAGAAATGTCATTTATCAACTTTCATGGAACAGATAAAAAATGTGTCAATGTTGAGTCTATTCGATTTATGAATATTAAAATCGAACTTGCTAGGTGGGATTTCCCCATTAATCGTCATCAAAATAAACGTCAACATTATATCATTAATATGCAAATTGTATTGAAATTGAATAATAACGTAAATTTTATTGAGTTTTAAATGTTTAATCAATGTTAAAATCAAATATACTAATTTATTCATGAGGCCATCTATCAGTTGTATACAGGGTTATTGGAAAAGTCATATTTAAATTACAGTTAATTACTTTATTTTTTAATGAAAAAAAGTCAGTCGTTGCCTTATCTTGTTAAAGTGACTAAAATGTTAAATTTTGCTAAACTGTTGAAAACATTTTAATTACAAAAAATCTATACATAATATATGTATATAATTACTTGTCATGACTGACCGATTTATCAACGCAGAGCCTAAACCTCTGAGGTAACAAACTTAAAAATTCGGCAGTTTTATATTGCACTTTTTATATTGCAAGCATCCACCAAGAGAGGATTTTTGGAAATGCATCTCCTATGCTTGAACATGAAAATAAATGCACTTGTAATACACATCACTAAAAGCGGAAATTAAGGGTAGTAAGTGTAAGTACGTATGTAAACCGAGAGAAGCCGGGCAGCACGCTGGTATACATATATATTAGCTTTTGTTCGCGGCTTCGTTCGGTATCTAGAATAATATACATTTCAAATGGTAACCACTAAATAATTTTTAAAAAATAAAATACAGTCTCTTTATTATATTGGTATAGGAATATAGATGAGTAATCTATACTGAATATTATAAAGCTGAAGAGTTTGTTTGTTTGACTGCGTTAATCTCAGGAACTACTGGTTCAATTTACAAATTCATTTTGTGTTAGATAGTTTATTTATTGAGAAAGGCTTTAGGCTATATTACATCATTCTACGACTCATAGGAGCGAAGCAAGAACCATAAACGCAAGTGAAACCGCAAGGGACAGCCATTTTAATAAATAAAAATGAGAGATAAGAAAATTGGTTTCTGTGAACGCCTGTATAATGCTCATCTACCTAGGATTTTTCCGCGATTATACCAAGGTCTGCTCTATTCTAGTCCAGATATTGACAAGTTACTGATCTTTGAACGCCTGTATAATGTTTTAAATATTAGTTAATAATAAAGTTTGCAGATGTTTGTATTTGCAAGTAAGTTACAGGTGTACAATTTAAAGCATAAATGTATAATGTATATGGTTGGTAAAAACATCTGCTTTTTTGTATATTCGGTCATCGATCTTAATGTTATTTATCAGCCTTACAAAGAAATCAACGTGTGTTGAAAAATATTATGTTATCTACGTATCTAAGAGTAATCGAATATATATAATAACTAAAACTTAATATAATGACTTTAAAAGTAGCCTAAGCTCCGATGACATACTCATCATTATCTACATAGCTTTTTTGTCATTTATACCAGGGTCTGCTTTATTTTCTAGTCCAGATATTGACGAGTTACTGATTTTTACACAGAGCGACTGCCATCTGACCTCCGCAACCCCTGAGGGCAAGCCAGTAACCATTTAGACTAGAATAATTTCCCTACTACGAGTAACGATCATTATCAGGTGATTGTGATAACAACCGGTATCGACAGCTTTAAGTGCTCTCCGAGGCACGGTGGGGAGACCCACAAGGACAAACACCCAGACCTAGGAACAAATATTTATACAACTATAAATATCTGCCCCGAGCAGGGTTCAAACCCGCAACCGTCGGCGTTAGAAGTACATTCAGCACCACTACACCAGAGCGGTCCGCCAGAGATACTCCGATGACATACTATTTAAAGTTATTTTTATTTAAAAACCAAATAACTGAATCGATTTTGATGACATTTCAATGCCAGCAATCTGAAAGAATACCCATTTAAATAAATAAAAAAATCGAAATTGGTGTTCTGAGGTAAACTTTCTTTTGTGAACTCGGTTTAAAATCAATGTTTGTTCGTTCGTATGTCATGCCGTTTTACTAATTGCGATATCTAGCGCAAAATTATTTTTTAAATCGAATCAGTAGTTACAGAGATTACTCCTGGATACAAACTATTTAAATTTACAAATAAATACATTTTTGTAATATTGGTATAGATTAACGGGGTCGAGCTACGAAGCCAAGATATTGGTAATAAGAAATGCTTCTAACGACTTTGTTGAGATCACTGTGCTGATTTTTGTACTGGCAATTAAATGAATATTTTGTTTTTTGTTTTTTTTAATGAAAAAAGTGAGAAGATGCGTAGTAAGTAGGTGGGTTACTAGATGATGATCATCTACAACTTCATATAGGTTATACATGTGTTGTAAAGTTACTTGAAAAATACTTGAGGTGAGCCTAGCTGCAGCCTACTGAGTACAGCTTCTGCAAGGGCTGGCATGGCCGAGCAGTACCTCCCTCTCACAGCAGATCGGCGTGGTCTAGCTAATAGAAGTGTTTCGTACGGTGAGACTGCCGGCCTAATGCTTTTGCCTTTCCTGACTTTATGTTATTTTCCTCACTATTTTTTAAGCTGGCAACATATTTAGGGCTTCTCTGGTGCTGGAAATGTCCACGAGCGGCGATGATCACTTAACATCAAGAAATTTTAAGTAAGAAATGGTGTAGGTAAGTATTTTGGATAAACGAAATTTAGACAGAAAAAATTCCAGTGAATGAATCAAATAAATTTTGATATAAATCCTCTGTATATATAGATAGGACTTTAGAGTAGGACTCAGACTATTCTTTGTCGCGTAAATAATGCTTGATGAAGGTGAAAGCGGTATAAACGTTTATATAGACTACTCTTATAATCAAAACATTAAGATATATAGAATAATATTTCTATAAAGAGCTAAAATTAATTTGTAGGCGATAATCTCAGAAACTACTGACTCGATTCGATAAATTCTTCTTGTGTTACAAAGCCCGTTTATTGAGAAAGGTTAGAGGCTGTATTACGGCGCGCTACGACTCATAATAGCGAAGGATCAAGCAGCAAACATAAACGCGAGTGAAACTGCGAGGGGCAGATAGTACAGGATAAATGTACGAGAAATAAGATTACAATTTTGAGGATGCGTTAACGCTGAGACACATTTTGTTACAAGAGAAAGAAGAAAGTTAAGAAATTATAGAGAGAAAAACAGCAACATATTTTTAAGAAGGTTTTGTTCTCTAATATATACATATGTACATATATACGGCGTGCATTTTTTTAATGAAGTTCTTGACACAGAACCTTGACAGTTTAGAAAAGTAGTTATTATTAGAAACAGGTAAATAAATGACATGGGCGTACTCGTGGTGAGTCTCGTTTAAATAAAGCCCTTTTTTATCGGTCCTTGACCACCAATTACGGTGCTCGGAACGCCCTCAACTGACAAATTGCAGTGCACTGCGCGCCCTTTGCGCAACATGGCCGACCGCTTCGGAATTTAAAATTAACAGTTATTTTTTTGCATATAATGTTTCTTTAATTAACGGGTTATCGTTAAATGTTTTTACCACATTGCCCAAAAGAAGGTGTATTTATAGCGATTTGTAAACTTTAATGGAAGTATCTACTTAAATTCTATTACTATTATAACTGCGAAGTTTGTGACAAACGTCTGATGGGTTAAAGTTTGTTACTCTTCGACGCAAAAATTAACGAACAGATTTTAAATAAACTTTGCAATAATCATTAAGCAATATAAATATGAATAGTACAAAACGCTCAAGTTTAAAATATACAATATAGCTTACTAATGAGATTAACATATAAAGCAATTCTTTTTGCGAAACCGCAGGCAAAATCTAATCATTCATAAATTCCGATTCCGTACGTATGTACGTAAAAAATATTTATTAAATATTTATATTATCTTCACTGTGGTAGTGCCTAGCTGTGGCCCACTGTCTTCAGCTCGTATACTGGCAATTTCGACCGGAATCACTCATAGAGAAGATCGGCGTGAGTTAGCTAATATAGCTGCGCTTCTTACGGTGAGTGAGAGAGACGTGAACCTAATATTCCCCATTCCTTTCCTCATTTCCTATTCATTCCTTAATCCTTTTAAAGTTGGCAACGCATTCTTGGCTTCTCTGGTGCTGCAAATGTCCATTCAGTTAACATCAGATGTCTGTCTGCTCGTTTGCTAGTTTTTTATTTAAAAAAAAAACACGTATGTATGTAGTTACTCGAAAACTAATAAACCTAAAGATAGAATGTTGATTTTTTGTTTCTAGAATAGTTGTAACATCTAGCTGTTCACAGGCTTACAACAGTAATGTAATATATTAACCCGATTAGTTTTAAAGTAACCAAGAAACTGTCTAACAAACCGTTTCATTCTAAATAAATAACGAAATTTAAACAATGAATTGCATAGAATTGAAGTGTTTTTTTTAAATATATTTTTCAAGCTATTCGTTTGTAATAATTATAAACATATGTAGCAATAGAATTGCTAAGTTAAATGAAATTTGACTGACGTTGAGCGTTTTCTGTTTTGCTTTTCACAGATTATAGTAGAGTAAAACTCCTTTTAGCAGGTTATCTGCTTTTTTTTATAAATATGTGTTTTAAGTCGTGCTTACACAGTAAACATACCTAAAATGTTTAAGTATTGAAATTTGAATTGATATTGAATATTGAAATTATATTATGTAGTTATAGATACATATGTTATAAGCTCAGTCGCTCATGGTTGTGGTAACGTCGTCCAAAGTCGGCATTTTGGGCCGACTTTGGACGACGTTATTTAGCAACCCGATAGCGACTGAATACGACGGGTTTTGGTCCACAAGACAATAGACGAATTTGTCAAAGTTGGAAATACGTACAAACTTTTAACGTAAAATAGTATGAACGCAATCTATAGTTATATAATACTATTAATGTTAACCAATTTTACTTAAACACAATCAAATCTAATATTCTAAATGCAAAGCTTTTTGTGTGTCTGTTACGTTTTCATGGCAATAGCCATGAAACAATTCAATGAAATAAGTGTCAAGATAGCCTATAATATAATACTTTGATTCTAGGAAATTAAGAAAAGTATATATAAGTATATATAGTAAGTAAAAAATCAAGTTTTAAGGGTGTGAAATATTGTTTACTATTGTCGTCTTATGGGTTATATTTTCAAGGTGAGAATTACGCTTTTGTTTTGCTCATAGACTTTCATATTTACATTATTTGTATCATTGCTTTTACACCTGAAAGAACCGTTACTGCCTTATTTTTCACTTACAGTTTTCGTAAGGATACCTTGGTAACTGTTATTAGGTTACAGAGTTGTTTTATATTTCTTTTATTTATATTTTTTTCTACCTTCCTTTTTTTATATTGTTAACGAGATCAAAACTTATAAATACACTCCCGCTACGAACTTACTACCTAGTGATCAAGTAATTGTCCCATTTACAACTCAATTTAATATTTATGCCACGTAAAACATTTTTGCACAATATATTTTTAACAATGTTGTCAAATAGTCGCAAATTCAAGATAACAATTAAAAAGAATAATGGCGGCGTCGACGCAGGTGCGTGCAAGCTGCGCGCGCGCTTACATTCGATATTTAAAACATATTTTCGCTTTTTAAATTTCGAACCTTATATATTTGTGTTACAGATTAAATTGTAGTGAATATTTCGTCCGCGCTACCGTGTGGGGGTGCGTATGATATGATAAAATACCTACTGCGTTATAATGAAATGGTGTTGTTTTGTTGCTGTAATGCTTTAAATGTTTATTATGCATTTGCGGGTAGTTTAGTTTTGCATTTACATGCCCCTACCTAAATACGCATGGGGTATACATAGATAATTAGATTTATTTTAATTTGCATATTCATAAAATTATTAACCTTTAATTTAGTTGAATGAAACTTAAAAAGAAATAAAAAAATAATTAAAAATTAAATGCCTCAATAAGATTATTATAGCGTAATAAACCTACCCTAATAAAATATTAATATCTATTAATCAAAAATGTTAAGATAAAATTCTTGATTACATTTATTACTTAACAAAATTTCAATTTAATTCATAGCTTATAATGTAGAACACGATTCATAGGTCGATCGTTAAAAAAACTATAAACGTTAGTATAACGAGCACTTTACAACCGTAGAGCGATCAAGCCGTCACTTTTGGCATTTCTACGACTATTTTTATAGTTACAACCCCATAGTTAATCGTATAAAAATTTAATTAAGCAGTAAAATTTGATAATTATAATGATTTAAGCGATAATTAATTGTATGAACCGAGATGGCCCAGTGGTTTGAACACGTCGATCTCAACGGATGATCGCGACTAGCTCCGCTGAATTTTCAAGTGCTAAATTTGTGTTTAAATTTATCTCGAGCTCGGCGGTGAAGGAAAACATCGTAAGGAAACCTGCATGTGACGGGAGAAATACTGACACATGTGTATATGTCAGAATTTCTTCATGTGTATGTACATTTACAGGCTGTTACTGTAATTATAAAGATCGTTATAACGAAACAATAACTGGTCAAGTGCGAGTAGGACTCGCGCACCGAGGGTTCCGTACAGAGGGTTCTTACTTAGACCTAAAGTGCACATTTGCGATAAAAATTAGTCATCAAAGGGTCCACCAACGGACGCGACGTCTCAGCCCTCCATAAACTCAAACCATTTGTAGCCGCTTTAGCCATATTGGCTAGAAATAATAGGTATATAAATAAAAATAGTTGGTCAATTACGAAAATTAAATCTTGAAGATTTTTCCGCTTTTTAATTACCTTGTGTACCTTATCGTTGTCTTAGATTTAGATCGCGATTATTATTCATTGAAATAAAACTGTTTTAAACGGATTTAAATCGCGTATATTATTCATTTTTATCATCCCGACATTTCGAGCACTTTGCAGCGTTCGTGGTCACGGGTAGACTAATATCATGTTTTTCAATGGCAGTTCACCTGGTATCGCATCATCAGCTCCACTTCACCGTATACATTGTGCCGAGAATAAATTGCTTAGCAATCATATTGAAGCAATCAAATCGCAACACGTAAAATACTCGTTATTAAGTGGTTCCGGTACCCATTTGTAATCTTCATCATCAGCTCCACCTCATCAAATGTAGCTTTTCGTGAGCAAATGCATGAGTTACTGTCAAAAATACCTAAATCGGTAAAGGTGTGCCTATAATATTTGAAGATTACCCTCGATTTCTCCAGGATTCCATCATCAGATCCTGACTTCATGACAATGGGACCAAATTGGAAGTATACCCTTTAAAACAAAAAAAAATTGAAAATCGGTTCACAAATGACGGAAAAATCGGTGTAAAAATATAAAAAAATACATACAGCCGAACATAAAATCTCCTCCTTTTTCGAAGTCGGTTAAAAATAATCAATTATTATATACATAATTACATTTTATTTTATTCTTGTTTTATTTTTATTATATTCTACTACACTCCACTTCCACTACACTACGTTCGTAAAATATTTAGATTTACATTATCAATCAAAGTATATATTAGTGTTGCCAAGACGAAAATAAGTAGTCCCTAATTCGAATAAAATTAATTGTTTTTTTATAAAAAAAAACTTATATTACTAATAACCAGAAGACTTACATGTATTATCTACACAGTAGTAAGAAGTAAATTAATTTACTCGATTTGATTGAATTTAATTTTTAAATTTTCGAACTAAGTTAATACGAGTACTTAAATCAAATCGTGTGAAGCTTTTATATTTAATGTAAATTATGTAATGACGATAAAATTAACGATAATTGATGATGAAACTTTTAAGGGAATAGTTTATTTTATTATTTTTAGCGCGTTTAAATAATATTTTTTATTTATTATTTCTTTATTTTCATATTTAGAATAATTGTAACTAACTTTTTCATGAAAACAATAAGATTAAATATTTATTTGTCAATAGGCTGTTTGCTTATTGCGAAATTAATTGTTATTTGTACTTAAAATATTTGGACAGTTTTAACTAAAATTTTAAATTTTAAAATGATGTTACCTCTAGTAACATTAATCGAGAATTTTATCTACGTAATGTCATAATATTGTCCAGAGATGGCGCAGACTGTACGCTGAATCGCGCTATCATTTTGTTAGCTGCGGCATATAGATTGCATTGCGTTGTTCATAAAGGTTTGCTGCCCCTATGTTTTCGTTTTGATACAAATTTCTCCTCATTGATTGTAAAATTGTTTTTTGACCGTGATAAACTTCTATGTTAATTTGTTTTAAGTACATAAAATTCTAATTCTAAGATTATATTATTTTCCGCTTGATACGCTCTATTATCTCACACACAAACATAGTTTATTTTCCAAAAATAATGCGTTTTTAATTAATTGGATACGTATTGATTTATAATTTAGGTTTTGTTAACAGCTTCAAGTGAATGCAGCTCTGAATATTTGATATAATTTACAACTTGATACATTTACGCGTTCCTGAGAAAAAGGTTGAAAGACAGATGTACAGACTGACCGACACACGAACAGAAATTTACAGTTTTCGGATTTTTTCCATTATTTATACTATAAGACCATGCTCCTGGCCAAATTTCATGATGCTAGGTTAATGGGAAGTACCCTGTAGGTTTTGATTCCCTTGTGAAAACGTTAAAAACGCTAAAATACCTTAAATATGCAACATAAATGACCGTATCTTTTGACTGTGTTAACTTAGAAGTTTGATTTTTTCACAGCTCTTAGTAATTATAGCTCTGAATACTTGACATTGATAAAAATTTGTTACCTTCACGCGTTCCTGAGAAAAAAGTTGAAAGACAAACTTACAAACAGACACACATACATACAGAAATTTACAGTTTTCAGATTTTTTCCTTTATTCGTACCATAAGATCTTACTTCTTGCCAAATTTCGTCTTGCTAGGTCAATGGGAAGTACCCGATAGGTTTTGATTCCCTTGCGAAAACGCAAAAATGGTCAAAATATTCGACATATTTGCCATTATCTTTTGATTGCGTTAACTTAGAACTTTAATATTTTCACGGCCGCAAGTCATCGTAGACTTGAGTATATGATATTAATTTCAACATGATACGTCCATGCATTTCTGAGAAAAAAGGGTTGACATCCCGACAGACACACAGACAGACAGACAGACAGACAGACAGACAGACGGACAACAAAGTGATCCTATAAGGGTTCCGTTTTTCCTTTTAAGGTACGGAACCCTAAAAATCGGATATATAATTCACTGTCCGCTAAATAAGAACTTTTAAAACGATAGATGAATTTAAATAAAACAAAAGTTTTAACAGTAACAGGAATTCAATTCAAATGGGCCGCCATTGTTGTCTGCCTACCGCTTTATTTGGCCGATTTTTAACTGCAACTTATCAGCTGTGATGAACGAGGCACGTCACTATTACGTTAATCGACAACGATTAATTCCAGAACTCACCAACTCTATTATACGTTTTGACAATACGTCACTTGTCGGGTAGTTAATCAAAATCTGGCAACGAGTCACAATATATCAGAGCGTCCATTGTCCTTGTCGGGTTCGATTTTTAAATTTCGGCTACCGGTCATTGACAGTGTAACGGATAACTCATTGACAGTTCCGTGCGTGTTTGACAGTTTGACTAATGCTCGTCTATGGCGGGAATTCGACGTTCGAGATTTGAAGCGCAACTTTTGAATTAGGGTGTCAACGGTTGATATTAATGATGGCGGTGTAATGGTTTTCCCGCGCACTTATTAGTGGTAGTTTGGTGCTTTTAATTTGTACTGTTCTGTGTTATGAAGAACAATGGATGCATTGGTACGTAGCTGTAAATTTTTAATTGCTTGTGGGAGGTTCCATGTTTGACTGTATCACTAGAATACGATTTTCTACTGCGGATTGTCAGGTATGTATATATATATAGATTATATGTTTTAAATTTATGCTTTTCGTATTTAATATAACGAGGAAGTTGCACCACGACGGCGTGGTCACAACCTAAGTGAACTGAGTCAGCTGTAATATATATATATAGATGTTGAAATTACCAACGCGATTTTAAATGTACAACCAAAGTGCATCGGGTTATATCGACGTGTTCCATCCACAGGGCTATTTTGAATGTCAAAGGAGGAGGTCGTCAAACAGACCTTTTTTGTTATATATTGGTATGTTCCTCGATTAATTGGCGAATCGAGTAACCGGCTCGGCCGATTTAGATGATTCTCGACCGGTTTTTTTAGGCTATACTCTTCCATTGCTCTAATACAATTACTTATCAAAATTGGTTCAGTAGTTCGATTTTAAGATTAGAATAACTGAAATAAGTATGCGATCCAAGTAAAACAATTATTGTTTTTTTAGTACACTTGTTCGATTCACGTTTAAAAAGATATATTTTTAATTAAAATATCAGGAAAACTAGGGGTCTGATGTTAAGTAATCGTCATCCATTAATATTTGCAGCACCAGAGGTGGTAATAATGCGTTGCTAGCTTATAAATGAATAAAGATGTAAGGCAATAGGAAGTAAGGAAAGGAATGGTGTTTAATTTCCATTTAATTTAATATTCAACATATCATAAATTCATTTTACTATCTGTAATAGTCATCAAAAACGTAATTTCAATTACAGTTAATAATTTAAACCTTCCTACAAATATAAGCCACAATTAATACATCTTAATTATTTCTCAAAACGAGGACATAGATCGTGAAACGTCTACATTTCTGTGCCTTGTTACAGCATTGTTAACAATTATCGCTTTATTGATCAAATAATTTTTCAACTTACAACATTTAATAATCATTCAAACACATCTTACGAGTTATGAAAGATAAATTCGTTCAAATTGAGTCATTCCGAATCGACAACCAGGAATGTTGAGTGTTTTACGTTTACAGTTCGAAAACGCAACAGTAATATATATCAGAACTGTATTATAAAGTCGTACAGTTGAAAATAGAACGAATGTATTTGAACGAATGAAAATAGAACGTTGTCAGGAGCTGTTCGATCGGTTCGTTCGATTAGAGCCGAGATGTGTTATCTGGCTGGAAATATTCAAAGGAGGTTGGAATGTCAACCGCCTTGTGTTCCGTGGTTTGTTTGTTTAGTTGGAGCACAGATAACGTGGATGGAACTAGAACGTCCCGGTTTTATTTAAATTTCGAATTGCAGGGTTACCGTGTTTGAGTGTTTTTTTTTAATAAGCTGTTGATTTTTATCTGCATGTTAAAATAGTTAATTATATATTTCACTAATTTTATTTTGTAAAGTTGTTGCTACATTTTTTTCTATACATATTAATTACTGGCTTTCTCAGGGAGCATTAAGAAGTAACTGCATACTCTTAAACTTGGTATTATATACCTGTTTTCTTGTGCTAGTTATTTTTAATTAAAAATCAAGCTGATTTTGATAAAAAATATATGAAACCATTCTGAAAGTACCCTTTTAAATAAAAATAATTAAAATTAGTTCGTAAATAACAGAATTATGAGGAGGACGATAAAAAATAAAAATAATTGTTTAAAGTGCCAGTAAGGACCAACACACACATAACGTAGTATTGACAATATCGAAATTAAATTTATAAAGTATATGTTACGTAACTGTTTACTTATGCGATAATTGAAAATAAAAGTAAAAATAATATCTTGAACATATTTAAAAATATATTATTATGTCACTATGTGACACTATGTTAATTAATTTTTTTATTGTTTTAATAATCGTTGTAAAAGCCAAAAAAGGTATGAAAATGAATGAATGAATTTTGAAATCGTTTATACTAGGTATAGGTCTAATTGTCATATTCTTTAATGTAAATATATAAAATCATATTTTATGGTTTTGCGTGACTCTTATATGTATTTTAAGACGCTATAAATCTTTAATGTTTCAAATGGTAACGTATAATTTTATACAAAAACGCGAGGAAGTAATTGGACTAAATTATTTGTGTTAAAATTAGAATTGTTGATACCTGGCAACATTACATTTTAAATTAAAAATATCATTTAAATATTTTGTTTGTAAATCTTATAAATTATACGAAGTTACGATTCATAAATTTATATATCTTTTGTAAAAAAAATTATAAAGCTAATTACGTCACGAAATATAATAAAAGACTTCATGTAGAAAACGCAAAATATTTTATTATCTAAATTATATTTATTGAAATTTGTGTAATAAAAATATAAATGTTCTATTTTACACGTAAATATTTTTACAAATCGATTTATAAAAAAGAAGAACATATTTTGTTTCAAGCGTATATAAAATGTTTAATGTATATTATGTTATATTATATACACATTTTATTGCATGTAATTAAACAATATCTTCCTGCTAGAATTGCTAGCAAATTACTAGATTTGGTTCCTACATCTTTAGGAAGATTTAAGTAACGTGTAATGTTTGAGAAATGGAATCGTTTTTTATGTTTGATTTTATTCTAAAAAATACCATATAATATATACAAAAAGAGGAACTTAACTATTTACGATCGTGGGTAGCTATTGGAATGTGCTATTTAAATTCTATACAGACGCTTATAAGCAATAATGTGTTAAGCCTTCATTTTGAGAAAATGGCGTTTAAAGATGTCAAATCAATTCTTAACAAATTTGTTTCAAGACGTATCCATCTTATCTTTTTTATTTTGATAAAATGTATAATGATTTAAAAACAGATTGGTCTAATGAAAATTTTTATCGAACAATTTGTTTTTTTAATACATGAGATTATTTTATATCGCAAAATATAGCACACACTTCAATATTGGAAACATTTAATTAAAGAACTTTTTTCTGTATATATTTACTTTAGATGACTTAAAATTTTTTTGAATAATGTTAAATACATGATGCACTATCAGAATACATTAATATCTCAGAATTCAATTTTTGGTGGGTTGACACATTATTGCTTATCAGCATCCAATTATATAAAACGAAATAAATAAATCGTAATATTATGGTATGTTATCATTTTCATTCAATAACAATGAAATCGATAACGTTTGATAGTAACATTCATATATCGAATGATTGAACGAATAATTATCGAATGGAACTAAAAAAAAGCCGGTTAATACCATTAAGGCAGGTCTAAATGTCAATAGTTTGGGGAAGGGGGTGGTAATTACAATGGCTGGGCGTGGCGCGCGGCAATTAGCGGAGCACGCGAAGCAATGCTTTGAATTTAACTTACATTATCAAATGTATTTTTATATCTGTTTTTATTTTTCTTTTAAATGTAATTTAATGTTGATAAATTAATATAGATGAATAATTAGTTATAAGTTTTGCTATCAGACTATTATGAAGATTTACGTAAGTTGTTCGTCATTGCTTTACACCTGAAAGAATTTACTGTCAGTGTATTATTGTATTATTGTTTGACATTCACAGCTTTTATAGTACTACTTACGACGTCTCTGTTACAAGGTTACAGAGTTGTTCTCAAAGTTAAAACTTACAAATGTAATTCTCGCCTAATACCGTTTTTTACGAATTTTCTTTTGAAACTCTGAAAGTTAATATTTGCTTAATACTTTGGTTTAGTTAGTTTTTATATTTTTATTATTTCGTTTTAGACGTATGTTTAAAATTAAAATATATAGTTAATAATAAACAGTGTGAAGATAACCTGTTTAAAACATATAACGATTGCCTTAATTTATCGCGGCAGCAAAAAATTTTTGGGAGATTTTCTTCTGCTAAGTAGAGATTCAATATGTCAATCAGGTATCGCATTGAACGCTGTTACTGCTGTGTTTTTAGAGTGCATCATTAAGTTTTAATTGTTAGGAGTATTATTTTCTGCGGTAATATAAATTAATCGCCTGTTTATGATTTTTAACAGACATTAATATTCTCATACTTATTGTATTTGACGACAATGACTGAAGCACTAACGATCGCGAATTTACTGTCTGTAAAGTTCTGTATAGTCTATACGGATGTTTATCGTGGTCTGGGTGTTTGTGTTGGGTGTTTGCGGACCCCCGACGCAGGACCGTGAGATCCTAATGGGCACCGTTGAGTGTAGAGTTAATATATTTAAAGTGCACAGGGATATTGAAGTCGTTATCTGATATCATTTTTTTTGGTTATATCATCTACACTGATATAGTAAACAGGTAAAGTTTGTAATATCTGAAATCCGATTTGAAATATTCTTCTCACGTTGGATGGCCCGTTTAATGATGAAGGTTATAGGCTAAATTACTTCGCGTTAGGATTCATACAAGCAAAGCAGTAACCCAAAACGCGAACGAAATCGCGAAGGACAGTTAGTTTTAGATAATTGTCTTAAGCTATACTAATTTTGGAATGTGCAAGCAAATCTGCATGTCTATCTTGCTATTTGTTTGTTACGTTTTTACGTTTAAACCGCTGAACCGATTTTGATGAATTTCGGTGAATAGATTAGATCTTGGAGAAGAAAATTGGCCACTATGTGTCGCGAAAATGAACCGTGAAGTTATGATTTGAGGAGGATGAAATTTTTCGCAGACAAAGTTGCAAGTACCGACTCGAACTTTTTAAAGCTTATTCTAAATAGACGTTATACCAAATAGTCAATGATATACAATGTAAATGAAAAAAAGTAAAATTCATATATTGTTATGAAAATCATAGTAGTAACATTATTGAGTTTAAACTATTTAAATTGAAAATATAGTTATATTTTCGTGTTGATCTGTGAAGGTAAGCATTGAATACGAAATTGCATGTTTTAGCAGAGTTCTGGGATTTGTTTAACTCGCTAACTCGCTGAAACTGTTGGATTTAAACCGCATTTCACAATAGAATAAACCACGATGAAAACATTTTTGTGACTATTTCTTTGTTAAACATCATTAACATTTTATAAAGCGTCATATTGAAATACAAAACAAAACAAAACAATTATTTTTAATCAATTGCCATTTAAAAAAGAGTGTGGTACATGTACGATATAGAGTTATTTACATAAATAATAATAATTTACGATAATAAATGCTTGTTTGTTTGATTGTGACAGACGCGTTGGCGCAGTGGTCACTGCAACTGACTAAAGCGCTTACGGTCGCGGGTTCGATCCCCGCTCATGGCAAACGGGTGTATTGGCCATACAGATGTTTTTCGTGGTCTGGGTGTTTGTGTTAGTGTTGTGAGTGTTTCCGGACCTCCGACACAAGGTCATGAGATCTTAATGGGGGCCGTTGAGTGTGATGCGTTATTTATTATTTATTATTATCGTGATAAAACTTTATCAATTTTTAATTAGGAGTAGGTATTTAACAATTAACTTACTGTAGAGGGTGAACATTTCGTACCGGCCACACACAAAAATGAGTATAAAACGATCGTCATTAAAACGAGCAAAGCCGCGAGCAAAACCTAGTAGCACATACAATTAAACACGCTTCACAATAACGAAGACTGAGCGTAAAATACAAACAAAAAATATAATTCTGATTAAGAACTTTTTGAATTCAGTTAAAAATTGCGTATGTAATGTATGTAGTGTTAGCGCTGGCAGGTGACTTAAAAAGAAAATGTTGGAGAATATTTGAAATTAGAACAATTGTCGAGAATGAAAAAAGAAGGCCATTGTGTCTTTCGAGATGAGATTGTAAGGAAGGAATACAATGTAGTGATCAAGCTTGTGTTATTGGTAGAAATAGCGAAGCTTTTAATAGACGTGTTCGTATATAATATATCTTTTGCCGATAACACAGGGTGGTTTTCTTAATTGCAAGTTGCAGGGCGGGGCGCGCTGCAATTTGCAGTGCACGCGACGTCGCCCGTGACTGATGGCGACCAGCCTTTTACTGCGGAATTTGACCACCAATCATAAAATTATATGTTTTTTTATTGCATGTCGGAATTCAGGAAATAAAATTGTTGCTAAAGTGCTAAGTTCCTAAGTTTTTGTACGAATTTTTAGTAAAACTATAGTAGGAGATTTATGCATTTGAATTTCTTTGTTTAAAATAGAACAACGTCAAAATTATGAAAGTTATGAGAATCAAAAAATCTTTTTTAATATATTATGATACAATTAGGTTCGCTAATTTATTTCATATATAAAGTTTTGTTATACATATTTATTATACATCTTGCTTGTATAAAGGTTTTATATATCGTCACAAACAGTGGGCAAGTTATATACTCCAATCGTTAACTATAGTTAATTCAATATAGTGGTATATCGGTGGTCCGCATACTACTAATGGTTCCTAGATGAATTCGAAATGGTTTGCGAAGCAATCACAAAAGCTCATACAAATAAATAATAATATCATCTAAGTGTCTGTTTCGAACATTATGTCAAGATAAACGATTTTTGCTGTATGCAATTAGGATTTCAATTTTTCATCAACTGTAGATAGAAATTATCTCATCACTAAAAGATTAAGAATCGCTGGTTTAATAGGATAATAGATTTTGTGTGTTTACCTTTCCATTCGCGTAATGTTGGGATTTTTGATTAAAATATTAAGACATAAAAAAAAGATATACCAACATTATAATATTATTTCCTGCATATGCAAGTAAAGTTGTAAAATAGGTAGCAGCCAAGGAGTTTTGTATAACAATTTTGACGGTTTTCATGCAAAGGAGAGTTTACGTTAGTGCGGTATTAATATTATTATATTGTACAATATAATGCGTTGTGAAATCGTTAAATGGTTTGTATTAAGCACTTTATTACCGTTAACAATCAACACTAGTAATTTTCTGTACTATTAATTTTATTTGAGAATAACAATATTTAAACAAGAATGTTTTGTTACACAATTAAGCTCAATTTAATGGGAATAGAGTTATTAAATGGAAAGGAATACGATTTAAGAAAATTAATTTTATAAATATTATTATATTAATGGATATTAAATATCTTAAGAAGTATGTTGGGAATTATACTTTAAATTGACAAGAAACTCGGCCATCTTTTAATTTGGGAGCATGTTTGCAAGCTTTTGTCGTATTGTAGTATAGGTTGATTGGTGTAAGTCTAAATGTCTGAATACGAGTCCAAATTCGCGCATGGTACAGTCAAGTAAACAAACCTCAAACTCATGTATCTGATACCTTTTTCTAATAATATGTAATTTAAAAAGCCAGATTTATTGAAATGTATTAAATATATTCTAAAATTAATAAACATAACAAACACAAGAGGTGTTCACGATATTGATTGTAATATATTCTATTAAAAAATAAAAAACATAGAATTTAACCAAATAAATTGTACGTCAAAAACCCTATTTTTAATTTAAGATCATTGTATAAGCTAAACTTTGTGAACTACGCAGCGTAATGAGCATCATCAGACCTGAATTCATAATTATATAGATTTTATTAAAAAAATATGCCTAAAGTAACAAGTCTTTATCCCGTAAATAAAAAAAAAACAACAATAGTAATCGTTATAAATCTTGATCGAAGACTTAAACAAGATATTTTTTCGTTACAGCTGTGAATTGCATAAATTAATTTCTTATTAATTCAACGGCAGGCTAAATTGTAATGTTTAAAATAACCACAGTTAAATTATGAATGACGTAATAATGCAGTAGAGCCAAATAACTCTGTGTTTCGCCACATTCGTTACAGCGGCCATGTTTGTTGTTGGAGCGCGCGAAATTGTCCAGATTTCGCGCGCTTTTCAACCGCTTTGTTTACATCTGACAAAAATACATTTAGTTTTGAATATTGCGTTATTCGCCACGATTTAAGTGTATTTCTACAAAAGGTAGATTATATTATTTAATTTTATATTTAATTCGACCTCAAAGAGTCAGCGTGATGTCACATAATATTTTAACAATACAAAATTGTATTATAAATAATTTGAAATTAACTACATTTCAAGTAAACCGTTTATAATAAACTTATATTACACGTTTTTCCACTAACAGATAGACCAGGTAATTATTTTAACACTTTGTAACAATAATTTGTATCGATTGGCATTAATACAACATAAAAAGTTTTACGCGTTTTTAACGATTGTAATGTGGAACTCTAGAATTAAGTGGATTATTTTTAATTACGATTGTAAGCTGAGAGATGAACATATCAGTAATTTGACGCTAGCGAAAGTTAAAATGACTAGGTATTAAATAAAGACTTTCTCTATAAATCGCTTGATGTCATCTCTCTAAGTAAAGCGTTTTTCTTACATTTACACTAGTGTTTAGAACTCGATTCTCATTGCGATTATGATTGGTGATGGAATTTTTAGAAATTGAAACACAGATATATTCAGATGATATCTGCAGTTTTTCTTTCACCTTTCAACTTTCATGTTTCCATTTACAAAATATATTCTATCCATTATATGATTTCGGATCTGAAAAGCGTTTCAGATTCTCAGATCTGCTAGTCAGCGTTGATCTGGAGCTATGGGACTTAAGAATCTTATGGTAATCTTATGACTGTGAAAGGGTGTTGTTGATGATTGATAGTGCTCAAAGCATCTTATCTCTTTGCCTTACATGATTACTGAGACTAAAAACGGTTATTTTCACCACTCTATATTCTATAACTTAAACATTGTGATCTTAAAAAATGTAAAAAATCAACTACATTTTAATAAGGAAGTTCTCAATGCGGTCTAGATTTCTTATCTGTTTAATTTTAGTCAGTTGTTGGAAATTTTGCAATGAAAGTTATTTATATATGTAAAAAACTTCGAGTGACAATATGGTAGTGGTATAAAATTGTATAGTCCATTTTTTTTTACTTGGCTTATTTGAAACTTGATTTGGCTTACTTGAATAATTAAACTGAATATTTTTTTATGATGCAAAATTATAATAAATAAAATTGTTTGAAAATTCGTGATTTTCGTTCGGGGTATTGTTACCAAATAAAAACAAGTAAAGAAAACAGAATATTATGCAATTTGTACTTCATAAGTAACACAAACCGATTAAACCCAAACAAATACGAGATCTTAGGTCAATTGTGTTATTTATATTGGGAAAAAAAATACATAATGACCTCTTAAAACCTCTCGAGGCGGTCGAGGTTGTTTTTTACGAGAGTTTGAAGTAAACCCAGCATTAATCCGTCTGCATGCGGCCGGCGCGGCGGGGGGCTGGCAGGTGCGCTGTGCTCTGAGAAAAAATGCACGAAAAAACAAACTGACGAGACACCATGTTTTTAGTTAGTTTGGTGCCGTATGTGTTGTTACTTTTGTGTTCATATTTAAATTAAAAAAAATGTTTTTTTTTTTTTATTATGCGCATAAGAGATTGGTATTTTGTACTATTGCAATAGGATAAGCAATAAAGCTTTCCATAACAAAATAAATTTTCTCAACAGTTATACCATTTGAAAAATTAAATTTATATTGTAAGTACTATTAGAATAATATGGCAACTCTCAAGAAATATTTTATTATACTTACGTCTGATGTTTAGATATCAATGTTCTTTATATTTCTTATATTTTTAACATCGTTAATATTTACCATAATACTTATTAAATTCAATTTATAATTCATCAATTTACGAAATACATACTAAACATTTACTTAAATAATTGTTCTCTTAATTTATCACAGTCCTTGATAGAATTAAATATATTATCCCGCGAGACCCTAATATTAATAAAAAACGTGTGCCCCTTGCACTCTCGTCTCGGCTGCGCGGGCGCAGAACCAATCGCTCAGTTATGGTGATTATTTCTTATTTTCGAGACATTTCGCCCTTTGGTGACGTTAATTCACACGGGGATTCTATGGGATATGTCATCAAGTGAATTTATAAGATGAAAAATTCAATATTTATGATTAATGAGAAAATTTTACAATCACATTTTTATAACCACGTTTATTTTCATTAATAAGTGTTACAATATTTTTTGTTACAGTTACAGCTTTAATGTCTTATTTTACTTGTCAATTTCGATTAATCAATCAATCAATTAATCAAGTTAAATTAATCTCGAACGATTTATATCCATATAACAAATTATATCTCCTACAAATTAAAATACCTAAAGTTGTTTTTGCGTACATCCGTTGGCGGTAGTTGAAATAATTATTTAATTCTTGACAGGCAAATGTAATCTTATTCTACCCGTGACCACGATTGTTGTAGTGTCCGAATCTCTGTCGGGATGGTAAAATAAACATAAGTAATAAATGCGATTTAAATCTGCTTAAAATACTTTCATTTCATCGGTCTATTTAAAGCAAAAACAAGTTTCCTTTCCTTTTTCTAGTCGGTTAAAAGTAAATATTTTGTCCAACATTTTGGAAAAGAGCTAGAAAGATGACGATCTTTATATACGAGTTTCTTCTCGCTGCTTTGCTTGCGTGGTATTTTGTAATACCGTAAAGTTTATTCAGTAGTTTTTGCGTGAAAGAATAACAAACATCTATTCATCCATCTTTACAAGCAATTTATAATAAACATATGATGTATAGATTGCAAAGTAATCTTTGCATAGTTTATTTATATCCACTAGTGGTCACCCAGTGGTGGAAGCTCGATTGTAATTAATTTAAATTATAAATTTGAACATTATTAAGGTTCTATTGGCAAGGACTATCCTTTTTAATAATAATTATAGTAATTATAACATTATTATCCTGTTAAAGATAAGAGTATCTATTTGTGTATGTAAAATACAGTAGTGTGTGTAATTTTTTTTATTGTTTTAATGTATTTTTAAGCATATTGAAATAAAATATAATCATTCTGCAGTCTTTCTCTATCTATATAATATATATCTCTTTTTAAAGATCTCTCAATGAGGCTTTCGGAGTCAACTGGGACCCAAGAGCTGGCAGCTACCTCGGTCAAAGGATCAGCTTGGCCATTCAACGGGGTAATGCTGCCAGTATTTTGGGTACTTTACCCAAATGCAGTGGCTTAGATGAGGTTTACAATGTTTTGTAAAAAATAATCCTTTTTTTATTTTTTGTATTAATTTAGAGCTTCATTGATATATTGAATAATAAATTTCTTAGAGACATATTTATAAATGAATACGCGTAGAGACAATTTGCTAGTAATATTATCGTGATATATAAAAGCGAAAGGTCACTCACGTATCACGAAATCTCAGAAACTACAGGTGCTAGGAGTTTCAAATTTTACATTGGGGTTCTTTTTAGGACGTAGGTGCTCAATCAAACGGGATTTTGCAAAATTCGACCCCTAAGGGAGGTAAAACGGTTGCGCGAAATTTTATACTCCTCCGTGCGCGCAATTTTTGTTCGTACGTATATATAGGGGTATAAAGTATGTATTTGCTTCACGTATTAATGTATAGATATTTCTCACAATAGTCCTGATTATAACATTATTATCCTGTTAAAGAGCTCGTAAATATGTTATTGTGGTCATACCATCGCAATAATAAAAACCACGACACACATTTAAACATAAAGCGAAATAACGAATTTAATGCTTCAAAACTCACGCTGGGTATTCTTATAATTTAAGACTAATAATAATTCTGTATTTCTTTCTGTGTTATTGTATTATGTCTTTTTAAGGTAGGTTCTGTTTTATAATCATACGCATTATATAGACATACAATAAAGCCTATGAACTAGAATGGTATCTTTCAAACGGTACGAAAATTTTAAAATAGGTGCCGTGGTTTCAGAATTTATGGTTAAGGAAGTTTATTCTCATAAGAATTTTACAATTCACTTAAAATGAGATTACAAAATATGCGACTTTTAGTTCACATATACAAAATTCATCATCATCTTATTATTCTAGTATAGAGTAACTAAACACACGAAGGTCGCCATGTCTAAATTTTAAAAATATTATTTTTTTATTCCTCGGATACAAAACTTTATATTTTAATGAAAGTACCTTATGTCCTTTTCTACGCCACTGACAACGTGTATGCAAAATTTTATGATGGTAAGTTCAGAGAACCAGAGGTGTGAAAATGTAACAAACAAATAAATTCATTTACATTTGTAATATTAGTTAGCTTAGGTTAAATTTACTAATTGCTAATCCGGGAATGCACCTCATTGTCGTTACAATCGGCGTAGCTTATAATTATGGACGTATTACGCACGTTGAGTGAGAGAGTCAGAAGAAATATAACCTTCTCCCATCTCTCCTGTCTCTTTATACTTTTCTTCTTCTTTTTCATTCCTCTTTAAGCTGATAACGTTATCAGCTTAAATGGTGTTGCGAATGTCCGTGGGCGGCGGTGATATATCGTGTTCGTTTTCCGAAAATTATTATTATTATTTTCTAAAAAATTCTAATTATTTTAGAAAAGGACAATTTGTATGCCTGACCAGTGACCATGTTTAACTTTGGCGTCACACCATGGTACCAGAAGTGTTGGTAAAACAGAAGTGAGATGGAGCATCAAGACTGATTATGATGCTTTGCTTGGTAAACTTTCCGCTTCATCCAGGAGATATCTCCCACACACAAAGTATCACAAAGTAGATAATTTTTTAAAACACTTTTCGTTATGATTGTCATTAACTTTGATTTTTAGGTTATAATTTGAATGTTAAGATGTTGTATACACATTAAGAAATTAGGTATTTTCTGTAATCAAACGTAAAAAAAGCCTTATTACCTCTACCAGGAAACAGAAGAGCTGTCCCTTGTGTAGTAAGTGGGCATTTTTCCAAGAGAATCAGAATTTTGATTCAAATGGAAAATGCCGCTAGCATTCCGCACATTCATGAAAATAACGTACATTAATTAATAAATTGTGAATATATAAAATCATGATCAAAAATATTGCATTTGTAGTATATGTATAATAGTGATTAATCAAATGGCAATGTGACAAAGTGAAATTTGGGCATATTCTGAAAACATACGGGCAACACGGAGAAAATAGCAGTTACGACTCATCTAGTAAGTACATAACAGCATTACTTACCGCTAAGAACGCTGTACGTTGAGTATAGACTGTACAAGTCTCACACAAAATTGCTTGCTATTGGCAGCAAATTAATGACAACATTATGGTCCTCCCCTGTTTTATGATGATAGTTTTACGAAAATAGATAAAATTATTTTGTATACAAATATGTAAGCGAAAGCTACTCATAAAATTTTATTTATCAATTAATTTTAAATATACGATGTTTATTTACTCACAAGAGAGATAAACAGATTCCAATTTCCTTCAGTCTTTTAAGTCTGAGGTAATCTAAGTCTACTAACATTAATTAATAATTCAATGTAGGCTAGTTAAGCCGTTCCAACACATTTTACTATAATTATAATTTACAGACAATTAACAAGTAGTCTTAATTTAACGAGTAATTACAAGGTTATTAAAAATACATAAAAAGATAGTGTAGAATAGATAAAACAAATCTATTTTCTATGCAAAAATATTTCAAGCCAAGATGCCAAAGGATATTCTTAGCAGAAACATTCATTTAAACTCCCGAGATTCTATTTCGCTAGGTTCTGTAATGTAACTTTGACAGAAGGCCGAAATATGACTATTTTACAACACTACGTTTTCTCATAAAAAAGTTCTTAATGAATCCCTTTTCTTAAATATGACGATTTTTTATTTCCAAGGCTTTATATTTTAAGTCCGTTAAAAAAATGGGTAAGATAATATAGTAAGTTTTGGTAATGTAATTGAAATATCTAATATTATATTAGATATTTCTTTAAAAAAGCCGTCTTTGACCAAAGCAATTATACATTTTTATACCAATTTTTGGTTAGCTGCGGGATTTACGTGCCATTAAAAGAGGTGGAGATTTTAGTATTATTTTAGAAGAAGCAAAGCAGGGCCTCTGGCTTTGTATGGCATAAAATTGCAATTCCAATTTGACCCCCCTCTGAGGATATCAACATAGAGTTGAGATCAATAAAATCATAACGTACTGTAATTATTCTGATGTCTGTTGCACCATAGTGTCTCTTATTTCACTAAAAATAAAGGCTAATTTGATTTGAACATGTATCGAAGCATAAACCTGATCCTTAATAAAATGAGAGAATATATACACGTTGGGTCCTTGGGGCTTATTTTAACTAATGATGTAATTTCAGCGTTATTGTTTTACTTGATTTTATTTACATAGTTTAGTGGTATTGTTTAATGGAATTGTAAATTACGATTTCGTTAATAGAAACTCTGCTAAAGGAGATAGAAGATTTTACATCAAATATTTAAATTATAATGTTGGCTAGTTTGTTTGTATCGTATACGTTATCATTCGATTGCGATAAGGTTATAGTCATAGCACAATTAACTAAACAGTAGGTGACGTACGTAGCACACCGGCCAGACAGAATTATAGGTTTATGGCGATTGTCTAGCTTAAAGAAATCTTATATAACGCAACGTATAAAATCATCGATTTAGAGCAACAGCTGAAAATGTTAACCAATTTGTCAAATAGACTCTAGTAAGCAATACTGTGCTAAGCCACACAGACTTCGTTTTGAGAAAATGGCGTCTAAACATATCAAACCTATTCTTATTATCATCGTTTGAAAAAGTATTTATCCATCTTTTATTATTCATTTTGATAAAAAGTTACAATGAATTAAAAGCAGATTGATATAATGAAAAGCTTTATCTAATAATAAGTTTTTTTAATATATTAGATTATTGTATATTGCGATATATTCTTCGAACAATTCAAACTTCAATATTCTTAACATCCAATAAAGACACTTTTTTCGTACCTATTTAGTGTAGATGACTTTTAAATTTTTTGAATAATGTTAAATACACGACGAATTATCAGAATACATCAATATCTCCAAATTCGACTTTTTGTGGGTTGACACATTATTGCTTATCAGCATCCAAATATGCATTGTCAATGGTACCGTTGTACACGTAACTCAGAAAGTTGCCTAGCAACGGGTTGTTTATGTCAGGAAAGAGAACATGGCGATATTATTATTACAAGAGTAGGAAAATAAATACGAGTACTATTTTTATTTACATCTGTACTCTTAAAAAGTATCTACGTTTTATTTTAGTACAACCTCGGGATACGTCTATAACTATTAGGGGAGAATTACACTTGTAAGTAGTGTATGACCGAATGTTTGGTTTCGGTTTCCGTTTCGGCCGAAACTGAGATAGTTGCCGAAATTCAGTTTCGATTTCAGATTTACATAAGCTTTTTTTCATTGCTTTACACCTGAAAGTTTACTGTCAATGCCTTTAATTTTGACACCAAAAGCTTTCGTTATGTTACCAAGGTAACTGTTAAAGAATTGTTTTATGTTAATGACGAGAATTTCCTCTCGTGACATAACTTAAAATGTAATTCTCACATTTTAAATATTAGCTTAATTGGATGCTGATAAGCAATAATGTGTCAACCCACAAAAAGTCAAATTTGGAGATATTGATGTATTTTGATACTACGTCAGCTATATAACATTATTAAAAAAAATTCAAGTAATCTAAACTAAATAAGTATAGAAAAAAGTTTCTTAACTCAATGTTTCGAAGTTCAGGTGCGTTCCATATTTTGCAATTTATAAAATAATCTCAAATATTTAAAAACTTATTATTAGATAACATATTAAGTAAACCTATCTACTTTTGATTAATTATACATTTCATCAAAATAGAAAAGAAAAGATGAAATTTGTTAATTTATTATGAATAGGTTTGACATCTTCAGACGCCATTTTCTCAAAACGAAGTTCGTGTGGCTCGAGACAGTATTGCTTATCAGCGTCCAATTTACCTACCACGTTTTTTGAATAGTATTATTACAGATCCAGAATTATTTTAAAAACATGTAGGATTCCTCTTTTGCTTTACGCTTAGAATCCATTCATTTAGTGTTCAAAATAAAAATCTCATTTAGATTAACAGAGAATAGTTTAAATGTGTCTGTAATAAATATCAAACGAGAATTAAGGCTATAACTTAAATGCATTTTAATGACATATCTTTTTTCGAAACAGTTTAAAAACATTATTTCTGAAAAATTGACAATTGTTTTTATTTCAAAACCAACGTGACCAATCGGTGACTTCCTCATGATGCGTACACATAATGACATACAGGTAAACTGTAAATCGCGTGTTTTTGATTTGGTAAAAATGGACCATAACCATTATACTTTGCGGTGCTTAACAGACAGAACAACATAATATATATGATATAAATAACTCTTTTTGTATATACCATCTTTCCGCCCAGGCTTTGCACAGTGTACTTACACTTAATTAAAACTTAATCACTTTTTATATGCATATTTTTATCCCGAATGCTTTACTTTCCTGTACGATTTTTCAAATTTTTCTTTTTATACAAACCCTGTTTTGATAATCGTAATAAAAAGCATACTATTAAGTACATGATTAAATTAATAATAAAGTGTGGAATAATAGTTCGTTGACACTATCGCAGGATATCTTCATAAAGTAACTATTGAGTTTCTAGCCGGCTCTTTACAGTAGAGTCCACGTTCCAAGTTCCTTGTAAATTGACGATATGAAAGAGGGCAGAGGGCAGAGGGCCTCCACAGTGCTCCGGCAGCCGGTTCGGTCTTGAGCTTCGCGCTTAATTTCGTTCCACGTCCTGCCAATGGTCGCCGCTTCTGCGATGACTGTACGTCGCCAAGATTGCTTAGGGCGGCCACGTTTTCGCTTTCCTTGAGGAATCCAGTCTAGGGCTTGCCTCGGGATGTGTTCAGGATCCCTTCGGAGCGTGTGGCCGATCCAGTTCCACTTGCGAGGTTTAATCTGTAGATCGATCAGAGTCTCATCGCAGCGATCCCAAAGATATTAGTTGGAGATTTTCTCGGGCCAGTATACACCGAGAATGCGGCGAAGGCAGCGGTTGACGAAAACTTGGAGTCGGCGCGAGATGTCTTTGGTGACCCTTCCACGTCTCGCATCCGTACAGCAATACGGTTTTGACATTGGACCGGAATATCTTGAGCTTTACTCTCCTGGTCAATATCCGTGATTGCCATACAGGACGGAGCTATGCGAAGGATGCTCTCCCCTTGGCGATCCTCGATGCGATGTCCTACTCAGTTCCTCCAGATTCCGACACTACGCTTCCGAGGTAGGTAAATTTGTGGACTCTCTCCATCCCCTCTGTGCCGTTAAACAGCGGCAGTGAACTCGTTATTTTTAATTTAAAAAGAACTTATATGAGCCTATTTAAATAAAGTATACTTTGAGTTTAAACTTCAAAAAAAAGGATTCGCCAAATAGGGTTAATATTATATCAGCGAATATCAAAAAGATAAGAGGTTCTTAAATCATAGTGTATATTTTTAAAGTCCTCAGTCATTTCTTAACTGATTTTAACAATAAATATACCTTCAGATTGTATTATTGTATAGATTTATAGAACAAAATTACGTATTTTGCTTTCGAAGTCGGTTACTTTTATTTAAAGCCTCAATTTAACAAATGGTATCACATATAATATCAATCAATATATTATATAAAACATAATACAGACCGCATGGTCGTCGACCCGAGCCTTGACCGCGGAGTGAAAGTGGCCGCGCCGCGTGCTCGTCTAACGCGCTGATCTCATTCAGAGGTTATGTTGCGACAATTAAATGGATGCGGTTTTGATTTTGCTTTATTAATTAACCCCTGACGCAAAAAGACGGGTGCTATACGTTTGACCGCTGTGTGTCTGTCTGTAGCACTGTAGCTCCTAAACGAGATCAGAAAGTTTTCTTATTTGAAATAGGGTTTTCTAGCGGTGTTTTTAGAAATGTTTTACCAAAATCGGTCCAGTTATTTTAAGATCATGAGCTCTTTTCTTCTTGGCTGCAGTAGGAATCTTAGATGCATGAATGAGTATTTGATTTACTTTCAAACATATGTGACCTAAAATTTTAAACACCTACGCATGCAATATAATACAAAATTATGGAATTCTTGGTCTGATGCTGCAGTCAGGATCAGCAGGATATACAACTCCTCACCAAGTTACAGCAGAGGTTTCGTGTTGGTGCTCGTTGAAATGACCCCAATTAATGGATTATCGTTTTTTTTTAATTTTCAATTGTAGTCAATTATTAATGTTCAATTATGAACGAATTGTGCGTGTTCTTGGTCTCTGGTTGCGTCTGTATGTGGATATCGATGTCCAATTATTTATTAAATATTTATATTATTAGAAGCCGGTTTAAAAAAACAAATACTTAACTTATATACCTTGCACGTTTTAAATAGAAATAATTTATTGCGATACTGTCTACTAATAAAAAATGTTACTTTGTACTTCGTTGTTAAAGAAAGTCACGCGTTGTAATAGAAAACTATTAAATAAATCATGTACTGAATTAAATGTTATTTGAAAATAAATAAGGAATTTCCGTTAAACACCGTTACAGCTGCTTCTATTTTAATTCCAACAGATGACCTTTAGAGGGAAAATTTAACCTTTTAAGAAAGGTTTCGTTTAGAATGTTTCAAGTTAATTTAATTAAATTAGCTTTCGTAGTCCTTTCAATTAAGGTTTATTTTTAAAATAAATATTAATTTATAGTATGACACGCGATCCGCGATCGGCCATTCAAAAAAAAGTTTCAGCATAACAAAATCTATATTAAAGTGAGCAAAGTATAAGTTTATAATATATTATAATATTTTAAAGCTGAAGAAGTTTGTTTTGCTTTGTTGTTTTTTTTTTTAATTTTTGCATTATTTACTGATGGGGCCTGATTGTATTGTGAAGGTATTATTATAAACGATTTATCGAAGTAAAGTAGTTAAGTGTTCAAGGGGGGGCTATTTTTGTGGGATTTAGGAATATATAAGGTTGAAAAATTGGAATACAAATAGAGTAAAAATTAAGATATAACGATATTATATCTTATTTTTTACTTATTGGTGGTCAAAATAAAAGTGTTTCGGCTATGAGCTTAAAGCAGTTAACAGTCATTAGTGCCGTAATGCGAATAAAACTAGAAGACATATGAGATGATCTATTGAATAATGAAACAAGTGGATCTTATTAAATTGTCATATATTAATAACTAAAAAAAACAACAATTACACAATAGTCAACAACGATGCGAACAACAAACAACAGAACATAATTATTTGCACACAAATAAATATCACATTTGATTAACGAGGCGGCGAGAGCGCCGAAACTAGATTATATTTACAGTTGAACCGCTTACAGCTAGTTATAACTGGTTCAGACCAGATCGTACTGGCTCAAACCAGTTAGCGAAGCTTACAGAGTAAGCTATGGCTTGGATTTAGTGTTTGCCTCCCTTGTGGTGGTAGATGTGTTTGTAGACTGGCACGTGGACGGGGTATGGCTTAGGGATGGGCACCTCGACCTTCTTTTCTACTTCAACGGGGTAGGGCTTCTCGACCTCATAGGGCACAGGCTTCTCGACGGTGTAGGGCACTGGCTTTTCTACCACTTGAGGGACGACCTGAAATTAAATATATGTATAGTTTAAAAAATGTAGACCTAATCGAAATTGAAGTAATTAGTATATTTTATGATTAATAGTTAAGATTCCTAAAGAACGACGAAATTAAATGGTCTTAATAATCTATTATCTAATACGTATAGTTACTAAATTTTGATCTATTTAGATAGATATAAAAACAGTTTTTTCACGCGCTTACGGTCCAATAACTCAACGACTTTCATCTCAGGCTTTATGTAATGAATTGATGGATATTGCAAAAGGCAATGCACTTGTCGATTAAAAAAAACACAATGGAATGACATAATAGCTCCCACGATATCTCTCGCTGAATGGGAGAAAATTTGTGCTATGATTATTGATATTTATCGTGGCATTGTTAGATGCCATAATAATCATTTAGTACTTTTCTTTAGTCTTGATTATATCTTCATTTTGTACTTCAAGTTACCATAGTAAAATGGTGTAAATTAAAATCGATTTATTATTTTGAGTTGCCTAATGTTTGTGTCCAAATGTGTTATTTTTTAATGAGAACTGGGGTAATTGTGTTAAATTTTATACGTACCTTTATTAATTTTACGATCAAAAATAGATCTAAAATTGTATTTAAAGAGTTTTGCTCAATGTGATGAGTATTAAATTCGAATCGCAATATTTGAGATAGGCAAGCGTTACGTAGAGTATAATAAGGCTCGTAAAGGTCATTTGATTTTTGAAAAGACCAAAAGGTACGCAAGAAGAGATAAGAATGGAAAAAATTGCCATCTGGAGAATCTAGAGTGTCGGAAGCCTAACATCTCTCTTTCAGCTACTAGCACCGCATTTAGGGCTCAGATGCCGTATATGTTAATTGACGGTAGTTAATACGAGATGATGATACTCGCATGGATGTTTGATCGTTCTTTTTCCATAAACTAATCGATCTCATATTCAATGAAGTGTCTATGCTTACCTTATACACTGGTACGTGGATCGGCTGTTCAACTGTTACATGCACGGGGTAGGGCTGGGGTATGGGGATCTTCACGTACTGGGGCACGGAGACCGCCACCGGGTGGGGTATCGGCACTCCGATTTTCTTCACCACAGTCACGTGGTACGGCTTCGTGTGCTCCGAGTGGGAGTGACCTTCGGGCTCCCATTCGTCGGATGGTCGTGCACTTGCGTACGCGACGAGGAGGAGGATGGCTGTTGTTCTCTGGAATAATTGAAATTGGTTAATTTTTTTTAAGCCTATTATTTCAATACTATCTATACTAGTATATGCTGATATTAGGGTTTAATCTGTGAAACCACAAATCTGATTTGATTTTTTTTTGTGCGTTGATTAGCCTGTTTATTACGGAAGGTTAAAGGCTATATTACATGTTGCTACGGTTCATAGAAGAGAAGCAGGAACCATACACAAGAGTGGATAAACTATTCAGCTGCTTAATACGTGATATATTTTGGATAGTTTTTAAGCATTTTACACGAATTTATTGATTAATGTCCGGTGGTTTACTGTAGTCATTAGAATATAGATTAAATATACATAAATAGATTTATGTACTTAATTTTCGCTATTACTAAATATAGTTTGAACTTCATTAGTAAATATATCTTTGTAAAATACCTAAACTAGTTAAAAGTACATAAGTTATATTATAATTTTATAGATATGTTACGGTTTATGATTTTTACAGTGTAAATGTTTATTAGTAAAAGCGATCGCTTTCCTTTTGCTTATTAGCCATAAATGCAATGGTTTAATGTAGACACCATTTGAATACCATTATTGTTGTACCATGTGACTGTTTGTTTATTTATTTTTTACCAACTTCCAAAAATAGGGTTTTCAATTTGTCGGGGATTTTTTTTATATGTCATTTTGTCAGAGAACTTTTAAGTTATGATTGGTAAGGTTAAAGTTATGAATAAACATTTTATTATAGCTACTAAATATCTATCTAACATTTACTATTATTTTTTGGCGATATTTCTAACGAGTATAGTTAAATGAAAATACTTATAAAGCAAAAATGAAACTAGAATTAAGCCCAAATAGACTAAGATTTCACGTACCTGAATTAAAAATACAAGACAAATAAAGAATTTGGCGAAGGCTTTATAAAGATTTTATCTAAATAACAAGTAAAAGTTATTACATAGTTACAAAACTACAATCTGCACATCATGATAGAGTTTAATTCGAGCTAAGAATGGTTTAATAAAACCATTATTAATGGAGTGAGGAAGCGGATACCTTTCACTGAAAGCAATCTCCTTGCGTAACAGCCTTTAGCCACAGTCTAGTAAATGTTTTCAAATCTAGACAATAGACAATATATATTAACGGATTATATAGACATTTATATTAATAGATTTTTTTAATTATTTGTACTCACAAGTGCATAGGCTATACAAGCTACGTATACGAGTCAACTTTGATAGAACTAATGATAATATATAACTTTTTATATGTGGTATAAATTCATGGATTTTGGCTCTCAAAATGTCGTATACTTTGGACGACGTTGCTTAGCAACTAATTCTTTTTCTTATTATTAATTGCGTTTGACTTTTAATAAAATATATTAATTATATTTTTCAGTTTAATGTAAGTCGCACTTGACCGGAATATTTTAGTAATAAAAATTTAAAGTTGAATTACTACAACGAATAATTATATGTATTATAAATTTAAATATATTACATTTTAAACGCAATATATTAAGAAGAAGTTTAACGACAAAAAAAATTAAAATCTTAATATTTAATTGCAGTAAAAATTTATAGCATTTATAAAATACTTAGACATACATAAAAAAATTATCTGTGATAATTTATGTCAGAATATTTCAAATTGCTTCCTGTGTCGCGGATTGCGTAACAGATTAAAAAATATAGTGAATAAAGACTTACAAAAGCGATCATGTTGATGGAATTAGGTTGTGTTGGCTTCTTAGTATTGACTGATGCAGTTTCCGATCCCCACGAGCATTTTATACTTGGTGAAATGAACAACGCGCCTTTCCATTCAGTGATAGGTTCTACCTACCGAGATATCTTAGGTGAAATTAATATAGCACTTTTCACGCAATGTACATCGTACATTGACCAGTTTATTTAGCGTCGATTACTTTCTATGGTTTTGATTCAGCAATGTATTATGTTATCAATGTGTGACAGACGTATGAATTGTGGAATGGCATGATTACGATTTGATAGTACGCTTACGGCGTAATAGGATTTTTTTTTGTTATTTTTGTATTTATATGTTGGAGTTTTGTTTTTATAAGAGATATTTGAAGCTAGAAAGTCTTGTTAGATATGTAATTTAATGTAAAAAAAATAGTTTTATTTTGTGCTAAAATGCATTCCGTGTTCTAAAAATCTTTGTGAGGTTAAAACGGAAGTGGCATAAATTGTGCATATACGATTTTTTCTGAACGTTTTTCGTCTGAGATATCATTATTTATATAGGTTAAAACACATTCATTTATTTAAAAGTCAAGATGGTTAAGTGAGTTGGACAGATAGATTTTAATAGATGATATTTAAATCTGGACGAGCAATGATTTTTCCAATTCTATATTTGTCTTTCTTGTCTCGCGTTTGGCGGTGAAGGAAAATATCGTGGGAATACGTAGGTCGGGAGAAAATCTGTAACATGGACCTGCTCTCTTCATACCTGTCAAACTGCTGCTTGCATCACTTAGGACCTTTCTATACTAATCTATACTAATATTAGAAAGAGATAAAATTTGTTTGTTAGTAAAATCTAGAATTATCTCTGAAACTACTGAGCCGATTTGAAAAATTCTTTTTGCGTTGAATAGCCCATTTATTAAGGCAGGTTATGAGCTATGTTACATTGATCCGATTTGAAAAATTCTTTTTGCGTTGGATAGCTCATTTATTTAGGCAGGTTATGGGCTTTGTTACATTGATCCGATTTGAAAAATTCTTTTTGCGTTGGATAGCCCATTTATTAAGGCAGGTTACCAGCTATGTTACATTGATCCGATTTGAAAAATTCTTTTTGCGTTGGATAGCCCATTTATTAACGCAGGTTATCAGATATGTTACATTGATCCGATTTGAAAAATTATTTTTGCATTAGGTAGCCCATTTATTGAGGCAGGTTACAAACTATGTTATATCACGATATGACTCATAGGAACGAAGCGATAACCATAAACGCAAGTGAAGCCGATGGGGCTGCTCTTTAATAAGATATAACGTAGAACAAATGGATTTTTAAAAACCTATTTAACATGTAGGTATAAATATGTGAATATGCATTAAATCGATCGAGGTGTTAAGAACTAATTGTGATTTTCTACTAGCAATATCTACGTAAAAACATATAAGAAACATCATCGAAAGTTTTGACGAAAAATTTTAAAGTATGATTTCATAATTGTTTTAGAGCTTAGCGTTACAAACTCCCATGGAAATTTTACCACACTCTTAGTGTTTCAGAGATCAAGCAGATAAAACCTCTACCATACACACATACATTAAGCACCCTATACACATAACACTCCTTGTTTTAGACAGTGTGGAAAAGTATTATTCGTTAGATTTTAATGATAAGAAACAAATATTCATTATAAACGCATATTAATGGCGTATGCTAATTATATAAAGTAGTTTGTATCCGTTGACAGAAATTTAATTTAAATAGCTATTTATTGAACTCGAAAAAGTTTATAGTAATGGGAAATGTATCATACTAGCAACAGAATGCGATCTTGTCTAAGTATTTTTAATCTATATATATGTATTAGTTTGGACTAGGCTACCCTAGTTAATCCTGTCGCGTATAGGAAGAACTAGTGGAGCCTAGGCAAAACTAGTTTGTCCTTAAATCCGGTTTGCCCGGTAACATATATATGAATTGCTGTTCGTTTGTCTCGCAAAAATTTCAAAATAAACAATTAATAAAAGAAAATAGTAAAAAATGTTCCTAGGCTGAATCATTTGATGTCTTTTGTCTTTTTAGGAATAAAAAATTGTCACTTGTTTGTTAAATATGTATAGGTGCGTGGTGTCTGAATAATACCTGTTTAATAGATGTAGTTATGAGGTCCGATCTCTTTGGTCTGTTTTGTTGGAATACAAAACAGTTCTATTTCAGAAATAAAAATGTAGTAGTGTAGAAAACAAGTTGAAGTAAGTTTCGATCACCCTTTTAAAAAAATATATGTATGTGTTACGAAGTTCAGTTCAAGTTTCAGAAGAGTAAATTTAGTAAAATCAAAATGGCCAATTATGGACGCCATAATGTGGAACACGATAAAAATTAAAATAGACAAACTATGTCAGGTGGGTATCGTTACATATTAAAAATCATTTGAAGGTTTCTCATATCGTTTTTCAATCAAAATTACTAATTGGTAGTACCGATTCTCATTTATAGGCTTATACACAGAACTGATATTCATACGGTACTGCTGACTGCAGATGGTCTTGTTACGTTTGGGTTTTCGGTTGATTAAATTAACTAGCTCCTCGCGGTTTTACTATGGTTTATGGTTACTGCTTCGCTGTTATGAGTCATATCGTGATGTAATATAGCCTGCACATTTATTCAATAAACAGGCTATCCAGCGCAAAAAGAATCTTTAAAATCGGATCAGTAGTTTCAGAGATTACCTACATTCAAATTTACAAACGTTTTATCTTTTTAATATTAGTATAGATTAATTTAAAGTCTTGCTTATCAAATCGTTTTTTCATTTCATTCTTCTTCTTTAAAAAAAGATCTCTTGTACTTTACTCCATGCTTGATTCATAATACTTCAAAGGCAGTAAGTTCGTTGTCTACTACACCATAGCCTAGTCGTTAATCGCTAAATTGCGCCAGCCACACGCGGATAAGGTCTGATAATGGGCTGTAATCACTTTCACTGTATCGAGATAATTATGGACGGCACGCGTCGATCGATAAATCGATTACAAGATGCTTTGTAGGGTGTAGGAAGATATTCATCGGCTATATCCAAATAGTGCAATTTCATCTTTGTCTTTCTTCGTCGCTTCGTCGTTTTACTCAAATTTATAAGCTTTTCAATTGTCTTGTTGCACCCAAATAATATGAGATGTGAAAAAGCGGACTTTCGATTAAAAATCCATACAAATAAATAAAATTGAAGTGTCTGTTTGTAATTTCAAATTAACAGCTTTTCATCAAATGCATATGAAAGTATATACGATACTTACAACAAGATGCAATTATTAATTTTTGTCTCTCTGACTGTTTATTTGTCTGGCTAACCTCCTGACGATTTTGACGGGACTTTCACTCGTAGATAACTAATGTTATAAGGAGTAACTTAGGCTACTTTTGAAATTTTATTTATGTTAATTAATAAAAAAAACTCATCCTCCTTTATTCACCGCAGCCTTGTTATGCATGAGACATACCGAGCATCCTGTAGCACACGCCAACGAATTCGCAGACACAGCTAGTGGTAAACATAGTTACAATTTCTGATTGACAGCCCTATGTGAGTGAGAATAGCTGTACAAAGTGAGCAGCGAGATGGGATGCGGACTTCCGGCGTTGAGAACCGGTACTATTTGTGATGTCATAGTAATAGCCGGGAAACCCCGATGCAACTATTTTTTATTATATTATTAATACTAGTGGTCGTCTAGCTGTTGGAATTCAACCGCAGTTCATTAAGTTTTCAACCGATTTCAATTTTGACGGATTATCAATTTTCAATTTGATCACAGACTTTAACAGAAAATAAAAGAGTATAGCGTGTGTGTGTGTGTCAAATACATGGTAGTGTGTGTAATATTCATTTATTTGTATGCATATTTTGTTTTAAATATTAGTAGTCCTCGTTCTTTCTCTATATCTATACTAATATTATAAAGCTGAAGAGTTTGTTTGTTTGTTTGATTGTTTGCTTGAACGCGCTAATCTCAAAAACTACTGGTCCGATTTGAAAAATTCTTTCAGTGTTAGATAGCTCGATTATCGAGGAAGGCTATAAGCTATAGCAATATATATTATCACGCTAAGACCAAAAGAAGCGGAGCACCAATGAAGAATGTTTCAAAATCGGGGGATATTTTTCTATTGACAGAGCTTATGCTGCGTGCGCTGCGTAAACGGTTAAAGTTTCGCGAAAATCATAAATGACAGTTGTTCCACTTTAAAAGTTCTAAAAAAAGTCCGCGACCGTATAATATATATCTTTTAAGGCTAGCTCACTATAACATTTTTTATGCTAACTAAATTTGTTCTAAAATAATGCATTATTAGCCCAAAGTAACTATTCCGCGCGGACGAAGTCGCGGGCGGAAGCTAGTAAACTATAAATCTGCGGAATTTCCTACTCCTCCGTCTGCGCAATTTTCGTAAATGTTTGTTTCACGTATTAATAAATTGATAGCATTAAATTGAAAAACATCATATTTAATTTTTTGATAGTTACTGATTATCACCGTGACATATAATTTAAGAAATAAATTTTGAGATATTAAAAAGTTTTATTAAAGAAATACTTAATTGAAAGTGAATAGTCAGTGCTTTTTGAAGCCTTTTCTGCTTATTACCATAACATCGCCATTTGTGATTGAGAAGATTCGTGGCCAGCTCTGATAAAGTGAGTGATTAGGAAGCCTAACTCCCTTTTCTACTCCTTTCCCTACTTCTTATTCCATTTTATCCTTCATTCCTTATTGGCAATACATTTGCCTCCTCTGGTGCTCCAAATGTCCATGGGCGGTGGTGATCAGTTAAAACAGGTGACATGACCGATTGCTTGTCCGCTGTTCGCATAAAAAAAATGTAAATTAGAAGGTTGTCATTAGATCAGAAGGTTAAGAAGGTATTATGACCCTTGAAATGCGTTGGTCGAACGTTCTCAGGCTCTGGCCACAATCTTTAGAAGAGTCAATCTTTAGTTTAATTTTTAGCTAGATTTTTGGTGTTAGTTTCGCTATTTTGCAAGAAAGGTTATATTTTTCTCAATTTATATTTCGCTAATTATTGATAAATTACCACAGCTAATAACTTATTACTTTAACACGGTCTTGGTTGCTTGTCAATAAATTTGTCACTGTGTATGTATATATATATACTAATACTATAAAACTGAAGAGTTTGTTTGTTTGAACGCGTTAATCTCAGGAAGTTCTGGTTCGAATTGAAAAATTCCTTTTGTATTAGATAGTACATTTATCGAGGAAGGCTATAGGCTATATTACATCACGCTACGACTCATAGGAGCGAAGTATTAACCTAAAACGCGAGTGAATACGCGAGGGGCAGCTAGTGTTGGATAAATTAACATAAAAATGTAATATAACTAATTTATAACCTTTCAGTTATATTACTGTGATTACCTCACGCGTTAATTTTAATATGTATTTTAATTATTGCCTGATTAATGCTATCGAAACTAACATCTTTCGATGTATGAGTGAGATAAATAGATTTTATTAACAGTTAATTTGATGAATATTATTTGTTAATTTTTTTAAGGTAGATACTACATCTGATCAGTCGAGCGAGGCAGACGCGAGGATAATTAGTAAAGCTAAACTAATAATAATGAGACTTTAAAAAGGAGGTTTTATGTTCGCCTGTGGGAATTGCTTAGTTTCTTTCGTTGATTGTGGACCAATTTTGAAAATTTTTGTTTTGTTTAAAAGGGTACCTAGGGTATACCTACTTAAAATTGGACCCATTGTCATTAGGTCGGTATCTGGTGATGCGATCTTGGAGAAATCGAGGGAACTCTTCAAATATTATAGGCACAACTATACCGAATTAGGTATTTTTGATAGTAACTCGTGTATTTACTTTCGGAAACTTCAAAATGTTGTTGGAAATATTTATTTTATACTTTTTAGTTTGCTTGTTTCGTTTTCGGTTAAATATGCACGTGTGTAAGAAGATTTTGAACAAAAGGCAAAATTATTTATTTCATTTTATTGGATGACATACATATTCAAGTTATTTTGATCTTAAAACCGAACTACTGAACCGATTTTGATAAAAATTCTGAAACCATTCTGAATGTAAATCCTTTTAAATAAAAAAAAAATCAGTCGCTTAAGAAATGTAACAAAACTATTTCGATATATGAGTCTGTAAGTAACTTCTGAAGTAATAAATATTAAAAATAAACACACTACGAATTGAGAATCTTCTTTTTGAAATGGGATGACAATTAGTGAATATCCAAAAAATAACATTCTCATTAATTCGCTCCACTAATATAAGCGAAACTGCAACACTCGGCCATCGGGTAACGAGTGACGTAACACCGAGCACAACAAATGTCTTGTCGTGTGGTACAATTTAATGATTACAACGATTTATTGGTTGTACCTGAATTGCGATTAGTTCAATTTGACGCTGATAAGCAATACTGTGTGAAGACACACGGACTTCGTTTTGAGAAAATGGCGTCTAAACATGTCAAACCTATTCTTAAGATATTTGTTTAAAGGCGTTTTTAACCATCATCTCTTTTTTATTTTGATAAAATGTATAATAAAATAAAAGCAGATTGGTATAATAAAAAAAATATCTAATAAAACGTTTCTCAAATATTTTAGATTATTGCATATTGCCAAGTATTGAGCACACTTCAATATTCGAAACATTAAATTAACAATTTGTTTTCCATACGTATATATTTCAGATGACTTGAAATCATTTAAAATAATATTAGTTACGTGACTCATTGTCAGAATACATCAATATCTCCGAATTAGAGTTTTTGTGGGTGGGCACATCATTGCTGATCACCATCCAATTGTAAATGTGGGTATTTTAAAACTTCAGATATACCTCTTATAAGCTCATGGATTTTGATACCCATAACCGACGATCTTGGACAACCTTGTCCAACGGCCAGCAAGATACTCGTACTAAGTATGTTAAGTGAATATCTTTGAACTAAAACAAACAATTAACAAACTTATTAAATTTGGTTATAGATACAGATTTTTGACGTCAAATAGTATGAACCGAACATATATAGTTATAAATATTATTGGAGATGAAAAATATTTTTATATTCCCATTTACAAGGTTCACACGTCTAGGTTGGCGTACACAATGTTTCGTGGAAAAATCAATTATAGTAATAAATGATAAACATCAATTGGTAATATTCCTATGATTTTACTTTTTGAATATTTAAGTTTTTCTTTTAGAAAAAGCAAAAGTTATTTCAAAAATAGGCACTTAACATTTTTTAATAGATGGAAGAAATTTAAAGCTGCAAAGAAATTCTGATAAATCCTATATTATGTTTGACTATTTGCTTCATTTTATTCCCTCCTTGGTATTTAGAGCTGCGCTTTCTTCATCATCACATTTCAACCTGGCTTTAAGAAAAATTCTTTCGACAATCTTATTTTGAATGATTCGTTTTAAGACTCTTGATTGCAGGTTTATCTCTAGTCTAAAGAGGAAAAGGGTAAAAATAATATTGTCGGTGGAATATGGTCGTGATGGGCGGTGGCAGGTCTTGGTGGACATGTGCGCGCATCATTCCACACGATTTTCCCGCGCGATCAACTTATCTTAAGTTTCTGTCCGCTTTGGAACTCAATCTGCCTATTTATTTATCAAATTTAGTAAATCCAATTATTAGTTATTTCTCATTATTATGTTTTCTTTTTTAAATTTATAATATAAGTCTCATTGTTAGGGTTATCTCCTCTGGTATATTAAGAGATCGCTTTCAATGATAAGATCGCCCTTGTCTACACTTGTTTATTCCTTAAAACAATGTTTTGGCACGTTGGCGCAGTGGTCACTGCAACTTACTGAAGCGCTAACGGTCGCGGATTCGATCCCCGCTCACGGCAAATGTCTGTATTGGCCATACGGATGTTTGTCGTGGTCTGGGTGGTTGTGTTAGTGTTGTGTGTGTTTCCGGACCCCCGACACAAGACCACGAGGTCTTAATGGGGTCCGTTGAGTGTGATGCGTTTATTTATTTATTTATTACTAGTTTTTGCCTGCGACTTCGTCCGCGTTTTCGTCGTATTTCGAAAAAAAGTACCGTATTTCCTGCCTCAGGGTTCAGTGGCTTTGATGTGACAGACAGATTAACTATCGTAATTTAATAGGGAAATATAATATGTCAATCCACAATACTTGATTTCTATGATTTTTTTTATTAAATAGGTAATAATGTTAACATTTGTTTTTTAAATTAGTGATGAGTGAGAGTATTATAAACGTAAGAGTAAACAAATATAATCAGAATTCTCCGAACTGCTAACCTATCAGGAGTTACACGTGTTATTGTGAGTCAAACATAAAAGATAGACATATGTTGTTGCGGGATATTTTTTTGGAAATTTTATATAGAATATTTCTGTCATACATGATTTCTATGTAACTTTAACCATTAAGGCTGCATACGCGACGGAAGCTTAAAAATTGGAGTAACGTCTCCCGTTTTCCCTTTATTACTCTGCTCCTATTGATTGTAACGTGATGAAAAGTATACTATAACCTGCCCAGGAGTATGAAGAATAATTGTACTAAGTTTCGTTAAAATCCGTCCAGTAGTTTTTGTTTCTATAAGGAACATACATATAGACAGACAGACAGACAGACAGACAGACAAAAATTTTACTGATTGCATTTTTGGCATCAGTATCGATCACTAATCACCCCCTGATAGTTATTTTGAAAATATATTTCATGTACAGAATTGACCTCTGTACAGATTTATTATAAGTATAGATTTGCTTTTAATATTGTGACCATATTTATTTGAAAGCAGCGTAACTCTCCTCGCTTGTACCACCTCCGAGCATAAGTCAGCAGCCCGTACGAATGCGATTGTTCCGGCCGGCTTCCGACCTCCTTTGTACCACGACTTGGAATCCGCTAATTCGATCGCGTTCATTTTAAACCTTTTAAATATATATGTTTGTTAAGTATTCTTTGTATATATATATATATGTCGTAGAATTTCCTGGCTTAAAAACTTGTGTCATGGGTTCATTGTGACTACCGCATTACTGTTAAGAGCAGCGGTTAACAAATTCCCTTAATGGTTGCCAACCTCCGTTAGGAGAAGGCAGTAAAAGAAGAAGATGTAGGATACTAGTTTACTTGCGTTTATGGTCATTAGTTCCTGTGAGTCGTAGTGTTAAGTAATAGCGTATAACCCACCTTAATGAATGGTCTTATCAACGCAAAAATAATTTTTTATATCAGTCTAGTGTTTTCGGAGCCTATTCAATATAAAAAAAAAAACAATTAAATCTTTCCTTTTTTAAATATTAGTGTAGAAAACAAAGTCCCTTCCTACTGTCTGCACGGTTAAATCTTTTTATCCATGCATAAGATTTTAGTGCAGTTTTTATTGATAAATATAATACATGCATATTTAAATATGTCGAATAAAACAATATTGCATGCGGGCGAAGCCGGAGCGGGTCGCGAGTATGTTATATAATGTTTTCAAAGACAGGCAGCGTTTATTTATTAAATCTCAAGTGTCAATTGACACTTCTGGGACATGGCGACTGACAAAAAGGCGCGAATATAAAAAAGTGAGATTGACCACGTTGGCTTTCGGAAGCGGAAAATTTTAAAAAGGTACACGTAGTCGATGGACTTGTCTTCATTTAATAACGGAGTCGGACTTAAAATTATCTTATTGTATTAAAATTATCACATTATATTCTATGTTAAAGTAATCATCAATTGCAATGACTACCAGTGATATTGCTTTCTATAAAAATACAGAAATACGTTGTACCGTATTTCTGTTTTTTCTTTACTGTATTTTTTTATTAATAAAGAATGAAATAAATTAATATCACTGTGATAAAAAGTAATTGTCTCGATGCATTCTTTCATACTACCCCCATTTATCTATACTTTTTGAAAAATTCTTTGTAAAGAATATTAGCGTGCTATTCTCGAATATGTAGTGTAATGTAGTTTTATTTATTTTTTCATTGTCCTGTTTATGGTAAAAAAAGATTATAATTCTATTTAGGTGCACAATTTTTTTTCTAATTAAAGAGCTATGTCTGCCGATAAACTGTTTTGCCGTTAGGCAGAATCTTAGTTCACAGAAATATCAATAACAAATTATTGTAGAAAACTTTAAATAAAAAAAAAAGGAATTGTGTTAAATATTATTATTATTGCCTTAAAGACCTATAACTATAACATAAAGACATACCCACAAAGATTAAGAAAACTATCTGCCAATTAGCCCAGTTTTTTCGTCCCCTAAAAAGTCTATCACATTAAAATTAAGATGCCATAGACAAAAAAAAGTTATCAAATGGTTATTTTTTTTCCCAACAAATAGTGTTGTGACTTAATTTAAAATAAACGCAAATTAAGATCGATAGCGTTTCCGGTCGGACACCTCCGGCTTTACACCCTAATTTAATCCAATTAATAATTAACATAAACATGATAAACAAACAGAATGTCGCTCATCAATTATACGGACTTTAATTTATGTGTTAATTTTTTTACGTCCGATCTTAAAATATTGAGATTTGGAGTAAAGCAAAAAGGTTTTAATTTGGATGTATGGTTTATCATCTTGGCCTTTTTTACGGAGTTTAAAAAAGTTAATTTGATTAGATTGCCATCATGTTTTTGTACGTTAATGAGCAGCGCACGCGACTCAGATAAAGCGAGATAGTAGTCTTCGCCCGCGGCTTCGCACGCTTGGTATGTTAATAAAAAGAAGCCTATGTGTTATTCTGATTTATAAGCTATAATAATAATAAATAATAAATAAGTTTCGGAGGTCCGGAAACACACAAAACAAACACAAATACCCAGACCACGACAAATATCCGTATGACCAATGCAGATTTTTGCCGTGAGCAGGGATTAAACCCGTGACCTTAGCGCTTCAGTCAGTTGCTATGAACACTGTTGTCAAGTACCTATATAATTGATAAGTTTCTATGCAGTAATTTTTGCTTGGAACATACATCCGAAAATCCATGCATTGATCCATTTTCACAGACTTTCGCATATAAAACAACTCTGTAATTTGGTAACAGCTAGGTAGCCTTACGAAAACTGTTATTGCAAAAAATAAAGGCACCGACAATAAACTCCTTAGGTTTAAAGCAATGACGAACAACTTATGTAAATTTTTATGAAAGTCTGAGAGCAAAACTTATGTGTCATTCTCGCCTGAGAGATGCCACTTCTGTACCTTCTTGTACCTTCTGTGAATAAATAGTAATATCTTTTTTCCAGCTATTCAATGTAATATTTACGTTGGCGCAGTGGTCACTGCAACTGGCTGAAGCGCTAACGGTCGCGGGTTCGATCCCCGCTCACGGCAAACGTGTGTATTGGTCATACAGATGTTTGTCGCGGTCTGGGTGTTTATGTTAGTGTTGTGTGTTTCCGCACCCCCGACACAAGGTCATGAGATCTTAATGGGGGCCGTTGAGTGTGATGCGTTTATTTATTTATTTATATTTTTTAACATTTTAGAATTTACATTAGATGTGCCTCTTTTCGAGACTAGTTCCAGATTCGGAATTGGAATATTTTTTTTATAGTGTCAATCGTCAAAATAAGGTTATGAAAAAGACGAAGTACGAATTAAAACAGAGAATTCTTTTTATAAATAAATCAGCCAAGTGCGTGTCGGGCCACGCACAATGTAGGGTTCCGTAGTTGTCAGAATTGTCAAGATCGGTCAAGCAATCTTCGAGTACCCATTTTCGTAAAAATGTTTGAATGTGAATTATACTAACGATTTTAAATTAAATGTTCGTCGATTATTTATTATTCACACTTGTAAAATATACTTACCGCCGATAATTTTCCTTCCTGAGTAGCGCCTATGAAATCTATGGAGATTTGGTTGAAAACTTCATAAGCGCGATTCAGAATCACTCGCGACATGTTTTATTGAGACATTGTTTTATACCTTATTTTATATTTTATTTTAATTTAAACTTATTAAATATTTATTTATTTATTCATTTAAATTCATATATTAATTTAAAATTATTAATATTTACATAATGTGATGCTTTAAAAAGTGAAATATTTATTTTTACTTAGATCATCTATACCTCGATAACCATAAGAACCAACATAGCCGTGATAATTTTCCTTTTAAATTCATTATATGTACCGCTATCGTGAATTTTTTCATATTTTTAGACGCAGCAGTTTAGTGGGTAGAGGGGGGGGACACTTGACTCTAAGAAAAATTGACACTTCAAAGCTTAATATTTCGGAAACAGTTCGTCGTTCGGAAAAATGGTTTTCCCACACCTATAACATTTTTAAAAGACCTATCTAACGATACCCCACAACATGGGATAAATGAGAAAAAAAATTTTTGGTCTCTCTTAACACATAGGGAAGACACCCCAAAAAAAAATATTTTTAAGATTTTATTGTACGACTTTCTCGGCGTAATTCATATGTATACTCATACCGAATTACAGCTTTTTGGTATTAAGGGTTTCGGAGCAAAGCCGCGGACAGACAGACTGACAGACAGACAGACAGACGGACATGGCGAAACTATAAGGGTTCCGTTTTTTATTACGGAACCCTAAAAACGAGTAAGATTTGAAGTCTGATTCCTTTACTATTTTTTTACTAAGTAAAAATATTTTTTTTTAAATTCAACGCTTTCTTTTAATTTCAGATATTAGTTTTCATAATATTTATTTCTCACTACCTGCACTATTTATATACGCAACCAACTTTAATTCTCGAGCTATGTAGAATTTTCCGCATATCTTTGAAAGCAGTTTTTTAGCTTCAAAATCGATTACATTCAACATTCTATCTTTTATAGTTTCAGTTTTCTCCCTACTGATCCATGCGAATCATATAAGACCAAATTATAGCTAATGACGATACTCTTATAAATACCAGGTGTACAATGAATCTTTAAGTAATTATTTAGTGAATACAGATGGCGCTACGATTGCTTAACACCGAATAGATAAAAAGTATTGAAAATTTCGTCAGTGTAACGTATCTTGATTGGCGGAACACCTTGTGCGATATCTTGGAGGTGTAGGAACGCAGCTGAAAGAGCTGTGTTGCAATTAATTATAATGATTTATAAATTTAAATATAATTTACTTTAGAGCCCACGCAGACTACACATTTTATATTAAAAAAAAGTTTTCAAACTGCGTTTTAACAAGAAGTGGTAAGCTCATGGAATTTCGTACCTAGAATGTTGACAACTTTGGACGACGTTGCCTAGCAACCAGCTAATGATTGTGTATGACAGGCGAGAGTATCTTTGAGTTAACAAGACAATGGAAAACATTGTAAGGAAAGCTTCATGTGTCGGAAGAAATTCTGACAGATGTATATCCGCCAACCCGCAGTGGAGTAGCGTGATGGATTAAGCTCTAAATCTCTCCTTAATTGGAGAAGAAGCCTTTGCCCAGCAGTGGGACATTTTTATGTCAAAACCGCTGAATTAAATTTATCCTGACTTTAGGTATAGATTTAGATTGGACCTTAAAGAACCTTTCGCTAATTTATATCGCAAAATTAAAATTTGAGGGGGTGTAATAGGGGGTGTAAATGAACAGACTATTCAAAATAATTATTAAACGCAGGCGAAGTCACAAGTTTTATTTATATTAAATATTATTATAATAAATATTATCTATATTAATATTGTAAAGAGATAATATTATTTTATTGTAAGTTTGTATGTAGGGGCTAATTTCTGATACTAATGATCAGATTTGAAAATTTATTTTTGCGTTGGATAGCCTGTTTATTGAGGAAGGTTATAGGCTATATTACATCACGCTACGACTCATAGGAGCGAAGCAGTTGCCGTAAACGCGAGCAGCAGTTCCTAATTAATAAAATTCCAAACAAAACTATATTTGCATTTTACTTTTACACTTTTAGAGAAAAGGGAAATTGGAAATTGAAGAATCATCTCCATCTCTAATTACTCTAACAAATTACCACCAAGATATCAAAATTAAACGGAAGCGAATCAAAAACATACAAGCAAACAGACATTTACATCCGAATCAATGTAAATTAAATGATTACAAATTAATTAGATCAAGGTTTTCGTCGAAGCGCAGATGTTTGCCACACCTTAGTCAACTTAAAAAAAAAAAACTTTTAAATCTAATACTGTCTCTTTTAAACTTAATGCAATGGACAGAGACGGGACTAGATGTAATGATAACGTAAAATTAAACAGCATTTGAGACATTACTATTTTAAAATATCGATTCGAGTGTCAGTTCTGTGATCGTCGCGATAGGAACAGAGTCAATTAAAAGTCATTAACCAAATAATTGAATTGAACAGAGCCAATTAATCACATCTTTTGGACCTTCGTGGAAACTCGTGTATAGGACGTAGAACTTATCACCGTTAATTTTAAATATGTGTTAATTTGGAATCGGTGATTTGTGTCAAATAATAACGATATAATGTGGTTTTTATGTGAATGTGGATTAATTAAGTTGTTCGAAACGTAACGAACTGGTGAATGGTGAAGTGGTGAATGACTCTTGAAATGGGAATGAGTTTCAATGGGAAAATTGCGGTGTTTTTGTTACTATTTCATGTGGTCATGGTTCATGGTGTGTTCGTAAATGGTTTGTATGTTTATTTATGTTTTATTGGCTGACTATATTTTACTCCGGATTTCGCTCGCGTGTATATAGAATACGTTTTGAATATAGTACGCATCTATACATAAAATATAGCCTATGACCATCTAGAATAATGAACCGTCCAAACCTATCTATATATGTATATAAAGATCAAAACTGTCTGACTGAAATATTTATTGACTGATTGATCGATCAACGCAGAGCTGAAGCCACTGGGTCTAGAAACGTGAATTTTTGCTCAAACGTTCCTTAAATGTTGTAAGTGTGTACCAAGAAAGGATTTTTGACAATTCATCCCCTAAAGGGTTAAAAAGAGGGTTGAAATCTTGTTAGGTATCAATATTCTAAGTATACCCGGACGAAGCTGCGGGATACAACAAGTAGTACCATAATTTTTTAAATAGATTCCGGATTTCTCTTTTCATATACAAAATTCGCTCTTTAACTTCCGCCCAAAAAAGGGGTGAAGTTTAATGTTTCTTTCTGTGCATCAAGATACAAGATAGAATACAGATAGATTTTAGCTATAATGTATTAAGATCCGTTCAGACGTTTGAAAGATATCTCTGTTATCTGAGCAACTTTTTACTGGTCTAATTTAATCGAAATTTACTATATATAATATAAAATGAACATCGTTGTGTAACCTTGACCTGATACAGCGCCATCTGGAATCAGCAGGATACAGAACTCCTTACGAACTTCTAGTAGTAGTATCTTGTTAGGGCTTCTTGAAATTGTCTCAATGAATAGATTGACAATTTTTTTTATTTCATTTTCGTATTATACTGTTTACTAAGGCAACATAACCCACGATTTATTTTACGAGTAGATTTATTGTAAGCACTCAAAATGTCATCCATTTTGGACGACGTTGCCTAGGAGCTCGCGACTAAGACAATGACAATGACAGGCGAAAATATCTCTGGGCTAAAAAATCATAACACAAGCCTGTCATAGTTGAAAAAGAATACAGATTTAACGGTATATTGTATGAACGTAACATATCTATAGTTAAAAAAAATATCATTGGCTTTAATCTTAGAAAATTCTAATTCTCGAAAACTTGAAATAAATTTGAATGCGAAGATCGGCCGCCCATGTGGATACTAATTAACAATATGTAAATTGTGTCTTCATTTATATATTTTATCTTTAAATCTTGTGCGCCACTGGATACGATTTAATAAAGTAAACTGCCAGCACTAAAGCATCTCCTTAGCGAGAATATCACTTATGAGTTTTGCTTTTAGACCTTCATAAAGATTTACATAATTTATTTGTCATTGCATTACACATGAAAGAATTTTCTGTCAGTGCCTTATTTTAAATAGACTCCTAGCTTTTGTAAGGTCAACGAGATAACTATTACTAGGTTACAGAGTTGTTTTATATTACGAGAGTAAAACTTACAAATGTAATTCTCGCCTTAGGAAGAAATTAAATTGTAAGAAATGAGCATGACTTTTATATAGTTAAGCAAATTATTCACGTATCAAAGTGGAATTTCTTGATACGATGACTACTTTATTCGATGTAAGAGGTAAATGTTCAATTCATGCTGTGTCCGAATTTGATGTTTAATATTTTGTTGAAATCTTTCATATCAACGTACAAATATTTTTCGGGGCCATGAGTTAAGTATTTTGCTTCATTAGGTACTTATTAAGTTGTATAAGAATAGTAACATCCTGTGAATGTCCCACTGCTGGGCGAAGTCTCCTCTCCTATTAAGGAGACGGTTTAGAGCTTCATTGTTACTCCACTGTTGGGCGGATATACATGTGTCAGAATGTCTCCCGGCACGTGCAGGTTTACTCACGAAGTTTTCACCGCCGAGCACGAGATAAATTTAAACACAAATTTTGCACTTAAAAATTCAGCGGTGATGATCATCGATTGAGATCGACGTGTTCTAGTGGTCTATCTTACCTGAAGTCTCTTAAATGTTCGATTACTATTAAATACTAAGTAATTAACAAAACTCATCGTCACAGGACCACCACGGTGCGAGCACGTGTAAGGATCTGCTCGTATCTGCTTAGTGTTGACTGTTGGGCCGAAATCGCGGACCACACATCAAGTCCCGCTGATTTCGAGAGTCGGCCTGTCACAACAAGAGCCGGAATTGATTTATATGCACTGACGCACATGCGACAATATTTATAAGACATATAATGTATTTGCAAAAGTTTGTCTTAGTAAGTTAATGTTTCTTGTGAGGTATTTAATTAAAATTATCTTTTTCTCGCGTCTTCGCTCGCGTTAATAAAAACACTCGCGTTTTCTTCTGTTAAAGGTGCTATGCTTATGTCTGATAGTGTAAATAATAAGTTGTACATTTCACAAAGTTTTGTCGTAATAAAATTGATTTTTATGTATTAGGTGTAATAACAGACGTAGCTGTAGTTCTTATAAGGAGTGTTCGGTCCAAGAAGGGGAGTAGGGTTCGTGTAAGTCCAAAACGTGCAAAGTTAAAGTAGTTATTATCCGGACATTACGCAGTACGATGATATGATTCTATAAATTATAGTCATCGCCTTTCGTCCAACGAACTTTTCAGGACCCCTAAACCCCGCCCCTTATATACGTCCTTGGATTTAGTTAAAAAATATCTAATATATATCTTTTTCTTGGCGACAAATTCATGTTGCAATTTAAAACAATTATTTGACATAAAATTCTATGGCTGCAATCTGAAACCCTTGCTAAATTGGTTACAAACATTTAAAGAAGACAAATACTATGAATCTCCATCTTTTGATAAAATTAAGAATGAAATCAAATAGTTATATTTTGAAACTTTGATTTTTTTTTAAGGGAATTCTAGATTTTGTGACAGACGGAAAGTTATTATGTCAATTTCATTTACATATTTATTGCACCCAAATACAAAACACACATCATAGTGAAGATAGGTACTAGTCTTTAGGTGCATCAGGCGGTCTTATCTTTAAAATACAATCTCTTTCAGGCAACCTTTGTCTAATCACAGAAAGGAAAGGGACACTTTCAATTTGTCTTCGTGTCAAGTCTATATTTCCATGGGTACATGGCTTAGCTACGTAGGTGGTAAACATGTGGCATACACCCAGATATGTTTGCAGTTAACAGTTTCGACGAAGCTGCCACCGTGAGGGTATACCTGATCATTCTTAATGTTTTTTAAAATTTGAAATTTAAATTTCGATTTCATCTCGTTTATTAAACTGTTTTTATACATAAAATGTGATCGAAAGATATTAATTAAATTAACATTTATGGTGCGTTCGAAATGTGTTGATTTGACTTTTTGACAGTGAAATTAGTAGTAATTGTAAGTTTTATTCTCGTAGTTTATATGAAAGAATTATGTAATTTTGTTACCTAGGTAATACATAAGCTGAGAATGTAAATTAATATGTTGCTGATAATAAATTCTTTGAGGTGTAAAAGCAGAGGTGAACAATTTATGTAAATCTTATTAAAGTTTATAAGCAAAAGTTACAAGTGATTCTCGCCATTGTAATAAAAGGATAATCATTGAGTATATTTTAGTGCATCGAGTGAGTGATTTGACGATGAAAATTGACAAATATAGACACCTCGTTGAGATTAAAGTGCTCGTTTTAGAGTGTTTCCGCTTTAAGCTTTTTAAGCTTTGAAGGATGTGACGTACAATATGACGGATTATTTTAATGGTGTAATTTTAGTGGTAAGTACATTTATCTAAATATTTTTTTAATAATTACTTAATTATATTAACAATTATTATTTACAGAATACTATAGTAAATAATAATAAGTAGACATCTAATCATAGCGACGTAGTAGATCAAATAATGTTAAAACGAGATGACTTAGTGGTTACAAAACGTCGATTTCATTTGATAATCGCGGGTTCTAACTTCGGGTTCTTTCAAGTTTCGGGAGTTTTCAAGTTTTAGATCTATGTTTCTTTAATGAATAATAGTTAGGAAACTAGCAGGCAGGTTGATGCTAAGTGACCTCTGTAACCCATGGACATTTGCAGCACTAGAGAGAGGATCTACAAATGCGTTGTCAGGTTCAAAATGAATGAGGTATGAAAGGAACTAGGAAGTAAGGAAGATATGGACGAGAGGGTTAGGTTTCCGTCTCTCTCACTTACCGCATATAACGCGGATAGCTACGCTTATCTTCTATGAGAGTGTGGGAACCCATATACAAGTTGTAGTCGGCTACAGTTAGACTCAACTTTAGTAAATCACATCTTATTATCTATACTTAATATTATAAAGCTGAAGAGTTTGTTTGTTAGAACACGCTAATCTCAGAAAGTACTGGTTCGATTGAAATAAAACTATTTTTTTTTACACTATTTTAACCGAAACGTCGGGATGATAAAAATAATTAATATACGCGATTTAAATCCGTTTAAAATAGTTTTATTTCAATGAATAATAATCGCGAAAATCTAAGACAACGATAGTACTGGTTCGAATTGAAAAATATTTTCGTGTTAGATAGTTCATTTATTGAGGAATGATTCGGAAATTAAAGATAATTCGCTTTATATTGATTTTATTGGCGAGTCTTTTCTACTTCCTATCACGGTTGAAGATATTAAAAATGAAACTTGTCGTGACCATATTTTACAAAATGTTATGAAATACATCTATCAAGGTTGGCCTTCGAAAGTATTGAATGCAGATTTAAAGCCTTATTATTTGTGTCGGTATGAACTTTCTGTCGAAAACGGGTGTATACTACGTGGGCATAAGATAGTAATTCCTCCAGTTTTTCGGGAAAGACTGTTAGATGAGTTACATACATCTCATTTCGGGGTGGTCAAAACTAAATCGGAGGCCAGATCGCGTATGTGGTGGCCAAATATCGATAAAAACATTGAAGAAAAAGTAGGATCTTGTAGCATATGTATTACTCTTCGTAGTAATCCGCCGCGAACGACTTTGTCTCCATGGCCGTATCCAAAGTGTGCTTGGGAACGTGTCCATTTGGACATGTTTCTATTTAATGGCAAACAATTTTTAATTGCAATTGACGCCTTTTCCAAGTGGTTAGAATGTTTTTATATGGAAAAAGTTAATAGTGAATCAATTATTAGTAAGGTTAGTGAAATGTTTAGCAGATTTGGATTAGTTCGAACCTTAGTTACAGATAATGCAACAAATTTTTGTTCTAATGAGTTTGAAGATTTTTGTCGTTTAAATGGGATTAAACATTTAACTAGCGCTCCTTATCACCCAGAATCAAACGGGCAAGCAGAAAACAGTGTAAAGACGGTCAAAAAAGGGTTAAAGGCTATTGTAACTGACGGAATTAGTTTAAAGATCTTAATGATTAAATTATATAAATTTTTGTTTGACTATAGGAATTCCGTTCATATGACAACGGGACTTTTTAATTGCAAACACAATTGATGTAGCCTCTTTTTGAATTTGAGCGTAGTTCATTTCAGCTTTAGATAAGGACCGCGAAGCGTAAGCTATTACCCGCTCAGAACCGTCCGGTTGGCGCTGTGCGAGTACCGCACCTAAGCCAGCTGGACCCGCATCACACGTAACTATCGTTTCGTAATCTGGATTATAATGCGCCAAAATACGTTCTGAAGCCAATTCTTCTTTTATTTTAAGAAATGCATCATTTTGAACGTCACCCCATTGCCATTTAGTACCTTTCTTTAACAAAAAATTAAGTGGACTCAACACGGAAGAAGTATTCGGAACAAAACAACGATAATAATTGACAAGTCCTAAAAATGATTTTAACTCATTTATATTTTTCGGAGGTTGCGATTTCAATATAGCTTCAACCTTACTTTTTGATTTATGTAAACCATCTTTGTCTATTATATAGCCCAGATATTCAACTGAACTTTTAAATAGTTCACATTTATCTCGTTTTAACCTTAATCCTGCGTCTTGCAATCTACTTAAAACTATATTTAATCTTCTTAAATGAACATCCCTAGATGCCGCAGTAATTAAAATATCATCTAAATAAATACAAACACCATCAATATCACCAAGTAACTGTTCCATTGTGCGTTGAAAAATAAATGGCGCATTTGCTAAACCGAATACTAACCTGTTGTAGCGGTATAAACCTTTGTGCGTGTTGATACACGTCCATTTCTTCGACTCATCAAGTTCCAGCTGTAAATACGCCCGAGAAAGGTCCAACTTACTAAACTCTACGCCTCCGTAAAGTTTTGCGAACAAGTCTTCAATCCTAGGAATTGTGTAATTGTCTAAATATAAAACTTTATTTAGAGTAACAGAAAAATCGCCACAAATTCTTACATTACCATCAGGTCGCAAAACAGGAACGATAGGTGTAGCGACATCAGAATGATCCACCTTCTCTATAATTCCTAACTCTACTAAATTATGTAACTCTTTTTCTATTTTCGGTTTCAATGCCAATGGAACAGGCCGCGCTTTAAAAAATTTTAGTTGAGCATCAGGCTTAATTTTTAAGTTAATTTTATACTTATTAAACTTTCCTAATTCATCACTAAATAATAATGCATATTTTTTTTTAAGTCCCTCACAATCAATATTATTGATCTGAAAATTATGACAGTCATGACTACATAAATGTAAATTAAACAATCTCATAAAATCGCGACCTAAAAGAGGCAAACGCTTTTCATTCGCTGTTAATACATAGAACTTCATTGGATTAGTTCGACCTTCATACGATACTTCTGGCAACAATAAATAACCTATCGGTGAGATTTTAATTCCATTGTAAAAATTAAATATCTCGTTACAAGATTGTAAACGATAATTACTATCGCCTTTGAACAACTCTTCATAAACTGCAGAAGGAAGAACTGAGACGGCACTTCCACAATCAATCTCACATAATAATTTTTTGTTACGTACCCATATAAAACATGAAATTGGATCATCCCGAATAGGCTTTTGAAAATTAAATAAATTAAATATACCAATTTCTGTATTATCGTCATCCGCACCTAAAAAGTTATTATTAATTCTAACTTTACACATCTTTTTAAGATGACCTTTTTGATTACATTTTTGACAAGAGTAATTTACAAATCGACACTTTTCTTTTGTATGATTAGAGTACCCACATACTTCACAACCTTGAAATCTGCGCGAAGATACGCTGCTGTGATCATGCTGTCGCCGCACTGCAAACACAGGCTGCGCCGATACCTCCGTGCTGGCCGTGGTCCCGCTATGTCGAGTTGTCTGTAGAGCAACGCGAGCACACCGGACACTCTGTGCCAATTCCAGTGCCCTATCAAATGTTAAATCGATGCTCTCAGCAAACAGTTTCTCTTTTTCTTTTATGTTTTCTAGTCCCAAAACAAATCTATCACGTAATGCCATCTCTAATTCAGTTCTAAATTCACAAAATTGCGCCAAATTACGCACTCGCGCCGCCCATTCGGCTAAATCTTCACCTGGACGTTGCTCCGCTTTGTAAAAATTATACCGTTCCGCAAATATACTTTTTTTCGACAGAAAATGACTATTCAATTCGTTCAGAAGTTTTTTATACTCAATACAATCTATTTCTTCAGGAAACGTCAAATTTCTTACAGTGCGGAAAGTATCCTCCACCAACGAAGTCAGTAATAGAGCCCGCCGTCTCACATCGCCCTTGTCGGTTTCATCATCAATACCATTCGCCCGACAATATTGTATGAAACGGCACTTAAAGATGCTCCACTCTTGCGAACGGTGGTCGAATACGAGGTTGCCACCAAACATTTTTACATCCATCCTCGTCGCCAAAATGTTGTGTATTTATATAAAAACATTAAATAAGACTCGGAGCTATTTGTAAATTCTTTAATGGCTTACCTAGCAACGCGTCAACGCAACGCTTCTCTTGTTCATATACCACAACATTGTTTTCAAGAGTGGATCATAGTAACGTGCTTATAAGAATATATTTGTACAGACTTTAAAATAGTAGGTACTTATATTTATTTTTAATTATACAATATAAATAATTAGTTATTAATTTCTCACGAACGTCCATTGTTGTGTATTTATAAGATGCTATTTTACGTTAGACAAGTTACATAAAATACCTAATCAGGTAGTTGAAATAAAACTGTTTTAAACGGATTTAAATCGCGTATATTAATTATTTTTATCATCCCGACGTTTCGAGCAGTTTGCAGCGTTCGTGGTCACGGGTAGGCTAAGGTGACATTTGTCTATTTGAGGTTTTAGAGAGATATTATTTACAATTCTAAAAGTCCTCCTTAAGAGGAGAGGATATAGAATAGTTAATGTACGCGATTTTAATCTGTTTAAAATAGTTTTATTTCAGTGAGTAATAATTGCGAAAATCCAAGACAATGTTACCTAATCAGGTATTTTAGTGTAAGTAAAAAATGTACCCTGCAAGGATTTCATATCAAACAAATGATTTATTTAATAAAATACTAGTAATATAATTTAAACAATATTATGTTTTGTTTATTCATTCTAATAGTAAGATTAATTTGAACGAAAGAGACAAAGGTAGTGAAATACTACGCTTAAGAAAAAAACAGTATACAATGTGTAGGTACGTCTTGGCATTAATTTATTAGATTTTTATCGCCAACTAAATTTACGTTAAATAATATTATGTATTGTACATTTTACAAGACTTCCTTGTACAAAATAAGAAAAATTAATTGTAAAAAAACTGAATCGAGTAATGTGTCCTTTTTAAACTCGTCGACTGGAATTCGCTTATATATATTGTAAAAATTATTTAAATTAGGTGAGATATATAATGTTTACGTATGGTATGTTTAATATGTATGAGCATACATATATATAAAGATCATGTAAAAGCTAGTCCTATGGAGCTTATGGCAGATGCGATCGCAGCCTGAAGGGGGAGGGGGGGGATAATAAAATATTAATATTGAATTACATTTTATTTTTCGCTTTCAACAAAGTTTTTACACGCCTTAGAGTGAAAATTGATCTCTGTGACATCGCCCTCCTTGTAGAAATGGTTGACAGAATTTTCAGAATGAAATGCATGCGACTCGGAATTTTTTTATAACTTTTGACATAGTATTGCTTATCAGCATCCATATATGGATACTGTGTCAAGCCACACGGACTTTATTTTGTGAAAATATCAAACCTATTCTTAACAAATATGTTTGAAGTAGTATATATCCATCTCTTATTTTATTTTTTGATAAAAGGTATAATGAATTTAAATCAGACTGATACATTTAATATAATATTATCTTATAAAAACTTATTTAAATATTTGAGATTATTGTATTAATAGCAAAAAATGAAACACACTTGAAATTCGAACCAATTATTAAGAAACTTTTTTCCGTTCTTATTTAATTTATATGGCTACAATTTTTTTGAATAATGTTAAATAGGTGATGTAGTATCAAAATACATCAATATCTCCGAAATTGACATTTTGTGGGTTGACACATTATTGTTTATCAGCATTCACGTGTGGTTAGTAGTACGGCATTTTTCTCTAAAAAATAAGCCCAGTAAAGAAACATAGACTATAGGTCATGTTTGCACGTGAACCGCGTTCTCATCCCGCTAAGCAACAGGTTCAGAGCATTGCAACTGTTTTCTGTGTCGTCGTATTTACGGTTTTGTAATATGCAAAGTTGCTATAAAAAACTAACAGGCGCATTTGATGCAATTGTCACTAAGAATGTCTGTTCTAAATAATGTAAATAATTAAGTCTTTTTATAAAAGCAATCGATTTCGAAAGCAAAATACGTCATTTTGATTAGTTAGATGACGTAATAGTTATAGTTATTTTGATAGTTATAGTAGATATGGGATCAATCTGAAAGTAAAAAAAAATAAAAAAATATATTTTTCAGATCGATTAAGAAATGAGAGTTCTGAAGTAACTAACATTAAAAACACCATGTGCTACCAATTGATATTAAAGTAAAATTTACTTCTTTTTATATCCACCAATATATGGATGCTGATAAGCAATAATGTGTCAACCCACAAAAAGTGCAATTCTGAGATATCGCTATATTTTGATACTGCATTACCTATTTAACCATATTCAATAAAAAAATAAAGTCATATAAACTAAATAAGTACGGAAAAAAATCTTAATAATTCGTTTCGAATTTCTAGGTTGTTCCATATTTTGTAGTTTATACAAAAATCCCATATATTTAAAAAAACTTTTATTAGATAAAACATTCCATATATCAACCTGGTTTTAATTCATTATACCTTTTATTTAAAAAGGAATGAAAATATGGATAAATACTTTTCAAACAAACTTATTAAGAAAAGGTTTGACATCTTTAGACCCCATTTTCTCAAAATGAAATTCGTGTGGCTTGACACAATATTGCTTATCAGCGTCCAAATAACAATAAGATAAAATTTAATACAACGAAATCGTAAACTGAATTTTTAGGTTCATGTCTGCGCGCGTTCCCGCTAGGGCATGCAATGTAAATCTATACAAATAAATAAAATTGAAGTGTCTGTTTATAATTTCAAATAAACTTTCATTTTAAATATATATATACGGTAATTACATCAAAAAAAATATTTTTTAAATTTTCGTCTGTCTCCGAAACTACTAGACCGATTAAAAAAAGCGCCAAAGCGTTGGTTAGCCCGTTTATTGAGGAAGTATATAGGCTATATTACGTCACGCCATGACTCATAGAAGCAAGTGGTAAATGCGAGTGAAACTGCAAGGGTCAGCTTATTATAAAAGTTTCGAAGTCCCGGGACCGTTATCATGGGTGGCCTCGTGTCTCGGGAATTTGAAAATATCGAGATTTCCCAAACCCAATTTTCGCTTATAGGTTTTAAACTTTTAAATAAACTTAGCTGATTACAGCTCGAATGCAGGCATACTTCTCCGGGGAAAACACGAACACTGAAAACCAGCGTAAATTAGCTAGAATAGTTGTATTTCATATAATGAGTGAGAGAGCCGTAAGCCTAACCCTCCATCCCATATCTTATTTGCTATTTCCTGGCAAAAAAAGAGCCAAGAGGGCCTAGTGGTTGGAGCACGTCGATCTTAACCGAGGATCGTGGGTTCAAACCCCTGGCTGGCACCGCTGATTTTTCAAGTGCTAAATTTGTGTTTTAATCATCTCGAGCTCGGCGGTAAAGGAAAACATCGTGAGGAAACCTGCATGTGCCGGAAGAAATTCTGACACATGTATATCCGCCAACACGCAGTGGAGCAGCGTGGTGCATTTAGTTCTAAACCTTCTCCTTAATAGGAGAGGAGGCCTTTGCCCAGCAGTGGGATGTTTACACGTTACTTTACTTTACATGTTACTTTACTTTACTTTCCTGGCAATTTTTGCGGTTCCTCTGGTACTGCCCATGAGCGGCGGTGATTACTAAATATTGTCGAAGGGCCACCGTTGGGGGCATGATAGGTATGTCCTTTGCTGGAGGAGGAGTGTAAGCATGCATGTATGTATGAGGAGCATGCAATTAAAATAATTGCATGCTCCTCATACATACATGCATGCTTACACTCCTCCTCCAGCAAAGGCATCATTATATACAGTCAAAATAAAACAGCACAAAAGATGTCGCACAATAAAATAATTGCACAATAAATAATCTGACAGACGCGTTGGTGCAATGGTCACTGCAACTGACTAAAGCGCTAACGGTCGCGGGTTCGATCCCCGCTCACGGCAAACGTGTGTATTGGCCATACCATTTGTCGTGGTCTGGGTGTTTGTGTTAGTGTTGTGTGTGTTTCCGGACCCCCGACACAAGGTCGTGAGATCTTAATGGGGGCCGTTGAGTGTGATGCGTTAAAATAAATAAATAGCGACAGTGGGATTAGTATAAAAAAAAGATAGGTATGTACACAACCCTAATGGACTCGTGACGTCGTACACGTGCTTTAATAAAATAATTTAAAAAATATATTGCTATATACATGTTGAATTTTTAGCAGATATAGACACATATTTATGTGCTGAGTGATTCATATAAGCGAGTTCATTCTCCAAATCGCACTAGGCGATTTCAGGGTTGCTGTGCACATATTTTGAGGACTGAATCCGCCCCTGTCGCTGCTTACATAGAAAAGTAAAACAGAGCTACTTTCTTTAAAATATTAATAAGGATCCTATAATGAGATTATATAACCATAGATACGTTATGAGCTAGTAAATTTTGGAACCCAGAATGCCGACAACTTTGAACGCCATTGTTAAGCGTCTAAGTATGACAGGAAGATTTATGAGCCAACAAAACAATTGACAAGCTCGTGAAAGTTAGCAATGGGTGCGAATTTTTGACGTCACAGAATGAACGAATATCTGTAGTTATAAAATATCATTGGGAAAAATGCCAGCAAAATTAACATTTTCAATTTAATTTAAAATTCACCTATATTTACAAAATGAATAATGACTAGTTGTCCCTCGAGTTTTCACTCGCGTTTATGGTTACTGCTTCGCTCCTATGTGTCGTAGCGTGATGTTATATAGCCTATAGCCTTCCACAGTAAATATACTATCTAACACAAAAAGAATAGTTCAATTCTAACCAGTAATTCGCGAGATTAGCGCGTTTAAACTCATCAATTTAATAATATTAGTATAGATATTTATAATCTTGATTTTATTGCCTAGCGTCTGAGTATGGCAGGAAGATCTGTGAGCGAACAAGACAATTGAGCTTTTTAATGTCATAAAATGAACGAATATCTATATTTATAAAATGTCATCGGGATACTAATAAATTTTAATCGTGTATTGTTTAACTCTCGGAATCCTAATCTATATACTTCTTACTGTGTGCACACTGTACACTTTTCTCACCATTTATTACGTTTTTACTCGACATCTTTGATTTAAGATAACAATACTTTTCATCACTTAATTAGAAATTGATCTTTATGTAAAGATAATATTCATTTTTATAGGTAATTGAGTCTTAAAAGAAAATGATAACTGATCTTTTAATTTAAAATAAATACATTCATTAAAATGGGTTCTTAAGGCACTTTCAAATCGTTAAGTTACAAGTCAATTTTTATAATGCTATCACCGGTTCGTAATGTAGTCTCTACCGAGAAGAATTGGAGAGTAACTCTTTAGGTATATAGACTCGATAGACTTTATTTTTTTTTTGACAATGTTAACAAATACAAAAATTTGTTATAAGTATTCTTATTCAAAGCTCGCGGCTTTGCTAACGTTAATGTAGATAATATATTTTAAACTTTCGCGATTTATACTATTCATATCTAATATAACGGGTCATCTCGTGTGACTCGTGTCAGTCAGCTCGTGACCACGACGAATGTAACTTCGTTGAAACGTCGGGCAATAAAAAGGTATTACTACCATAAGTTATCGCGATAAGACCCGTTATGTTAAAAATGGTTAATGTAGATTTCGGAATATAGTTTAAAACTTACGCCACCTACTGAAATTTAAAGGGTTTCTATTTATAATCAGGGTGATAAACCTTCCATAGCCTAGACCAACAGTAATCTGAGCTAACGTGCAATGGTCTCTTTTAAATTAAAATAGCAGGCAAAGGAAACAAAAAGGCATCAATAAAAATAATGCCGGAAAAATTGACAATTAAATATTCACCTATATTTACAAACTTAATAATGACTAGTTGTCCTTTAAGGTTTCACACGCGTTTATGGTTACTGCTTCGCGCCTATGTGTCGTAGCGTGATGTAATATAGCATATAGTCTTTCTCAATAAATAAACTATCTAACACAAAAATAATTTTTCAATTCGAACCAGCAGTTCCTGAGGTTAGCGCGTTCAAACAAACAAACTCTTCAGCTTTATAATATTAGTATAGATACATATTTCTAATCTTTATTTTATCTATGGAACGTCTGCCTCTTCTTATGTAATGTTGTATACTCTGCCTCATTCCTATTCTATTCTTTATATTTGTTACCTTTTACAAAATTTATGTACAGAATATAACATTTTAATAAACTAAAGTTTAATTTGTTGATTGTAGACCTCATCTAAGCCACTGCATCTGGGTAAAGTTCTATTCTATTCTATTCTCTGGTTAATGGCTTTTAGTTGTGCCAATTAGACACATGTTATTTCGCCAATGTCACGTGGAATGGAGAAGACAAGATGGAGATTGATCGGTGGGATCAAGAATCGGACCTTAACTAAATTTTGGAAACACACTAAAATAGTGTGAATTTCATTATTAGTCCTTAACCTGCCTCATTCCAAGTTTAAATAAGTTGACAGCGTATATAACATTTCGAATTGACATTTTGATATGTCTATGGCGTGATTACACGTGTTTATGTTATAAGTTTTGCTCTTCAAACAATTCTGTAACCTCGTTACAGTTACTTAGATAATCTTACGAAATCTTTTTCTGTCAATGATCAAGACTAAAAAGCAGCAACGAACTCCAAATACAAAATACGTGATTTCGGCGACTTTTCGTTTACTCGTAAGTTTTGTTCTCTGATATTCGTAAAGATTTACATATCTAAGTTGTTTTTCATTGGTTAAAAACCTGAAAGAATTTATTGTAAGTGCCTTTATTTTCAACCGATTTCAAAATGGAGGTTCTCAATTGAAATAAAAAGTATTGTACGTTTTTTTTTTAATCACAAAAATATTTAATTTGAATTTTTTTCGATGGGGTATTCAGTTCAAAATAGCTGGAATAAATATACTATTCAAGTGAACGAAATTATGTAAGTATTATGATATTAAGACCGGTTCCTTTTTAAAAAGTCTTGTACCTAATACCTACAATATATGCAAAACCGAATAAAAATACTAAAATAAATAATATATTTTTTTTTACAAAATATATGTACAGAATATAACATTTTAATAGACTAAAGTAAATTAATAGAAAAAAAAATAAAAAAGGATATTTTTTTTACAAAAGATTGTATTGATTATAAGTTCATATTAAAAAATCCTTAGTAGCTAAAGCATATTATTCTGTTCAAGATTATATAGATGATAAAGATGCTTGGATTTAGTATAAGCTGGATTCGCACAGGGTATTTAATATATTTGTAACTCATAAATTTATGTACCCATCGTAAAACTTTTAAAATGAGTAACTATCGAGTTTCTTGCCGGTTCTTCTCGGTAGAATCTACATTCCGAACCGGTGTTAAATTGATTAATTTATTAGTGTTTTGTTTTCTTTTGTTTTTGTATTGACGATTCAAAAGTGGTTGTAAAAGCCTACTTGAATAAAGCATATTTTGATTTTTGATTTAGACTAAGCCACTGGATCTGGGAAAAGTTCCCAAAATACTGGCAGCATTACCCCGTTGAATGGCCAAGCTGATCCTTTGACCGAGGTAGGTGCCAGCTCTTGGGTACCCAGTTGACTATAATATAAAATGGTTACGTATTTTTAGAACTTCTAGTCTTTATTGTAATCACTTCAAAAGTTGATAGTTATAATTTTCCGTTTTATGTCATGATAACAGGTCCATAAATAAATAAACAAAATAATTAATTCATATCTGTTTACAGTCAAGATATCGTATAACATGTCCATAAAAATATAACCGCATTCGATATGCCATCCACTTCGAAATAAATTTATTTATTAAATACATTTTTATTCATATTAATGTATTTTTATAAAATTAAAAAAAAGTGAAGGATAGTATCCCTTCCGTTTCTGTGTTGATTTTCTTTTAATATATAGTTTTAGAACATGGATTTTGTTTTTTTATGTATTGATTAATATTTATGTTGAAAATATCAAAGTTTTGTCTACTAACTTTTGCTCGAGGCTTCGTTCACGTTAATGTAGATTTTGTTTATAAATACTACGCGTATATACATAAAAAAATCTAACATCTAGAATAATGTACCTTTAATTAAAACCATAATTTATAAAATGATTTCAGTGGTTCCGGAGTTTATTTTGCACATGCGAAATTTGCCCTCTATTTATTTTATTAGTATAGATTAATACTGTCTTAAATCAAAATATTTGCAGATAATCTCTAAGTATAATATGGTTGGATAATAAAAATAAAAATGACGTATCATATTTCTTAAATCAACGTTGAACGTCTTGTCCACAAAGCGAACGATTGGTACGTATAAATTTCAATGAAACAAAATTCATTCCCGCGGCATCGCATCCGTATTCGAATAAAAAATAGATATGCAAATACGAGATGCACGCGGAAATTAAAAGAATGGCGTATTTTACATAAATGGCAGCTTTATAACATAACGCCAGACGAAGGACATCGGATCTGTTTTTGCGTCGAACGAGACTAGCTCCTTTTCCCGCAGCCTTCCGTTTTCCCGCGTCACGCTGGGAGGCACCCGCCAAAAGCCCGCCAATCAACATATACGCCATGTTGTTAACGGGGCGGGTTACAAACTCCTTTCTCGCGCCGTCTCGCTCTCGAACGCGGCCCTCTCGCTCGCACGCAGCGCGCTCTCATTGGCAGGCGCGCAATTAAGCGCGGGAATTCGAATTCTATTTTTGAAGTAAATGTTTTTTCAGCGCTTGTTTATGGTTAGGCGGCCGCGCTATGACGCCGATTGAAGCGACACCTGTCTCGTTCGCGACGCTCCCGCGACGTGGTCCTTTTTCATTCGGCCGGTTAATAAGATGGCGGCGTAAGTGGCACATAACGTAAATCTATTTGAATTTTGAGATTTATGACGTCGAATTAACACGTTGCCGCGTTTGATGGATTTATGGATGGTGGGTGATTAATCTGGGATACGGTCGCGGGTGGGCGGGCAGGTCTCCCAGTTTTTGTTGAGACAGGTTAGGCTATTAGCCCATTTCGCGTAGTGAAATTGATGGAGTCCACAGTTACGGAGATTAGTCTGATAACGTTCCATTAAAATGTTGTGTCAGCTTAATGGTATGGCTTTGTAATAAAAAGGCAAACATCATAAATGGCTAATGGTGCTCTCGTAAAAACGATGCTATTTGAAATATTGTTATATTGAGTGATGTTTTGTGGAATGCATTTTAGTTTGGGAACTTGAGAATAAGAAAATACGTATCTTTACAAAAAAACACAATCTTTAATCCTTAAATTAAAAATAAAAATACTGATCACTTTGTTGTTTTTCTTTATTCTTATTAGAATAATGTTGCAAAATCTCGTACCAAGAATGAATTATCTAATTTTATTATATCTTTATCAAAAAATTTGTTGAAATTTAATACTAAAATGTACCGAATTTATTATGAAAATTTGGTAAAATATTTCTATTAGGTACGTAACTGATTACGTCATATAATAACATTTAATTTGAAGCACATAAAATTTCTTTAAATATATTTTTTAAATGCGGATGTTTGGCTTGATGAGCAAATGTATGTTTTATTATCTACGTGTAGGTTAGTTTATTTATACTTTAAATTCTCTTTAATTCTGAATTAACTTTTTTTAACAATGTAGGCATTAACGTATTTTAACTGTTCAATAAAATTTTAATTGCATATTTGCATAACGTGTTAATTTTTTAAATTAATAAATTATTTATGATAAGAAGCAAAGATCGTAATTTTGTCTGCCTTATAGAATTATATACTTCATAAAACTACTGCTTAGCGATTAATATTATTTGATTATATTTGATGTTTCGCGTATAAAATATTTTACACTAATAAATATTAATTACAGTTCGTTAAATTTATGGCGGCGCGTGATTTTATATGAGTTCAGAAATGTTTTAAATGATGTAAATAAATCTTTACTTTGTAATCAATATATTATCGGTGCAATCAAGTTTTAATTCGAATCGTTTGATTTTGTTTTTAATAAAATTTTAACTGTATTTACAAATGTCTTACTTTTATTTTCAATTTTTTTAATGGCGTCTGACGTTAAAATGTTAGGCATAAACTTATAGTTCCCAATAATATGACTATAGATATGTTATAAGCTCATCGATTTTGGCGACCAGAATGCCGACCATTTTGGACCACGTTCAATTCAATTCAATTCTTCAATTAGTGGCTTTTATTTGTGTGAATTATGCACGTGTTATTTCGCCAATGTCGCGTAGAGTGGAGAAAACACGATGGATGGTTAAATAGGGTCGAGAATCCGACCTTAATTATTGGAACCATGCCTACCAATCAGCTAGCAATTGAATATGACAGGCAAAAGTATCTTTGGGCCAATAAAACAATTGACTAACTTTCGAAGTTGGAAATGGGTACAGATTTTTAACGTCAAATAGTATGTACGAAACATATCATTAGTTTTAATATTTCTTTGATAAAATTCGGTCAAAAAAGTAGTGATAATAAATACTCCTATTCACGACATTTTGACGTTAAATTAGTATCTATCTATTGTCAATTCCTTGTAATTTATTGCCTTCATTATAGATAAAAATTGATTAAAAACAAGATATAAGTATTTAAAATATCAAATCGATTAATAATAAAACTAGAGCGTAACACACAGTTAATAATAATACTGTATTTAGTCTCCTGTTTGATCAATGTATCTAATATCAATAAAATGACACGTCCCCATGATAGTGCGGGGTTAGGTGACATGTTTGACAGTTAGCAGATAGGCAGGTGAGTGTGGCGTAGGCATCATGATTTGATACAAATGACATACAGCTACAGGGTGTGTGTGCTAGCTTTATAAAAAAAATTAAATGTCAACGTCAAAAATCGCGATCTTTTTTATTTTGTTTAGCGATTTCATTTGTGACGAATTGGCGCAATTAAAAGTCGATCAAATTAAAAATGGGTTTGAATTTTGTTATGCGATGTTAGAGAGCTAACATTATTAGAATTCGTTTTTAGTTATCTCTCGTCTTTATGTGCAGTTTTATAGAGTGCGAGGGTTTAACGTAAGAAACATAAATTATAATTATTAGACAAAATATGTTTTATCCTATTAAAACATTTGGTATTAAATATTTAATAACATTATATTTAAATAAACGTTTTTTAAGTTTTATTAGTATGGAGTAATAACCTCGTTTTATTCGCCAAAGCCAACGCTCGATAATAAAATCAAAGCAAAGGGTAGAGGCGTCGTTAAACCTTATAAATTGCTCATATACGTCGCTAGTGCGCCTCATACAGCCGCGACGTTCCCATTCCGCGTGTTAGTTTAATTATAAAACGGATCACGACCCGGCCATTACCAGCGTGTTTGATATTAAGCCAAATCATCCACATAACTGTTTCACTCCAGTGATTAATCTCGTTTAAAATTTAATAAACCGAAATGCGACGCGCGGCTCGCGGCGCGCCCGACGCGCCCGACGCGCCCGGCGCGCCGACTTGACACATCGCAGCGAGGAAACTTTGATTGCCGCGTTATTTTCACAGGTAATTCCGTCCGTTTCCCAATCGGCCGCGTTTAAATCATAGCTTTTATTTCTTATTACCGCTTTGGCGAAATTCATCGCAATTTGCGTTCGAGTTTCGCAACATCGCTAATTTCGGTTCGGCGCGGGCGTTTACGCGCGTGTGACACCTGATTGACGGGTGAAAGGGCGCGAATTAGCGAGCCCGGGAACGATCCCCGGGCTCGGCGTGCGCGCTCGTCGGTGCCCTCGGTCGATGCCTTCCCCGGCGGTCGGTCGCCGACCGGAGCGGCGGGAAACGGCACACGCTGTGTTACCGACTATTAGCGGTCGAGTAGATCAATTAGATTTTAGGGCGAAAGTGTTGAATTAACAGAGGCAGTCCATTAGGCGCCGTCGGGTGACATATGCCGCCGAGTGGCCACAGATAAGATAGAACCGTATGTCGTAAATATTAGCGCTACCGTTTGGCATCCGCCAACAAGCGGAGGATGGGAGGATTAGGGCGCAAACATTTCGAGTGTGTTGTTATTAAAACGAAACGTTGGTACGATAAAGACGTAGAACAACAGAGAGACAGAGGCAAACGAGATCCGAGATAGCGCCGGCTCAGCGACGTCGGCCGAGACTTATCTCGCGGGATGTGTGCGCAGCGTGCGCGGGAGCGGCGCCGGATTCCAGATTCAATTTTTTTTTTATTTAAAAAGAGAATGTTACATTCGAATGCGGAATTAATAAACTAGAACTGAGAGTAAACAGTTGCTTCTTTTAATCGAATCTTGGTTAGATTACCTGAGCGGTGATTAGACAGAACAGATGGAGCTAAGCTGTTTCTAGTTAGATATCGAAATGTTAAACAAGAAGATCGGCGAAGAAATATTTAAAAAAACTTGTAATGCTTCAGATTTCTGTGTATTTATAATCTTATTTTCATTAACGTCATTTGCGTATCTTAAATACATTCTCTTATCTGTAGCTAAAACAACTCGCATTAATTTGCTCTAAGGCGAGAACTACACTTGTAAGTTTTGCTCTCCGACTTTCATTAAGATTGACATAAGTTGTTCGAAAGAATTTACTGTCACTTTATTATTGACAGTAACAGCCTTTGTACGGTTACCTAGGTAACTGTTATCTGGTTACAGAGTTGTTTTATGAAAAATACCTACGAAATGTTTTTGTAGATTTTAATGTCTTATATAAGTTCGAATTTACAAAACTGTATAATTTTAAAGGATAATATAATAGTGTTTATAGAGCATCTTATCATCCATTCTTTATCTATAGATTTTTTAATAATATAAAAAAAAATTGACGAAAACAATTAAAAAAAAGTTTTTTAACAAGACGTTTAACGTTTTAAAACTAAGGATTTTGTAATAATTAACATTAGGATTATATTATAATATTCTGTAGGTATAATTATTTAACACAAATGGTACCTATTGTCTACATGTTATACACAAACAATTCTTCATATACAGAATTTATTTCGTACTTAAATACCTACGTCTATATTTATCAGAGGTCAATACAATGATTGATTCAGAAGGTCTTAACTGTATATCTATATGAAATTAAATAAATAAAGTATAATCCCACTCACTCACCGACACGTGTTTTCTATTACCATAAACATTATATGAACGCTGATACGCAATACTATGCAAGCCACACGGACTTCATTTTAGGAAAATGGCGTTTAAAGATGTCGAACCTATTCTTAATAAATTAGTTTGAAGATGTATATATTCATTCTTTTGTTTTCTATTTTGATGAAAAGTATAATGGCTTAAAAGCAGGGTTTTCAAATATATAAGATGATTACAAATGGAAAAATGTGCAACACAATTCAATATTCGAAACATTAAATATCTTTATTTAATGTTTCGAAAACTTTTTTCCGTGCTTATTAATGTAAGACAACTTGAAACATTTTTGAAAAAAGTAGCAATATCCGAATACATCAATATATCCGAATTTTTGTTTTTTTGTGGGTTGACACATTATTGCTTATTAGCATCCAAATAAAGAAATTTTTTCCGTACTTATTAGGGTCAGATAACTTGGAACATTTGTGAATAATGTAGCAATACGCAACGTATTATCAGAATACACCAATATCTCCGAATTTCTGTTATTTGTGGGTTGACACATTATTGCTTATCAACATCAAAATACATTAAAAGCTTATAGATTTTAGCACACAGAACACTGACATTTCTTCGCTTAGAAACCAGCTAGCGAATAAGTATAACCGAGCAAGAGCATCTTTGGGCCAACAATACAATCGAGGAGCCCGTCAAAGTTGGAAATGGGGTACAGATTTTTAACGTCAAATAGTATGAAGGTAACAAATCTATTGTAAAATTAAATCATTCGGCAGTAGTGTGGAATCTTCTAACAGGCTGGTAATATGAGCCTCCTCTGAAGCAGGAGCTGTGCCACCAGCTAACCTCATTTTCAGGCGCCATGTCCATGAGCCCTCGAGTCCTGATTGATGGTCGACATTATTATACAAGCTTATACGAGTCATTATTTAACTTTCGCGATGTATACTATTCGTATTTAATATAACGGGTCTCATCGCGATAACTAATGGTAGTAATACCTTTTTATTGCCCGACGTTTCGACGAAGTTGCATCCGTCGTGGTCACGAGCTGACTAACTTAACTGACGGACGCAACTTCATTATAGCAGAGAAAAGCTGAGAATTTAAAAAATTTTAATGTGACTGTTTTAAAAATTAATGCATAATTTACTCTTAGATGTATGTACGTATACGTCATTGTATGTGTTTGATGGGAAAGAACAGATTATATGGATGCTGATAAGCAATAATGTGTCAACCCACAAAAATTCAAATTCGGAGTTATTGATATATTTTGATACTGCATCACCTATTTAACATTATTAAAAAAAGTTCAAGTCATATAAACTAAGTAAGTACGGAAAAAAGTCTCTTAATTAATTGTTTCGATTTCCAAATGCGTTCCATATTTTGCAATTTATACAATAATCTTAAATATTTGAATAAAAAATTATTAGATAATATATTAAATATCTCAACCTGCTTTTAATTCATTATATCTTTTATTAAAAAAGAAAAGAAAAGATGGATATATACTTCTTCAAACATATTTGTTAAGAATAGGTTTGACATCTTTGGACGCCATTTTCTCAAAATGAAGTCCGTGTGGCTCGACACAGTATTGCTTATCAGCGTCCATATTATAAACGGTAACATTGCTTAATTATTAAAAATGGCGTCACATGTACTTAATATTACCATGCAACACTGTAATATATAATGCAACGGTAAGTATAGCCAGGATAATATGCATAGTTTATGTATTATGTGACGAGTAAAACCTTAACAGAGAAACCGCTAAATCTGCTTTCTAATTTATTATATTACTGATGATTTTTACAACATATTCATTCGTGACAAGTAATTAAGTAAATTTTATTTATGTACATAAATAAATCAAATAGATAATTTTCTCTCACAACGTCTAACGTTAAACAATAATTACGTATTGAATTTCGAGGGACAATTAGTAATAATACATTTTAAGGTGCATTGTCATGAAGATGAGAAGGAAAGAGATGGACATACAAGAGAGAGAAAGAGATAGAATGTTTTATAATTATGGAACAAAAACAATATAGAACATATCATTTTTATTTAGCAGTTCTAAGAATATCTAAATATCATTACTCTCTTTTTTAATCTACCTCAGATTAAAAAAAATGCTCCTAGAGGATCAGTTAAATTGTCTGTGCTGTTTTTATAAAAAAATTATTAGAGGTAATATAATGAGAAATGATTTTTTATGAAGTTTCGTGTGTGTTTGAGTGGGTCCCTAGATGATTTAGTGCCCTAATGGGATCTAATTGGTAGCGCTTAGGTCCGCTGTGACCAGGTGGTCAAGTGGTGCACCGCACACGGGCGCCACATTTAGGGGGGCGGCCAATTCAGCGACCATCTTAAAAAATTCCATGTTTTTCAAAGTTTTTAATGAATATGGCGTGATATATAATCTGTTGGCTGGCCTAGAAGTAGATTGATGACTGGATTTACCTATAGTGTGAAAAGGGTAAAGCTTATTTAGTTTTGCTCCCGGATGCAGATATGGTTAGTAGAGGGCCTGGAGCTGCTGGGCAGGGCAAGGTCTGTCTGTCTGCTAATCTACATAAAAATTTATAGAGGCAGTAATAAAATCAACGAAATGGAAATTGGTAATTTTGGGGTGTGTGAAACTACGTAGGTATTAGACAGTGAAAAGATAAGATAAAATTACTTGGAATAAAAACAAATTTTAAAACGTCTAATACTTTTTTTTAAACGGTAAGACACGGGCGACACCTTTTCGCAAGTGTAAACAAAAAGTTGAAAAAGTTTTATTGTAATCGGATAATCGCTATGGCAGCATACCTGTATAAGATAAAGTAAAGTATAGTAACAGCCTGTAAATATCCCACTGCTGGGCAAAGGCCTCCTCTCCTCATAAGGAGAAGGTTTAGAGCTTAATCCACCACGCTGCGCCACTGCAGTTTGGCGGATATACATGTGTTAGAATTTCTCCCCGCAAATGCATCCTTACGATGTTGTCCTTCACCAACGAGCTCGATATGAATTTAAAGTTGAATAAATAATTAGCGGTGCTAGCCGAGATTTAACCCGCGATCATCGGTTGAGATCGACGTGTTCTAACCACTAGGCCATCTTGGCTCTCTCCTATAAGACACGTACAAACAAACAAATATTATTTTTTAAATTTTATATGAATGTATAATCACGTTTTCATCATATTTATTTTCGTAACGAAAGTCCGGTGGATGTCATTCCGTATTTCTGCCGCGGGAAAATGTATCGTTCACCGCTCACCGTGACGAATGAGCTTCGTGAATTAATGAACGCGAAATTAAAAAGATAATCGCGCTCCGAATTGAACACCTCAGTTCGAAATTCGAATGCCACCGAAGTAATTTTTAATCTGTTTTCATCGGTCCGTCGAATTGGCGTGCCTTGCTGTTCTATTATTAAATTCTAATTAGACTGTCAAATTGGAACTGGTAGCTGGCAGTTCTATGCATGGTACATAAAACATTAAAAAAACTATCTTACAACTAAATTATATTTAAAAAATAGGAAACATACAAACTTTATGGTTATTGGATTTTTTTTATAGAATAATGTTTTTTAGGTAGGTTATTCTGCCTTTATAGAAAGTTAAAAAAGTAATAAATGTCTATGATTTAAACGGGAATAGATTACAAACTGTTCGATTTTGTGTACGACGTGTGAATCGGCTATTTGAATATTTTACGGCGTCGTAATTTTTCAAAATGGCCGCACTAAATGCCGTATGTTAATTAGCATACACTAATATTATATTGGTTTTACGCTCGGAAATTACTTCGAGTAGGTACAAACATTGATTTCATTTTTTAAATTAAATATTTACTAACAAACTTAAATTTCTTTGCAGCTATTAGAGTCGTTACTCATAACATTTTGTCGAGAGCGAGGAATGCTAGTTGGCCATGATCTCCTTCAGCGAATCCGTCATGTCGCTGAAGGAGGCTGCGGAAAGGGAACGAGAAGCGGACACTCTTGGTGACCCGATCCGCAGACGATGACCAGGGGGGAGGGAGATACTACCACCACCACCACCACACAAATACTACCACCCGGGTTAGGAGTGCTCTCGGTACCCGGGAGTGCTCTTTAGGTGAAGAAGTGTCTGGGAAGCTTCTTGTTGAGAATAAAAAATAAATTGTGTATATATTAAATATACCTGAATAAATTCAATATAAAAAAGATTGATTTACGATTCACATTGTATCTTGTATTATTATATGTAGGTATTCCCAAATGAAACCGAAAATGTTTAGTTCAGTTTTGTTATGTAAATAATATTAAGTAAAATAAAAACTTATGAATCTCGGACTGCCATTCGTATGATGTATTAAAAGTTAGGTAGTCTTTTTTAGACAAGATATCGTCAAAGATTGTGCAAAACCGTGTAACTAGCTTTTGCAATAAGGTCCATCTTTAAATCAAATGATATATTGATAAAAAAACAAGCTAACTAAAAATTATATAATTGATATTTGTGAAATTAATACTGAACATAATTAAATTTTGACATATCGTCGGTGACACTACAAATTAAATACACTGCGTAATTGAAAATGCTCATAAGGCTTTTTTTTAATGTAATTTGTATCAAATTTAGACTTTATAGGAAAAGCTAGATATGCGATTTTGCATTATGACGACGTATTTTAACGAATGAAATTCATAGACGATAAATTAAATAAAAAAGTGGAATTACAGTTGGACGCTAATAAGCAATACTGTGGCAAGCCACACGGACTTCATTTTGAGAAAATGGCGTCTAAATATGTCAAACCTATTTTTAATAAATTTGTTTGAAAAAATTTACGTCTTATATGTTCATATTCTTTTTTCTATTTTGATAAAAGGTACGAATTAAAAGCTTACGGGTGCAATAAAAAGTATCTATTAATAAGTTTCTCGAATATTGCAAAATATTGAGCACACTTCAACTTTCGAAACATTAAATTGGGAAACTTATTTCCGTACTTTGTTTGTTTTGTATAATGTTAAATAAACGACGCATTATCGGAATACATCAATAATTTAATATCGCTTATCGGCATCTAGTTATTAATATCGATACAAAGAAAAATAGCTCCAACGAATACCTTATCTTTGATGTCAGTTATAAAACAAATTAAGAGTATTTTAAAAGCCATAACCAAGGTTCTAATAAGTTTAATGTTAATTAAAACTTTATCATTAAGAGTTAGGTCGTTTCCTAAAACTACTAAAATAAGTGTTTAAAGTGCCCGCGACCGTGAATTCAATTAAATTCTTTGATAATTAATTTAAATTTAGGTTATTTTACATATTATTAATTAATTTGCATATAATAAAACTAGACATTCCATTTTAAATGTTGATTTTTTGAAGATTATGAATTAAACTAAAAATTCAAATTTTAACATAGGTATTCCTTAATTTAATCAAAATTTCCACAAAAATTATATTTTATATATAAAAAATGATAACGGATTTCTTTTTACTTTACATTTAATTTACGTAGGTAATAAATAAGTTTATAATTTAAAAGTTTCATTTTGGTTATTTGGTTTTGGTTAATATAAAACTTTATAAAAAACAAAAATTTTAAAAGCAAAGTATTGCAACTTCGTATTCTCGGATGACACAGTTATACCAGCTATTCTGAATTTTATATAAATTATTAAACCGATTTTGATAAAATTTCTATAACGCCAAACAGGAAGAATATCTCTATAAAAGAATATTCAAAATCGTTAAAGAAATAACGGAGTTTTGAGGTAACGGATATAAAAAAACGTTACGAATTAAGAACTTCCTCCTTTGAAATCGGTTGAAAACTGTCATTTTTAACAAAACGAAGCAAATTGTTAATTGATAATATCAAAAATTTTATCTCAGTACTATTATAAGTGCGAAAGTGTGTGAAGATGGATGTTAATTTCTCTAACACATAAAAATTACTTTTTATGAAAGTATCAGTAATACAACTTATACTTACATGGAGGTGACGTTGCGGACGGAAACTAGAGATATTATAATCGAAGACATGAATGGATGAATGTGGTTACGAAAATGTGATTTCGAAAAAATTGAGTACAAAGTTTTGTTTAACCATACAAAACGTATTAAATCCGTTAATTCAAAATAGTATACGTCTTAAATAGCCTCAAATGCAATGGTTTTAAGGTTATTTTTTTGTACACACAAAACTTTTATATTTGCATAGAACAGCGAAACATCCGACGTGCGATATAAAACCTTTTTCAGTCATGTTTTTAATTATAAAGTCTGTGAGTATATGTTTATTACTAGGTATGATGTTATTAGGTCGCATCCTAGGTAGGTTAGCTTTGTTTAATTAAAACATTATCGCTTGTTATACTTGTATTTTTAAATACATAGGATTGTTGCAAACTGTAATCTATATACAAAGTAATAAAACAAAGTCGGATTATAAACGCCATTTAAAACTTAAGAACTGCTGAACAGATTTCTATTATCTTTGATTTATAAGATCTGATTCCGCTCCAAATAGCAGAATATCTATTAAAATATCGGAGAAATTAACGAAAAAAAAAGTTATGAAAAAATCTATTCTCATATACTTTGTATGAAATGATTAATAATAGTTAACACAGTATTTAGTACCTACTTCTAAGGCGGTACGAAGTTCGTTGGGTCAGCTAGTTAAAATATATAAAGATAATATGGATTTTATAGTTCCATATTGCACTTTCTGGTGGCAAGGTGTCTTTGTCTTGGAGGTACAGATGTAATAACGAAGTCAACATTTTAAGATTTTTAATTTCACCTTTTTATATACATAGATCTTCCTACTAAATTTTCAAATTTCATAGCGTTTTATCTGTAACGGGCATCGAAACTCATCAAATTGTTTTGCTAATAACCGAAGTCCTATAGTTAAAAAAATTAAGCTTTTTTTGCCAGCTTGTTGCATGTTATTAAGATGTGCATGTTTCTGAATTTTTCCAGATACTATATGGACGCTGATAAGCAATAATGTGTCAACCCACCAAAAGTCGAATTCTGAGATATTGATGTATTCAGATAGTGCATCACGTATTTAACATTATTCAAATATTTTTCAAGTCATCAGTAAACAAATACGAAAAAAATGTCTTTAATTTTGAATATTGAAGTATATGCCATATTTTGCTAAATAAAATAATCTGATTATTATTTAATAAAACTTTTCATTAGATCGATCTCTTTTTTATTCATTATACATTTTATTAAAATAGAAAAGAAAAGATGGATATATACGTCTTCCAACGGATTTGTTAAGAATTGGTTTGACATCTTTAAACGCCATTTTCTGAAAATGAAGTCCATGTGGCTTGACACATTATTGCTTATCAGCGTCCATATATTAACACGTAAAGTAGAGACTCTGTACTCCTTTTTACGAAAATTGCACGAACAATTACACGAATATAGAATGCTAATATTTTATATAAGCATATATTTATATTTTTTTAAATACGCAGAAAAAATACATTAAATCAATAAAACAAATTTTACACGCACATATATATGCTCTTTGTTATTGTTAAAGTCTGTGGTCAAATTGAGACTAGATTATCTGTGGTCAATCTTGAAATCGGTTGAAAATTTAATGAACTACGGCCGAAGTCCGACCATTAGTTCTTTTAAATATTTGAAAAGTCGAAGTTTAATCCCGATGTGAAATCGCGATCATTGGCTAAACTCCGTCATCTCTTGGGCCATCTTGATTACATAGCCATAGAAATACGCGAGGAGAAATATTACGCATAAATAACTGTACCGTTACAAGTACAGTATAACTAATTTAATAATACGTCCCGCTACGTGTCGCGGAATGCCTCGTCACTTGCGCGTGCGCATACTAACCTCGCCGAGAATTATGTTGCACTGGATGTGATTAAAAATCATTAAAATGTATTTTTTTAAACTGCATTTTTAGGGCTTAAGCCGAGATGACTTAGAACACGTTGATCTCAATCGATGATCGTGGGGTCTCAGAAACTACTGGTTCGAATTGAATTTTTGTGTTAGATAATTTATTTATTGAAGAAGGCTATAGGCTATATTACATCACGCTACGACTATAGGAGCGAAGCAGTAACCATAAACGCGAGTGAAATCGCTAGGGACAGTATTTATATAGTAGTTTTCTTCGCATCCTCCCAATATTAATAATAATTATATTAAACTCGCGCACTCGCCGCCGGAGAGCGCGCGGTACACCAGTCAGCTCGTGACCACGATGAAACTTCGTCGAAACGTCGTGCAATAAAAAGGTATTACTACCACCATAACTTATTGCTGTATGACCCGTTATATTAAATATGAATAGTATAAGCCGCGAAAGTTTAAAATATATTACTGTATTAACAATTGGATGGTTAAGTAAAATATTCTAATTGTGTTAATGCTTCATCTATTTACACAATTAGAATATTTTACTTAACCATCCAAATTTTACATTTTTTAAAATTTTAGCAAGTTTAGCAAAAGTTTTTTAATTTAATGTTTCTAATATTGAAATGTGTTTCATATTTTGCAATATGCAACGATCTAAGTTATTTGAGAAACTTAATATAAAAGTTTCTTAATTAAATAAATAACGCATCACACTCAACGGCCCCTATTAAGATCTCATGACCTTGTGTCGGGGTCCGGAAACACTCACAACACTAACACAAACACCCAGACCACGACAAACATCCGTATGGCAAATACACACGTTTACCGTGAGCGGGGATCGAACCCGCGACCGTTAGCGCTTTAGTCAGTTGCAGTGACCATTGCGCCAACGCGTCTGTCAAATTATTAGAAAAACGTTTTACTATACCAATCTTTTTTAATTTATTATTCCTTTTATCATAATAGAAAAGAAAAGATTAATATATACTTCTTTAAACTTTATTACGAATAGGAAAATAATAATATAACTACATAATATACTATGTCTAAAGTTGACAACTTTAGACGCCATTTTCTCAAAATGAAGTCCATATGGACTTGACACAGTATTGCTTATCCGTATATATCAAGCATATAGGTACTTATTTATAGATCTTGGGTATTTTTACAATAATAGTACATATGCACCATTTTTTACTAAAAGAGTAAAATGTCAACAAGGAGTTAACCTACCCTCGCTAAACAAACGAAAACCAATATTATTAATACCATTAATTATTCACAAGGTGTTACGAAAAATAATGTCACCAGACCGCTGGTGATTTCTTTATAGATAAAATAACTCATATTATGTCATATCCAGTTATTCGCAAATCACATTTGCTTGTATCGGCTCGCCTTCCAATGTTGGCAACTCCGCGCAGAGGGGGGCATTCTGAGAATGTAGGTAATAACAACGTTAATACTTCAAATATGTATTAAAATAAAACACAACACAAAAAAAGAACCTATATTTTTAATCTGTGCTGACACGTAATTCCAAATTCGAATTATAAAGCTGTGTCAATTCGTTTTTAATAACCCATTTAATATTCTACGGCCGTTCGATGTATTTAATTATTCGTCGTTAAAATAGGCGGTTTGGACGTTATTTAAATCGACTTATGTGTGTTTTTATCGCATGTTATTATGAGACCTGCGGACGCGCCGGATAGATTGGACATAAAAATGACAAAAAATTTGATAATAAAACCACGATTCTATGTTTAATGAACTCTAATGAAGGGAGGTCGCTTTCGTATTCCCTTTATCGCTCGTAACGCATTAACGATGATACTCGATGTTCTTATAATGGACCGAGACAAATCGCGCCATGGAGCTAGATAACCGATGAATATTTTAATATTTCTCATAAAGCTACCGCCCTATGGCCCGAATAATAACTTCACGGACCATATCGGGCGATATAACAACGCTAAAAGTCGTAACCTCGATCAAAACGACGATAAACTTTGACAAAAATTCCACCTTAAGCTGTACTTTAATTATCCATATATTACAGAATCCGAGCTCGAAACTACCTGATAGTAATTATACACGCGCTCACCCACGTCAAGAGCGACCCGTTCTGACGTTTATGAAAAAAAAAGAGCAATCGACTTAAACCTTTTAACAAAAGTCCGGCGATAATTCAAGCGAAATGTCCAAACCGCTAGGAAAAAAAATTAAATTTCGAACATAGAAAGTGTTAGCGACAATGGGATATTCGAAATCTTGTTAATAAAGAGTCTAGGGTCGCCTCGCATGCGTCCCGACAATGGATGCAGAAAAAAGAAATGCTATTCGAAAAAAAGAACGGACGGAGAGAATATGTATATTTTTTTTTCGGTTCGCAGCGTGAGATCGTTTTGGAGGGAATTTCGGATTTGGGCGTCATGTGCGGAGTTTTTTTTTTTTAATTCGTTCGGAGTTGGCGGAGCACATGGGCCGGCTTTCGCTTGTCAAATATTATTATTACGCGTCACAATCGGCGTTATTACGAAATCCGCTAAATGGGCGTCGCTCGAACAGATTAACATTCTTGTCCTTAGAGAGATTTACGAGTTGTATTTGTTTATTTTAATGTTAAATTGAGATGGATCGACTGTTGATGTGAATTGAGGCTAGGTATATTATGCAGTTATTTGTTGAAACATTAGTGTGTGATGAGAGATGAATTGTTCTCTCACATTATGATTGTAAGATTTAACTTATTATATATAAATATCACACTGTTTTATTAAATTTTAAATAAAGAAAAACATTGACGTAATTTTAAAATTAATCGATATAAGCAAAAAACATTACAAAAAATAAACCTTCAAATAAATTAACTTATCAATTACGAAATTTATAGAACTTTTAGGTACAGAGCATTCAAAAAATGAAATTTCAATATTTTATTGAAATAAAACTATTTTAAACGTATTTAAATCGCGTATCACGGATAGAATATCCGTGACCACGAACGCTGTAATGTGCTCGAAACGTCGGCATGGTAAAAATTGTTAATATACGCGATTTAAATCCGTTTAAAATAGTTTTATTTCAATGAGTAATAATCGCGAGAATCTAAGACAACGTTATATAAAATTTTAATCTGTCAACAAATATATAGTGTACAAATCTGGCATTAATTTTTATTGAAGTCAAAACAAATGCGGGCGCAGTCGAAAGCGACAGCGAGCTTAATAAAACATGTTTATTATTTCTCGAAATAAAGTTGCCAGTAAACAAAAGAGATTTTAAAACGTTCCGTTACAAAAGCACTTAAATATTGTTTTGAAAGAAAACCTCTTTGTTGTCAACCAAGGCGTTCTTATAAAAGAATTGTCTATTACTTTATTTTACAGCCAGTGTTAGCTTAACAATAAATTTTTAATTTTTCTTCAATTGTTATTTGCTTAAAACCTCTTTAGATGATTTATTGCTTCACTTACTATTAAGACTATGTATTATTAGCATTATATACTAATTTAAGAATAACAAGTGTTTTTTTATTTAATTATAATTCTATTAAAAAACAAACAATGGTTAAGGTTTATAATATATTTTTGAAAAAGTTACAGTTTTGTTTTTAAATTAAAAATTGATAAAGTATTTAATAAATATTCATGCATTGCAATTGTTTAGTATTTTATAGTAATTAATTTATTATAGTAATTAAAGTAACATTAAAATAATTAATATTCGAACAACGTATGTTATCTGTGGTAAAGTTTGTGTTGTCATGTTTTATTTTTTACAATTTAATTGTAATTTCAGAATGCATTCAAATTAAAAATTAAAAAAAAAACATAAATTAAATAAACTAGCTAGCGACGGAGTATGGCAGGCAAAAATGTTTTTGGACCAGTAAAACAATTGACGACCTTGTCAAAATAAAGTTGTAAGGTTATAAAATAGAATTGCTATAGATATGTTATTGGCAGAATGATCTTTACTCTTAGTAGGGAAATTATTCTAGTATAAATGGTTACTGGCTTGCCCTTAGAACTTGTAAAGGTTAGTTGCCCATCGCTCTGGGTGAAAATCAGTAATTGGTCAATATCTGAACTAGAAATAGTAGTGTTAGTTATATGTATGTATATTTATTTTCAGATATGCTTTTTTATGTAATATGTACTCCTAATGTATATATTTATGTATAGTATGTATATATTTATGTAAGGTATATGTTTATGTATGGTATGTATGTGTTTATGTATGCAAGTAGATTTACTTATATTTATTGGACTTTATATGCATCTACTGAACGCTCTTTCTTGCACGTCTTAAGGTTGGCTGGTAGATAAGGCTATATAGCTTTAAGTCCGCCTTTTGCTCAATGTATTTTTTTTGTGCAATAAAGTGAAATAAATAAATAAATAGACCCTGGTGTAACCGGGAAAAATGCTAGGTAGATGATGATCATGATGATATGACCACAAGTTATGTATTCAGGTAGAGCCTAGCTGTATCCTAATGACTAGAGCTTGTATTCGGGCTGGCTCAACCGGGGCGGTACCTCACTCTCACAGAAGACGTGAATAAGCTAATATAGCTGCATTTCGTACGGTGAGTGAGAGAGTCGGAAGCTAACTCTCTCTCCCATTCCTTTCCTTATTTCTTATTCCCTTTTGTCCTTTATTTCTTTTTAGCTGGTAACACATTTGTGGCTTCTCTGGGTCGCAAATGTCCATGGGCGACGATAAACACTTAAAATCAGGTGTCCCTCCAGCTCATTTGCTAGCTATTTCCATCCACCCATCTTTGAACCATCCATCTTTTGAAGCTTTGAAGGACCAAGCAAATAGTTGTTGGCTATAAGTTAAAAGTCTAATTGTCATACTACAAAAGACGCATTAAAACCATGTTGAACGCCTGTCTAGCTAAACAGTGTTTAAAAATTAAACATTGCTTAAAATAATATCTAAATTGCTTAACAGCGAATAAACTCATAAAATAACTTATTGATAAAAAGTTATACGTTACATTTGACAGCTGAAATAGGTTTTAGGCATCTATTAAACTCACTTAAACGTATGTTAATCTATATCTAAAGCATGTTTAACTCAAAACTGTGCTTAGACGCGGATTTGTAGTACGGATTTTTTTAAACACGCGTTGAACGTCTGTTTAAATATTTTGTAGTAAGGCAGTAATTGTCGAAATTGAAAATGGAAGCAGATTCGTAACGTCAAATAAAATGCATGTAAAATGTATTCAACATAAAATTGTTATTTGAAATCAAATTATCAATGTGTTAAAATAACATCCAACATCAAACTAAAGAGCCGTCATAATAACACTTCTGGTAACCTCGGAAACCGCAAAGGCTCCGAATTGTCTATGACGCCGCACCATAAAAAACCTACAATTGATGGTTTTATAATTGACATGTCATCCTTACCATAGAGCCACTCTTTACTTTTTTTCATTCCTTTCCGAAGCACTCATTTCGTCCATTGTTAGGGGGCTTAGTCAAATAATGCCGGGTGAATTAATATAATCATTTTCGATATTTTAAATGGTGATTGATTATAGTGACGCGGCGATTTCGCTCGAATTTCTTTCGATCGCTAAAGCTTGATACTGACTGTGAAATGTTAAAGCGATAGTCGCTTTGAATTGAATAAAAATATTTGTTTGATTGGATCAAAAACCGAAGTTTATTTTTGTATTTCTACTAATTCTTGTGTGTAGTCTTTATTATATAAATAAAATTCAAATTGATTGTACCTGTGTAACAGAGGTTGAGCCTAGCTGTAGTCTATAGATTACAGCTCGTGTATGGACTAGATAGGCTATACCGTGGCAGTACCCTACTCTCACAAAAGATTGGCGTGAATGGCTTCAGAACCGTAGGACCTATTTGGTTAAATAATGTTTTGTTAGGTTAGGTTAGGTTAGGTTTGTAATTGTCAAAACTAGGTCCAAAAATTATTCAAAAATCTTACGATTCGATAAATATAATAATAAACAACATTATTGTAAGATAACATAATAAATAATTATAATAAAACGCATCACACTCAATGGCCCCCATTAATATCTCTTGACTTGTGTCGGGGGTCCGGAATTGTGTCGGGGGTCCAGAAACACACACAATACTAACACAAACACCCAGACCACGCCAAACATCTGTATGGCCAATACAGACGTTTGCCGCGAGCGGGGACCGAACCCGCGACTATTAGCGCTTCAGTCAGTTACAGTGACCACTGCGCCAACGTGTCTGTCGTTATCGTATATTATAAGCTACTTTAATTACTACAATATTCATACGAATGCATCAAAAGTAATATAGTTAATAGTTAGTATAATTTCATCTTTTTATTTATTTTTATAGAATTATTTGTTTATATTAGAATGTATCTAAGTTATAATGTTTTTTATCAATATGGTATTAAAAATATGCACTAAAATTATAATATAGTAAGTCAGTCACTACCTTAATAATTCCCGCCATTAAAAAGTATCAATGTATAGTCTGTAGTAAGGTTCTTTATCATGTCGCGAGGTTCTTTTAGTGTATTGTTTCGATCAATACAAAATACGAGTCCGAAAGTCGTTTCTGGATCATTATTCTTGCGTTTTTTTGTCTTTGACGGACAAGTGTCATCGGTTAGCTGCATCATGTTCCCGTGGTGTAGTTATGGCTTAATTTTAGGTGGCAACATTGATAAATATATAAAACGAGTTTTTTTTAAAGTAACTAACCGTTTTTGATGTTTTGTAAGGTGCAGAAAGGATGTGTAAAAAGCATTATATGGTTTCGCAAGATGGCGGTTGTTAACGGCCATGTTCGATTTGATGACGTCATACAGCTTGTATATAGGTTTAATGCTTCTGTAATATATAATTAAACTATTTTGCATTTCTTAATAATAACAAACATTTATTTCATTGGTTTTGGACAATTATTTTTTTATTATCATGTACAATTTAGAAATTCAACACTTTTAAATTTATATAGTCCGGGTTCCCTGGCCTATTTTTTCACTTGATTAGTAACAAGCTAATTTTCCGTGAGTAGCTTCGTTTCAATGAGACGCCCAACTTTTTCCTGTGCGAAAATTCTCGATTGTGGTAGGTGACAGGGGTAGCAGGAATAAAAGATGTTGACTTAATGATTCTCACAAATTTATTACTAACTGGATTTTTTTTTGTAAAATCTAATGATAATAATCTAAATTATTCGAAAACATTTTTGTCCTACAAAATGTATGGTTTCATCAAAATGTCCCCCTCCTTCGAACATGTATCGATAACAAGGTCATCAAAAATAATTGCTAACCAGCTGATTTATTTTTTTTTACTTCGTTAATATTTATATAACCTAACAGTTATATTGTCCTACAAATTGCATGGTACGTTATCCCGGTCCTACACTCCGAAATGGTTAATACTACAAGACCATCTTTTTCATTACTAACTGTAGGACAAAAATATTACATAATAGATTAGTGTGTTCTCTGCCCAAATGAAACAATGTCCTACAAAAAAACAGGTATCTATTACTAGTCCTACAATTGCCATTTTTTCGTTTTCCTATTTGTAACTCTAGAAATTTAAAAAGTGCATGCGAATGAATTTCAACCAATAAGAAATCGTAACTAACTTCAAGACTCTCAAATATTTTTAACTTCCCGCTAAGAAAATTAACAATTTTCTAAAAATCGGGAAGTTATTGGTTTTACCCCGTTTTGCAAAAATCGAGTTTTAATCAGATCTCAATGTTTCGGGGTCCTAGGAAGCTTCCGTGACCATTCCCGCGAGGGTGTGACTATGCCTGTGTGTGTGTGTGTGTGTGTGTGTGTGTGTGTGTGTGAGTATGTAACTCCCTTATAACTTTTGAACGGCTAGATAAATTTAGTAAAAATTGGTGTCATTCGAAAGGTTTTGTTTGAACTTAGATTTTTAATATGATTTGGACCAATTTCATTCTTTAGATTTTGAGAAATCTCAAAAAAAAAAATAAAAAATAAATTTTTCAAATGTGGTTTTTTTCAAACTAACTTTTAAATAGCTTAATCAATCAATTCCAACAACTAATCAGCTCTCAACCTTGTAAAACCACGTCGATTGCCGCAAACCAAATCAAAAACGGTTGATTCGTTTGTGAGTTATCGTGAACGAAAGAAATCTAAAAAATTGATTTTTTTCAAATTATTTCGAAAATTTTCATATGATCAATAGGTGTTTTTGAGTCTTCCACAGGACTTGAAAAATAACATCGATGGCCACCAATCGAGTGAAAATCGGTTGATTCATTCAAAAATTTAAATTTACATAAATTGTACTTTATGAAACTGTTATCAGACTGTTGAGCTCGAAGAGCTCAAAAGCATAGTGCAGCTCTTGTATTGAGCACGGAGAGGTCAAAATAATGTACTATATAGAAAAATATATATAAATAATGTACTATATACTATAGTTTTGAGCTCGCAGAGCTCAAAAACAGGGTAATAAACGAAATCCAAGCACTTAGGTATGGGAATAGCGGGAAGTTACAGGGACGGCCTGCAAGGTCTACCATCTTTTCTAATTTTTATTTTCAAAATTGGTCAATAATAAATGAAGATGGTTCGCGTTTCAACCAATAAGGAATTATGTCCCATTTTTTGCGAGTTTCGACCATTGAATAACTTAAAATTCCTAAGAATTTAAATGTTAGGGTAAAAATACAGTGATAACATGTTTTTTAAAATTTAAATAACTTTATTTTTTATAAAAATTGGTAGAAAAATATGTATGCTCTGCGCATGACTACCGCTGTAGTAACGAAATACAGATAATAATTTGCTTGTTAATTTCATGAATTTTAAATATAGATTCAATTGGAGGACCAGGATAACGTACCACGCAAATTGTAGGACAATGTAACTGTTACATTATATAATTATTAAGTAAGTAAAAAAATAAAAATCAGCTGGTTAGCAATCATTTTTGATGACCTCTTTATCGATACAGGTTGAAAGAAGGAGGACTCTTCGATCAAACCATACATTTTGTAGGACAAAATTTTTTTTGAATAATGTAGATTATTATTATTAGATTTAACGGAAAAAAATCCAGTTACTAATAAATTTTTGAGAATCATCAAATCAACATCTTTTATCTCTGCTACCCCTGTTACCTACCACAATCGAGAATTTTCCATAGGAAAATGTTGGGCGTCTTATAGAAACGATGTTATTCACGAAGATTTGGCTTGATAGTAATTATTTTAACATCATGGATCTGTATTACTATTTTCGAGCGTAGGACCGGGATAACGTACCATGCAATTTGTAGGACAATATAACTGTTAGATTATATAAATATTAACGAAGTAAAAAAAAATAAATCAGCTGGTTAGCAATTATTTTTGATGACCTTGTTATCGATACATGTTGGAAGGAGGGGGACATTTTGATGAAACCATACATTTTGTAGGACAAAAATGTTTTCGAATAATTTAGATTATTATCATTAGATTTTACAAAAAAAAATCCAGTTAGTAATAAATTTATGAGAATCATAAAGTCAACATCTTTTATTCCTGCTACCCCTGTCACCTACCACAATCGAGAATTTTCGCACAGGAAAAAGTTGGGCGTCTCATTGAAACGAAGCTACTCACGGAAAATTAGCTTGTTACTAATCAAGTGAAAAAATAGGCCAGGGAACCCGGACTATAATATTAGTATCGAAGTTTGGATTTGTTTCTAAAATACTTTGAAATCAAATCATCTACACTAATATTATAAAGAGAAAGATTTGTATTTTTTTTTGTTTGAAATGAATAAACTCAAAAACTACTGGGCCGATTGAAAAAATTCCTTCACCATTGAAAAGCTACATTCATGCTGAGTAACACAGGCTATATTTAATGCTAGAAAAAATTAGGGATCCTTACTAAAATATAAAAATAATATAACAAAAAAAAACATAAACGAAAGTTAAAAAGATTTCAAGAACATTGTCCACCCGTGCGAAGCCGGGACAGGCGGCTAGTAGAATATAAATGAAATAAAAAGATTTTTTTTGTCATACTTGCAGTGTTCGGTGTTCGTATGTAGGAGCTTCTCAATACGTAGTGTGTTTTCGTTAATATATCGTACATCAGAACTCCATCATTTCTTAACCGATTTTAAAAATTCTTTATTTATTCGAAAGGTTATATTTTCAGATTAGTTTCGTAGAATTTTTATCAAAATCGGTTCAGTAGTTTGGTTTTAATATCGTAATAACTTGTAGGTATAATTGCGTCATCCACCAAAACGAAATTACATAAAAAAAAGGTTTAATTACATAACAAACATATTTATATTTATGTTCGTTTTTTTTTAATTTATTTAAAGAAAAGGTGTTACATTCTGCCACGTAATACAAAGTCATATGATCTTAAATGTTTCCTGACTACAAATCAAAGAGATTTTATCTGATGCGCCGCCATCTTGCGTGGTCTATGCAAGCATTTGTTTACACAGATGGACACGGTTTTTAAATATATGAACGGATATATTACAAAAATGCTGTAAGTAAAATAAGATGTTCACTTTATAAATAACTTTTAAAAAGGTGAATTATAATGAAGTTTATAAAGGTCATTTTTGTTCTATAAATAATTAACATTTTTTTTTTGTAAGTTAGTATTTGATGTCTGTAAAAGGAAACGCGTACACTTGACCTATGTATTAATATTTTTAATGTGGCTTTTTAATTTTTGTATTGTATATCTTATATGTAAATCTAAAAATAAAATATTAGTATTTTTTACAATACTATCAATTAAAATAAGTTGTTTTATAAACTATTTGAGTATTTTACTTTCCAATTTGAATCCTTAAAGTTATGATAATTAACAAACCACTAACTAACAAAATTAATCAAGTAATACTTAAGTAAAAGCCAAAGTCGCTAGCAACCAACACCCAGCAAGAGTATTTGCAACAACCAGTAATCGAACAGTTAACCCCTAATTAAGCTGACGCAACCACCGCGCGAGACGGTTGTACCATGGGGTCTATTAAAGCGAGCCAAAGTGAAATAAACGACTAGTTCGTGTTAATAGCGATCACGGTAGCTTTGTATGGTGACCATGAAACTATGGGAACAGCTTGACGAGTCCTTACCCCCCACTCCTCTCTTATGGTTTGATTCGATCATGAGCTGTAGTAGGCTAAAGTTAGTCTTATTCTATTTAATGTAACACAAAATCAGACTGGCAGTGTTTTACAAGAGTCTTTACGCATATAAGTACTTTTTAAATTAAGAAAATAAAATTACCAAACTTAAATTCTAAATATACTTTATTCAAATAGGGTTTTATATTATTTTGAATCGTCAATTTACACATTCGTCATGTCAGCTCCATCGGAATGTGGACTCTACTGGGAAGAGCCGGCGAGAAACTCAGTAACTACTCTTTTAAAAATATATTGGTACAATATTACTAAATGAACTAAATTGATTTAACAATCATAAAAATCCACCACGAATAGGAACCCCGTTTAGAAGTTCCTTCAAACTCAAATTCAAACTCAAAAGATACTTCATCATAATGGCCTTTCGAATCACGTTTATAGCACTGCGAATACGTTAAAATATTACAAACACTTAAAATTGCAATGACGTCATTATCGTTATCATATCAGATTATTTTTCGCGACCACGTGGTCACAGTACCGACTACATGCAAATTGCGCGCGGTGGCTATAAAACTGGGCGTGGTTAGTAACCAACATGGCTACACGTGAGCTGTAATTACGATGTTTTTCATCACTCCAGAGATCCCTCGGCGTTGGACGAAAACGTAAACGTTATTATAGACCTAATTATAAAATAAATAAATCGATAAGAAATGAAAATAAAAAAAATGACTTCAAAAACAAATGTAAATAAATTAAAAAGCAAAAAATATTTTGTACAACATTTTGAAGTGGTGTCAAGTAAAAATTTTTACTCGTTATTACATATACACTTTGAAACAAAATAAAAAAAAATACATACAGCCAAACATACGACCCCCTCCTTACTCGGTTAAAAGGAATTTCTACACTACAAACATTTATTTTTATAAATTTAAATAACATATAATTTTAGTAAAAAAGGACCCGATTTTAAAAAAATAATTTAAATAAAAGTAAACTAAAATGATAAAAGTCATAATAATCATTCAATTATGTTTCCTCGAATGATATAGTTATTCTAGTTATTTTGATTTAATAACCAAATTACTAAAACCATTTTAATGAAAATTCAAAGATATCCAATCTGAAAGTACTTGTTTAACCTGGGGCCAAACTATTTTTTTTTATACAATCAATATCAAAATCTTAACAAATATTTTAAATGCGATGGTAAGTTTCTAGTTCACGCCTCGCTGGCGTTAATGTAAGTTTAGTTCCGGATAGTTAAAAAGTCTTTTTCTATCCCACAAAAACAATATTTTTTCTGGATGAAAGGTGTGTCTTTGGTGTTACATGATCCTTTGGCCTATCAAAATCTACATTAACGCCAGCGACGGCATGACCAGAAAAGGACAGAGGACAAAGAACAAAGTACATACTTTTAATCCAAAAAAATACTGTTTGTAAGAGGTAGAAAAGTAAATTTTAAACTATCCGCCATAACAAAGTCAATATTAACGCCAGCGACGGCATGACCACAAAGGGACATAGGACAAAGGACAAAGGACATACGCATCATCCAAAAAAATACTGTTTTTGAGGGATAGAAAAGTAACTTTTAAACTATTCGCCATAACAAAGTCAAAATTAACGCCAGCGACCGCTCGACCAGAAAAGGAAATAGGACAAAGGACATACCTTTTATCCAGAAAAAAAATCTGTTTGTTAATAAAAAAATATCTATATATTTATGTCCATTTGTATAACAAAGTCTATATTAACGCAGGCGAACTCGCGGGCAAAAACTGGGCAAATTTAAGTGAGTTCGTAAATTATACGGAACCCGAACAATGTACAATGGTGTAGAAATCAGGAATCAAGAAAATGTCGTGCGGTATCAAGTTTAATTTCTCGAATAGTGCACGCACACTGCTGCACGGAAGGGTTACACGGGCGGCTATTGCAGCCGACTGTCTGATCCATTTGGATGATTTGTAAATTCTAAAAGTCAAGTGTTGAATTTGAATACATAATAAGATTTTTTTACTACTTACAACTTGGAATTGTAGACGTCAATAGTTGAATTTAAATACGTAATTAGGACTTTTTACTACTTATGATATACTTTCAAGTATACTCTTTCAAATAAAAAATGAAGAAATTATGAGAAATTATTCTGAAATAGCAAATATTTAAAATTTTACATCGTAAAACGTGTCGGATAAGATTAAAAATGATTATTGAAACTGAAACATGAAGAGATATTAAATAAGAGAACATTTTACAGGGTCTCCATGTGATATGATTCTTGAAATATTTCATTTAAATGTTTCCCATTGTAGTATATAATATAATATATAAATATATTAATATCTAAATAATAAATAGGAAGAACATTTCTTGTGAATATGATTACTAGAGAATTTTGTAAATTTTCCATTAAAGATAACTTGTACAATATTTCAACATTGAATTTACTGAGATATAAAACGTAATGCACAGATAATTTTTCGACGACTTGGCCGCCATAGCTAATACAGGTGAAGGATCAGTGGCTACCGTTTTTCAAGATTAGATATAATTTTCTTTTAAGTAAAAGCTTTTAAAAATATTGCTTCTGGTAATAATATAGATGCTTATTGTAGTTATTTAATCAGTTTTAAGTAATTCTAAGAATTATAAAGTTAATTAAAAGCCTGTAAAAGTCCCACGGCTGGCCAAAGGCGTCTTTCCTAAATCCATAGAGAAGGTTTTGAGCTTAATCCATCACGCTGCTCCACTGCGGGTTGGCGTATTATATTTAAAAATTATAGTTATATGTATAATATTGTTTCGGTGTAGAGTTTAAGTCGCTTTAATTACAGATTTAAGAAACGTTATTATATAAATACGTAATGGCCAAAATATCTAACATTTTACATATTAATTAACGGATATGATTAGCTTGTCAATAAGCTATTTATATTAAATTAATGGCTAGTTTTATTATGTATAAAAAAATTCGTGCTTAATCTATTTTTTATTTATTTATTTTTAATTACGTATCTTTTGTTATATAATGTCATTTTTAGATCACAAATATTTTGAAAGGATTTAAATCTTATGTTTTACTATTTATTTATGATATACTAGGATAATAATAAGTGTTACTTAATTTAGTATTCAAATTTACTTTTTTTTAAATTAGGTTATTTAAATAAGTTATGCATCCGTAGTGAAAGATTTAAGGATGGTTTATAATGATTTTTTTTTATAACTGATATTCTAATTATAAAATAGATCATCAATACTAGGGAGTAATTATAAATTAGGCTTTATTTTTATCTATAAATATAAAATACTTTATTTATAATTGATTAAACATATTTATTAAAATAGGTATGGGCTGTATAAATTATTTCCCTATGCTGCTTGACACCAATACCTTACTAATTTTAAAAACCATTAAATTAAAAATGTAACTCAGACAATCCTAATGAAAAGTCGTATGAAACGATAACCCGTATGTCCTCGTTTCCACCGTTCTAGTCACGACCGGAAATGTGATTTACGACTTATTTTCAACGTGATTCGCTATCAACGTTTCAAATTGTTCTTTTTTCAAAATTTTTATTCTACTTCTTTATTCGAAAATTAAATGTTAAACTTACTATAAAATGAAATCGTTTGGATTTTTTGTTGTTCTATAATATGAGTTGTTTTGATAGCTAAAGATCCGACACACGTGTGTGACCAAGCGAATCATCGTTAAGGCTACACATACACTTGTTGATTTAGCGAGATAATTAAAACAGGGAATGCTTTTGATCTACTTAAAAGGAATGAGGTTCTCAATTCGTAGAGTAATTTTTTTACGTTTAGTACCTTAAAACTCCGTGGTTTCTTAACCGATTTAGATTTTTTTTTTATTATTATATTGAAAGGGATTTTAAATTGATCTCATAGAATTTTTATTAAAATCGGTTTAGTAGTTTAGTAGTTCTGTATGTTACAATAAATAAATAATAGGCAGAAATTTTTGAAATCCCCCACACCCCTCTTTTAAAGGTAATCCTAACTACGTGCATGCTAAGACATTTTATATATTATTAGTGCCCCCCCTCTAAAACTTCAGGCTGTCAACGCGTCTGCAAGTAGATATACTTAATTACGTGATTTGCTTTTGAAGTCCGTTATCTTTTTTTCGAGTCTCAATTATTTATATCATAAGAGTTCTTGCAAAACGACTGAATCGATTTTCGTGAGACCTTTCGAAACATATTTGATTTTTTAATTAATTAATCAAGTTTTAAACTTTTAAATACATGTGTCAAAAACTTCTAAAGCTACGTTTAATGTTGAAAAATATATGCGGATATAATCACGGACCTACATTAGTCAAAGAATACTAATAAAATAGAAAGGTGTTTTTTTTACATACGAACTACAAGTGTACACAATTTCCATAACAGTTTTTAAATAAATATTAGTTTCCTAGTAATGTATTCCACTTCAAATTAACGTACAGCGCTTCTCAAACTTTCAACACGATATAGAATTAAAATTATTATATATATGTACTCGTGGTCCGTGAAAATATTTTTACGTTGGCCGTATATTGAGGAAGTAATAGGATATATTACATCACGCTATGACGGAGCGAAACAGTAACCATAAACGCAAGTGAAAAAGGTTTATATAAATAAAATATGCACTTTATTCACTCAATCTCCGCTGTAAAGTTTATTACTCAATATAAACAAAGAAATATCTACAAAGTTTGATAATTTTTATACTGTATTTATTAAAATATTAAGTTTTATTTTTCCAATGTGGGATGGCACCAAAGCGTGTCACTAATATTTGTTTAAGGTGGCGACTGAAATAATTATGGATAGAAATATCACATCCCTGCTTTTCAAGAATATCGATGCAACTAAAAATGATGAATTTTAGGGAATGGGGTTTTTAAATTTATTTATTAATGTGTTGGTGCGTAGCTGCGAAATGTAAACGATCCCTCGATGTTATAACTTTATCGATTTAAAGAAAATTCATCATCGCAACTCTTTTCATAATAAAACATAAAAGATTTATAGTCTTTTGACATACTTAGTTCTATTTATTAGAATTTTGGTTACTACGATATTCTTGCAAACAAGCAACAAATATATACATATCACATATTATAATTAAACTCTTTATTAATTCTTTTTCTTTTTTTTGTGTAAAGTAAATCGCTAAAATAGTGTACGTACATACGTGTCATGTAATGTGTGTACTGAAGAGTTTGTTTGGACGCACTAAGAAATTACTGATTTGGATTGAAAAAAATATTTTTGTCTTAGACAGTTTTTTTATTAAGGATGTCTATAGGCTATATTACATCACGATGACAAACTAGCGAAGTAGTAACAATAAACGCGAGTAAAACCGCAAGGGACAGCTAGTATTAATATAAAGTTTTAGAACCGCCGTCAAAAACGTTTCGTTTTGCCCAGATTTTTTGTGATAATTTTTTGCACGGTCGAGTATGTTTTGAGCTTGGAATATTTACGAGCTGTGAAAGGGAACGCGGCGATTGACGCAGCTAATATCTGCGCCTCTCGAGCGGCTTGATTTATTTCAAATAGCTTGAAGCTGGAGAAAACATTTCGGTTTTTATTTTAAATTTCTTAATTGTGACCATGTTGTTTGAGATTTCAATTTCAAATTGGCTGTCCAAAAGACGTTTATGAATGATTTTGTTAAAAATATATCATAATGTCAAAATTTCTAACTAATCGAATAGCGTTTAAAATTATACCATCTTACTGCGAGCCCGGATAAAGATCTTAGTACATTTAGGAGTTATACGCCCCCCCCCCTTTCTCTTCAGATCCTTCCTGTAAACGGCTACGCTCGTGTTGTACGCAGTTTATTTTTTTTTTCTAAAACTTTGGGATTTCGCTCCTTGTTTTACTTACCTTATATACTTTATTAAGCAGGCTCTCACGAGCACTTTTGAATCGTCTATACATAAAAAAATACACCAATAACGAATCTACCACCGGTTCGGAATGTAGATTTTACCGAGAAGAACCGGTAAGAATGTCGATAGTTACATTTTTAAAATTTTGTCAATATAATTTTTTATGAATTACAAATTGAATATTTATCCTGTACGAAATTCAGCATATACTAAGCCCATGCATCTTTATCGTCAATGTATATTAATTATAATAAGTGTAATATGTAATATTTATGAATAAAACTTAAGACTTGGTGAGAAGAATTAAATTACGTAGACGAAGTCGTGCGAACTTAAAAATGAAAATAACCGGAATTAGTAAACAAATAATCATAAGTATGTAATTTCGGTGTCAGCCCCCATTTTTTAAAATACTTTTACATAAATTTCAATGATAATTATGTATGTATATTTTTGTAAATTTGTAACGAAATCCAAATTCTCGTTACTGTTGTAACCTTCAATGAGCGAGTAAATAAATAATGGAGACGCTTCCTGAACCATGGTTTAACTGCGTTTGTATACGTTTTAGAAAACAACATGTCTCAAATACTTGATATATATGAAGGATTCTAAAAGTGAAAGTATCTTAATTTAATATTATAAGTTAAAATTTTTATAACTGCGTTTATACATTTATAAAGAAAATATTATTTTATGTAGTTAAGAGTTTTCAAAAAAAGCAATAGACGTCTAAAGCAAAACAAGCAATTTCGTTTAAGTGGACGACACACTTATACCATTTATTTCTCTTTAAATGTCGTAGCGTGATGTAATATAGCCTATAGCCTTCCTCAATTAATAAAGTAGAAAATACTATAACTATAAAATATAAGGTAACAAACATAGACTAAACATACGCGACGAATTGAGAATCACCTTCTTTTTGAAGTCGGTTTATAGACTATGACTTGACATGACGTTCAGGTTTTTCTAAATAACAAAAAAATATAGATAGATAAGTAGAATACGCACTTATATTGAAAAGAGAAGTCTTCATTTCAATATAGTTGTTATCTAAGCTAACATTATAAAGAGTAAAAATTTGATTATTTGTTTGCATAGATAAGGCTCCGAAACTACTAGACCGATTTGAAAAATTCTTTTTGCATTGGGTAACACGTCTATTAAGGAAGATTATAGGCTATACTACATCACGCTACGACTCACAGGAGCGACACAGCAACCATAAACGCGAGTAAAAGCGAGGTCAGCGAGCTAGTACAACCAGGTTGCATTACTAGTAAAAATAAAATATTAGTCAATATAATACATAATATGTCACGTCAAGGCTGTGACGTTTCGGAGATAACGTGTAACAAACGTTCAACAATTGTCCTCATTATGTCATAAGAATAAACCGCTCGTAATAATATTTAAGCAGAGAATACATTATATAAACATGTAAACATGTATTGGAGTGACTAATCGTACTAGAAAATTCTTAATATGTCTTTATTCTTATTAGGCGAGAACTACACTTGGATGATAAGCAAAACTAAGTCCGTATGACTGCATTAAATAAAATGGCGTCTAAACATGTCAAACCTATTCTTAACAAATTTGTTTCAAGATTTATATATTCACCTTTTTTTTCTATTTTGATAAAAGATATAATTAATTAAATGCAAATTGATACAATAAAACGTTTTATTAAATAATTATTTTTCATATTTATTAGATTGTTCCTTATTGCAAAATATTGAGAACACTTCAATATTCGAAACATTAAATTAAGAAACTTTTTTCCGTACTTATGTAATTTAGATGACTTGAAAAACTTTTGAATAACGTTAAAAACATGACGCACTATCAGAATACATCAATATCTCCGAATTCGACTTTATGCGGGTTGACACATTATTGCTTATCAGCATCGACTAGTAAGTTTTACTCTCGTAACTGATATAAAACAACCTGTAACCTAGTAACTGTTACCTACCTTATAAAGCCTGTTGCCATCAAAAATAAAGATAGTGACGGTAATTTTCTTTTAGAAAGACACAAAGTCTAAGGCAAGAATTATACTTATAAGTAATTGCCCTCAGACTTTCATAAAGATTTACATATGGACGCTGATAAGCAATACTGTATCAAGCTACACGAACTTCATTTCGAGAAAATGTCGTCTAAAGATGTTTGAAAAAAAGTATACAGCCATTTTTTCTTTTATTTTTTAATAAAAGTTAATATTAATTAAATTCAGACTAATATATTATCTAATAAACTGTTTTTCAAATATTTGAGGTTATTGTATTAATTGCAAAATATGGAACGCACTTGGAAATCGAAACAATTAATTAAGAAACTTTTTTCCGTACTTATTTAGTTTATATGACTTCACTTTTTTTAATAATGTTAAATAGGTGATGCAGTATCAGAATACATCAATATCTCCGAATTTGACTTCTTGTGGGTTGACACATTATTGCTTATCAGCATCCATATTTCTCATTGGTCACACCCATTGTTTGTGTTGTGTTTCCAAACTCCAGACACATGAGATCCTAATGACGTTTGAGAGAGATGCTTATTATTTTTTTATTTAATTTACTAATTTTTTATTTATTTTATTTATTTAAGAATTCTATACAGTTTTTAGTGCTGAACTAGAAATAAACGTTTCATTCTAAATGTCATCGGTAATATTAATCAGTATTACATAATAGTCGGTCCTGATCTGGTAATCCCGGCCGAGGCGTCAGTTCGTCGAAGGTGGGACAGGCACATGTGTCTACATGTGTTATGTTGAGAGTTTACTGTGGAGAAAGCTTTTTCTATATATTTTATTAAGTAATAATTTTTTTTTACTTAAAAGAGTTTTAAGAAATGTAGAACCAACTTTCTAAAGTAAAATACGTAATTTCGTTGACATGAATCTTGAAATGACTGAACTGATTGTGATGAAAATTTATAGGATCAATTGGAGACCCTTAAAAAAATTAACAAAATCGGTCCAGTCGTTTTCGAGTAATCGGTGAATATATATAAAAAATACCCGGCGAATTGAGAAGAAGAGAATTTTGGAAGTCGGTCAAAAAAAAGTTTTCACTTAAACAAAATAAAAAACCATTGTTTTAATCAAATTATCATCTTTATAAGGCCTAATACTAAGGACTAATGTAAACCATGTAAACTACTTGCTACCCGTCGCGGATTCACTCGCGTTTATGGTTACTGTTTCGCTTCTATGAGTCATAGCGTGCTGTAATATAGCCTATAACGTTCCTCAATAAATGGTCTATGTAACGCAAAAATAATTTTTTCGAATAGGATCTATAGTTTCAGAGATTACCATACAAACTCACAAGTCTACAAACAAATTTAACCTTCTTATAATATTAGTATAGATAAAGAATTTAAAAAATATATTTTTCTTTTTAATTTAAAAGTTCTAAAAAAGTATTTTTCGTGTAAATTAATTATTTTGAGTCGCCTATTTGTGTACCAAATCAAGGGTTCTACATTTAAAGGTTCATTCTCTACATGCTTTATTTTTACGAAAAAAAATAGCATAAGAAATTCTCCAAGGTTCAATGTATATATTAAACTATAATTTATGAAAATTGGTCCAGCGATTTTAATACACAAACGAGATTTTAAATAACTTCAGAGCCTTCTCCACAAGGGTCGACCGACTGCAGCAGTGACGCGGGCTCTGAGACGAATAATTATTTTCTTTTTGCTCTTCATTCTTATTATAATACTCAGACGGTGCCGGGGGATTATCATAGCTTAGAAAACTTACTTGCCTTCTAATACCGGGAAATAATACGAAATATGCAACGTAAAAAATACATCATTATGTTTATTTTGAAAGAGTTATGATGCGGTCAGATTACACGAAATATGTTACAAATAATTGTATTTGGACGCTGATAAGCAATAATGTGTCAACCCACATAAAGTCGGAGATATTGATGTATTTTGATAATTGGTTAACTATTTAACATTATTCAAAAAAAATTTAAGTCATCTTAACTACATAAGTATGAAAAAAGTTTCTTAGTTTATAGCTGAGGGTTTCGAGTGCGTTCCAATATTTTGCAATGTATACAATAATCTCATATGTTTGAAAAACTTATTTTTAGATAAAACTTTTAGTATACCAATCTACTTTTAATTCATTATAACTTTTATCAAAATAGAAAAGAAAAGATAGATATATTCTTCTTCAAACAAATGTAGTAAGAATAGATTTGACATCTCCACACCATTTTCTCAAAATGGACTGTGGCCTGACATAGTATTGCTTATCAGCGTCCATATATGTTACGATCACGTTATTTGACATTAAAAATTTATAGGTTGCTAGGCAACGCATATAGATTATTGCATACCTATATAATATAATTCCTTTTAATATTATAAACGTTAAAGTTTGTATGAATGATTGTTACTCTTTGTAAATAAAAGTACTGAATGGTTTTTAATATAATAATAATAAGTAGATACAGATTATAAACCAGAATACGATACGAAGTAGGCTATATTTTATTATGATGTTGCGTGAACTGTCCAAAATGGCTATACATAATATGATGTTAAGTTCTATTTACAAAATTAGTTTAAAAAATAACTAAACGAAATGATTTTTACAAATATGCTTTTAACTCTATTATATTTTTGAATTAAATAATGTATTTAGTTACGATAATTTTATTTAACTTTTAAATAATTAATGAGAATAAAAATACATTTTTTAAATTAATTCAACACAACTTCGCGAAGACCTAATTTCTTTAAAATTCTAATTAGCACCTGTAAATGTGAATTAAAAAAAATATTACATCATAAATAAAATTACAGTATTACACTTCTGAAAATCCACATTATATCTTTTATTTTATTATACATACACTAGATTTTGCTCGCAGTTCATTCGAATTAATGTAGATTTGTTATCTGGAATAACTTATTTTTCTCTATGGCCGGTACGACCCGCCACCTAGTGGAAGTTATTAATAAATTAAAGATCGTTTATTTCTCAAACAATATTATAAAAGTCATAATATTAGATGGTTGTGGACTACTGGTGCCCGTGGAAGGTAATAAGAACCCGTGGCACAGTTCACCATGTCTCTAACTAAAAAAAAGTGAGAAATTGCATTGGAGTTCTTTTTAGGATCGTTTTAGGCTCACTGAGACGGGATTTTGCAAAATTTGTCCTCTAAGGAGGCAAAACGGGGGTTGGAAGTTTGCATGAAAGTTCTATGTTAAGCGCAAGTTAATCCGCGAGGGGCCGCTAGTATAAATTAAAAATAAAAAACAATAAATAAGAAAATTGGTGTTAATTGTACTATGCCTATAAAATTAATCGCGCAAATGCACAGAATACGTTGAACTGCTAAGCGGTAACGTAAATAAACTAATATATAGTAAAATATAAGATTAACATGCAAATGATATTTCTAAAAAAATTTCTATGATATGCCGAAACCCGGGATTGAACCGGGGACCTTTAGATCTTCAGTCTAACGCTCTCCCAACTGAGCTATTTCGGCGATGAATATACATGGCAAAGTTAAAAACAAGTCATGTTCTTTGTCTTACTCTCGAAAACAATATAAAACAACTTTGTAACCTAGCAACAAAATCAAAAGTCCTTTATTCAAGTAGGCTTTCACTAACACTTTTGAATCCTCACAAAAAAAAAAACAATTTAATCAATAATGAAGCTACCTACAGTTCGGAATATAGAGTCTAGAGAAGAACCGGCAAGAAATTCAACAGATACATCGTAAGTTAAGAAATCTGTGACTGTCAAAAATAAGGCACTGACAGAAAATTCTTTCAGGTAAAGCAATGAGGAAAGACTTATGTAAATCCTTATGAAAGTCTGAGAGCAAAACTTATAAGTGTAATTCTCGCCTAAAAGCTATTTTCGCAGAATTGGTAATCTGATCGATTTGAGCTGTCTATAAATCTTAACAGTCGAAATATAATTAAGATTGATAATTTGTTCATCTGCGATATTGTTTAAACAAAAAAAACGGCATGCGAAATCGTAGGTACGAGTTTTTTTTATTGTAAATATAATTGTATAAAATGTTGTACAATTTAACATTGTAAAAATTACAAAAAAACGCTGATTTTTTTTAATAAGTTGTATACATTTGAAAGTTGTATAAATGGAAGATTGAATAATAAGTAAAGATTTAAAAATATAACAATAAAATCTTTACAATTCTATTACCTTGAAATTAATTTATTTCATAATCTGTAGAGAGAACTTGCTACAAATGCACATAGAAATTTAAATAACAAAAACATTATCACCAAATTTATATAAAAAACGAGAATTTTAATAAAGAATCCATGATTCCACGTAAAATGTAAAATTCTCCACACATCGTAATTTTACACGACTTTAGTTCCGCTACTTGATAACAGATGGCGCCACTTGTACCTCCGTCAATATCTGACGGCGTTAAGTTTTACATAATTACTTCCAACCTTCTTTAATACTTACAATTGAAATATTACAATGAAATAATCATTTAAAAATTCACAGTGACACATATATTTTTTTTATAGAATAATTAATAGACACGAATTCAAATAAACATTTAAATTAGATAATTACTCAGAAATTATTGTAAGATATGCAACGCTTATGTCAATGAACAGACGCCACTGGACGTTTGATTTATGGTCTCGTTACTTTAATACAAGTTTATTGTTTTAATTAAGATGTTACGTGTTACTAAGTCAATACCGGGCTATAAATTATAATAATTTGCTTTACATTATTTTTAAGAACAATTTTATGTTTCTCTTCTTATAAGATGTATATTAAAACATTTATTACAATGTAATTGGAAATAATGTTTATATATATTTTATTAACATAATACAAGGAAATGTGTGTTAAGCAATTTAGGTACATTACTATTAATAAAAATCATCAATTGATTACCAATATTACTAAAGAGTTGTCCCTCGCGGTTTCACTCGCGTTTATGGTTACTGCTTCGCTCCTATGAGTCGTAGCGTGATGTAATATAGCCTATAACCTTCCTTAATAAACGGCCTATCCAATGCAGGTAGAATTTTACAAATCGGATTAGTAGTTTCAGAGATTACAACATACAAACAAACTTATAAACGAAGTTTACCACTTTATAATTTTAGTATTGACTTTCCGTGATTGTTGATGTTATCTTATTTAACCTTAACTAAATAATTTATAATAAAAACATTAATTTTGATATATTTACTTTATTTACATCATTACACAATCGATCGTCAAAATGGCGTATCAAATATTAATCTTGATACAGAAAGAACAAGAACAAGAACACTTTGAGACATCAATTAAAAAAAAACATTAGTTATGCTAAACTTTTTCAATAGTGCTGTATCTTTCAAACCGATCATTGCATTGATGAATTGGTGCGTAAAAATATGTATCATTTTTATATTCTTTTTTAATGAATAATATTAGTAAAGACGGTCACGTTTATACATAGATATTAAATTTATTTTCACGCTTTAATTATTCAACCGGTGACCGTGAAATTTCGTCTACACATAGTTAGGGATACAGAAAAGGACATCTATTTAACTTATCAATACGCGTATTCTTTCACGAGAATTACATTTGTAAGTTTTACAATCGTAATGATGTAATAAAATTGTGGAACATAATGAATTGACTGTCCTTTAATTTTTATAATAGCTTTAAAAGTTACCTAGGTAATTGTTAGTTGGTTGTTTTATATCAATAACAAGACTGGTCTCACGATTAAAGATATGGAAACACGATTAAAAATATATATATAATTAACACAGTACTAGCAGTTGCTCGCGACTACGCCCGCGTATACTTTGAAATTTCAGCTAAATATCTACGAGCAAAATTGTGACCTTTCCAGGATTTGTTACCCCCTAGCGTCATTTCAAGGGATGATTTTGAAATTCTGGGATATGTATATTTAATTATTCTCCCTAAGTAACGTTTGTGCTGAATTTAAGGATAATCGGTCAAAAAAATACATTTTCTCCATACAAACTTTACTACCCCCTTGCACCCCAGTGTGGAATAATAGTACCCCGCTTTCTATTTTATATTTCATTACAATTACCCAGACGTATGTGTATTAAGTTTTAAGTTAATACGACCACGGAATAAGATTTTGCGTACAAACGTTTTGACCCCTTTTCACCCCCTTAGGGGTGGAAGATCGAAAAACCCTTTCTTAGTGGATGCCTGCAACCTAAAATCCACATACTGCCAAAATTTCAAGTTCGTAGCCCCAGCGGTTTAGGCTCTGCGTTGATGAATCAGTCAGGACGAGTGATTTTATATATAGATATATAAACTATGTAATATTTCTAAAAACGAATTTATAATTACGTATTTATTATATTACTATTAAAATATGTTTTCTTTTTTAATACGGCTGTTTTAAAAGGTGAGAGATGGACGTAAGCGATAACCGATTGCATGCTTTTAAATGTATTACCTTTTTGTATTCTGTGTGATGATTTGTATAATTTTATGTAATAATTAATATTAATTAATAAATAGTTATATATACAATTTAATAGTTATTAAATGAATGACACTATTTGAAATGTTATTAGGATTAATTTAATTCGTATAATTATAACAGGATATTATTACTACCATAAGTTCTAAGGCTACGTAAGTCAAACTCTACAAGATAGCGAAAAATTCGCATAATTTTATATAGACATCATTATGAGATAATGTTATACTATTTTTAAATTGTGTTTTTTTTTTTCGTGTATTTCAAATTATGAATTTATAATTATGTCTATATAATATTGCGCAGTTTTATCGCTCTTCTTTAAAGTTGGTAATTTTGACTTAAACTGTGTTAAAACTTAAGCGAAGATATGTAAAAATTAATAATTACTCATTCTTATATAAAATAGTACTTTCCATTTCATTAAAACATAGTCTCAAATATGAGATCGGAAGAGGAGCGTCGGAAACTGCTCAGTGATATTATATTTAAACATATATACTTATTTTTATAAGTACTCATACATCGCTTGAAATTAATATATCGATACCTCCCACGTAAGTTGTTGTAACCCCAAAATTACAATTTTACAGTAGAGCACTCTTAATCCGTTTTAGTTTGAAAGTTACAACAAAATACGCCTGAAAAAAGGCGTATTTTGTTGTAACTTTCCTTGAAAAAAAAAAGATTTTTGGTATTTTTTCACTTTGAATGCATTAAGCAATGCAAATTCGTGTAGTATTCAGTAAAAACGCTAACGGCAATTTTGTGGCTTACAATAACTTACGTGGGAGGTATCGAAATGATATATTTAATTAAACATTATTAAGTAATTACTTTATCGATGTTATGTATTAATATATAAATTGACAAAATCGTAAGAAATCTATTTTTCTTTTTCGATTTATAAATTGGTTTTTAAAAATCGTGGGAAATTCGATTACTCTCGTTGAAAAAAATATCAAATTAATTTAAAATAATGTCGTCGAGTGTTTTATTTTGTTGTTGTTTATATCGCCTTTAAGTATATTTATTACGTTGAATTAACATTAACATTGAAATGAAAATCAAGAAATCAATCGATAAACCTAAAAAATACATTCATTGAAATGTATACAGCTTCATAATTGTAATGGTCCATTTAATATTTAAAAATATTCTTTTTATTAAATTGAATTGCATACATTCTATTTATAGCTATTTAATAATACTAGTGGTCGTTGAATGGTCGAAATTCGACCATAATTATTTTAAACTATAAGCTTGAACATTATTAAGGTTCCTTTGTCACAGACTATATTTAAATTTGACCACAGACAATAAACAACAGAGTATAAATGCTTGTGTCAAATATATGGTAGTGTGTGTAATGTTTTTTTTTATTGATTTAAAGTGTTATCTTTCCTTCTCTATATAAACTGTGAGTATGTGAAATTTCATACTCCTCCGTTTTTGCTTTACGTATTTAATACGTATAAATGATGTAACTAAAACCTAACGTAAATTAACGTAAAATTGATTTTCACAAATCAACAATCAACTTTTATTATTAGTAATAAAGTTAATTATCGTATTGCAAAACAACAAATGCAAGTTCCACCGTAGTAAACACTCACACAGTTACAGACCGAGGTGCCATTAGTGTTAATACCTAAGTAAACTGGGGCGGGGCAGGTAACGCCTTCGATTCCCGTCGACATGCAACTCGGATAACGATTATAGCGAAAAAATTGCTTTAGCGTTTACTATTGTTTCACTTTATTCGTGACTCGAGTTTTTTTGTAGGAAGTAATTTAGCTGGATTTAGTTGGAGGTAAAATTATATATTAATATTGTTTAATGTTACGATTTATGGGGAAATGTTTGGTTATCCGTATTTTAGAGGTGTTTAACCCTTCCTGGGTTGGTTTTATGTATTTTTATTTACAAAATGGTAGCTAGGTGACGTAGTAATTATTAATATCTGTAATGGTTTTAATTAAATAGTTTTAACATTTTTAAAAATGTTTGACGATATAAGATAATAATTATTACTAAAATAGGATTACACTAATAGAACTTATATTCGAAAAACGATTACAAAAATTATATCGTTCTTGTATAATATAGAGTTTCCTCTCAAACCATTTATATATAAATTTTGAATGTTTGTAGAAAGATCAATCGTTAGGAAATACATTCTTAATATAAGTAGTTTTAATTTAATTATATAAAGTTTAAATAATATCGTTATTAAGCAATTTGGGTTGAAAAAAAAGTCTACACAATGACTATTCTATTTCATAATGATGTATCTATTTAGTAACAGATAAAAAAATGGAGCTCGTTATTTTAAATAAAAATAAAATTTCATTCAAGTCACAGAGGCATTTATTTCAATTAAATATTTTGAAATTTGATATAAGAATTTTATTTTACCGAAACGTTCCAATTCAAGTGTTCCATTCGATTCAATTAACAATAATTTAAAGCAAAAATAAACCAATTGCTAATTTTTATGATACTGTACAGATTATTAAATTTAATTAAATAAATACGTACTTTTTTAATGAGTAATTTAAATTACATTAACTGTCGTAGCCTGACGCTAATTATTTTATATTCTATTTTCTTTTCTGTTTATCGTAATTAATGTCGAATTTATTGTGATTTTATGATATTTTATAAAGAAATATTATCTATTAAATATTCTATGGTGGTAATTTAAATGCTTTTAAGAAAAGTGCAAAATAAATGACAGACGTTTTAAATATGATAAAATCTAAAATACTATTAATTTTCTGTTTGATAAATTTATTCTTTTACATTATATAGGTACTAATTATTTTTATATATTATAAACGTCTCTTGTTTGAGGTAAATTTCATTTATTTAAATCATTTTGACTATTTCAACCGACTTCCAAAAACGAGGAAGTTCTCATCGGGGACGTTTTTCATGTATGTTCACAGATTACTCGAAAGCGGCTCGTTTGAAAGGGTATACTTTCAGATTGGTCCTGTAGGATTTATATCAAAATCGGTTCAGTGGTTTGATTTTGAAATCAAAATAACTGGTGGTATGTTATTCGAACGAAATTACGTATTTTGCTCGGTTTCCCTTTTTTTTTTTTTTTAAAAAAAAATACGTTATTAAAAGTGGTAAAATATGGGTGTGTGCAATTGTAAATACTTTATGTACAAGTGGTTGAACTTCGTTTGCTTACATTTATTTATTTATTTGAACACCAACTAGCAGAACACTGAGATTTACAAAATACCTTATCAACATAGTGTACTATAACAATATTACTTAGAGTCTACTTTTTCACAGATAACATAATACCATAACAATATAAAAATTAATATCAATAAGGTATATTAATCATTATAATAATGAAATAGAATTAAAAATAAATTAAGCATTTACAATTATTTGAAATATGAAATGAAAAAATAGACAATACATATACATAACTTAATTCACCCCCTTTACGTTATATTTTCGGAACATAAAGTAACCTCCAAGGTCCATTATATCTCTATAGCAAAACTCATCAAAATTGGCTCAGCATCTTAAGCGCGAAATAAAATTTTTGAATATATAAATGTATTTTTAGATTTTGTCTCTTAAGAAATAGTATTTGAGTGAAAATTTGTGTAACATTTTTATAAAAATTAAATATGTTAAATCTCACTTTTCTATATAGTGTTGTAGAGCCTAGCTATGGTCTACTGAAAGCTGGTATGACCGATTTACGTCAATTTTCTGAGAAAGTGTAGCACTTTCTCAGAAAATTGACGTAAAGTAGCTAATAAAACTACCCTAACTAGCTGGTGCTCGCGACTTCGTTTGCAATGTCTGATGTTTACGTCATAGTAGCTTTAGGCATGCAAAGTCTCAGCCCGATCGGTTTAAAATCGACAAAGTTTCATACAAACTTTCATTCCCTATTTTATCCCCTTGGAGGTAGAATTATTCAAAATCCTTTCTTAGCAGATGCCTACGTCATAACATCTACCTGCATGCCAAATTTCAGCCCGATCCGTCCAGTGGTTTGGGCTGGGCGTTGATAGATCACTATGTCAGTCAGTCAGTCACCTTTGAGTTATATATATGTTTATTCTTCATTTTAACCCGGAAACGTATTCCTTGCAAAACCGCCATCTAGCTTTTCCAATAAAGTCTAAATTAGAATCATATATTAATTTACATAATTGATAAAAAGAACGTCGTATGGGCATTTTTCATTATACGATGTACTGCATTTGTTGTGTCACCGACGATATGTCAAAATTTATTTATGTTCAGTAATAATTTTACAAATATCGATTATATTATTTTTAGCCAGCTTTTTATCAATAATGAAGTTTAACATTTGATTCAAAGATGGACAATATTTCAAAAGCTGGATATTTTAATTAAAATCGCGTTGTGCATTTTAGAAAATATAAAAATAAGACGTTCTTCTTAATTCTTCTCCTGAATTTATTTTATTGAATATGAGATACAATTGACATTATTTATTATATTATTAATTAAGTAATGTAAGATTTTTCAATATCGGCTAAGAAATTATGGAGATCAGAGGTAACAAACACGGAAAGACACTACGTAATACAACTATATCATTTTGATATCATTCATAGAAGTTACACAGATCCTAAGTTTCTGTTTAAATTCGTCTCGAGCGGCGGTGAAGGAAAACATCGTGAGGAAACCTGCATGTGCCGGGAGAAGTTCTGACACATATCCGCAGTGGAGCGGCGTGGTGGATTAAGTTCCAAACCTTCTCCTTGATAGGAGAGAAAGCCTTTTCCCAGCAGTGGGACAATTACAGGCTGTTACTATTACATTAACAGTACACTCAAAGATTATTTTTTGATATCTCTACCATATTTTAACTTAATGGTAAATTATTAACTAAATATTAAGAGGAGCGTTACCTTATCTACAATGTTTATATACTTATATACCGCCAATGGATTTATGATTTGGTAACAAAAGGTAAGTCATAAAAAAATTGTAGAGTAATAAAAAAAATGATAACGATATTTTATATAGCAACATTTACAATTTCACCAATAATCTCATGGATTCTGGCCAGTTCGCCGACCACATTAGACGACGATCCCTAGCAACCAGCTAAAGACTCAGTACATCTTTAACCCAATAAGAATTCAGTACAGATTTTTAACATTGGTTGACCATAGATTAATACATTAAATTTTAATACTAAATCATTTAAATGTTAATTCATTCTATGTTAATTTGTATTCAAATTAAAATATATTCAAATTGGCTATCGAAAGTGCACTTCGAAATTGTCATTTTAAAAATTAGTCTTTCAACTCTATGTAGAGATACTAATGACTTATATGGAGATGGATTAGGGCTGGCTCTTACATATGAATTATGCGAACGCCTAGGAAGCTTGAATTTTATTTGTATAACGGAGAAATCTATACAAATAAATAAAATTGAAGTGAATATGAGTTTAGTTCACTTTATTTTTCACTCTTTTATTTTACTACTTGAAATATTTCTCTAAAGTTTTAATATCCTTTTGGAAAATTATCACACGCTAGTTATATATTAAATATAAGGAGTTATAATTGAAACAAATATATTAATTTATTCTTAAAATCGAAAAATAATGTTATCTACATTATTAGTATATAAAATCAAATATTTTATTTATTTTGAATTATTATAAAGTATATATGTAAAGAAAACCTCTTTAGTGATATTTTATGAGAATTTTTTCTTTTGATTTTGTGATATTTAAAAAACATATTTGAATTTATAACTTTCGTAATTTTTTAAAGTTATAAAACATACCTGAAAATAGAAGCTTTAAATGTTGTTTCTTTAATATTACAGAGAAACGCGATTTCGTCTTCACTTCAATAATAGATTAACTTATGTGTATTATATTCTATGTAATTCCAAAAAACAAATTTTAAAATTGAAACGAAATTGAATTATTACATTTTATATTCGTTTATTAATTTCCATTAAAGATTCAAACGAATTCAAAACTATATTTAAACTTCGCCGCGTTCTATTATAACGGTCACAATCCCGTATATCATGATCCGTTTAGCATTTAGTTTACCAGATATAATTAAATTTACATACAAACATGCATACCGACTGTTGCTTACATATATGAGTACTTTTCTAATCTCGTTATTAATTAAATGTATCAAAGAGAGTTAATCAAATTTTATTTTACGTTAATTATGATAAACACATTCGAAGTTATTTTTATTTATTTACACTTTCTGTTATGATTTGATTTTTTTATTAATCAATTCAAAATACACTTTTATTCGAGTTGGCTTTTAAAAGCATTTTAGAATATCCCGATTCACCGGTTTGGAGTGTAGATTATAACGAGACGAACCGGCAAGAAACTCTATACATACTCTTTTAAGATTTTGTTCTTACATAGGTACATTTAGAATATAACATTACAATATAAAAACCTGTATGAAATCCAGATATACTAAATAAACGCATTTTTTTAAAGTATTACTTTTTAGTATCAAGACTATTAAGAAAATCAACATAATTGTTAGTTACTAAATAGTAATATTTCATGACGCATCACACTCAACGGCCCCCATTAAGATCTCATGACCTTGTGTCGGGGGTCCGGAAACACAACACTAACACAAACACCCAGACCATGACAAACATCTGTATGGCCAATACACACGTTTGCCGTGAGCGGGGATCGAACCCGCGACCGTTAGCGTTTTAGTCAGTTGCAGTGACCATTGCGCCAACGCGTCTGTCATATATTGGTTACTTGTTGCAACCCGCAATTTTCCTTGCATAGATCAATTATTTTGAATACCCTATGTCTATAAGAAAAAGGTTACCCATAAAAACTTCTCTCCTTCTTCAATGTCCAATATTTATACCAAAATGTATCAAAATCGTTTCAGCGGTATAGATATGAAAATGTAATATACAGATTGAGTTTTCTGCCATATTTAAGATATTAATAAGTATTAGTAATACATTACCATGATACATACTGTCAATGTTATCTCCCTTATGTTACTATTCAAATAAAAACAATGAAAATTATATACAAGTTTTAAATTAAAAAGAAGGAGCTTACAATTGTCATTTCATTTTGTCATATTATTTCTACGTGAAGATATTATAATTTCGGAATACAGATCTTACCAGCCGGCGATAAACTCAGTAAATTATATCCTTAAGTAATGCAAAATGCATATTTATACGAATATGATTTGTACTTATATAAAATCTTTGGAAATGAAAACATTATATAACAGCGAAAACTGCATGAAATATTATAAAGAATTTAAATTATAAACGAACAGACAGATTCATTTATGTATATAAAAAGATAATACACCTCGTCATATGTTATGATTTTTACGAGAAATTCTCAAAAACTCAATAAAATGTCAACTGAGGTCATCTCTGTGATTTAAACTTTATAATTTAAAGAAAATAAATTAAAGAGTCAAATAAAATAAATTTTATTTTATATTTATCTATTGATGATATCACATGATGCATAATTTGTCACTATATTAGAATTATTCCGTGATAATAATATTAATTGTTATGTTATAATATTCATTTAACAAATTAAAAGAAATACATTCATAATTCTATTTTAATCTTTCATAATTGTGTGAATTCTACAATTACACTTTTGAATTACGAATCTTTATGTTCTTTGTATTCGTTGTTCCATATTTAAACAATCTTTTATGATTATAAACTTAAGAAAAAGTCTTTTCTTTCTTTTATTCTTATTTTGTAATTTTCTTTTCTTTAAAAAAGATATCGTGCTTATATCTTTTTAACATAAATTGTTAGAATATTTTTTATTATTATCAATTAACTTAATATATGGCAATCATTTAAAGGAAATCCGTGTGCATTTAAGATATTTATAAACTAGAAATATTAAATAATATTGTCTTCGTAATGCGAAACATAAAATTAATATGGCACTTTAGAAATCTCTACGGACTTTTTATACTGTTATAAATACTAAGAAATTTTAGGAAACATTCGAGAAACTATTCCTTAGTTTTTTTAGCTTGAAAGTCTGAACGGAGACAATAAATATGTTAATTTCGAAACGATTAGCTAAGTATAGTTTTGTGTAATTAAATAATTCGATTCACGGTTATTTTACACGAATTACCACTCGCCTGAGATAACGCGCGGCTTAGTGTTGTTTCTACGTTATCTGTAATAGTTCTAACGAAGCATAATGTTCACTTTTAATAAAAATAACCTATAAAAACCGTCTCGTTGATAATTTTATTGCTTTTTTTAATACTTTAATGTTAATGTTATATTTATATTTTTTGCGATCGTTTCGGATGTAGACGAAAACAAGTCTCGATCTGCCTAAAGTTTTCACATTAAACCTACTCGTCTCGCCGAGACGGCACAGCGCATGCGCGGCGAGCGAAACACACCTGTTTCTCTAATAATATCCTGATAGAAAAATTAATACCTACATAGATTTGTTTACAATAACTCATCCGTAAACCCCGAACGTCATCCCAGCACACGCGTCCTCGGCGCAAAATCGGTGTGAAATTGTAAAAAAGTAGAGTCGCGGGTGGTTCCGGCGCGTCAGCGAGCATCGGCGGCGCGTCGAGGAGTGGCGCGTCGAGCGAGGAGCGAGGAGCGAGCGGCGAGGAGCGAGGAGAGAGGAGCGAGGAGCGAGCGCGAAGGGCCGAGGCGCTGCTCGGCGGGAGTGGGCCCGCGCGCGATTGGGCGGCGCGGCGGGGTCGGGCGCCACGCCCCGCGGCGGCCCCGCTCGCGCCGGCCGCGCCAGTGTCCGCCAGACTGCCGAGCGCGCCGGGCCTCCCGCTCCCCGCGCCTCGCTCGGCCACAACGCGTTCCGTGATCGACACCTTCCAAAACTCGACCGTCGCGAGTGCATTATGACACTAGTGAGCTAGCGGGCCGCTGTGACGGTGTCAATAATTGATGTGTAAGTGTTCACGTGCTTGTGTGGTGTGTTAGCTTGGGCCCGTGACGAAAAACGTTCGTGGTGGCCAGCGGAGCCTTGCACCCGGGCTCGGGCCGAGCGCTCATGGCTCAGCCTAGGGTATGTACCAGTGTTACACATATTTACCGCGCGTGAGTTTGACGGTAGGGCACGAGTAGGGACGTGAACTCCTCCAACTAGTATATTGTGATCTAAAATAATTACAAGCGAAAAACATTAGGTCCGTAGGTGGTTAGGGTGAAAAAATATAAACGTCTGATTTAGTGGATGGTATATAATTTAAATAAATCACTTAATAATCAAATGATTGGAGTTTAGGTCGCGGTTATCCGGGGCTACGCAAGCCCGTGTCCCGTCAGGGGAGCTATTTTAACAAGTGGGACACGTTAGGAATATTTAATAGCGTTTTAGAATGCGTAGAGTCACCACCGACGCATTACCGGCGATAATGAAAACGAAATGAGCGCTTTACGGGCATAAAGCTTAGATAACGCGACACATTAAGCTGTCCCGCGGTCGGCGAAACTAATTCTACATCGTAATAAATAAAAAAATAATCCTACAAAGATTCAAAATTCTACCATCAAATTAAAATAGTTCGTATCATAATTGAGCCGATGTTATATTAGAAGGAAGATCGTGACGAGATTTGTAAAAGCCGCGTCGGAGTTGACAACTGTTGTACAGTTTGTTAAAATGTGTCTGGTAATAAATGGGATAAAATGCCGTACAGCGGGACGCCTATTGTCGATGGCTGCTCTTATGGGGACGGGAGAAGGTCCCGTGGTAGATACAAGCGGCTTTAAACGCACGGTTGAGCACAAAAGGGCCTATCTCGGAAACCAACAATAAAATTCAATTGACAATGAAAAGAAAAAAAAAAGTTTTTTTCTCGTTCGCGCCACAAAGATACCCTAACGGGGTTCGGGGACGACTTTCTAAAAGATTTAGGGGTTGTATTGTTTTTGTCAAACCAGGTAGTGTTGTACTTAATCCTTCTTTTATATTTTATTAGAAATATTTTTACGTTTCTAACATAGATAATAAAATGGCCTACAGTGTAGCAATGTAGAGTTTTATCTATACAAATATCTTTATAAAAAATATGACACAAACAATCGTCAGACTTACGAAATAAAAATAGTTTACCTTGTGATAACAAAAATTAGTAAATAATAAGAATTATTAATTGGATACACGAAAATTTTTTACAATAACAAATTAAATGAGACAGATAATTGTTTTTTAAATACGTATATGCATTATAATTCTTATCGAGCGAAAGAAAACATTAGACAAGCGAATACAGAACGGATTAATTCAATTAATTTTGCAAATGTTGATTTCGTACGAAATAATCTACGGAGCGCGTATCGATAAAATGATTAAAAATGAAGTAGCGAGTACGATAAGAATTATTATTGTATTAAAAATAATAAAAGATAAACGCTTTATTATAATTATATCTGATTTAAATGCTACATCGATGCCGACGGTAAACACGACACGCGTTCACTTTTAAAAGTGATAACATTGTTACAAAGACACTTTTAAAAGTCAATTATAAAGTTCTTTTAATGTTTTGAATTAGGAATGACAATTAATGCACAAAAATAATCATTATAATATTTAAAATGTTGTTCCAATTCCATTGTCACTTGAAAAAAAATTAGGTCTTTTTAGTGTTCGGATTAAATTAAATATTAAGCATAAATATGATCTCAGTCAAAATTAAGTATTTTTAATGTCATTCGAGACTTATTTAGTTTTTCTTTTTAATATTTTAATTCTTTTGAAAAATTTGTACGAAGATACATGAGTATTAAGACTGTAATTATGTAAAACAAGTCGTGAATTTCGATTCGTTATATGTTAATATGTTTGTATCATTTACCTAAATAGACAAACATTACAAATACGTGTGTGAATCGCATTATGTAAAATTTTAAAATTATAACCAACAAAAAGTATGCACAACATGCCTGAAAAATGTTTATTAAGCGAATCATTCAAATTATCTTATTTTCAATAATAAGAACCCTTATCCTATCATAAAGTACATACAATTTTAAAATAACTTTTTTTGTATCGTATTAATATAAAACCTTAAAACATAAAATAAAAGGTATTATCGATAAAAAGAACCTAATAAATAAATCTTTTCATAATACAATTGCATCGTTGCATATAAAAAAACCTTAAATATCGTGTAAACTAAAAAAAAAAACACTCAAACCATAAAAGATAATTTGAAGTAATATTTGATATTAGACACAATTACATAACGCTAATATATTTAATATAATTACGATTAACATAAATTTAACATTTTAATTGACGCTGTGACCTAGCGTTGCCTTTTATTTAATAAAATTCAAATCAATTCACATACTGTGAATTAACATCTCTCAATTATGAATAATTACATATATAATTATAAACAAAAGCTGTGTGATTAATATAACATTATCTTTTTACTTAATTCAATTTTACCTTTTTGTAAATTGAATGTAAGTTTGATATGAAGTAACGCGGCCATTTTGTTTTTTTTTTGTGTTTCGTTCTAAATAGTTGTTAAGGTAGACATTTTGTTTTTAATATTGATAAAGTTTACGCTAGTTATATCGTTAACTTCTTTGCGTTTCTAGGAATAAGAAGTTAATGTATAATTTCTTAAATTATTTCTAAGAAACTTTATAATGTAATTCAATATGGAGTTTGTATTAATACAACATATTAAACATTAGATATCCTGGCTCTATGTCTGTAAGAATAACCATAAACTTTGATATTTACAAATAATTCATGTACTGATGTAAATGTACATATGAAGATAATGTAATAAGCCGTAACGGTGCTGTGGTATTAAATTTCGTGATAAAATCGCAAGTTTGATTTCGACTTCGATAATATTAGAACTTATTCTAAATTTACATAATGCTGTAGATTTATAAATAACGTATAACGACAAAAATAAAAGAAAAAGGCTGAAAGTGTATATAAAATGAATTAAACAATATAGGTATATAATGTTTTAATTAACATCATACCTTTTACATTTTAAATCATTAAGCGGTAACTAGCAATTTAAAATGTCTCTACAAAGTGAATACACGCTATGAACTATTCCTTTTAACAATAGTTTCATTTGTAAAAATAACCGCTACCCGCTCGCGAGTGTAGAATATAACACTACTTATTTTTTCTGTAGGACTTTACATACAAATTTCTTTCATGTAAACATGGTCCTGACAATTATAAATACTACAAAAAATAATGAGTCTAATAGGTGTAGTATTTCAGAAGTAATACGCTTATAAACATGACGATTGATTATAATTAAGTACTAGATGACACGGTAAACTTCGTGTCACCTACATATACATATTTTGTGTAAAATGTGGTTAAAATTTAATACAATAAAAAATATATTTACAAATAAATGCAATACATTTATTTCTGAAACAGAACTGCTTTTTATACAGAAAGATACCAAAGAGATTGGACCTCATACTAAAGCTCATCAGACATTATTAAACGTTAGGTGCGTTTAAAAATTTGTCTGTTGTATATATAAATAGTATATATAAATATTTCACCACCAAGTGACAAAACAGTTTATTTCCCTTTACTTATTATTTATGTTTTTACCGTTCCTGAACTTACACAATTTTTTTAAGATCTAAATTTGCCAAATCGATCGAGGCTCGAGTTTTAGCGTGACAAACGAACAGTGATTCTTTTAAGCATATATATAATAATATAGTGGCTTTTACTCACGTCTTGTCACGTATAGGTAAATTATGTTATAAAATACACATATTTACATAAAATATAGTCTATGTCCCTCTACAATGATGTAGTTTTCAAATGGTATAATTACTTTTAAAATGGGTTCAGTAGTTCCATAGTTTAATTCGCACATACAAAATTCGTATATATATTATCTTAATACAGAAGATCTTCATACAAAACGTTTACCATCAAAATACGTTATATTTTTTAATAATTATTGAAAAAAAAAATACTACAATAAGATTAAAAGCGACATTAACAGTCGCATGTATTATACCATTCGAAAGATAAAATGCGTATTATTTAATATTAAAAACACTAATACCTTGCAAAGACGGGGATTTTGGCCTTACGAGATTATGAACTGATAACAAAAAAAACGATATTTTGAACATCCAATTGCTTTTATACTATCTTGAAACCAGGGGCGTGTTTATCATTCGAAATGAGCCTTACTAAAAAAGTTAGTCGTGTATTCCCGTCTTTATTTTTAGTTTATTTTCTTACACGAATATTAATATTCTTTTAGAGTTTTAGGTGTGTTTTGTATTTAAATATTTATTGCAATAACTGATCCGATTTAGATATGTACAGAATTATACTTATATTATCCATAATATATGTATATAGGCTAGGTAAATGATAAATTAGGCGTAGCTGAAAATCTAGATTTGTGTTTTAAATTACTATAAAAATTAATTAATTCGTATTTCATATCGATAGTGCACTAAGGGCAGTGCTATCTTAAAATTTAAGTTTTAACAATTTTAATGGCACTTCATATTATTTCCGTTTAAAATCTAATATCTACTAAATATTTTGGAGGTACAAAATTACATTTCGAAATGGTAAATGACAGAAATTAGTATGAAATTCCATTAAAACGTTTTATAGTTTAAATTTTAAGATAGGACATTTAACCGGTTCACTGTCGATATCCTGTCATATCGTTGCGCAATTCTAGATATAGTATGATTAACTTCCAGTAGGTGGCGTGCGTGCCGTAACGGTTAGAAAGCAAAAAAAGTTTTATACCATTATCCGGCATAACAAAATCTACATCAAACACAAGCGAAGCTGCGAGCCAAAACTAGCACTTACTATAATATATAATTACTTATAATATATAATATCGTATTCCAAATATTTTCACTTACATCATAACTTTATTAACTTAACGAATTATTCAATTTTCTAAATTTAAAATAACTATATTTCATACGTTTTAAATTTAATAATACAATCATTCGCACGTTTAAATTAAATGTTATTCATATTTTTTTATTACTTAAACAAAATTGCTTACAATTTATTTATTTATTTTTTTGTTATATTAAATGTTTTAAGACATCCGCGTGTTACGGATATAGGTATTAAGAATAAATTGCGATCGACAATTATCTAAAATTATATATTCAATAGTGACGTCTGCGTTACGTTTATATAAGACTACCTTTTGCTTGCGACTTCGCTCGTATTAATGTAGATATTGTATTAAAATTAATATACATAAAATATAAGCTATGACTTTCTAAAATAATGTGCCTTCCAAATGGTACCATAGTTTTTAAAAAAAGGTTCATTAATTTCAGAGTTAACTTCTCATATATAAAAATTCGGCCCTTCTACATATTATATTAATATAGATTAATGTACTTATTTTTTAAAAATCGTTGATTATTATATCTGCTACAGGACTATATATGTGACTGTGTTATATAACATTAAACTGTATGTTTTAATGAAAACATTAATTTTGATATGATTACTTAATTTACGCCATTAGAGAAAAATGATATTCAAAATGGCGTATCAAATATTAGTGATGCAGTATTAAGAGTGATATTTTACACCGACAAACACTTTTGAGGAATATACATATATGTATAGATTTAAATTTAAAACATTTGTCGTGTAGGTATCATCTTAATTTAACGAATCATCGAAGGGCATACATTATTTGGAAATAAAATTATTTGCACATTACTTAAATAAGTAGATCTATCTAATAACTTTAAATAAGCAATTCTTGTATATATTTATATATAAAATCTAAATTGCAGAAACGGCTCAAACGGTTTTTAATGAAATTTAGAGGTTTTGGAGGCGACAAATCGATCTAGATAGGTTCATTAAGAAATCCATACCTTTATACCAAGCAAAGTTTGCTCATCCAGGTAATTATGTTTATGTTATGTTATTGCTCAGTTCATAGCAGTTCATTTGAATCATAAAACAATAAGTAATTATTTTGTTTCAACTCCTATGGATTTTAAAGCTAGATGTGCAAAATGTCGATTCCCGTCGCCAGTATGTTTAGATCTTTCTACTACGCAACGGATTTTAATGTAGTTTTCACGAATAAAAAGAGTGATTTAAGAGAAAGGTTTATATGTATAATAAATTTGTATTATTAGGAAAAAAATTAAGAAATTATACAATAATAAACGAATTAGTTTCTAGTGAACATATTAAAATTAATCTATTAGTCCTGTGAACGGTTCATATTTAAACTGTTAATAATCTTTCAACCAAAAATTTATCTTAACTATCTGTTTAAAATATCGTAAACTTAAATATTAAAGGTCTGTTAACTAGGAGATTATAATTTAAGTAGTTATATGTTAATTAAATCTCTAAGTAATCCAAAAACAAAATTGTTTTCTGCGACATATGTACAAAAAACAGCCAAACTGTTCGCTACCTACATCAATATCCAATGTATTTGAAAGCGGTATGCACTATCATTAAAACAATTTCCCTGAAAGATAGATATTTATAATATATTCATATAAAATCAAAATATATGAAGTCTTGAAGTTTCAAACTCCATATATACTTAATTACACAATGAGTTTTACAAGCTCTTTCGAATTTATTTAGGTATATATTTTGTAACGAAGTCGTAGGAAGATTTACCACATAATATATAATAAAAATTACTCCGTGTGTTATAATAATAATGTTTATAAAGCACCTCAGTTATAAATTTTATTGAACCTATGCGAAATCGGGTAGATAATTTGCTTGTGATATACACTTTAGTAAAATAATAGTAATATAGTTAGCCGCATTGAGATCTACCTAAAATTACCAAAAAAAAATTCTTAAAGAATTATATAATAATGTTTTAACTATGGATTAATGGCAATTCCAAAAATATAAGGATTTATTAGTTAATAATTAAAAGGTGCTTGTTGAATAAAGTATATTTAGAATTTGAGTTTTGGTTTAAAAATTCTTAGTAGGTATTATATTTTTAAGTACAAAAATGTTATTATTTCCGATATAACTTTTTAATACGAACTTCGAAATATAAAGAGCTTATGTGAAGTAATATATATGAAGTTAGTTTCCCTTTTTTCAAAAGTCTTGTATTATTGTAGTATGAATAAGTATGGGGAATGTTAGTTGTTGTTCTTATTTACCAATTATTATAAAAAATAGGTGTTGCAATCGATTATGTATTATTATAGCAACACAAGAATACTTTGTGCGAATACTTTGTTCCGTTAGTTAGATACGAAATAAATTTAAACTGTATTTTTTAACGTAAACATAATTTTGCGATATTTGCTTCATTTCCGTCAATTGAACGAAAAATTCTATTCAAAATGTTGTATCAAACATTCATTTTGATACAGTATTTAAGATTAATCATTAACAAAATGATTTCATACAAAAACACCTGAGAAATAATATATTAAGTTGGTATATAGTATTGATTATCGAGTTTGTATGTGTATGTATGATTATCTATACTAATATTACGAAGAGGTTAAATTCGTTTGTAAGTATGTATGTATCTCTGAAACTACTGATTCGACTGGAAAAAATCTTTTTGCGTTAGATAACCTATTTATTAAGGTTGCTTATATGCTATATAACATCACGCCCCGACTCATATTATCGGAACAGTAACTGTAAACGTTATACCGCAAAGGGCAGCTAATAAGACATAAAATTGAAAACAAAATATAAACATGAATACATTTTCAGTATCTACTTTTATGTAATAAAAGGTTTACTTGTATATTTTAATATAAACAAGATATTAACTGTTGAGATTAAATTTTTATTCTGAGGTACTTTGAATTGAGTCATAAAAGTGTCAGCCGTGCTTGTACAGCTTAATTATAACATTTGCATGAAAATAATAATTATTTAGATGACGAAACTAATTATTAGTTTGTATTAATAATTATTTTAATTAAAAATAACAACAAAGGTTTAGTGATTTATAATTTAACATTAAATAGCCTGAATGTAAAAGTAATTAATAAAACACTTTACTATAGTTTTTTTTAATTTTATTCTATAAAAATCGTAAAAAATACTTCAGTATAAATTTTCGTTAAATCTCATTAAGTATTTCTTATATTAACTTCAAAATTTGTGTTACTTATACACAAACATATCGATAAAATTAGACATACTTTTCCATAGAACATTAGTGTCACTGCTACAAGTGCCCCAATATATTAAAATTGTTCCACATAATTATATTTGCACAAGTCTTGTCCGAACATTGTCGAAGTTAGGGCATCGTAAAATTTACGATACACTGATAACAGTATCAATTTGTCCACTATTACACGATAATGCAACGCTACACTGTCACACTAAACGAAAGGTGATAACACGTGGCTACGCTGCCTTATTATCGATTTTATTATAATAATAAATCGTATTTTTTATAAACATATTCTCTTGTCTATGCCTTTAAGTATTTTTTATCTGCGGAAGAATGTTTATAAATCTTTATCTGTCTGAATTAAAAAAAGCTTAGCGAATGTATTATAGACGGCTGATAAGTATTGTATGTAATCATATTTTTATTACATCGTTCGATTGATAAACTTTACGTTTCGCTGTGATAATAAAATAGAAATAATAAAATTCATTTAAAGATTTATTTTTTAATTTTCATCCAATATGAACCGAATAAAATAACGAGATATTTCCTATAAAAACTCAAAACAATATAACGAAAAGAAATCACACATTTATGCGAAGTGTGCTGAATTAATTTAAACGCAATATGCCTTTTCATTTAATAACGATTATTATTTATGGCGTCGCTAAAGATGTTGAATAACTTTGAAATCCGCCATTTTAAAATATCTATGAAATTTTGGCGCCAGCGTCAAGATTTTGCGAAAAGATAACATTTATGTTAAATAGTCTTTATCTTTTCTAACTAGGATCCATTATAGTATAATATATTATCTTTCCTTGTTTCTTAAAATAACTCTTTTTTAAATAATTTAAATGTATGTATAATATTTTCAACGCATTGTTAGTGAGCACAAAGAATTAATGGATATTATTGCTTTTATTATTTATAAACGTCAACACAAGATACTTATACGTGAAATAAAGGTAATCTATTTACGTTTTCATTAATGAGTACGAAAATTAAATATCTTCGTAATAAAATATTCGTCGAGATATCGTTAAAAATTATTTTTCGTTTGTCGTGACATCGGGTTTATTTATTACATAGAACTGAATCACCAAATTACGTACAAGATATAAATGTACGTTTCATTCGTAAATAAAATTTAGCGTTCGTGCGATCGAGTCCGCCATTATTGTTATTTTTCTAAGATGTCGCCAATTCGCGCGTCGGACATTGAGTAATAAAACTTATTATTGCCAATTATTTCCCATAATATACATAAAACTCGTACACGAATGTGTTTTTTATAAAATATCAAGATTTTTGTTTTGACTTTCGGAAATTTGTCAATACTTACGAAATCGTAAAGACTTAATATGTGTATTTACATTTTATTTGCGTTTTAAAATAACAAAAACACTTAGGTAATTGTAGTATTGAATTCTAAATACCTACATATTTCTTTTTAATTTTTAAGGCTGGTAACATTCAGTTAACAGCTCGTTCAGGAAGTATGTAGATAAAATAATGAAGTTCCACGCACTTGTTCGACTTGAACGATAACGCGTCGTCGCCCATTGATTGAAAAATGTTAAATGCCATGTACGCTTAAGTGGTTAATGAAAAAAAAAACTGCTCAGTAAGTTTCAATATTATTCAGACAAAAAAAAAGAAAAAAGTCAAATAACGTTCGGATACAGCGACCAGCATAGTTTTAAAAACGAAACCTATCTGTTCCCTAATTTCAAACTCGGAACTCCATTTCTGTTACAGATAAATAACACTTAAAACGGTCATCTCGACCAGATAAATTAACGTTTGACGTATTATATAACAGTGTATACGTGGAATGATATATTAAATATAATAAAAGAACCCGGCGGGACGGGTCGGGACATTACTTTTTTAATGCGATGCGGTGATTAGAAATAGCTATTTCTCAAAGCCGGATTATATAAAGTTAGAAAATGGTCACCGACTTTCCGGTACGTCACGAGTTTTTTATCCGTGGGAGTAGATTAGTTTTATACTATTAGTTCGTATCTATGGTTTTTATATTAATGGCCTCGGAGGGAAAATAGTTCCGTCAAAATTTCGAGCTGGGCATAGTGTCAAGTTTTTTTTTTAATTTCCAAGTGGCGATGGGCGCGCTTTTGCCAATGTCGTGTCGCAGGCTGTGGATCTTGTTTTGCATAATATAATTAGACACTTAGCGGCTTGCCAATAGGGATAATTTATTAGTCTGCTGTGTAAATGCTTAGGCGAAAAGCTAATTTTTTATCGCGTCGATGCTGCACTTGTATTTTTTACGATATGTCATGTAAAGCGTTTTGTTATTGTTATTTTCGTTATCGATTCATAAACGTCTAGTTTGAGTTATAGACTATATATTAAATGGTTATAAAATATTTTTTGAGTATCACGATTCACGCGGTCGGTTTTACGATACGTTTTGAATATGTTTTTAAATAACTTCGAGATTTGTTTTAGTGATTTAATTACTTTAAAATTATGCTTCGTGTTATTTTTTTTTCTTTATAGTAATGAACATTATATTTTAGTGTCGTTGGCATAATGCGTTAAGGCGCTAACATAAATTAGTTGAAAAAAAAATAAATCGTTTATGTTATATACGTTTGTTCACTTAATTGTCATAAAACTGAGAATATTAGTTTATTGCACTTTATATTATTACTATACAAATAAAAAAAACGAATTCCGTTGATATAACCAGTTTAATATAGCTATTTTCTTAGTAATTTATACATGGCTGAGTAACATGTACACTGTAACTAAATACGGACGAATTAAAAATCTAAATTCCTTGTCTATGGGTGTATTAGGTTTACATTTTACCGCGCAAAAAGTTTTAACATAATCCCGACATAAAAATCGATAGGAATCAGTCCGATGACCGTCGCTGTGAACGCACCCACTAATTTGTTATTTAAATTTTGATCTTCCATTCCATTTTCGAATTTGGATTCGCGTTCGGACAACAAAATTTTATTTCATATGAAACTAGAAAAATTTAATGAACATAAACGGTCTGAGCGAAGTGAAATTTTATAATACGAAAATAAAGATAGAGATAGCGATAGTATTAGAGAGGTGTTTTGGAAAAATTGTAGTTCCGTCTCTGTCTTGTAGATGATGACCGTCGGTCTATTCGTCTGTTGCTAAGTTTGTTCTAGATGCGTCGCTTCGTACGCCGACGGCAAGCGTTGCTTCGTGAATTAGCGCACGCATTTCTCGCCTCTGCGCCGTCGGGACACGCGCTATTTCCCCGTGACGGTGGCCATCATTCGTCCTCATTGTTTTATTCACACCGCGTACCTTTTTCAATTTGAATATCGCTGTTCATTTTCGAATTGGCTCTTTGTAATTGCGCACTTTGGATTCAACTGTAATTCTCGCGTTCGCTAATTTGAGGGTTTATTGTGTAACCGAATGTTTAAACATCCTTTATAAAGACGCCACCGCTGAATTCCTGATAGAGTGACGAGTGATCGTCTTGTCATGACATTATTTTATCGGCTTCCTCTGCGAGTGTGGCCTCATAATCCTAAGTAATATTATAAATGTGAACTTGGTCGTTACGCTTAGAGTATTATGTATTTTTAGATTACAAACTAGGACAGATTAAAGTGTAAAAAATTATATTCAATTAGATTGACGGTATGTTTAATTGATATCATGGAAAACCGTTTAAAATCAAAGTAACGAACTTTTATATAGAAATATTATAGTTAATATTAAAATGCGAAAATGTATTTTCACGCCTCAACTATTCTGATAATCGAAACACTTTATATATACATACACATTGTGAAATACGCTTAAAAGCACAGCGTTCATTTAAAAAAGCACAATTCCCGATGAATAGAAAAATAATTATGCGTAATTCTAAAATTAATACAAGACCTCGGATTAAGGTATAAAAATTTCTAAAAATTTTACTTAATTGCTTCGTATTAATAACACATAGGCCCGTGTGTCACGGATTTCAGAACTTGGCCGATTGTGTCTAGATTCAGTTCATAAATGAGTATAATGTTCGCGATGGAACAATGCTTATCGTCGATCAACAAATCCACGGATACGTTAACGTTATAATTCGTCTAATACGCTGTCGGGATCTGTATACACTAAACAATATTAATTGAACCGCGATGATTCAGCAGTTAAGAGCTGCAAGGACAATGCTCTCCATAGTAACCGTGCCCTGGCCATTGTAGCCTGTTTGCGGAAAGCATATGCATGTTCCTTTTTCGAGAAATAAAAAAAAGAAAATCGAATCTTTTTACCGTATCCTTTTCGAATTTCGTTCTTTTTTATTTCGTAGCGATAACGAGGTTTGAAATTGGAATCACGATGGTCTGTTAGCGCGGGATTTCGTTGACAGCTTATAAAAATATGGCCGCCGATGTGAATTGTCTATTTTATTGGATTATAGTAATTTCTATAAATAAGACGATTGACGAATGTTTAAAGTGTTGACTGTAGTTTCAGTGTAATAGGTAATGAATGTATGTCCGTGTGTTCGGTCATACCGCGTGTAAAGTGTCGGCGCGTCGGTCACCGCGGCCGGGGCGATGACCAAATTATTGCCAGGATCCCGCCGTGCCCGATGTATCCCGCATCGCGAATAAATCATAACAAAACTCTTCCAATTTAATTTATTTTTAACTATACATATATCCTCCTAAGTTTACTTTGATTTGTAATACTTTGTAATGACAGATAAATAATAAAGGTTTTTTTTTTATTTCGATCAGTCAATTGTACGATAATAGAGGGCGCAAATAGTAATATTTATAAATTACTTAAAGAAATAAAGCATACATTTATAATGACTGTTACAATTTAATAAACAACAAAAAATCTTCGAGTTTAGTTTAGAAAGGCGTCACAATTCGAAGTTAAATAGTCAATCACGAGTGCCGGTGTGGCTAATCTCGCATTCACACTTACAATGGAGGTAACGAACGGACGAACGGACAGACGCAATAAGACGCGCGTGGGCGGCTTTATGTCAACGTTATTTATGACGAGACACCTTTTTTTTCCAACAAACCACGTTCGCCAGCTTAATACCGAAAATTAGTCGAAATATCCCCAGCAACCGAACGCCTACTTATCCCTTACGTACGCATAAATTTATCCAACTTAATTCAGTGACAAGAAAATCCTTTAAGACGATACTTATTTTATGTATATTAATAAAAGCACAACCGAGACGGCCGTCGCGTCGAAAGGAAATCGTTATCTTAACGACGGCATATTTACGTGAAATCTGACTAAGAGAGTCTGAAACTGTCCCTTGGAGTGCAGCAGACGATAAGGGGCGCACTATCGGGGTTCATATGCCAGCTATCGACCTCTGTTTACAATATAGATAAAATTCCGTATGCGCAGAAATTACGATAAACCCGAGACACTAGTATCAATTTGTAAACCGTCGGGCCGAGGTTAATGGTCTGTTAAATTAATTTCGTTAACATAAATAATTTACGAGACATTCGAAACGATAGCTAAAAACGTCGATTCGATCAGCTGATCGGAGCTACGCGCGGTCGTGTTTGTTTTTGAACTGTTCAAATTAAAAATGTATAGCGAACTAAAACTTTCATCTGCGACCTTAAAACGGGCGTCATCGCTTCTACTCGCCGGCGAGCGATAAATCTGCTCGCGAATCGAGCGAACCCGTAAGCGGAGCGAACATCGCTCACGCTGGTTATTTTTATAAGCGAAAGAAAAACACTCTAGCTCACGGAATGGATATTGAAACGTTTTAAGCGGCCCGGCGCTCGACCGCAGCGTTCGCTCGGTTTAACCTTCGCACCGAGCCCTACGGATTCAAATTTAGAACGAAGACCGAGTGCTCTGTACTCATCAGCTGAGCTGAGCAGCTGAGCCGCTGAGCCGAGAGGTCGGAAACGCCCGCGCGATTGGTTTATTGACACGTGTTGGTGTTGGCGCGTCGCGGCGCGTCGTGTCCCCATGCGGATGAGCAAATGGAATAATGGACGTCTGGGCCCGCATCCGGCGCGGGAGTCGGATACAACTCTTGCAACGCTCTGGATACAATTTTTCAATTAAATCGACCAGACAGAAGATCCCTAATAGGTGTCGTTAAGAAGTCGTGTGCCCGATTTTCGATCTGTCCCCGTAACGAGGACGTTTTATTAGTATTTATGGTCGAGAAACAGACGGAGAATACGTCCATCGTATCATGAATGAAACGGTATTTATGGCTAGCGCCCGCTGTTATGCGACTCCTCGGAGGAGCGGAGCCGGCGGAGCGCTCGCAGGTGATATTTAAAAAGATTTTTCTAAGTTTTACGGCCGTATTGTGCGGGTCGAGTGCCGCAGTAAAATTCGATACGAGCGTCGCGTAAGGTCTAACGATGCTTGATTTACCGCTATCAATTTGAGGTATAAAAACACCTTTAATCATGGTTGCCCACTTTGCGTCCGTGTTTCGAGTCGCACGATCGCCGGTTGATACGTGCAGTGTAAACGATACCGGTATCGCATTATTAGTATTAGGTATTGTGAACTATTCGAATACATTATTCACTGTTACGAATCGCTTCTGGTAGCCCCAGACATGTGAATGCTTTGCCAGATGACACGGAGCAAGACGGCGCTAGAGGAGCGGGCGTGTGAGAGAGGGAGCGAGTCTTCAAGGGTGGCGTTCATCATGTCCCACCCCGTGTCGGGCACAAGTGACGGTTCTGTCTTCCCCAACCGTCTGCATTCGAAGCCCGGTCCCTTTTCACCGTGCTTTTTATATACGAACGTCTAGGTTGGAATTCCTTTACGTTTACGTGTAGGTATCAATGATCGTTCCGTAAGGTATGAGTTTAGTCATGTTTAATTATTCCCACAAACATATCGCTTCTCGGAACCTGCCAACGCGGATCTCGAAGACGAATCGTAAAAAAATTGCGACCCAACGGGCGATTCGCGGGCGGTTTTTTGAATAACTGAAGCGATTAGTCCATGGTTGTAATTATGAGTCGACCTCATCATCCGGAGCTAAACACCAAACTCGCGCGAACTAATCAGCGGAATACCATCGAAATACAATCACAGGGTCAAGAGTAAATTGCATACTGTACCTTATGCGTTTTGAGAGTTAATGTGGACAAAATAAAGCACCAATCGTTTTCCGATAGATGGTGCTGTATTTAGTACATAGTTAATCATAAAACACAACGGTACGGAGTTATGATCATTATTGATTGGTATTTTTTGACTAATTTTACGCACATTGACTGAGCCTCTCGCGAGATTTACACGAGACTTGTCAATATATGGATAGTTACCGAAATTTACGTTATCGAAAACTACCAAAAGTATGAGACTATATGGTCACTGATAAGCAATACTGTGTCAAGCCACGCGGACTTCATTTTGAGAAAATGGCGCCTGAAGACGTCAAACCGAATGTTGACAAAAGATATAATTAATTAAAAGCAAATTGGTACACTAAATACTTTTATCTAATAATCAGTCTTTTAAATACATGTGCTTATTGCATAATCCAAAATTTGGAACACACTTTAATATTCTAAACATTAGATTAAGATACCTTATCCATTCTATGGATATTAATACATTTTCCTTTAAATGGCTTGAAATTTTTTCAATAATGTTAAATTCGTGACGTATTATCAGAACACATCAATATCTAAATTTGACTTTTTGTGTGTTGACGCATTATTGCTTATCAGCATCCACATGTACAGTACACAGTTCGCAAACACATACGTCATTTTGTGTATCATAAAGGAACGAATCCAATGAACCATACGGATCACAAAAACTGGCCGGATCGAAACGAACATATTACTCAGTGAAGGTTCCCAGCGAGAAGAAACCGCAAGAATGTCATTTAAAAAAATTAAAACGTACGATTCTTATTTTTTTTTTCGTTATGGCGAACCGAACGGACTAAAGGTTATCTCGGAGGAAAAGAGGCGGGCCCGAGCGATTCCATTTTTAAAACGTATCATTTAATTTCGAAACCGGCTTTCAAGACGTCAAAAGGTAGTCATTACATATTTTCGAAATATTTAATGACTAGCTTCATTTTTAAGGGACAGCTTAGCGCCTCGGACCGTTCTATTTTTAAACTTTCTGTTTTTATTTTCGAAGCCGTTCCGTGACGCGCGGGGCGCTGTTCGTTTGAAAATGGATCGCATTATGTATTTAATTATTCAATAATTTTCTATAATATAATCGAGGTGTTGTGCGTGCGATGATTTTAGAATTCTAATTACCCATATCCCTTAGCACGTGACGGTATGTGTGCCGACACTGACCTAAAATTTATGGGAAAATATTTTTTTCCGCCAAATTCGTGTATACGGCCTTAAGTCTCGGGCTTAAGGTTCGAAGTCGTTAGAAATCCACTTTTAAAGTCTTGCTCCACTTGTAGTGTCAAATGCCTACAAATTAATGACGTAAGAGGCGAAGTGTGCCATGTCGGTGACCGACCAATAAGAGAATTATTTTGTAGCTGGTACGAGTGATTTCATTCATAATGGCTCAGTCTTTCCTATCGGTAATCGTATCGAAATCGATCCAGCAGTTTTTATCATCGCACTAATATTATGACGAAGTGTTGTTTCTTGTGGAATTAATATGATTGATTAGAATTTACAGTTAAAATAAATGACTTGTGAAGTCAAAACGGAATTATATTTTATTATAATAAAGAGAGAACCAATTATGTATTTGCGAAGTAAAATTTGGAACCGCTGAATCTATTCAAAATATTATAATACCATTTTAAAGTTACGCTATTCTAAAAAATCATAAATTATACTTAATGTTGATATATGTATGTACAAAACAAAATCTTCATTTACACGAGCGAAGCCGCGAGCAAGGACAACTTTAAATACATAGAGACTTATTTTTATATAATATAGATTTGTTGGCTCACGTATGACGCCTTAAGCCTCATATATTTCGTTATTTCAGTTGCAACGGATTTCATGACATGACACAGTGGAGATTATTCTGTCCTGTGATATTCATTATTGATATTAAAATATCATTTATACATGACACTGACTAGATTAGCTGAAATAAACGTTAACGAATTATAGAACGTATTCTAATTTCGAAAATAGAATCTAGATTATAATATTTTTCAAACTAATTATTTATTGATCATAAAATTATGTATTTTATTTTGACACAAATGTCTCTATCTTTATCTTGATAAAAAACTAATCCCGAATAGTAGTTTTAGATTTGAAATAACAAAATATAGATAATAAAATATATTTTTATTATTATTTATTATACATTAAAATATGAATTTTATTTCAAGCGAAATATTCGTTAACATCTTTATATCAAACTAATTCTGAAAACTAAACTTTCTTGATCTCGAAATAGAAAATTAGAAGAAAAATATAAAACGTTTCTGTTATAATCATTTATTATTCATAAAAGACATTTTTCTTCATAAAAACTTATCTTGAAAAGTGACACTTTGAAACTTCTTTTTTAAATATTTAATATTTAGAGTTAACGTTTATTAAAAGTTCTTCTTATATATCATATTATATCTCATATCTTAAGCTTAAACACTTCTCTTTATATTTTTATTATATGTGTCATAACTATAAAAATTTTATCAAACAATGTCTTAGTAACAATCAAAAATAAATAGTGATAAGTTATATTAATTAAAACAATCAAAAAAATATAACTATTTTTCTCAAAAAAAAAAATTCATAACACTATTTATATACGCTAAGTATATTGTTATCTTAATTAACGCCTTTTTTAATTTAATAATATTTTGTTTATAAAACACGACCCCGCGAGTTATAGGTTAAAATCGTTAATTCCTAAACACGCAAATAACATTTTAATTCAACATCATTATACTATGTTTACAAATATTTTATTACGGTTTTTAAGACCCATAACACAAGGTCACAAGGTTTACATTGAAGTTAATAATTATTAAAATAATTATGTATTTATAATGATTTAAGAGAATTTTATGGCTGACCTTTTGATAAGAGGTTAATATTTAAAATTAATTTAATATCGTTTAATATGATGAGGCGCCTCTTATCTTAGTTAATAAGTAATTTAAGATGACCAGTGCGAGTACTTATATAAATATATAAACGCGACACACTCAACGGCCCCCATTATGATCTCGTGGCTTGTGTGGGGGTCCGGAAACACACAAAACTAACACCAACACCCAGACCACGACAAAGATCCGTATGGCCAATATAGACGTTTTCCTTGAGCTGGGATCGAAGCCGTTAGCCCTTCAGTCAGTTGCAATGACCACTGCGCCAATGTGTCTTTAATTTTCACTTAGCACCGATAGTTATTCGTTGTGTAACAAAATTTTAATGGAAACATCAATTTTGAGTTCATATAACTTTCGTATCAGACACATTCATACCTACGAAAACTTATTTGAGAAATAATATTGTATATTATATATTAGACGAGAATTACGCTTATAAGTTTTGCTCTGAGACTTTCATAAATATTTACATAAGTTGTTAGTTGCTGTACACCTGAAAGAATTAACTCTCAGTGCCTTTATTCCTATTTGCTTCCTAGGTAGCTGTTACCAGGTAACAGAGTTTTTTTATGTCAATTACAAGAGTAAAACTTACAAATATAATTCTCGCTTTATGCAAGCACTTGTTAATGTAGAAGCTATAGTAAATAATTATAACCACAAAATTATAAAAAACCAAATACGGGTCCAGTTTAATGTGTACATAGAGATGTCTTTAACTACCGATATGAGAAGCGACATTCTTATCTTGTAACAGTTATTAAATTGTAATTAACTGATAACATAAGCATATCATATTTAACATCTTTTAAGGGACTTAATATGTAATTTGTCGATATAGAATCAATAACAAAAAACGTCATAATTAAAAAAAACCTTTCTTATCTTATAACGTAATTTAGCGATATTACATTAAAGCATTTAGAAATTATTATTTTTTTTTATTTTAATAGTTTATTGATCAACAAATTTGGAACAAAATGTGGACTTAATGCCTGAAGACATTCTCTGCCAGTCAACTTTTAGGCCAAACAGAAAATCATGAGGGCGTATTAACTTTATACTATCCAGCTAGCCCTGCTCCATATGTTTATACTTATTTATATATTATTATAAGGTATGAAAGGTCATACAGAAAGTATAAACTCACATAGGAGTGAAATTTCCAAAAATCCCTTCTTAATGGATATTTAAGAAATAAAAGGTATAATGCATTTTTTGCGTTGTCCGTGTGTATGTCAATTCGTAAACTGGAGGGATTTTTACATAGTTTTTTGTTTGAGTTGGTTCGTGGATGGTATAGATTCGCTATTGAATCCGATAGATGGCACTGTTCCTATTGACTGAACTGATTTTTATGTAACTTTTCGATTAAGTCCCTAGATGGTTTAAATTCACAATTGAACCTTCGTCCAATAATAACATCTATATAAAGCACTTAATATCTAATAATTAGAAATAATTATTCCATAAACAATTCAAACAATGAATAACCCTATTCTGTGGTTCCCCCTCTGTAATTAATGTAATACCTAGTTGTCATAACCTAGGTATTAATCTAGGGACCTAGGGGACTAGGGGTTAAAAGTATATTATCAATGTTAAGAAATAATTAAGGGACGTTTCAATGGTATAAATGGAATTTCAGGCTACCATGATATAGAAAAAAAATTATGATATATTTTGTTTGTATAAAGCTTTAACAATATATATATATTAAAAAAAAACACTTTATAGTAGTAAAATTATTATTAAATTTGAAAAATTGTATAAATCATACGATGACTCCAAATGTTGTATATGATTCATACTTCGTCTATGTTCAGGATGGGTCCAAATACCTTATATTTTTTGTAGCCCGGAAATGTATATAATTCTTTGCGACATAATCATTAGATGACAAAGTATACGAATTAATGATACTGCAGTAATTATTAAAGATACAATTAATATATTTTTTATTAACATAAATTACATAATATTGTAATTATATTGTTTCAAGTTCTTATTATTATCCATACCAATGATATTATACATAAAAAAAATATGTCATAATCTTATGGATTTCGTCATCCAAAATGTCGACCATCTTGGATGACGTTGCCCAGCAACCAGCGATTATGGCATGCGAAAGTATCTTTGGACAAACAAGACAATTTTCGAGCTTATCTAGTTAGAAATGGATACAGATTTTTAACGGCTAATATGAACGTGATATATATACTTATAAAATGCCATTGAGACATACGCGTTTTAAAGTGTGCCCACATACACCTAAACAAAATAATCCGTTGATACGTATTATAAATAATCTGTATCAATAATTATATTTTCGTTAATCCGTTGATTACACAGATTAAAGAATTTTGACAAAAACATTACATATATTACTAAGATCTCTAAATTATTACGAAATTAGTTGCTACTTGTAAAAATAAAATTGCATTTATTATTTATTCACCTTATATATATTAAATAATTAGATAAATTTACTGTAGACATGATACTTATAAGTCCATGAATTTTGGCACCTAAAATGTCTTCCACGTTTGAAAGACCGAGCAAATTATTTTCGCCTACCAGTTGAAAGTACAGTAAAAATGTTGAAAATAGACACAGATAAAAGTCAAAAATGTATGAAATAATCTATAATTACAAAATATCATTGCACTGGGGGTTCGAAATATGAAATCAAAGTTTTTTTTAAGCCAACGCACTTAGGAACGTGTATGCTGAATGCATTATCAGGGTTGCCGCATTGTCGGCCAGTCGGCCTAAAAACATCGTGTCGGTCAGCTATGTCGGTCATTAAAACCTACCGAAAGGCGCGAACAGGTGTGCTCCGCACTGCTCCGCTATCGATCGACACAAATCGCCGACTCACGATTTTTGATGGCCGACTCGCTGTAAGGGTTCGGTTCATGATATTGTATATTGATGTGTTTTAGTAGAAATTGTAGGCTTCGAAATATAAATCCCCCTTTTTTAAATACTCCGATCATTCTTCTATCTATACATGTAATGGAGGCATGACGTGCCTGTATTCAAATATGGAATATGTTTCGCGGTGTAACGTTGAATTTTAATTCCTGACAGATTCGGAGACGTGTCTGGTTACTTCTTTGCGTATGAATTGTGTCGTGATGATTTATTGCATGCGAAATAGTGCCCGCAACTTCTGCATAATAACTTTCATTTAGGGTACGATTTCAGCCCTTTTACGTTCTTCTCCAAGATCCAATCTATCTTTATCCCGAAATTTATCAAGATTGCTTCAGCAGTTTGGGCGTGAAACATAATCAAAAAGATATACTGATCGAGCTAATTTTCGTATTCATAGTATAAGTACAGATAAAATTCCAAATTAACCGAGTTTATTTTACTCAAGAATATATTTTCATATCTAAACGGTAGTGAGATTTATACATCCAAACAAACAGACATATCAAATTTATAATATCAGTGACTAATAAACAACATAATAAAGTTAACTTTTCAGCAAAAAGTTGTTTAAATTTTCATAAAACGAAATCTCCACCATTCATCTTAATTCATGTATAATTCATGAAGTAGTTGAGAAAACGAAAATTATATGTTTTTAGAAGCTCTGTCAGTATAGGAGATGGTGTAACAATTACGGTGCTCATTTTGCATAAATTATTGTTTATACGATTTTTTTAAACATATTTTTGCGTTTTTAAATATTATTTTCTTTTTTATTTCTTGCATAGAAACCATTATTTAACTAATTTTCATAATATATGCACTACTTGTGTTATGGTAAGGATGTTTGATTCTAATTTACGCCACTGTTTTGATTAAATTAAAACAATTTATTACGAACCATGTACTTATTGGTTAATATATATTTAAAATATACTCCAAATATGTTAATATTCTTATATCCATTGTATTTTAAAACATGACACTATTACTGTATAAAAATATAAAATGATAATTGGTAATAACTGGCAATTGTCAAAAACTATGACGACTAAAATCCCCAGTAAATCACAGTTCTTAAAGATACATGAATTAGTTTTGAAACAATATTTAAAAACCGACTTTAGTAAAAAGTTTATGGGATCAATCTTAAAGTGTATTCTTTCAAATGAAAAAAGAATTTATAAAATTGATTGATAAATGACGGGAGTACTGAAGTAACAATACATAAAAACACTACGCAAAGACCTCCTTCTTCAAAGTCGGCTAGAAAGAAAAAAAATTTAAAGGTAAAGCCGATACGATACTGACAATGATATTATACAACTATAGAAATGTTACGTTCTTACTAGTTGACGTTATAAATCTGTACCAATTTCCAAATTTGACGAGCTCGTCAATTGCCTTGTTAGTTGTTGTCCATAGACACTTCCAACTGCCACACTCAGTCGCTAGTGCTAGGCAACGTCGTCCAAAGTGGTTGACATTCTGCCCAACATCCATGAGCTTACATTTATATTTATATAATATCGTCGGATACTAACATTAAAAAAAAATTCACAATAAAACTACCAACTGTCAAAATTAAATCTCACAGTTGAAGCTATGGAGTTTGAAAGGGAGTTAATTGATGGTCAAAGATGGTGGAATGGTATGACTCGACTGTTTTCATATGCATTGACCGTTTTACCGATTGTGCGTTTAATGTGGGTCATGCTCTTGATATATAATCTCGTGTCAAAAGGCTAGATTTGTTGAACAAAGTTATTTTATGTGAATTATATGTCTATTTTATTATTATTGGTTAAAGATAAGTTAAAAACTTCTTATTTCTCATGACTTTAAATAATTATCCTTACTAACATGATAAATGCGAAATGACTCTGTCTGTCTGTCTGTTACGTTTTGTGTCGCGAAAATAAAACGCGAAGAGGTTATAGAAATATGCGATAATGGTTTTAACGCAGTCGAAGTTGACCATGACCATGTGGACAATTATAACAGTAATACAATTTACACCAGTTGAACATGTCTATGTATTTTATGTATTATTCTCAAGATTCTTAAATATTTATAAAGTTTTATTACATTCTAAGAAACATTAAAGATACATATACATAAGTCACTAGTGTCTTTATAAAACTACGATATTATATTCAACTGTTTATGCTGCAAAAATGTGTTACTTTTTCGTTATTTAGGTTTTCCGTTATTCAATAATAATTTGCATTTTTGCAAAGCACAGTTTCGAATGGTTTTATAGCGCTATAAAACGCAGTTCCTATGGTATTTATGGATACGAAAACATATAGAGGTTTTGCCCGATATATTTTTATTAAGGTATTAATATTTTTGTCTTTAATTTTTTTTAATTCTTAAGCTTAAAGGTTATTGATTCTACTCGACGTAGTTTGTATTGATATAATATCGATTATATGCAAAAACTTTTCTAGAAAAACAATCTTTTAATTAATTAAAGACTTAAGTAAATAGTTGAAGGAGTTCAGTAGTAAAATCAATAAAAATACGCTTCTTAAATATAGTCACAATATGAATTATTTTCGATTTAATAAAAAAATAAATAAAACTGGTGTTTAAAAATCAATCCGTAAGTATTTTCATTTGTATTTTATTTACTTTAATAACGTCAAACTCACGTTAAATAAAGAAAAAATTGCATTTTTTCTATTACATATTTTTTGTCACATTGAATTGATAAAATTAGATCGACGACAAGACATACTAAACTATATTTCTCCACCAGTACGACGAAAGCCTCCACGGCGGGGGTTACATGGAGGGCGGCGCGATGTACCACGAGCACCGGCTCGCGCACCCCCACATCCCCCCCGTGCACTACCCCCCGCCCGCGGCGCCGGCGCACGCGCTGCCCGGCGAGCCGCTCGTGCACAAACGAGACAAGGACGCGATATATGGGTGAGTCGGGTGGTAAAGTGTGATTTGTATATTATAGATGTACTTAGACTAGGTGCTTCTGTTTTTATGGTAAGGATTTTCGTGGTCTGCGCATGCGCATGTTCGCCAACCAAACGGCCATCCGATTAGAGGTGCATTCAGAACACTGCTTTGCGTCTTTTGGTTATTTGAAAAAAAAAATACATGTAATGTGAAACTTAGACTATTATGTTTTGCTTTTAGATTTGCATAAAGATTTGAAAGATTGCATAAGCCGTTTGTCATTGCTGTGTGTTTGAAAGAATTTACTGTCAGTACCTTATTTATATCATTCACAGCTTTCTTAAACTTGGTAATTGTTACCAGGTTACAGAGTTGTTTTATAACAATTATGAGAGCAAAACTTATTCATGTATTGGCTTCTTAAAAATACAAAAACGAAAATAAATGCAACAATATAGTCATCCTTTTAAAATCTGTGACTACCTTGAGTGATTTTTGTAAATATATAAATTCAATTCAATGGTCAATGATAAAAATATTTTGATAAAGGCTCACCTCTATAGTGGTTGTTGCGTACGCGCATGTTTGCATCGTTGCTCGTGCGCATGACAAGTGGCAGATGAATGACGTTGACAGATCATATCTATTGTCAAAATTATTTGTCTAAAATGTTTTTCAATCTATAAAGATTAAAAAGAATAATACGTATTTGATAGTAAATCTTACTAAAAAAAACGATTTCAAATTTTTATATAAAAAATTCTAATATTTTTATTAATATAAATAAAAGTTAATAGATATCGACAGATTGCATGTAACCGTTATTATTATAATTTTATTTTCAAATAAATAAGTTTTGGTTACCGTTAACAACACCGTTACTGTTAAAAAACTTAAATGTACTATTGTAAAAAAGAAAAAGAAATTTGTAATAATTTATTGAAAAAAGATTATTTCAAAATATATATCTAAAATCATATTATCATTATATTGACTAACAAAATTGTCTGCTAACATATTTCAAAATTAGATTACGACAATTTTTCACTAAACATAAGAAGCGAATATTACAAAAAAAATCAACAATTTTTTTAATGCCTTTAATTTTTTTAATGTATACGACAAACATTGGCTTACAATTTGGAAGGTATGGCCAACATTTGCATGCCATATATAAAATGTTTAAATGTTTATGTTGCGAATGTCTGGTCGGAACATGCGACTGAGGCAACGTGTAGATCGTAACTCTTGCGCATGTTTGTTTGCGAACCTGCGCAGACGCCATTGGCCCGCTTGATAATAATGTTTGAATGTTTGTTGGTCCTCGCATGATGTAGGTACCTTTGTTTGATTCATTTTGTTGATTTGAATTTTCTGAATTTGCAGTTATAATTTTTAAGAATGTACAAATTTTAATTCTATGATACTTATTAATACCGACTGGCCCGGAAGGAATGTTTATCGCGTGTACGTTGCATTGTTATATCCTTTATCATAAACAGCTAAACCAAAACAGGTAAACAGATTTTGAAATGTAGGGTGTTATTAGATCTGTATTTTTCATTAGTCGTATGCTATGTGACGTCAACAAAATCCAACATGGCGGAAGTATACTATCAAATCCGACTTCTTTTAGTCTAATTACTCTGTAACCTAGTAGCATACACGTCATAGGTAGTTACGTAAGCTGTGAATAACAAAAATAATGCACTGACAGTAAATGCTTTCAGGTGTAAAGCAATGAGTAACAACTTATGTAAATCCTTATGAAAGTGTGAAAGCAAAACTTATAAGAGTACTTTTCGTCGTACGTACATAAAATATAAATTATCTAAAGAATTTAAAAACATATCGTTCTAATTAGCGTCTAACGTCACAACAAGCTCTTAATCTTAAAGTTAAATACCTTATCGCGTGGATTTTCGATCTATAATCGATTTATTGATATTATCGGCTCAGTGAACGGTAGCCGAAATATTATCGCGACGATAAGAACGAATAACATGACTTCTGTCTCTAATTGGGTCTGGTATGACTGCGGTTTATATTTTTTTAATTTTTTTTAACAGTGTTTTGTACCAGACAGTTACAAAATAAGATATGTCTTTGCGATTTAGGATATAGATGCAAAATTTAGTAAAATTCTGTTTGATTTGTTATCGTTTTTATTCAACTTTTTTATTATAATAGAATAGCTTGAATACGATGCAATGCATAGTGCACATTAAATATTGTTTGAATTTTGTAACTATGTATGCTGCGATTTAGAATATGTCATTTTTATATTTTAATTTACGTATTGCTATCTTTAATCGCGACTTCCTTAAGATTTTGTATGATTATTACGATTATTTAGTATTTCAATGATAATTTAGATCAAGTTATAGATAAAAAGTTTTTTTTCATTTTAAATACATTCTTCAGATATCCTATCTGTGTCTGAATGCCATATAGTTAAAATCTTTACTATTTATTAAACTTTCGTGGCGTGAAGATTACAATGTGAAGAGTAAAAATATAAATACTATCTTTATGTCCCCAAGTGTGACATCGAGGAAGAATGAGGTAATGACTTTAGCAATACTGCATTTATCTGTATCGGGTAAAAAATTTAGAAGTTATGACAGAATAAATATATTTTTTGGTAAGTTAAAAATACTTGAAAATATATTAAATATGTATATACTAGCTTTAGTATTAAAATTTTACACAACATGAAAAAAACTTACACAAATTTATACACCATTAAACGTTATGGGTCAAATTCTATTAACATCATAAAGAATTATAATTTCATATTACTTTTTAATAGAAAAAAAAATAAAGCTAACGCCCTTTTAATACCATTGTTTCTAAAGAAGTAAACTCTTTAAACGTCTCATTAAAATCCGTATTTCATGATTTATTAGCGAACGTTGAAATTTATAGAGCGCGATAACAATAATAACTTATTTTATGCGTTTCCTTATCAAACAGTTAAATTACTAAAGCTAGGTGTGATCCTACGCGGATTAGCTCTCAGGACCATCTTATCAGATCCGGACTTGTCAAGAACTTTACGCTTGTGTGGTCCGAGTGAGCGCGGAGAGCGGAACCTGCACTAACGCTTGAGCGGGTAAAGCATTATTATTGTTAGTTTTACTCTCGTAACTGTTATAAAACAACTCGATAACCTGGTGACAGTTACTTAAGTAATTACAATTAATGAGTCATCATTTAGTTGAGTTCGTTTGGTGTCATAGCAATGATAAAGAATTTTTTTAAAACCTATTGTACTTTCGTGAGTAAAATTTACAAACGTAATTCTCATAATAGGAATAAAATAGCATGCAAGTGATTTATATGACAGATATATATTTTTAAAAGTTCTGTAAATTTATTGGATATTTTGAAAAATTTTAAAGAACAATGCAATGGTTAGTAGACATTAATAAATCGATGTTACGTTTAAAAAATCCGTTTTATACACAATTTCTTATAAAATTCACATTATTTTAATAACTTTCATAATAAGTACATCGTGTGTTATCCGATCAATTATATTTAATGGGATTTAATGTAAATAATTACTCGCTCGGAAGGAGACCACACGTTGCCCGTACTTAAAGGTCAATCGCTATTTTAATCGACTTATTCATATGACTGTTGTTTTTATGGCTGTGAAAGTTGGTGTAATTATTGCTTGTATCGCATGATGCTTCAATCCGACCGTTTATGTTGGGAACTTTTTTTATACTGTTACGTGTTAGCGAAAATTAAAAAAAAAAACTTATTTTCTCTACTCTATAGCACTATAATATTTTGTAACTATAGATATTAGCGTATGAATTTTTGTACTTATCTGTCTTTTATTTTTGGGAAACTAGGAAAATAGTCATTGTCTTGCCGGTTAATAGTTCAGTTCTCAAAGTTAGAAATCGATACGGATTTATTTATTATTTATATAATATCTTAATTCTTTTCTTAAGTATGTTGTTCAATTTGTAAATATTGTAAATTTTTAACGTCAAATTGTATGTACGTAATATATCTATACTTAGAAAATATATGTAGTATATTAAATTTTGAAAATTTCTCAGTTGTTTTCACAAATGAAGGTTTTATTTAAAAGTTTTTATTATCGGTAATTATTAATTACGTTCATATTATTTTCACGTTGCGTGATGTACGTTTAATAACATAGAATTGAAATAAGTTTCTTATTGCGATCTTGTTATTTTTACACACGTCATGTCATTTTGATTGACGTTAGAAACGTGATATTTGTAATGGTTAATGTGTTAATTATTGTTTTTATTGTTTGTGCGATTTTGATATCTACATTGTTAAAAATAAATTATATATTTCGTTTTTCATTCTCGCACACTAACAGTTTACGGGTAGATAATGTTTATCCTTAAGGTCATAAAGTTACATAAGGATTGATTCATTCGTTTACAGACAAAGCAAATTTTCCAAAATAATTTAAGATGACCACGTAATTTAAACGATTAAATGATCTGCAAACATTTTACAATTACCAAACAAAATCATCAATTGCTACTTAACCTAAATGGTAAAGAAAGCTTTCTACATGTTTCATTAAAAATAACGACTGTATTTGTAACGATTAAGCAAAAAAAGTACGGGGAGTATTTTGCAATGCTTTTAAAATGCTGTCAGTTAGAGGAAGTACTTATTTTATCGAGTTACCCGCTCACACTCTGGCCATACCCCATGGCTTCTTAGTGATATTATCATCGTCACGTCTCCCCAATATCGCGCTGATCTATCTTGTATCTTTACTCAATTACATCTCCCGTATGCTCTCTAGTCCTATTTCTAGATTTAGACATAGTTCCGTGTGTTGAATGACACGGAACTTGATCGGAATCTTATGTAATATATGATTGCTGTTCTGTTGTTAGGTTTGATTTCATATTGTTCTATTATAGACATTACGGCTTTATTTAAACTGAGAAAATTTTGATGTCATTTTGTTTATGTATAGTCTCCAAGTATAAAACGGGCATGACTTTATTTATTTAGTTACTTTAATAGTAGAAGTATGGATATACATTGATTCATGTGAATGGACATAGGGTATAGAGTAAAAAAAACACATTCCAAAGTAACTAAAACGTTCAAAGAACAGCAGTGTTTGAATGCTTGAAACTACTTCTAATTGGATGTTGATAAGCAATAGTGTGTCAACCCACAAAAAGTCAAATTCCACGATATTGATGAATTCTGAAAGTGCGTCACCTATTTATTATTCAAAAAAAATTAAGTCATTTAAACTAAATAAGTACTGAAAAAAGTTTCTTAAGCAATATGCAATTTATACTATAATCCCATATATTTGAAAAACTTATTATAAGATAAATCTTTTTATTACACTAATATACGTCTTCAAACTAATTTATAAAGAATAGGCTTGACATCTTTAGACGCCATTTTCTCAAAATAAAGTCCGTGTGGCTTGACACAGTATTGCTTATCAACGTCCAAATATTTTCGTTATGGAAAACTAAAATTAAAAGTCAAAATTAAATATTTTAATATAAAAATCACATTAAAAGCAACAAAATAATGTTATAATATACCGTTTGGCTGTCCCAACGATTGTGTTATTAAATTGTTAATAACAATATGTATCGTCCTCGCTACAACTGATGCTGCGCGAGCAGATGGCATCTGCGTCACGTTCTCTGTATCTCCGTCTCTTCTCAATTACATCTGTACATCTCGAGATAAATTCATTCTTGTTTTGCATGATATCAAGTTAAGATGTATGATTATTTTCTCCGTGAATATTGAATGACAGTTTTTATTCATAATAATATTTTTTGGTTTTACATATTATAACGCTGAAGTTTATTTATTGATCGTGGATCTCATAAATTACAAGTACGATTTGATAAATACCTGTTGGGTTAGATTGGCTGTTTATTGTGAAGGGTTATAGGCTATATAACGTTATAATATAGGCTATGTAGCCGAGAAAGAGAGCTGTATATACTTTAATAAGTAAATTCTCAAATAATCATCAGTATTTTTTGTACCTTCGATTAGACTTAATTATTGTAAATATGTGTTTCGACATTTAACGAAAAGGATATAACTAAACCAACTTTTCGTGTTCCAGGCACCCCCTCTTCCCCCTCCTGGCGCTGATCTTCGAGAAGTGCGAGCTGGCGACATGTACCCCCCGGGACCCGGGCGTGGCCGGCGGAGACGTCTGCTCATCAGAGTCCTTTAATGAGGACATCGCGGTCTTCAGTAAACAGGTAACTTCCTGCGCTGTTATGATCGCCTGGTACTTTAGATATCGTTGGTGAAGCGTGAACGTTTTGTTAAGTTAAAATAAAGTTATGACGTGTCCGCCATTTCCTTGTGACGTCGGTGGTCTATGTTTTTCGTAATATTAGTATTTCTTTCTGTAATATATATTAATATAATACATACGTCTTTAACATTATGTTGGCTGTTGTTAAGTAAAATACGTTATTCAAATTACTTTTTTCGTTAAAAGAAGTGTTAAATGAACGTAACTTTTTTATTAGCGGTTTAATGTTTATGGTCGTAAAGTGAAATTCTTTTTACTCTTCACAATTTTTCTTTCATTCGAATATTTATTTACAAATGTTTGAGAAAAAAATACGTAAAAACGAAACGACATTGGGAACAAAATAAAAACCCATGGTTTGCCAATTCGATTCCATACACAAAACCCATTTAGAAACACCATACGAAAATTACTCGCGAAAAAGAGAATGCAGGAACGAATAACTTTGTGGCAACGCACCTGCCTCCATTACCCATCAGAATTAAAAAGAAAAAAAAAGCGCGCCAACGCATTCGGATATTAAAATGTCGCGCAAAATGGCGTCCCGTAAATCAGCGGCGGCAATTTCTTCAGGGTTTAATAACTATAAAGCGTAATTAGCAACGGAAAATCAGTTATTGGCCTGCGTGGGCGTCGCATTATTGATTGTTTACGGGTTACCTGACGGTCGTTACTTCGCTATTCGATTTACCGTCCCGGTATCGATTACTCGAAATCGATATCGAAATTAATTCTCGTTCGCAATCGATTTGTTACGATACATTTTTAATTTACAATATTGGTCTCCCGATTTTCGAATTAATTATTTCTTGCTATGTCGAATCATTTTCGTTTTAATAAAATTACGATTTTAATAAACCCCGAATCAAATCTCCGTAACAGAAATAAATTTAATTCACTATACAAATTCTGCGTAGGTATGTGCCTACTAAAATGTACGATATTAAATATATCGGTAATATTTTACGGAGCGGTATTTATCCAATATTTCATTATGCGGTTCCGGTAATAACATTACAATGAAAATCAACATGCAGTAACACCTATTATTTGAACAATAAAAAATAACTTAAATGGAGTCATTTTGCAGCAATTCGGCATTGTGGAACAGGTTATCCGCTAACAAACCGACAATCACGGAGTATGTAATTTTCTTATAAATTTATTATACCGCAACCTCTTTTTACGCATACTTTTTACACAATAGGCTAAATAGGCGTTGACATGTTGCGGTGGAACGCAATTTGAAAAAAAAAACATTTTGACGTCTTCACTGATATTAAAATGTCAAATATCAATATCGCGTCCGGAAGTGACTTTGTACGGGCGTACGCCAATATTAAATTTCACTTTTTAACCGCACAATAATATTATTGATTCGTTATCAGCCAGAGACTTAAATGTGAACTAATTATTGAAATTAAATTGTATTTATAGCTACAATATTGCGAACGGCCGACCTCTGGGGTCCGCCGATAGCCGGCGCAGATAACGCGTCAGTGTCATGGAACTGACCAGTTAGTCATGATTATTTATTTACTCGACTGCGACTCAGGTTAGATGGTATCGTCGGATGTCGGAGCGTGAATGTTTTTATTATTACATAAATTACGAAATCACTATCGCGCGACAAGTAGTGATAGTGCAATAAAAATATCGCTTACCGATTACGCAGCGGCGTCATCTATCATGCGTCCACATGTAGCATGTACAAACGCTAATCGTTCGTTTTTAATTACACCAATAAAACGTTTATCGGTGGCGGTGGCACGTGAAATCGCCACAAAAAGAGATAAAAATTCGGACCTCCCGCTCTAGAACAGTTTAATAAGCAACGTCCATAATTCATCGGCGCACGAAATAAATCATAAACGGTAAAGTGTTTATTTTCAACGTACTTAATATGTTATAAATTTATTTAAGTGGCATGCGGTACGATTGTGGAGTGATTGATATAGTGTTCTCTGTGGTGAGCGATCGGCTTAGTTGTGATACTGTCATCCTGCGCTGTCATCGCCGGCGAGCGGGCGCATCACTGGCGTAGTGATGCGATCGAGTGTACGTTTATCGACTTCGAGTACGAATCCTGTCAGCTGCTAAAAGCTTGATCTTTTTATTAACCGTCCGAGGCGATAACTAGTTTACTGTAAAAATAAATACGGCCCAATTACACGTCAAGTGGCGAAGTCGAAGTCGATTTTATTAGCTCGCATAGATGTTATCTACGAATATGATTTTAGCATTATTCCATGAATCGACGTGCGTAATCCGAATTCGATTGTGTAACACGTTTTAACCTGTGACATTTAACCGATTTATATTCGACAGTTAATATTTTATTGTGTCGTTAAACAATCTGTCGGAGGTAAATGACATTTCTGGGCGCTTCGTCACTGATTTATAATTAAAGCTTACTTAAATAAACGATGTAAGCAAATCCAAAGTTATTCATAATTATATCGCAAACCCGAGTTTTTATATAAAAATTTTCCTTAACATCGTGAGTAAAATGTTATAAAACTCATTGGAATATACTTAGTTGCAACAATTCCTGTGAAATATATAAAAAAAAGTATAATATTTAATAGAATGCAATCCGTAATGAACAATAATTGAAGAATTTTAATAGACAATCAAGAGTATGATTACAGTAGCGACTCGTCCGTGAAGCGATCTCTGAAAAAATGTCATAATTTAATACTAAACATCCGTACAAGGTCATGCTGTATGTTTTTTAACGATAATCGATACACAGATTATAAATGTATTGTTTTTTAAATTACCAACCATGTAATAACATACACGTAATGATATACTTGCGCAAGTGTTGTCGTGTATGTGATGTATTGATAATTTTTATTATGAATATCTTACTTTCATACTAGTCAAGTATCTTGTTGGCCTAATGAAACTCTCGCAAGTCATACTCAGTCGTCAGCTGGTTGCTTGGTAACATCATCCAAAGTAATCGACGTACTGTCAAAAGCCATTAGATGCAAATCCATATTTTTATAATACTGTATAAATGTCATACCTGTGTAAGTTTAACAATTATTGTGTGTGGCTAGCTTTACGTTAATTAATCGACAGATTATAAATGTATTAGATTTTTAATTGCAAAATGTTACATTGTCATAGATCCGATATAAATCAGTCTTAATAAAAGACAGATGTCTCGAAAGCGGCTCAATTATTATTCTTTTAAAAGAGATTGTAGTAAAATCTCCCAGCTCAGCGTTGCGTGCTTTATATCTAGTTTTTAGTTAATTTCTATTCCAGTGTATAGCGTGACGGAGCCTATGGAGTCGTTATATATAGTGAATAGTTTTGAAAGTTGAATATAAAACATTTTTAAACTGTATTTTTGTAAGTAGTAGGATGCAGGCCCATTTTTAATTATTGTTTTGTTCTATTTTTATATTTTGTTAGGATATCATAATAAAAACAAAACAATATTACTTACTCTTTATACTTTATATTTCCAACACACGTCAATAATGCTTCACGTTCTTTTATATATTATAATTATTTAGTACTTTTCCATAAATAGACAACAAATCATGGATCGCTTTTTCTATTTTTTGTATCTTTCATTACTCGTTTTAATATTTTTCTTTCCGCCATTTTCCAGATCCATGATTTGGAGTCGATGTTTTTATTTCTATTTTTTTATTGAGGCAAAGGAACTAAGCTAAACTGACAAATAATACTTTTAATAAAGAGTACCTGTAAATAGTACAAAAATAATAAGTTTTAATTTATTATGAAATATTAACAATAAATCGAAAATTTGACACATATTTTCACGACTTAAATTGTATTGTACGATAACATAATTATATTTGTAATATCGACGTATATCATCGCACGTTAGGGCAGGCAAGGTGTGAATATATGCAACGAACAATTTATAACTTGAATATATGAATTTTAATATAATCAATTAACGCTGTAATATCGATTTCTGTCACGGTGACGCTAATTAACGAAACGAACATTTATAATTTACTGTTAATACTGCTGAAGATTGTGCACGAGATTTTATTGAGGTGAAAATTAATTTTAGGTTATTGTGTACACGGCCTTAGTCAGTGTGTCAATAGAAGTAGGTTAAGATGTCTATTGAAAATTTGAAACATTTTTTTTTGTTTGATCGAAACAATTGTTTGTAGAAAGATATGGATTTGTAATGTAAATTATTTTCAATTTTTTTTTAATATAACACTATTCATTTAATGAAACAATGACCTATGCAAATAACACAATAATAATTATTATAAACATGTAACACATAAATAACGCCATTAAATAAAAAAAAAAGATACACGCACTAGTATTTATGAAACGTGTTTAACCCCACAGCTGTCTAATTATCGACTATAAAGAAATATCGATATTTTATTTAAAATATAAAAAAATCGTGCCTGATAAAATATATCCGCTAATTACTGAAAAAAGCAATGCATATTCCAGTAGTGCATTATAATATTGTAATTAAACGCATAACGCAGAACTCGGAAAAAAGTTAGTAATGCTTGAACGCACATTCGATCTATTTGAAGATATCTTCATACGATACACGGCTCGCGATACAATCGATACATTGAAATTCAATCGAATCGTTAGCTATTCATATGTAAACTCACATTCATTTGCATACTTCATTTCAAGAATGAAAATAAAAGCACTTAAAAATTCATAAATCGAATCGAGAACAAGTATAAATTAATTGAGATTAAATTAATTTATATTTTCGAATTTTCAAATATTTTTATTAATGAAACGTTCTGATACAATTATAATCGATTCTATTCCAAATCGATTAAAATTTGAAACAAAAATTTATATGAATTTTGAAATTAATTTTTCAAAAATTTAAATATTTCACATTACGATCACAGATAAATTGTCAGTTTAACGCGCCGTCTAGCGTCAATTACTCGAAGTATAGTTTAAATCACACAAAAGATAATCGCGGCTGCATGAGAGCAATTTTGTTTACATCTGTTCGTTCATCAATTGTATATTGTTAGGAGATTTGGACGCGCAATTTAAGCTCTTTGTCGCCATGATCCAATTCGATGTTTTGGCGCGGATATAGAATAAATAAATGGCGGATCGCTACACGGACATCATGCAGCTGCGCACGCGCAATACAGGGTCGCTGATCGTGGACCGCGATTATTATTTCACATTTTATTATTCTATTTATTAAAACGTTTTCGTACGAAATATAATTTTGAAAAATAGATATATCTTTTTGGAATTAAATAATTTATTTATTAATAGAACAATCGCCGACCCTGGTCCGTCATTAGCGCGGCGCGCCAGAGTGTGACCGCAATACGATACTCTTTTTGCGTTTCACTCGCACGCATTATTTGCGTTTTTTTCAACGCATCGGCGATTTCGTTTTATCATCCCTATCGATAGTATCGCATTCCTTACGCATTTATTTATACTTAATTTCTGTATTAAAACGTTCGTTTTATTATCGTATGCGCGTAAATAGGCTTGATTGGAATGTATTAATTAAATGTCATCGCAAGCGGTATATTATGCTCGTAATGTATGACACGAACCGTTCGCCTATATAGTTCCAGTCGCTCAATGTACATCGACCAGTCGACCTAGAAATTTCTCAGTTCTAAGTAACAAAAGATGGCAACCGAAGATATGAACGGAAATAATTGACGTAATATCTCGATTTACATCGCATTCGACATTATGCGAGCGCTATTGATACATAAACGATAGAATATGAAGAATAATAAAATGAAATTAAAGTTTTCATAAGAAATAAAACGCGGATAACGCGGCAGGAGGTCCGACAATTTGGTTTGAAAACAAATGCTGTTCACGGGCGCACCGATAAATTGTGCGCTAAAGCGTCGGGTCATTGACTTAGAAAAAAAAAAATAAACACGTTATTAAGGGAATTCGCTTATAAACTTTGTGTACTGATTGAAGCCCGGCTGCGCCGTGCGATAGCGTGCGCCACTCAATTAGCGGCTGACACGCCGCGCCGGCCGACTCGCATCGCGTTTTTGCCCGCTTAAAACGGCATTAATATGCCGATGGACTAAGCATTGCTCCTTCATCGGCGTCACCGCCACTTGGACGGCTCCGATTAATTGAAAAACAAACGGAACGAGGTCACCGTTTCGAAAATTGTTCCGTTTAAATCGCGAAAACTCGCTTCTAATCCGACGCCAATGATGGGCACGCGGGGCCGCGATTGGTTGGATTTACGCTGCGGAATATTTCCTTATATAGTCTCACTTTCTTTTCCTGTCCTTATTTGGTAACAATACCCCGAACGATAATCACGAATTTTCTAACATTTTTTTTTGCATTACATAAAATGATTCAGTTCAATCATTTCTTATCTAACTCATGTGTGGCTAGAAATGCGCCATATTTGACTGTTAAATAAGACAAGTAAGAAAAATAGACTCTACTTCGTGTTGCGGGATATAATTTTAATTAGCATATTTTTAGCTAGCCGCGTGTCGCGCGGACGCGTCCGTTTTTGGCAGGAGCTCGCAGTGCGGCGCTGAAAACCGGAGCCGGGAGTCCGACAGCGGTATGATGGTTTTTTGCGCCTGCGTCAGAAAACTCGCGATAAAAATGAACGCCAAATGAGTATTAATTCGCACCGGTTAATAATGACATAAATACACTAGGTCCGCTGATACAGGCTGATCGTGATTTTTTACCGCCCTGTGTTATATCTTGTTCGGTTTCTTGCGAACGGATTGATAGAGAGATCGGTTTTATGGTATTGATGGATGCCATTGGCTCGTTTATATTGTACGTATTTTTTTGTTAAAATTTGCAATTATAACGCTATTGTGAACATTCTTAAGATTTTACAAAGTCATTCGTTCACACATTTCTCGCATAATTTTAAATTATTTTCTTAGTTGGTTTTTGTATCTTAATGATCTATTCACTTAACCCAACTAGAATCACTGCAATTATATTTATTATTATTTTATTAAAAGCACAATATTATAACACCCTGTATATCGTAATTATAAAAGCCGCAAACGCATTCCAGGCGCTACGTATGTCCTGATTTCTTCACTATTAACCGACTTTACAAGTGGTCAGTATAGTGTGGGCGATCGGGCGTTTATAATTGCAACTATATTGGACGGATTATACCTCTCCAAATTGCCGTGTAATATTAATAATACTCGCAGTTTGTACTTTATATCACTAATAATATATATTATATTTCACAAATAATCGAGAAGTTAATATAAAAATGAAACAAATATATAGTCCGGGTTCCCTGGCCTATTTTTTCACTTGATTAGTAACAAGCTAATTTTCCGTGAGTAGCTTCGTTTCAATGAGACGCCCAACTTTTTCCTGTGCGAAAATTCTCGATTGTGGTAGGTGACAGGGGTAGCAGGAATAAAAGATGTTGACTTAATGATTCTCACAAATTTATTACTAACTGGATTTTTTTTTGTAAAATCTAATGATAATAATCTAAATTATTCGAAAACATTTTTGTCCTACAAAATGTATGGTTTCATCAAAATGTCCCCCTCCTTCGAACATGTATCGATAACAAGGTCATCAAAAATAATTGCTAACCAGCTGATTTATTTTTTTTTACTTCGTTAATATGTATATAATCTAACAGTTATATTGTCCTACAAATTGCATGGTACGTTATCCCGGTCCTACACTCCGAAATGGTTAATACCACAAGACCATCTTTTTCATTACTAACTGTAGGACAAAAATATTACATAATAGATTGGTGTGTTCTCTGCCCAAATGAAACAATGTCCTACAAAAAAACAGGTATCTATTACTAGTCCTACAATAATTGCCATTTTTTCGTTTTCCTATTTGTAACTCTAGAAATTTAAAAAGTGCATGCGAATGAATTTCAACCAATAAGAAATCGTAACTAACTTCAAGACTCTCAAATATTTTTAACTTCCCGCTAAGAAAATTAACAATTTTCTAAAAATCGGGAAGTTATTGGTTTTACCCCGTTTTGCAAAAATCGAGTTTTAATCAGATCTCAATGTTTCGGGGTCCTAGGAAGCTTCCGTGACCATTCCCGCGAGGGTGTGACTATGCCTGTGTGTGTGTGTGTGTGTGTGTGTGTGTGTGAGTATGTAACTCCCTTATAACTTTTGAACGGCTAGATCAATTTAGTAAAAATTGGTGTCATTCGAAAGGTTTTGTTTGAACTTAGATTTTTAATATGATTTGGACCAATTTCATTCTTTAGATTTTGAGAAATCTCAAAAAAAACTAAAAAAATAAATTTTTCAAATGTGGTTTTTTTCAAACTAACTTTTAAATAGCTTAACCAATCAATTCCAACAACTAATCAGCTCTCAACCTTGTAAAACCACGTCGATTGCCGCAAACCAAATCAAAATCGGTTGATTCGTTTGTGAGTTATCGTGAACGAAAGAAATCTAAAAAATTGATTTTTTTCAAATTATTTCGAAAATTTTCATATGATCAATAGGTGTTTTTGAGTCTTCCACAGGACTTGAAAAATAACATCGATGGCCACCAATCGAGTGAAAATCGGTTGATTCATTCAAAAGTTATGGCAATTTAAATTTACATAAATTGTACTTTATGAAACTGTTATCAGACTGTTGAGCTCGAAGAGCTCAAAAGCATAGAGCAGCTCTTGTATTGAGCACGGAGAGGTCAAAATAATGTACTATTTATAGTTTTGAGCTCGCAGAGCTCAAAAACAGGGTAATAAACGAAATCCAAGCACTTAGGTATGGGAATAGCGGGAAGTTACAGGGACGGCCTGCAAGGTCTACCATCTTTTCTAATTTTTATTTTCAAAATTGGTCAATAATAAATGAAGATGGTTCGCGCTTCAACCAATAAGGAATTATGTCCCATTTTTTGCGAGTTTCGACCATTGAATAACTTAAAATTCCCAAGAATTTAAATGTTAGGGTAAAAATACAGTGATAACATGTTTTTTCAAATTTAAATAACTTTATTTTTTATAAAAATTGGTAGAAAAATATGTATGCTCTGCGCATGACTACCGCTGTAGTAACGAAATACAGATAATAATTTGCTTGTTAATTTCATGAATTTTAAATATAGATTCAATTGGAGGACCAGGATAACGTACCACGCAAATTGTAGGACAATGTAACTGTTACATTATATAATTATTAAGTAAGTAAAAAAATAAAAATCAGCTGGTTAGCAATCATTTTTGATGACCTCGTTATCGATACAGGTTGAAAGAAGGAGGACTCTTCGATCAAACCATACATTTTGTAGGACAAAATTTTTTTTGAATAATGTAGATTATTATTATTAGATTTAACGGAAAAAAATCCAGTTACTAATAAATTTTTGAGAATCATCAAATCAACATCTTTTATCTCTGCTACCCCTGTTACCTACCACAATCGAGAATTTTCCATAGGAAAATGTTGGGCGTCTTATAGAAACGATGCTATTCACGAAGATTTGGCTTGATAGTAATTATTTTAATATCATGGATCTGTATTACTATTTTCGAGCGTAGGACCGGGATAACGTACCATGCAATTTGTAGGACAATATAACTGTTAGATTATATAAATATTAACGAAGTAAAAAAAAATAAATCAGCTGGTTAGCAATCATTTTTGATGACCTTGTTATCGATACATGTTCGAAGGAGGGGGACTTTTTGATCAAACCATACATTTTGTAGGACAAAAATGTTTTCGAATAATTTAGATTATTATCATTAGATTTTACAAAAAAAAATCCAGTTAGTAATAAATTTATGAGAATCATCAAGTCAACATCTTTTATTCCTGCTACCCCTGTCACCTACCACAATCGAGAATTTTCGCACAGGAAAAAGTTGGGCGTCTCATTGAAACGAAGCTACTCACGGAAAATTAGCTTGTTACTAATCAAGTGAAAAAATAGGCCAGGGAACCCGGACTAATACCTTTGAAATGTATATTCGATTCGATATAGAATATCGATGTCAAGATTACGTTTTTAATCGAATAAATCAAAATTCGGCTAAAACCATTAAACGCCCATCGATCTTTTAAGCCTCCGCGTATAATTCCTAAAAATAACAAAAAAAAAATTCTCATTATGTATTTGACAGGGTACAAGCGCCCCCGTCGTTCGAGACCAGTTTAATCTGACATGCCGCGACGCACTTATCCGAATCAACCCTGCGACTGCCGGTACGAGTTGTAGGTCAAGACATTTTGGTCCACGGTCGAATGGGCCAGCATAGAATGACACCTCGTTTAATACAATTTCAAGGTTACTAGAGTTCTTCGGTTAGGGTAAATATGGGTGTGCGTCCTGCGGGGGTGTGTTACGACCAGTCAGGAGCAGCTGACGTGGATTAGGGTGTTTTTACCTACAAATATGGGGTAGAAACGTTTCCGATGCCTAATGTTTATCAATTGTATGGTAGATGTGTTTAAGTCTGTTTTAAATTCAAACTGAATCAATTTGTGTTAGCACTTATCTTGTTATTGTAGTTTCGATTCGTAAATATTTTTGTAATAGTTTTAAATTAATTTCGATTGCAAATATATAAGAAATTATGTTTTTTTTTATTAAAAAGTGTATTAGGTATCAGATTGGTATCTATATTGCAAGTAATATAGATTAGGCATATTTTAGGTAGGAAATAGGTTTTTATTTACTAGAAAAAAAAATTGTGACTCGTAGTTTTTTTCCTTATTAATGACTTTTCAGTTACACTTGTAACGTAAAAAAATCCTTATTATGGTGATATGAAATTAAATATCAAATGAACTTAAACAGGGATTCTTTTTATTAATTACAATCCACCATAGCTCCTTTAATTTAGTTGTCACTAGCAAAGAACAAAGGATTGATATTTTAATTACTACGAATACATTTTCCAAACAAACTGACTTACAATTTTAACGCTTAACACAATACATTAGATGTTAAAATACCATATCGTCATAGTTAAAGTCTTAGCATGGAAGAGTAACAATTAATGGTGAACTTCTAACCCTTAAATTACCAACCCCATGCTTCAGCACATACATATTTCACCCCGCTCAAGAACCCTGTAATTTAAGGTCCTAGGTAATGCGTGATGCACTAGATCTAGAAATAACAGCCTATCGTGCATTTAATTAAAGCCTATGACTAAATTAAATATTCTCTGTACTATAATTACTTCATACTTGTAATATTCTATTCAGATTTAAACTATCCTCGATCGAAAGTAGTTATTATTATATTTTTAACGAGACAGTAAGACGTTCCCTATTTAAGTAGACTTGTAAAGAATTTATATCCTTTTTTTATTTTACCAATATAAAAAAAATATTTTTTACAAATCGACTGACCAATAGGACAGTAGTAAACTAGTATGTAACTACGGGTCATGTAAAATATAAACACACACACAAATTAGACGTTTAGTTGACAATGCACTTTGAAATAAGCGATTCAGATCAAAACACCATGCATTAAAGTGTTAAATTACTGATTTACAAATCAGTCATTTAAATCTATGATTGATAATTCGAGATAAATAGTGTTTATAGAAGTGCACAGGAAAGAGACTTTGTTGTTACTATTTTAAAATCAGCATTAAATATATATGTACAAAAAAATATAATTAAAAAAAATTATTTAATCTTATATTTATCAAAGACTCAGCAGTCGTAATTTACGTGGACAAATACAAAGGTTGTAATTACTTAGATATAATATAAAAACTAAATGTATTACTTATAAAGCCAAAAAAATCGAATAAATATTTCGAAAAATAATTCTTAATGAACAGCTACAAAGACAACAAAATATATACAACTTCCCTAAGATCAAAGTTTGGGGTGAATTCGTCACGGCGGAGAGTTATTTGTATCAGATCAATCAAGATTACGTTAACACCAACCCTTTGGGGTATGATTGTTTCGTCAATGTGTCGATGATTAGGGGTTAGGCTGTAATGGCGAAATCTTGTAATTTGTTCCGAGTTTACCTTAGGGTCAGAGTAAATGGTGCCATTATTGTATTTTCCTTTAGCTATATATTATAGTTACATTAATTATACACTTATCTGTGTATCATTTATGTATTATTTGTTATCCTAATTCTAAATTATATATAAAAATTTCACGCTGAATAATTGTTGCAAAAACAAAATCGAAGTGCACTTTATTCGAATAGGCTTTTAAAAGCACTATTGAATCGTAAAAACAAAGAAAAATATTTAAACTAAAAAAAAATATAATAAAATAATAATCAAAAATTTTAAAATCAATCGAAAATTTTATCAGCCAACAAAACCGCCAATACATCTATGCAAATCGAGGATCGATTTTTCGAACCCTTTCACGGTATTAACTTTTAAAAATTACATTAACAAAAGCCAAAACACATTTCGACCCGTAGATAAGTTATTAACCATTGCACGATTACACTTTAATTTTTGGCCCGGCGGGATTTAGGAGGGTCGCTGCGTTGAAATTAAAAAAAAAGGTACACGCTGAGGGTGCCGAATGTGCTTACTTATTCATAATGTATAGAGCGATTATGAAATTTTCTATACATTGTACGGTTGGAGCAGTGCAGGGTTAAGTCGCGTATTCTATTATGGCCGCACCGTATTTGTACTGGTAACTTTGCGTTGTTTAAAATTTGTTGTTTTTTTTTCGACGAACACTTTGGACTGTTTATTTTCAAATGGAGCGTGTGCGAGTGCTCTCAGTTATAAACATGGACCGTTATGAATACTGTGTTTGTTTGTTTGCTCCTTAGCGGTGCGGTCATGAGAAATAAGGGTAAGCGATTGGGTTCTGTGCCGATGCTGTTGTGTGAAGACCGGCTAATGAAAACATTTTAATGAACGCTATTCGGCATGCGTTTGTTATTGTTAATATCAATAACAGTGCGTCTTTGTATAATTTAAATTTGGAATAAACAATGTTGTATTATAACATATTTCGAAACATCAGATTCTAATCCATTATTCCTAATATTGTAAGTCGTAATGGAAAAAAAAAACTGAAAGATATTTAAACATCTGCTATTTCATAACACATTAATCCAGCGCCATCTTAAGATGCACAGATAAAAAATATAATCCATCATTTGAATTCATGTCTGTTATTTTTGTATATAATACCCTAGTTTTGTTGCACGAGAAAAAAAAACATTCCTCTGATCTTTTTTAACATTCTGTATTACAACAAAGGAACTCGGAGATTTTTTAAATCCATAACATCACGTCAACCAGAAAAAATGCTTTAAATATATCAATATTTTAATAACATACCCTTCAAGGATGAAGTTATTCATGCGCAGTACAATTATGAAAAAAAAAAACAGTTTACCCAAACTAAATAGTCAAAACACTATTAGCAGCATAAAATTGTTGTTATTGCTTACACTATTACTCGACTGCCCCGGAGTGAGTCATTATGCACCACCTTTATAACCCTGCTTAATTCCTCCACAGCCCTCTGAACGCGTTAATGGCCGAAAAACTGACCTTCTGGGCTGAAATGACCCCCAAGGGACCGGTTAAATGCCCAACTAACTCGTCGAAAGTATCGCTCTGTGAGAACGCGTGATTTGCACTATTTATTACTGGCCATAGACAAACAACAATTAAATAAACGTACTACGAATTGATATATAGAACCTTCTTCAAACGTTCGATATTCAAAAGTTGATTCGCCAGTCAAGTGGCACGAACGTGCTCAAGGGGAAACAAGGCTAATCCATAAATTACAGTGTTTAGGATAAAGACAATAACTAAGTTTGACACGTCGTGATCCGGCACCAAATAATATGTTCGTTGAACTCAAATTACACGTTACGGACGACTGTCAAAACCGGATCACGCCTCCTCCGGATTTATAAATTAATAAATCAGCCGTCCGGCGTCCGTTAGTGACAAAACTCACATCAGAATTACAGGTCACAAATCGTCACAGACCACGGCCATAAATCAACTCGAATTCTTTGCGCGATAAAAAAACTAAGCAAACACCCCGGCCCGGCCGTCTTCTACCTGAACCTCGTATCTTTTGAATAATTTTCTTGTATTAAAAATAAAATTTTCGAACGCACGGATTTCGGGACAAAAAACGTACGAAAAACTCTCCTTTCATTCCGTCCGTCCCGCTCCCGCTCGTCTTCGATCTCGCTCTAATGGGATGACGCTTAACAAACGATACTGAAGCATTTGAAATTTTTGGCTCAGATCGAAACCGTCCCACACTTCACCATGTGTTTCGAATATTCAAGAACCGAGTATCCCACGAATTGCTTTGAAATCGGGATATGCCATTACATCGAAATATGTGGAGACGCCGAACTCGGAGCCGAGACGTTGTACAGAAATGTGGGGCAGACGCGTCGCTGTTTGCATATTTCCTACCTTTCCGAACGGACACCGGCGAGATATTTATGAATTCCTGCTAGTTATGAATAGTTTTCTATGATTTACATATTTTCGACGCAGACGACACGAGGGTTGAGCAAACAAAAGGTCCCGTTCGGTCCCACGTCTGAGTTCTTTTAATTTTATCGTGGACCCGAACAAAACTTAAACAACCGAACCTCAATTTATAGAGCTGATGTTTATGGCCACAATATTCAGTAGGAATCGTTTTGTTAAGAAATATTTATGGCATTTTTTTGTTGTTTGAGAAATTAGTAATATCTGACGTTTACAAGTGTACCATAAAGGCGTTCGTTCATTACGTCCCTTTACGACGGCAGTAAAACGGGCGAAATATATATATTCGCACATCGTTGTCCTCGCAGGTGATTACGCGTCGCGCGGTCGCGTCGCCGAAACAAGCGCCCGCGCCGCCACGTGACCGGCGCACGCGCACCGCCGCGCTCTAACAGCAAACCAATATTAATACACTATAATTTAGAACATGAACTACTTCAGTAGCCGTATAGCTCGCTCGGTTTTTTAGGTCAAAAATTCAACAAAAAAATATAAATCACCTGCCGGCCGTCGATCGCATAAAAAGATATTAAATAGGAGGCGACTTAACTAAATTACAAAATTCAACCTTTACGCATTATAGAATAATTAAGCGCGGGGTCCGTCGCGGGCGGACAAATCTAAATCATATGATCGCTTTTGACAAGCGTCAAAATGGCTCGGAACGGTTGATTTATTAAAAGCCCGATGAGATCGATCGCCGGACATCTTAGGTAGCCACTCGATGCTTTATTTTATCTTATAAATAGATTTTTTATTATAAATTACAGGGTACCGCGTATGGTAGCGATTTCGTCGGTGCCGGCCGATACGTATGGTAATAAGCATCGTTTAAACGGCCGTTTCATTATGCGCTTTAATCTATGTTAAACAGAGTTTAATATCAATCCGTTGCGCAATGCCCACATTCCTCGGACGTTCGATTACGAGTTTATGAATTTAATGACGGGTTCCGTATTATAATTCAGTCAGGTAGCGCGGGCATCTGGTCGATATTGTCGTGAAACGTGGTACCGTTGCACGGTCTGCGGAAAAAGTTATGACGATCCCGTCAAGATGTATCCTCACGCGTCCTTAGCTAAAGGGAGACGGACAAAAGGGCTTACACGAAGGCATTTATTCAATTACACAAACAATGCGTTTCGTCTGAAAGTGCACAAAGCGGGCCTCAGGTAGACGTCACGGCTTCAATGACAATTGTGGGACAGAAATTATTTAGGGCGAGTCAAAAGTCTCTCGATACTTGTGTTTATTTTTATGGCACTTTTACGATTGGTGATAAAATGTATACAGTGACTTGTTTTTATTAAATCAGTCGTTCTTTGATTAGAACAAAAGATGAAACGACAATTGGTCGTTGTTGTCGATTCATTAGAATATATTTATGTAACATGAGATTGGAGTGAATAAACTTAATTAACAATTATCAAGTAATACACAATTTTACCCCTTGAGGGTTTAATATTTTAATATCCACGTTCCCCTAAACTGTCAAATAATAAAATTACTACACAGTTCCCTGTCTCCAATTTTACTAGTCGTAATATTTATTTTATAACTAAAGATAAATTTTATTGACATGTAAGTATTCTGCTTATTATCTATATATTAAATCATTTGAATACTTAAATTATTCATTCACAGATTAAACTAGCATACCAATAGATCGTACCGGGTTATGTTTTTAATAGTTTCTATGTAACGACTATTTTATTTAACAAAAAATTAATTAAAAAGAACCGAACCCACTAGCAGTAATAAAATCGTGCCTCGTTCCTTACAATGTAATAATAATTATTAGTTTTTAAAGTTTGTTTGTCTTGTCTTAATACCTTAACGCCTCACCCATTCGTGAAATTCGCTACTATATAGTCAATTTTTTCCGCTTTAGTTGTACGAATCTCACGCAAGCGTAACATACACCTATTATCATAAACTTTAGTTAAACAGTTTAAGAACCCCCACAGATGTAAAATTTAATGATTTTAATAATGATTTTGTTGTAAAATTTAATTTGAAATGAAGAAAAGAAAGATTAATTAAATAATAGGCTTAGGCTTAATATAGTTGTTTTTAATTTCTTTCTTCCTTTATTTTAAATAGAATTATTTATTTATGTTAGAATGTATTGTATTTATATACCTATAAAATTATTTTAAATGTACATTAAATCTAGGTAAAGCATATTATTGTGTACAAGATTATATAGATGATAAGGATGCGTGGATTTTGTACAGATTAATATATAATTTTGTAATTTCAAAATGTATGTATTGACAAAATTTTAAAAGGACACTTGTCGAGTTTCTTGAAGTTTCTTCTCGGTAGAATCTATATTGTAAACCGGTGGTAGCTTTTCATTAATTTAAAAATGTTTTGTTTGCTTTGACGATTCAAATCTACTTTTAAAAGCCTATTTGAGTGAAGTATATTTTGATTTGATTATTTTTCTGTTTTCAAGTAGTATTCGTTACAAGAATAAGTCAAGAATGTTTGGTTAATTATAATGATAAATGCTTCTTTTCCCATACCAAAGATCCATTCTGTATACTTTATACAGTCATATTTAACTCGACTCTTTTAAATGAGACGATTAATCGCGAGTGTAAAGCGCCATATTGAATATGCTGGCTGATAGTTGCGCGATACTTTAGTTTGAAGACAATCGTTGGCAACTTATTTGTCGACTGATACCATATAACTTAAATACTTGCATACATCACCATATTCATCTACACTAATATTTATGTTTGTATGTAGGGGGTAATCTCTGAAATTATGTATTCTACTTGAACGATTCTTTTTGCGTTGGATAGCTCTTTTTTGAGGAAGGTTATAGGCTATATTACATCACTCCACGACTCACAGGAGCGAAGTAGTAACCATAAACGCGAGTGATATCCCAATTGGCAACTATAAAAAATTCCAATTGTCGTTCTAAACATCTAGTCTGCAGGGGTTTTTATAAAAAAAAAAAAAAAAAAAAAACAAAGAAACCATAATATAAAAATATATTTTGGTACATACGTCCATGTGAGGGTCTTATTAGCATTTAATTGTCCGAAAGTGGGGGTTTACGGGTCGCTGGTCCCAAAAATGAGGTACTTCCCGCGGGGGAGGGGCCGTGACCTCGCGCCTCCAGATTGGTTATCGAGATGTGACTAAAGAATAATTTCACTATGATTATACAGCATTACGGTAAGGTTAGTTGAGTTTAATGGAGGACACATATATGTAGGATTTTTATTTATACAGTGTGTTTTTAACCCGACTACGGCGACGCCAAAGGGAAGAATATTTTGACAGTCTATATGTGTATGTTTTTTCCACTCTAGCCTTATTAGATTAAATTCGATAAAACTTTGTAAACACAGAACACACTTTTTGTCGTGAAATTAAAACTTGAAACGGGTGATATTAAGAATGTAATTTCGTATAGAAAATCTATATATTTTTTTAAGATTATGACACAGGTAGTCAAGTAAATAGTAGCAAACACAACGTTGTATAACACTCGATTATTATAACACATTGATGTAATGTGATTGCAAGTTCGAAGCAGTTCCGAAGTGAATTAATAGCAAAATAACTGTCGACCTTTCCGCTGCTGTATTTATCATCGGTTTTTATATTTTCTCATAGAATTCGCTTCTAATAAAAATGTACAGCCATTTATAATCCTGTACGATGCATAGATGCGTGATAGTATCGCATTTCCGGTCAAGCAAAGGTGAAGTTAAAAAAAAATCGTTCTCATGTCGTCAAAGATTAAAAATAAAAATTTATCAAAAAATACAAAAAAATATTAATAACAAGTAATGTTAAAAATTAGCAATTATTTTTATTTACTCGTTGAAGTTATGAAGAACGTTGCGATTTTTTTTTAATTAAAAAAATAACGAGTTTGTAAATGAGGCCATGTGTTAAAGTTTAATGTGACTCGTTTCTCGTTTATGACATGGCAGAACAACTTTTGCCATGATTTGCGGAATGTAATCATCGCACTTGGCCACGGTGCGATAAAATCTTCTGCCTTCATTTACTCTATGAGTGCGCGCGCGCAGCGGAGCGAACATTTTATTAGCTCCACGCCGCTCGGCCCCGTCCGTTAGTCCATATAATGTTTTCGGTATTTGCATGTATTTAATGTCTATTTTATTATCTGTGGAGTGTTTCCGTCACAGGATACTTGTTTAAATTCTAAGCTGTAATATCTTCTTTTGAGGTCGAGCTATTTGATATTTGAGTAGCTTTTGCTCGCTGCTTAATTAAAAATAATACGTAAAATATAGTCTGTGACCATCTGGAATAATATACTTTTAATTGGTCCTATCATTTTTGAAATAGGTATCCTGGTTCCGAAGTTCACTTCGGACATAAAAAATTCGCTTTTAATTTTATTGTTCTATCCTATATCCTTTGTAGGATGTTTTTTTTGTTTTCGTTTATGAAGTTTACTAACCGTTTATTTCTCTATCCACAGATACGTCAAGAGAAACCTTATTACATAGCAGACCCAGAGGTCGACTCATTAGTAAGTATCCCACAATTTTATTATGTCCTTCGTCCCCCAAAGATAAATAAATGGCTCCAGTTTAATACGCCATAAAATAGTGAACATTTTATAGTTCACGTCTCCGGCGACCGAGTAATTTACGATTTGATTAGTTAAAGACCTGTCTAAAATTAACCGCAGGTATATGAGATTCTTCTCGGAATAACAAATAACGTTATGAAAAAAAATAACTCCATCTGTATGTATATTGTCACTCATAAAACGCTGAATCGCACAGCGTCTCCCGCGGCTAGCGGACAAAAAGCGAAATAAAAAGATGGCGGCCACCCACGGCAGCGCCCGACACGGATACTTAACCGATTTTTAACAAATAAAATCTAAGCCATTACGAATCACCGGCCGGCCGATGTTGATTCAGTCGAATCGCTCTAATCGAATCAACTCGACTCACGCGAATGAAACTCCTAAATTTTTCGTTAATGACGTCAATTATGACGCGCCGACAAGTTTAATGATAAATTAATTAAAAAGAAAAATATTCGAATACTCGTATCGGGTAATAAATTGTTCGAGTACTCGCATAAATCAAGATTTGAAAGTTAAAACAGTAGCGAGGCGTGACACCATAAACTGCAACGTCAGGTTACCTCGAGATAAGCGTCATTGATGCTCGTGAACCTTCAGATAAGGAAGCCAAACAAACTCAGGCACATCCGGGCGCTGAACAAACTTCACGAGAAATTGTTGAATTTTTATGTTTTTGTGTTGCCACTGCGAGCCCACATGCGACTTACAGAGATAATATCGGAGACGGTTTTGGAATTAACTTTATCATTACTTGAAGTAATGTATCTATTAAAAGTACAGTCGACAAAAACGTACATTAAAAAAAAACAATACAGTTTGAATTTCTTCGCCTCTTCAACGGGCACCAACGAAAGTGCATAAAAAAAAAAATTTAAAAAGAGATAATTTTGTGCAAATTCGAATTCACTTTAAAATATTATAAGATGGTGTTCATGTTGATTTATATCTCTCCTTATTAACTCGTTACAAAAACCGCTTGAAAGCCGTAATTCCTGTCGGTTAGTTCGTTTCTTTTAAGTAAAAACCGCCGGGGGTTATTTTGGGAAGGCTCTTGTTACTTGTTTACGGCTATTCAATTGACGTTATTTTAGTTTTCAATGGAATCCTTTGAAAAGACATTCGGAGTAATTCCCCAGTTGAAAAGGCGCCATCTTGCGGTCCGCACTCGTAATTACTCATGCGCTGTTTGTTGCTGTCATCGAAATTAAACCGTTCCATCGACACGCGATGTTCTATATTCAATTTAAGTTTCGAATATTTTAATTTTATATTTTAAAATTAATCCTTAATGGACATGATATATTACGTAAGTTTATTCGTGAAAATTAATTGTTTTTTTTTTAATAGAACACGGTTCATGTTTTAGCACATTTAATTAAACTTTAAACTAATTAGTTAAAATGTTTTATAAAAGAAAAACCTTTTCATACAAGGATAACATATTCTATAAAATTTATATGGATATTTAATATACGGAACCTGTCCTAAAATTTCATTTTATCAACAGAATTCGCCCCAAGGTTTTAATGCAACTGACAGTTTAGTCTGCACACCCACATCCACAGTCCGCCTGCAATGTGTCGGTGTGCAGGGAGCTTTAGGTACCTCGTTTGGGTGTATTGTGACGAGTTGAAAAATTACGTCATCAGAAAAAGTTGAATATGATTTTTAAATAAAAAAAGTATTGTGATAGCTTGAAATTTTGATTTTGTAATTTTAACGCAAATATTCATTTGTGTTATGTATTCCGCGCCTTAGTGAAATTCTTTTTTGTAGTTATATTACAAACAAAAAAAATCAACTTGAAAGACACTTTTCATTAAGAAATATTATTATTAATATATAAATTAAATATAAAAAACTTATAATAAGGAATTATATTTTATATCTATGAAATGTTAATATCTAAAAATCTTGTCATCCAAAATGTTTTCCACTTTTGAAAAGACAGGGCAAATAATCGTCACGTAGTTACCAGTTTTTTTTAATATTATTTACTAAAAATAAAATCTCAATATTGATATATATGAAAAAGAAAAGCTTAAATACTTACAAATCATAATAATTACTGTACAATATTTTTACATTTCTGTTACAGGGTAAAACCAAGTTGTAAATTAAAAATGGATACAGAATTTTATGTCAAAATAGACGCCACTCGTGGTAAATCTCAATAAATTAACTGCGTAATGCAAAAATAATTTTTTAAATCGGATCTGTAGTTTCAGAGATTACCTCCTACAAACAAACTTACAAACCAATTTTACCTCTTTCTAATATTAGTATAGATAATAACGTAAAAAAGTATTTTAACCTTTCAACCCTCTTTTTAACCCTTAGGGGGTAGATTTAGTGCGCACTTACGATATTTAAGGAACGTTTGTGCAAAATTTGATTCTAGAACCAACGGTTTTGATTTTTATATGCAATATATAGACAAAAGGTAACACTAATTTAATCTCTAATGAGAGTGTTAATATTGGTAAGTGAGTTATGTGTGAGTTACTAATGAGTTAGAGTCGTGTTTGCGGATGCTGGGACCCTATGGCGCTAAGAGCTGTGACTGAGCAAACACAGATGTGGTTTGGATAAACAGTGGTCCACTAGGGTGTGCATCGTTATGTTTTCTCGCGGATAAGTGACTCATTTGACTTAAATTTACCTACATGAGTACAGAATTGTAGTATGAGTTAAGTTAGGTTTGTTTTCAGGAATAGTATATTCACTTATTAAATATATTTTTTTTGGGTGTAATTTAATTTATTTCGCAAAGCTTTGAATAAATGTGTTATTCATAAAGTAATAAGTAATTTTTACTTTGTTTTTTTTTTTTTTTTTTTTTTTTTTTTTAATAATACTTAACACAAAAAGAAGTAAAGAGTTATAGTGTTCATGATAGGGACATCAATTTGCTTTTGTGGAACAGTATAACAGATCCTCTTCTCCAGGGTCAATAAAAACGACCGCGTGTTTGTTTAAAACTATAAAACATTGTAAACAAATTCTCGTCGACTATAATATTTGACCACACAGACTTTTTTTAAAACTTGACAAGTTAGCCTGTCAAACGATTTAATTGGTCCGAGAAATATGACTCGTGATCTAGAAATAGTGATGTATTGTGAATAATCGACAGGCAGATAATTAATTAATATTTAATTACTTCAAAAATCTTTGAATTGTACAAAGTTTTCTATTTTGAGATTTCACCTATTTTTTATGCTCATGGATATATTGCTTTTTAATCTGTTTTATAGTGTTTAAGAGCAGTGCATTATCTGTGATTTCATTATTATAAAATATGTGTATATGTGAATTTTTTTTTCACCCTTGAAGCACAGATGTCTTGGAAAATGTATTAAAAAGTGACTTTTTAAGCATAACATTTTTAACTTTGACATGTATTCTGAGACGGTAGCATATAAGTGGCTTGTCGAGCAAACAGATTGGTCTACGTTCTGTGTTTACGGAGCCTCCCTCAAACACGACAAACATCTCACTACCATGGGCCTATGGCCTGATTCCGACCTTACGCCGTCACAATAGAGGCCATAATAAAAACATATGTATATACAATGTCAACAAATTTTTATCTGTGCGTCTGTCATGCGCCTGTGCAAACGAACGGGGGTGGTGTTTAATTGAAACTGCTTCGCACATGTTCTGTCACTGGTAAAAAAAAATTATAATAAGTGTTAGATGTACACTTGTTTAAATATGTGATCAGGATTTTATGAGTTTCTTAAACGAATCGTTAAAGTTAATACGTATTTTTTTAATCGAGTCGTTTAATCTAAATTTGATATATGATGTTATCGATTGAATTGCTTGCTCACTTGAAAGTATCTAAGAGACTCAGTAACAAATTATGTTTTCAGTCATTTGAATAATCTTCTAGTCAGTTCTAGACGTAGCTAAAACAAAATAAATACAAAACAAATGAAATAACTTTGATCAACCAAAAAATCTACTAAAACACGCATATTAAAATAGTGTACGAAATATAAAATCGATAATTCTATTGTACCGCAATCGATTCGAAATTCGAAATAACATATCCCACTTCCGTCATTTCCGGTATTTAACGTAATACAGTAAACTAATAATGCCCATCAATCAAATGGCTGAATTGAAGAATACTCTGGAAGGCGGCGCACGTCTCGGCAATCAGAAACAAATCATGGAGCTATTAAAACGGCATTAACTCGCTTTTGAGATAGGTATCGATTAAAAAAAAATCCGATTAGATCTTCAAACAGAATCATGATTACGATCGCGAGTGCGTATGAATTGCTTTTTGTCTCACGTTATTATATTATTGAGGTGTTACGATATGGATATTCGATTAAAATATATCGATTTCGTTTTATTCGATAATACCGTAGATTGATGTGAGTTAGCTGAATTGATTTATAGTTTAAATGTTAAAAGTTAATATATGAGTCAAAACTTCTTATTATCATGAAAATGTATTAAGAACTTACTGTATATGTAAACGGATATAACCAAACAACGTTAGTAAATTATAAAAGCACATTAAAATAAAATGTGTAATTCTATAGTTAGTTCAAACGATTCCTTTATAATATGAAATATAAATATCGATAGCGGCACATCCCTCAGCGCGCCCCGCTGTGCTTTGTCCAGCTCATTGTATCGACCTGCCTTTGTCCGATTGAGCCCGAGCTATAAAATGTATCTAAAGAAAACAACTAACATAACCCTCTTTCTTTCCAGATGGTGCAAGCGATACAAGTCCTACGGTTTCACCTATTAGAATTAGAAAAAGTAAGTGTTTGTAATGTTTTATTTACAAGGGAATACATTTCGATACGTCTCGGGACCGGTTTCAAAGGAAAATATCACTTAACATTGTCCGGCGATATCGTTTCGATTATCCGAGGGCTCGGGTATCGATTTTGAATCGAGATAACGTATCGATCTCACGCAACTGGCGCACGCACACAGCTCTAGTCGAAAATATTCGATTTTCGAACCTTTCAAGCGCCGGAGTCACATGCGCGTTCGGTATTCAAGTCTATATTCAAGTAGTATCCTAGTTAAGCGCGGGGTTTCACGGGGTCGCGGTCAGGTGTTCGGTCAGTGAATGGTTGCTTTCGTTCGTGTTTGTTTTTCCCTTATCTCCGATTTCGGCGCGTTCCGTTCGAGACCGGTCCGATTTCTTGCGTGTGTCGCCGATTCGCGTCATTATACCCCCGTCGGGTAACGGTAACGCGGGACAGCGCGTTTTTGCCAGCAATCGAATCGGATTCGCGCGTATAGACATCAATTAGACGCGTTAAATTCGAATAGCCATTCGTCCGTGAGTTACGGCGACGCGGAATGGTAACTTGTCAATATGGTCACGTTTAAAAGAAAATAATTTAGTATCGATCTCGATACGTCGCTCCCACAGATACAAACGAAGCGGCGATACTCTGCCAGCACTCGAAACCGGTAAATTTTTGGTGAAAAAAAAAATCGTGTATAGGTAAGAAACAAAGAGGTCTGTAACGAGATAACCCGAAATGTGATACGTCTACGAATCGCTGGCCGGAGGGCGAGATAAAGGCCATTTAAAAGAATAAAAATAAGACGTTCGAAATTCAAAATACCGGAGCCGGCGCGAGGTCTCGGCCGGAATGCGCGGACATAGGACACTGTATGTTTCAATATATACATTAAAAGCAAAAGATCAGCGAGAAGTATCTCTGTCTGTCACTCTGTTAGCTTTTCATGCTTTAACCGATTTTGGTGATTTTGGTAGAGTCATAGATAGTCTTTGAGAAGTTAGTTAAAAGTTTTTACACAGTCGCGAGACCTTTTTCGAAGGTCTTTAGTTTTTCGTATCAATCCCAATATTTGGATGACTGAGCTTTGCCCGAGCAAAGCTACCGATATTTTTTTGGTTAATTATATTTAGTAGTAAAAAAGAACTGTAGGGATTTTTTATTGACCAAAAATTATGGATAAAACGACGTTATCTAAAAATAAAACCTAGCTAGATTGATTCATCGCTCCCGAAACTTATTTGAGCCGCTTTAGGTTATAAATACATATATAATTACTCATTTAAAGTATCACATGTATATTTAATGTATATATATTCCTATTTATATTTAAACAATTGTCTATACAGTTAGACGAGAGTTTTGGATAACAAAAAAAAAATCGGTTTTTTACATCGCTCATATCCTATGCACGTCAAATTCTATTTCGTTCGTAGTTTTTGTCGAAATTAAATCGATGAAAAAAGATGCCGTTAGTTGGAGCCATTTCCGCTTCACTACACGCTTCACAGGTGATGTTTTGGAGTTTAAATAATAATTAAAACGTACAAAAAAATTCTCAAACTTCAAATACAATGGGATTCGTTTAGTTCGTCCCACGTGTAGGTAACTCAGAACTGTAAAAATAATGTATTGACTAGATGCTACTCGCGGATACACTCTTCTGGTGGTTACTGCTAAGCTCTTATACTTTGTAGCGTTATGTTTTATAGCCTATAGTCTTTAATAAATAGACGTTAGAATTACTTCGATCAGATAAATGCCTTGGATTTGTATTTATTTAATAATTGTTTTCGTATTTGATTATAACTGACTTTAAACATTACTATTTGTTTATATATATAGACATATGTATCAATTTTAGGTCATTTACTGTTAGTTATTGACAATTTCCATTGTCTATAATCGAAGATATTCATCAGCTCCTAATATATGCTACAACATTTCCTAAAAAATAAGCATTTAAGCAACGAAAATACCTTCCGAATTGGATCAGTTTTTTTAAATTACATATGTACACGGGTCTAATACAGAACTTCCTTATATTAAAGTCGGTTAATAAATGACATACAATTTTGAATACAAAAAACTCACTTAGCATCCATACGTTCCGTTTTAACGAACACAATTATATCTACATTAAAAAAAGAATATCCAATAACCGTTTTTGATTTATGCTTTTAATATTTTTTAAACATGGCCGCTGGCGGTCACATCGGGTTCGAAATTCGAATCGTGGGTCTTTTTCGGTCGCTCGATCGACTGTGATTGGTCCACTAGCAGGTTTTTTATGTAGTCGAGTGACTGTTCCCTAATTACGTTATGTGGTAGACGCTGGATTCCTGCGGTAAGGCCTTATTAGATTTAGTTTTTTTTTACTTTTTTAAAATGCGACTTAAATTAATGGAGTAAATATATATACTATACAGCCAACAAAATAAAAACTTTTTTAAATAAATAGAGGCACTAAACGGTCGTTATAAAGCCTAACTGATTAGTGAATTCGCCACTTTTATTTTCATATTTTGTTCCTAACTCATAAACCTTATCTGTAACAACGTGGCTAAGTGATTTACGATGTAGGTCAGATTTGTTGGTTTACGGGCCTCGAACCGGGGACCCTTTACGACGCTACCGAGTTTTATAACTTTTACAACGCACATTAACTCGATAGTGTGACACGATTTCTCCGTTCGCTTTCGCGTTGATTGACCAAAAAGGTTTTAATTAGATGGTCATATTAATAACTAAAAGTTAAAAAAGGTTCCGATTTTAAAAGCAAAAAACATAGTTTTCTTTAATTTAATCCGTTATCCTAGTTATTTTGATTTAAAAAACATTTCTAAACCGATTTTGATAGAAATTCTTTCGGAAAGTGTGCTCTTTAAAAAAATCAAAATTCGTTCATAAACGATCAATTACGAAGTAATAAACATTAAAAAACAACAATATACAAATAAAACATTACTATATATAAATACATTTTAAATTTAAATATTTAATAGCATATCATAGATAATGTCAAACTTTTTTTATTGAGATCAAAACCCTAGAGTCCATACCTAGAAACGTTATCGTAGTGAAGTGAGGTGCGAACCAATCGCGTCTCATTTGAATGCCGGTTCAGGTTTTATTCGAATTAAAAAGAAATAAAACGTTCAAAAAGGCGCAAAAAGTAAAAAACAAAGTAACCGATGGGCTCGATCAGAAATGTCGGCGAATGCGTTTTTGCATCTGCCTATGCATTTACTGCGGGTTAATTCTACTTACGCATATTTTAAAATAAATGTACAATTATTTCGAAGTATAATTAAAATGACATATACGTATATATAACGTTTGCAATACATACTAATAAATACGTTATCGACGAACCTGTATAATATATAATTATACATAGTAATAAATGCCGTATCGACGACCCTGCATACAAAACAGGTTGTATTTCCATTAATAAAACAAAGATAAGCACTTAAAATAGATTTTATTAATGTATTATGACACAAGATGATGGAATGTTTTGTATTTTGTATAAATTATTACGAATTTCCGAGCGCTTGATTGGAGAACATTTTTTAAAATAAATTACGCACCAATTTACTTTACCTGCCTAGTCACACCCACAAACCGCATTAGCGCGGGAAGTAGCTTATTATATAAAAAAAAAACTTTTAATCGTAAACTGACCGTGGCATACATCGCTGAGCTGCTTTATGCCCACGCTTTTGGCACTCCTGACAAGAGCCCTCTCAAAACAAAAAAAAACTACAAACATACGCGATACCTGGCCACTAATAAAACCTATTAATCAACGTAAACGAAAAAGGTTCATAAGCCATCGAATAGTTAAAACTTCGAAGAACGTCAACGAACCGCCATTACATATCACGTTTCAAATTAAAAAATAAGAATCCGTTCAGAAACACACCATATCTCAATCCGGGGTTCCAAATTTAAATTTCTGGAAAGAGTTCGATGTTCGAAACGATAATCGGAGCGGGCTCGGAATGCCGTAATATCTCATTAAAGACATCAACATTTCGCCCGAGCGATCGTATCGCGTTGTCGTTTCCGCGGGAAAATAACGCTATTGCCTGAGAGTTAAGGGTTATATTTCCTTGATGTTGGTGTGACTTGAGACCTTTATCAGCCGATGAGGTAACAATCCCAAATTTGGATATACGAAGACTTACGATGTCATCTTTGTCGCTTTCTCTGGTTAAGAATAGATTGGGCATCGGTCAACGACGACGGATTATTGGAATTAATTTCGTTGTAAATGGTACGTTTTATTCCGTTTAGGAATTCGAAATTTGAAATTCGAATGTTACGTTTATTGATAAAAGTAAAAGTTTATATAGCTGCGTGCTCGTTTTGGAATCGATCGGGTTTAAATTGAAAGTGACCATGATTACGAGCACCAAATCACACTCAAAATGCCGATTGGTTAAAAAATAGTTATTTTTCGCGATTTTGAATGGTAAATGAATATTTTGAGGTTAAATTACGATCGGATGATACTTGTGACCTCACAGGTGGAATTAATTTAACTGCTTATGTTGGTAGTACGGACTTAGGTACCATAAATTCAGCCATCGACAGCTAGTAATAAAATTCAAATCACGCTAAATGAACCTCAATAATCACATTACAAATTAAAAAATAAATTTACGTCATATAATTAAATAATCTGTGCCGATATTTCAAATATCGAACGAGTTCGGTTATGATTTTTAGAAAAAGCTGTCGATTAGGAAATTACAACCCCAGAGACATAATTAGCTGTCAACGGCGGGTAGCGTCGTTTCCGCTTCCGCAGACGCGTTCTATTTTCAAATCCGCTGAGACGATTCGTGTCCCAACCTTTTTTTTTTCAAAACGCGAACTCCCACCTGCCGCCATTTTATTACATTTCACCGTGTAAACGCTATCTAAAAATTTCGTTAGCTATTTTATTGCCCTATGTTAATTTCTAAGTTAATTATGCCTATGAAAATTTATAAGGCCTCGACGTTAAAATTAATACTCCACAGTCGGGGGTCGTATTTTATTGGGCGAGTCGAAAAAATATATTTACTTTTGTAATAAGAAGTTTTTTTGTTTTACGACGGGTGACGCGTGTGCGTCAGTTGGTCCGCGAGCGTCTCGAAATGTATCCCTTTGTTTTATTTTGTATTGTTTGCGTTTTAAATGACATTAGTTCAGAGGTCGCCGAGTTCTTCGGAGGTGTCGCTGAACCCAGAACACCTACTACAAATTTATTTTATCTTAGCATTCTGAAGACGTTACAAGTTATACCGTCAAGTTTTCGTTTAAGAGCTATTTGTAATTAGATTAGTATCGTTTATATATATAATAAATTATAATTTTGTTATGTAATACCGTCAGACGAGCGGCCGCATTCGTCAATATTAATGTCTATGTAAATGTGTGATTGTGTCATTAATTAGTCGATAAATCAAAGGCAATCAATTCTGTTTGATTAGTTTTGAATTCGTTATTACGATCTGTTATACAATTTACAAAAACGGTACACGGTAGGCCGTTTTAAATATACGTGTTTAATATATTGATAGGTGTTTAGAAAACTAGAAAAACTGCCAATGGATGTATGTTTGTATGTAGTACTTTACATAGACGTGCGATTTATGTGAGGTTTCGTAAATGATAAAATACCTGACAGTCTGCTAGCATGATCGGGAACAAGCAGCTTCTGACAGTAATCTAGGGTCGCCCAGGAGTGAGTGGAGAGCTAACGGGTATGGTTGTGCGCAGGTGCACGAGCTATGCGACAACTTCTGTCACCGCTACATCAGCTGTTTGAAGGGCAAGATGCCCATCGACCTGGTGATCGACGAGCGGGAGTCCGCGCGGCCGCCCGACACCAACGGCGAGCCGCGCTCCGCCCCCGACAGCAGCCACGACGGCGCCTCCACGCCCGACGTCGTGAGTACCCCCTATAGCAAATCACACCTGATTCAGAGGCGCGATCCCCAGCTAGCACCCAATTCGACCACGAGCTATCTCGTGCACCCCTGCTCTTAGTCTGGCCATTGCAAAAACGAAGTCTTTAAGGGGGTGCTCGCGTTTTAGTCTATATCCCGCCTCCCTAGCTTGTACGCGCGGCCCTCGGGTCGCCGGCCCGCACGGAGCCCGCGAGCGCCTCGGCCTCCGCGGCCTCCGAGCGGGCCGCTAGTTTAAGTGTCCTTTAGAACAAATCTTCGTTTTTGCAATTGGCCAACCTCCTAGCACTGTACCATTTGAAAATTGATTCGATTCATTCTAAATTATTGAAAAAAAAACGTTAAATTATCACACGATACAGTGAAGGGGTGTGACGGGTGCGACTCGACGGATCGAGCTATCGATCCGTTCGACTTTCTTCGATGAACATTTGCGCCGATGTTCAAAATTTGTTTTGCGCCGGAATTATGTATACGATTAAAAAAACATACGTATAACGTTGATTGTAATATGTGTATACTAATAATTAACTTTTAGTGAGTAAATACAGCATAAGTCTTTCGAATCCTCTCTCGCTCGAGGGCTACAGAACTATTGCCATACAAATCTTCTAGAAGCTACGATTACAATTCTGAGCTTAGTTTAAAACTTAATTAGGTTATTGGGAAACTATTGGAAAACGAAGTATACGTAAAAATACAACTTTAACTTGCCTAAGTGAGATAATAAGAATTACTTAAGAGTTTTAAATTATTGTTCTTGATTTAAATGGTGGTAGATGTTAGTGTTATCGTTTGGCTAGAACCAGTATATACGTAATAGTCGATACTCGCAGTCGTTCACTAACGAGAAGCACAAAAAAAAAAATATTAAAATTAGTTAGTTTAAAGGAAAGGAAATACGTATTCAGTATACGCTAGGTGTAATTTTAGCCAGTTCGCGATCGATTGCATTTTGCACGTGAGTCCGTAATGGAGCTGCCATCACGACTGTCGATTAAAGTGCAGGCGATTATAATAATCGGATATATTATATGGATGTGCGTTATGAATAGAAATCTAGATGCTTCTAAAAATAATTAGTGGCGTTAATGTGGTTCCGACACTATCCCTATTTCGATAAGACGTAAACGTTTATATAGTTAAGATTATTTGCTGTATTTTTGTACACTGCATTAATTCTGAAATCGATATTGCATTAGCGGTGTTTGCACGATGCATTGTGTTAGAGGAGTCTTCATTCACAGTGACATAGATTATTCACGTTGCGTTACAAAATGCCGATCCAATTCTGTAACTATCGAGAGCCGATGTCGATGAGTTTTACATCTTTTTTATCTGTCATAGCTATTAATCTGTGGAACGTGACGTTTCACTTTTCCCGCGAATAAGTTACAGAATTGGTGATAACAGCCGTGTTTTTTTGTATGTTTGTTTAGTGATATGAAGGTATGTTTTGGGCGTTGAGACTGAATTGTTTTGTTTGTGTTATATATTATTTCTCACATTGTTAACATGGAAGCCATAATTTTAAACCTAACTAGTGATTCTGTTTGGAACGAAGGGTCACCTTCTGTGGTTATTTTTGTCTGTATATGAGTTTTTTAACATTAATTATGTAGTTGGATGTCTTAGTTAGGTCCTATGCATCGCGGTAGGTTTTGTTTTAAAAAATAATTTTCATAATTCTAACTCGTAAATGTATAATTAATATGCTATTTGGTGTACGTCCATCTTGTATGTCAATGTGATTTTAATTAATTTTATAATTTTATTTTCTCTGAACGGATTACAATAAAATGTTCTGTTTGAAATAATACCCGAGTTTGTTTTTATATTATAAGAAAAAAAAAAGAACAGAGCATTACACCCATAAACACAACACTAAAATCGATTATCGTAACGATATCGATAAGAAAAATCGACATTTATTATCCTTTAAAGCAGCCCTAAATTGTACTCAAGACATTACCAAAATAAACTCGTTAACCGTTTCAAAGGTTAGGGAGTTTTTGTATAAAGAGGGAATATTTTATAAGGAAAATATCGTATTTTTATCGTGTCGCAGATTCTTGAGCCCCGGGAGAACCGGGAAATTGTTTCTTTACTGCTTACTGCACCCCGCACGATAATCTTTCGCTCCAATCCGCCATTGCTAGGCTCCTCACGCACTACTGGTTCTGAGGGATCTAGCGTTTGCTTAAATAAAACAATGTGACGTTTTTATTAAAAAAAAACTAGAGAATTGAATAAAGGAATTCAGATTAAATATTACGCACAAAAGTCTTGTTTTACAAAATTTTGGTTTTAACTTTGAAAAATATTACAAAATTAAATTATCTTAATTGGATTCAGAAAAAAAATACGATTTTAAAAGATAACTTTTTTTTTAAATGGCTGTTCTAATACAGTGCGTAGACACCGCAGTCCCTCAAAAACATGGCGGATTCTCTTCACGAGTTTGACAATCTGATATTTTATTTATTTTTTATAGTCTGTTGTTGACGTGCGGGCTGCGAGCCGCGGGTGGGGTTGGGGTTAGGTTGGGATAATTGGCGCGAAATATGTAATGGCCAGTGTTTAACTGGTATTTTTTAGGGGAATGGCAAAGGCACAAATAGAAGGGATTAGATTAAGGGTCAAATTAAATTATTTTTGATATTTTTTTTAATAAGAATAAAATCTACTGTTCTTATATACATAATAGGTCTATATTTGTTTTATAAAAATAGGGTAATTTAAATATTTAATATTAAATAAGACTTTCAATACACAAACACATCTTACACATAAAAAAAAATGCAAAAATGTCCATATATGCATATGATTTTTTTCTATGCCAATCATCAAATACACGAAATAAAAAAACCCTCTATACTAATCAATTGCTGTCATAACTATGACCAGAGTCCAATGAATAATACATGCCCAGGGGCTAGAAATACGTAAAATAATAAAAATAAGGGCCCCGGGATTTGTCCGGGATAGAGACAATTCGTCACGGATTCGTCTCGGTGCGTGTGACGCTGACAATGCACCAGGATTACCGAACCGGGGACGATTTTGATTTTCCCCCTTGATATTATGGGAAATATAAAAAATACTAAAAATGTATGGCTGTTGGTTCTGCTTGTGATGATTTTTTTTTTGTATTTATTGCATTTAAATCTGGTATATGAGTAAAAATTATTTTTAAATTGCGTAACTATGTAATAAAAAATTAATTTGGAAATATCATAATTCTCAACTTAATAAGGATACGAAATTTATTTATTAAGATAGCTTTAATATTCTTTTTTAAATTCAAAATCTGTTAATGAAATTAATGACATTTAATTCAGAAAATATCACAAACTTTATTTTTACGATCTCAAGATGTTTAAAAACTAATTAAAAAGAATAAATACTTAAAGAATAAATGTATTTCTTAAATGTTGCATTCTAATAAGGTTGCAACGATAATTGTCATGTTTTGTAGATCATGTCGGACGGACATGTATATGGGCTTGTCAATCTGTCCCTCTTGATGACTTTATTAGACACTAAATTCTCGTTAGACTCATCTACTTTACGCATAGTTTATGGCAAATAAACTTAAGATTACATCTCAGTTTTAGTTTTTTTGTGTATTTATTTAAAAAATTAAACAATTTTGATAAACAATAATAATTTAAATAGCCGAACACATCTGAGATCATTTGCTGGTGTAATGTAAAAATCAGTTGTAATTAAAGTCAATTAATCTCATAAAATGATTCGCTGTAACAAAATTTGGCGCCAAAATAGCAAAAGACGCCGCCTGACGGTCGTAAACCGTCGCTTTTAAATCTAGAATGCGCCGCGATTCGCTGGATATCTACCAATCAGCTCGCAGAAGCAAATTTTACGATCGCCCATTGGCCACGTTGTGGTTGCTTGTTTACGACGCTCCTAAGGTTTTGCGAAAATTCTATTAATAAATTAGTCGTAAATGCCTTGTAATTTATTATCATGGCGTTTTCTGTAATTATTTCCTTTATAAGAAATTATATTGTTACGTTTGCAGCAATTTATGATATTTCAAAATATATTATTCTTTGAAATATAACTAATTACTTGAGATCTCAAAGATTTTATATCTTATAAATTTCGAATTTAAATTTTAGCAATGAGTCCTACAAGGAAAAGATACTTCAAAATACATTTTTCCTTTTTACCACACTATATCGTGAACGCCCTTCGTTAATAAAAATATGAGGGTATATTAAAAGTGACATTAACTTGAAATCGCAAACATTTCCTCGAAATCACCTGTTCATTATAAGTCCTTCAATAGCAACCCGCTGAGTTCCATTACACCCAGACAGAGCCGCGGGGCGCCGATGTCTTCATCAGCTCCAGGATTGATCATTACTGTCTAAACAGATTTCTATTATGCTATTCGTGAAGAGTACTAAACGGGTTTTCATTGTATTCTAGCTTTTGCTCGCGGCTTTGCTCGTAATCATGTAGATTATGTTTTAAAAATACGCATAATTACATAAATATAACCTATGACTATCTAGAATAATGTACATTCCTAATGGTATCATAATATTTAAAGATGCAATGGTTCCTGAGTCTACTTTACTCATACAAAATTCACTCTTTATTACATTAACATTTATATAGAAATATAGATGGTATAGATTATCAAAACAATCTTATTGGTCAAATATATACAATCAGAAACCGCAATATAACCAGCATTTTCACATAAGACGGTATAGTCACAACAATCGTACCTAAGGAAATTGAATCCTATAAGAGTGCAATATTTCCTTGTGGTCGGGTATTCATTCAGCGGAACCAGCGCTCCGTGACATTAGGGGCCGCAGTGCCCCGCAGCGCCCCAACGCCCCGCAGAGCCCCGCAGCGCCCCGCGGAGCTATTTGCTGGCAAACCAGGAAGATTTCCGCCCGGGCAGGCTTGACTGATTTCCGACACGGATGTAAGAATAGACAATTTGGTATGTGTACATTTTGCAGTTGAATAAGATTGGGGTTTGGACACGGTTTTAGAAGCTTATTTTGTGGTAAATATAAAAGATTGGGAGTATTTTATAAATTATATTAATAATTGTCGACGTAAATTGCATTGAAAATAAAATATGATACTTAAAAAGAATTGAAAAAGTTAATAGATGAGAAACAAAATAGCTTTGAATCTTTATAAAATGAAATGGGTAACTCGATATTGGCTGGAGCATTTTAAAATGTTGAAGAATGAGGCGCCTTGCTTCTATCTTTTTTTATAAAATAAAATAAACCTGGCCACAGTAACACCAGAAGTGGAAATAGCGCGTTCGAAATCAAAAATTCGAATTAAATTTAAAAGTTTAATTATAGAACAGCGATCGGCTTCCGTAAAAGCACATCGTCGAACACATTTTCTAATTAGCGATTGGTCACGCGCTCGGAGGCCAATCGCAGTCTTATTCTAAATCTGAATCGAGCAATTTGAATTTGGAACGGTTCGGCTTATGATTTGCTCACAATGCTTTTTGTGGCCATCGATAACGGACTCGCTTCTCGTTTCGAATCGAAACCGACTTCTGAATATCTCGCGTGTATTCAATTATCATCCGGAGTTATTTATCCTTAATGACACACGGTTAAGCTTTGCTCTGTGAGAAATTTTATTACTGACTCAATCGTCGAATTATACAAAGAAACAACTTTCGAATTCCGTTGAAAATTGCGATCTCAATCCGAAATTAGTCCATCCGCACTCGAAAGGGAACTCGCATTCGAATCATAAATCGTTTGAGAGGTTACGGGCGAGGAGCGCGCGTGTCAAATATATATTTTCTTTATAAGGCAAAAAGAAGCAGCTGAGCGACCATTAAGCAAAGAGTGTCAAAATGATTGACGTGAGCCAACGAAGGGAATTTCAAATCAAACAATGTCACGCTACAAGTGGTCAGCTAAATAAAGTGATGTCGTCATGCCAATTAAAAAAAATTATCCTCTTTAATAAGTGTCAATTCTTAACGAATGTGTGCATACGCATGATTTTTATTTCACACGTTCCCGTGATATCGAATGCAGTAAAAGTAAACGTTATCGACCCAACGGCTGTGGTTTTAGGGTTTATTTTCGGGCTCGAATCCGATTTTACGACTATTTTTATTGACGCTTAGCCCCGACACTCAGTGTAGCAATTGCAGTGAGAACGATCATACGGCATAAAAATTCGGTTGAAAATTGAATCTTTCGCGTGGTTATTTTAAAGTTTCGATTGTACTGAACGTAATATACGTTTTAAGATTTTAGTGCCAAGAATACTGTACTAATACGTAGTGAGTCGAAGATGAACGTAGTGGAAGTGGTCATCAAATTTTAATAGTCCGTTAAAATAATAATCAATGAGGCGACTACCCTAGTCGCCGTAAATAGCGACGACCGAAATAATTACGTTACTAACAATATAAAGACGTGGGTATATACACTTGAAAGTGAACTGGTGACATAAAAACAATTTCATAAATGGAATTGGGTTTGATGATTAATTTAATAGATGCTATTGGAAAATGAATGATGCTTACAACATATTCGGATACTCCATTGCTTGGTAAATATTTTTCATCCCATAGCACCTTGTAATGTTGACATTTTTATCAATTGTCCTCGGTACAGGTACAGAACTGGTATTGTTGAGAATGAGAGATTTCCAACAATATTAATAGCTTGTTATTTATCTAGGCCATGAATGAACTTCCTACTTTCCATGACGTTTCTCCTATTACCTATATCTCGGTCTGGTACACTTGAAAAAGCGATTTGAATCTTTATACCCACTAATTGGGCATTAGTGGTCCGTTACAGCGATAATCTTTTATGATTAATGAGTTTGTTCGCGATCGACGATTAAATCTCTAGAGGATTGTAAAGGACTCGTTACAGAATTAACGGCCTTTCGATGTTTATAAACTTGATTAGGTTCGTTCGAGTGTGAGTATTCGTTAGTGTCTGGTCTGCAGATCGTTAAAGGGACAAGTCGTAACACATCTTATGTTAAATTACGTATCTAAAATAGATTTTAAAATTAGGACCATTTAATTTAGTGTCAACTTTAATGGTATCTAGTAAACATTGCAGATATATTTATGATTTGGTGAAAATTATTAAATAAATTGGATTGGTTGCGTCTAGTATTCGATGATCATACAAGTACTCAAGCTGTTTATTCGAGAATCTCAGAAGCTGGCAGAGTGGCGGAATGTCGCCGCACGTGCCCGATGATGATAATAATAAAATGTTGGCGCATTATTTATTTATAGCCGTCTCGCGGCTGTCGCTCGTCCGTCTGTCCGACTCGTCCGTTATTATATATAAAGTGCATCGATATACCCATGTTTCTTTGTCTCGTTATAACCGGGTTATAAATATTTCTGAATACAAACAAAACGTCTCACCGTTTCGGCCGCGGTTCCTGATCTGGCTTATTTTCACCTGTTCTTGTTATTCCTTTCGGAAGGCGAGTTTACATTTTCTTTAAATATTTATTATTTGTGTACAGTTGGAACGACAAAATGTTATTCATTTCATGTATATGAATAGTACTTTTAAACTTTAATAGGCTTTCATGATAATGTTATTTATAAGATGGCAGTACTATCTGTAGGCATAAATAAGTAAAAAAAAGGCCACGTTATCGTTATAACGGCTTCGGCACTAAACGCTAAAATTACGAATTTCAGATTAATATAAGCCATCGAAAAGACCTAGGCCAGTCAAAATTTCCAGCGCGCTGATCTGCACCATAACATCATACTAGCATTGTTTTGCTCGACGCCAGCTATTTGCGGACCGCCGCCCCCCTCCCCCTCTTACCCCCGCACTACGGTGTCCGTCTGAACGCGAGCTATATTTTATCCCGGGTTGGGCTCGCCACGTAAACTGTCAGGATCGCCTGTAGGGCGTTCAACTCGTAGTATAAAAGTTTATGAGTTGTTATGGCTATCATGATTCGCATTTTTAAGTAAACATTCGGGTGTCGATTACGCGTCTCGAACAAATGAACTCGCGTTCATATGTTAATCCTGGTTAATTAAATCGTAAAAATATTACGACGACAGTATTTAAATATTAATAAATTTCATATCTTATTAAATTATCTTCTGTGAGCAAAGAGATGACAGAGATTTTTTACGATTAAATTCGCAGTATATCAAATTAACAATAACGCTAATCTTTATATGGCGCATAAATTAAAAACGAAATCGTCTCAGCGACGGTTGCGAATGTGCCGTGAAAGCGACATTAACAAGCGCAATAATAATTACTTATAAATCATAGAAATCATTGCGACGATGCATTGATAAAACGCGGTCTATATCTCAAACGCGTTTGAAATATGGCGGACGCGTCGCGGCGGACAGAGAGTTGGCGCGAGACGGGGCCCGGCTAATTCGCTAGTGATGGATCTATACCGCGTCTATTAAAAATCGTATATCGTCGAGATGGACTTAACAATCGATGCATCGAGTTTATTTTCTAAACATTAAAAAGTAAAAAAGACGCATGTCGCCAACCACGTTTAAACTAGCAGTCATTTTATTATCGCTACGAGCGTCATTAGTTAGTTTCTGATCTTATTAATGTTCCCTGAAATCTAATTATGTTGAAAATCCTTTCTCCGTATGGTTCTTTATGAGGCTCATTGCGGTTACTTACCCACTCGTGGTAACATAATGTCTACAATAAACTGCTAGTTTACGACAACGTACAGTGACATTCGCTGTACAAACACCATAAATTATTCCTCAAATCACATGTGATGCGTATTACCCACTAGTCTCCTACAAAAAGCTCATGTATCTCTCGATCTTCACGCAACGACAAATGTGTAACAAATAAATTATAAAATCAACGGCCTCGGTTTTTATACCTCACGTGTGAAGTCCCGTCTCGCTCGCGCATGGCGTGCGACGTATAACCTTGTCTCGTTTGCTCATGAATTGTCACCGCGCGTTCGCAGTTTATCATCAACCGTCCTCTAATCATGACGTCTGTGTTATGTATGGTTACGATTTTTAAATTCGTCACGAATCGGGTTCATCGAACTACTATCGCGTCATTGTAAAAGGTTGTTCGATTAAGTGAAAAAGACATGGAATTCTGGACGTCGTTATTTTTAATGAAAAGAAGTATTAATAACAGTAATTAATTGCCATGTCATAAAAAACCCCATCGAGTTTAATCGACAATTTTTCAATGCTATTCGTGCAATGAAACAAAAGTGTTGGCGAGGGTATCTCCTAATTAATTAGCGTGGACTATAATTAGAAGTACCAGGCGCGCAGGAGTCGCGGGGAGGAGCAGCTGTGACGTGTGACAGATGGCTACGCGTCGCTGGCTCACGCGCATCTCCTTTGAAACCCGCCTGGAATCTGGGGGCAAGGAAACTGCTCTAATTAGATGTGTACTTATTTACTTTAATCTATTCATCACCGGTAATTCATGGAACTGTGGACCGTATTTTTATTGAGTAGTTTCTAAGCATTCAAAATTTTATTCACACAATATAAAAATCATTTAACGTCTTCAAACAAAACATAATGTACAAATGATAATTTCCCATTGATTTCATTTCGTTGATGTCCATTGATAAAATATTTATGTAAAAGCTTTTCGAACAATAAAATTTTAATTTCTGTTTGACGCGACGGAATCATCTTTAACGGCCATACGTTGCGTGGTAAAAAGCAAAGGTGATCAATATGAGGAATCTACTACAGAAATACGTATCAATTTAGTTAAAAAAACTCAACAATTAACGTCAAACAGACTTTAGTACCTGCCAATAATAATGCAAGCACACCGCGTTCTGTAATCTTCGATCGGTATGAAAAACTTGAAAACGCTAGATTGACTTCGAGATATGTCAATCCAATATCTGATAGTGGCAAAATTATTTTCGTCAACGATAAAGATTACGTACTCGCAAACGGTGGCTTATGGCTTAAGGAATAGTGCCGCGAAGTGCGCGTCTCTCGGCTTAAGGATGGCAAAGTCGTCTTGGACTCTTAATGACATGCTTGTCTCGTCCGGACGGGCTGCGATTTAAACTCGTTTATCGGCCATTGTGTTTGTTTGTGTGCACCCAAATAAGTCGGCGAGATTAGTAAGAATTCGTGTCGTCGGAAAAACTTTTCACGCGCGTATTTTTATGAATTAATTATGTCCATCGACGGCTTTTTCTTCTGCGGAATAGTTGGAAGTCTCGCTGAACTTCTCTATTTTAGGTACGTCGATGTTATTTTAGGATCGTCAGAGCATGTACGGGTTTTTTAAATCAGTTTTACGCTAATTAAGTTTTATTGTAACGTAGAAAGTTCGATTAAATAAAGGAGAATTGCCAATTAAAGTTTACAGACCGGCGCGACAAAGTTATAATCGTTAAAGATGGCGTGACAGTTTGGGATCTAGGAGGTTTGTTGGTATGCTGCGCGCGCGCATCCCGCGCGATATCTCGCCCGGCGCGCGCATTCCCGCCACGCGCGCCGCCTAAACTAAATACATAATGTCCTCGCACGACAGCTTTACTCGATTCTCATGGTTTTCGCGGTAACCTCATGGAAAATGTTCCGTGATACTTATTTGCTGATAAAATACCATGACTTGGTCGTTTATGGTGCTTGAATATCAAGTCGGCTCGATTACTCCACTAGTATCTAAAATGTCGTTTTCTTCAGATTTTATTGTCGGGCTTAACGAATCAAATCACCTGACCGACTGAACTAGCATACATATAGAATCGTTTAAATACAACGATTCCGCTTTTTAGACGGCATAAAGCAGGTTAATTAATTGAAACGAAATCAGAAAAAATTAAAATGTGCATAGGCAATCAACATTTTTTCACCAATTAATGGATACGGCAAAAAAAACGCCGAGCTAAACTTTGTCAGTTTGATGGGCTGGCTGATTAATAAAAATGTCCATCAGCATTGGCATAAGAATGTAAGTAAATTGGCAGGTGATGGATCGCGTTCGTTTCCGATGCGCGGGGAATATCAATAGGACGTGTTGGCCGCATGTTGATCAGAATATCGTTGGACATGCAACTTTCGCGATCGCGGACTTTGGGTTTTACAACTTAACACGCAAATTCGAATTAATGATGTTTGTTTAGTCTATTTTTGTCAAAGTTTCTAGTTCAGTTAAAATTATTTAGAAATGTTGGTAATTATTGTCTGTTAAATTTGGTAACTGTTACTGGTTTAAATAAAAAGTATTACAACATTGTTAGCAAAACACAAACAGTTAAACGCATCAACAGAACGGTCAATAGCTAGTAGATATTATGATGTTAAAAAGTCTAAAACAAAAGACCATTTGAAGCTAATTGCAATGTGAACCAATGGCGGGTCTCATACCCTCTCGATGGCCCGCGGGCGAGTAATTCAAAATGCAAATATTGCACTTATAATACATTACGTATTCCACAGACACCGGTGCAACTTGCTGACTACGCCTCTTGCCGGTTTTACTGGAAAATCATGTAAAAATCGGTCATTTTTATTCCGAGCGCACACGCCATATTGGCGGTTCCCATGCCTCTAATTTTCGCGGATCCTTGTGAAATATACGTTGGCCGTATCACCTGCTGGAAAACCTTCGTCTCGATTTATAAAATCGATATTATCATCATTCGATATTTGCAGATTATCGAGAAATAAATTGCTGTTATACTTTTTAAGAAGAATTGTATCTATTTAAATTTCATACGTAAATGAAATAATTTAAAATGAAAGTTTGAATTTTATAAGTCTTAAATCTGTCTCGTTAGCGGTGATATATCATTGTGTATGATGTAGAGAGATAGTGATGGGCTCTCCGTCGCATCTATAAAAAGGCGCTTCGTTAGTGATGCCCTCACCCTCGCCACGGACGTTCTAAATATAACCGGGATACGAACCCGGGACACACGTGTGCTCACTTAGTACTCGGTAACTTGAATAAAGTCTTTAAGTTTTAGTTTTTTAAAAAAACATTCCCGTTTTAATTTTAACCGCGTCCGAGATTTTACCGTTACACGTTAAATACGAAAACTCGCAAAAACCGATTCGAATCGGGATAAAAAAATATATCGATTCGACGTATTCATTCGATCATTGTATCGAAGGTCAATCGAGATATAAAATTAAAAAGTATAAGTGGCATTCGAACTGGTTCCATTTTATTAAATTTCAAATATTACTATACCGCTGGTCTTATTACAATTTCAAATTTGAACGGTGTGTCCACTTTTGGTTTCATGCGAACTGACCACGCCGAGCCCACGACGTCGACTCGAAATAGCGTTTTAAATATTGCGTTTACTTGAGAATACGAGTTATTTAAAATAATTTTACACCGGCTTAGACGGAGTCGTATACTCGGTAATAAGCGACGCGTACTTTTCGATAATTACTGTTTTCTATGCAATACATTATTAGTGATCATTCTGCACAATACCCACCTGTGGTTTAAAAAAGTTTTTAATTTCCATCTCCAGGTAACTTATGTCGTTTCTGTACACCTACATGCAAAACTTCATCATGATTAGTTGGCTAGTGAAGCGTGAAAGCGTAACAAACAGACTCACAGACACATATATAAAACGAGTTAGGATATCTCAGTATAATAACATTTTTAGATTCATAATGTAATTTCCTGTTGCAATTATTTCTATTATATTTAAATCTAATAACGTATAAAGTATTTACGACTTTATTAATAGAGTTAACAACACTATTATGTGTTGAAATTACTGTTCATGGCAATATTAAACTTATTTTGAGTACATCAGAAACGTGGCTAATTGTAGTGCTGAATCGTTTGACGACAGGTTGGCGCAGTGGTCATTGCTATCGATTCAAGCCCCAACTATCGCGGGTTCGATCCCCGATTGGTAAAAAGACTAGCTTAGAATAGTGTATGATGCTGTCACGCGTTATGTCTTCATTCGGGCGTGGATCCAGAGGGTGAGGGTAGAGGCAAATGCCCCCCCCCCCCCCCCCCACCTGGGTCATAAACGAAACAAAACTAGATATGGTATTTCGATTGCCTAATTTCAAAACATAGTAAGGTGAAAATTTTACAAAATCCGTTTTTTTTCCTTAATTGTTTTTTGAAATATTATAATGAAATTGGACAGCCGATCTAGTAATAAAGATCGCGATAAACCATGTATAACTGTAGGCAAAACCACGAGGCAGCTATTAATCATACATATTTATGTAAAAGTAAGAGAAATATTCATATCAAAATAAGTTTTCAATAGACCTATAAACATAAAAACAGTTTCTTTAAACCTACAAAGTACACACAAAAAAAATGGTCGTTAATTTTCGTATGACTTATGTTATTATTTTAACAAAACTTTTATTAACGCGATATAAAGCTTAATGTTGGCAATATACTCGTTAACGACACTTATATGTTAAATTATAGTCAACGCGATGTTAGGAGCGTTAATTACGACCCCAACAGTATCGCGAGTAAAGCTCGCTCCAGCCTTTATGCTCGCCGGTCTTGATTCGAATCCCGTCGAAAGCTCAATTTGCTCAGTCGAATAGTTTTGTTTTAAACAACCGTATCTCCTAAACTATCTCGCGAATAATTCACTGTAACGCATGCTCCGAACGCGATGTCTACGTTATAGAAATATAAACTATATTTTCAAATGTTACGGTTCAAAATTCCTTGTTCTGAATTTTATTGGTACTTCAATTTAATTAGCGATTGAAAATCGTCTGTATGACAACGTTTTAAGGTGCGTTTCTGTTCGGAGGTCGGTGTGTGTATGTTGTTTCGAGATGCAAAAACTCAAGAATCCAGTCTTAAAGATGACCGCGCGCCGATTTTCGAAATACGAGGAGCGAAATCCGAAAGCCATCTTTTTTGCTCCGCCGATGATAGTTTTTAATTATTGTACCGCTAATTAGCTTTTAGGGTTCCTTCGTGAGATATGAATGCCTTAAACAGATACGCGTATGATGCATTTATATTATTTATGGTTTAGTAAAAATGATATGGCTTTTGCGATAGTGTTTTTAAATCGAAAAACTAATCTATTTTTAGACCGATATCTTTTGTTGTAAGTGCTAAATTATAAGAAAATAAAAATAATAAAATCATTCGCCTATGTTTCCGAAAAAAATAAAAACCATTGATTCTATCTATTTGTATCAGAAATCATAGTAGGTTACTATAAATTATAGTTCTGATTTACTTTTTTATAAAAATCTCTATATTTCCTGCTTACAATAATTTAAAAATATTAGCTTGGTGTCCGTTTTTAGTCGCAAATCCGTACAAATCAAGATTCTTACGAAACAATCATAAGCACATTAAATTTTCAAACATATATACTACAACCTGAACCCAACCAACCCACTGCCCCCTTATTTTTTGCCTGACTTTCTATTCCCCTCCATCTCTAATTCCCATGAAGCCTTGCTCAGTGGCTCCTCTTGTGTCGCAAATGTCCACGAGCATGTGATCACTTAACATCAGTCCCCACACTACTTTGCCAGATATTTTTATTTAAAATGACAATACCTACGGAACCAAAGGTATGATAAGTGCAAATTTTATGACTTGTTCCGAAGCTGTCGGGGAACAAAAACTAGCTGAGTTGTCTCGTCGGGTGTTTGAATTTGGCGACTTTTTGTACGTCTGTATTGAGATGCGCTTGGTACTACCCGCTGGACCTTGTGTGACGTTTAACCGTTATTTTAATAACTTGACTACAACTCCCGATTTCGTCTGTATATTTATTGAAGTTAGCTTCTTACCAAAGATAATTATAACAGGCAACTAACTATGTAGGAGTTGTACTATTAGTATAATAATATTGGCGTAAATAACATTTCTTTAATACATGACTAATGAAACATTTTAAAATCTGTCTAGTTCTGAAAAAGATTGAATGACTTAGTTGAAACCACAGTTCCAAATCGTATTTAAATCTTTGTTTGTTAGTCTTTTTGTTAGCAACGTTTTGCTGGAGTCTTTGCTTAGTCACCGAGTATTTATACGCTCAGTACTATCGCATACACAACAGTTACAAGTTAAATTGCAGCCATGATGCCTTTTAGGAACTATCAGCGGGAATTTCTAAGTGCTATCCTAAAGATAGACGGGAATATATTGCTCAGACAAAATCTTGTAGGATATTAGAAATTCAGTTGTTATTCTAACTATCGGCGCATGTTTGACGCCAGCTCGTTTGAATTTATTATCCGCTGTGTAATCTTCGGTACCAGGGCGCCAGGATAAGCGAGGAGCTAATGAACGTATCGGTTGCAGAGTCGCGTTACCTCTCGTTAGCGTGACGTGCTCCCTTGCGCTTATTGTCTCCTTGTATTTGAATTCTAAATACATACCTATATCTAAGAGCAACAAGTTCTAGCCTCACTCACTATAGTTACTATGTATTAATTAACTGAAAGGTCTAGTGCTAAAATAAATACCACTAAAGAAATGCAATTTGTTTTAAATACAGCTCCATGTTCGATAATTAATGGGCTTTCAATCAAACGTTTTGCAATTTACGCTTAGAATTATAGCTATCCATATTTGCAGATATCGACAACATAACGCACTATTGTATAATTTTGGCAATAACGAAATAATCCGTCTGAATATCGATTCGGAGCTCGTGCAGCAACAGTGTTGTTGTATGAATGGACACCGGTGATTGGTGGCGTTCGTCAATTTGTCAGACAACCACCACCCCGTCAGTCGTCGAAAACAGTCGTGGAATGATACGATGACGGCACGAGATGAATGCCGGTGACTATTAGGAGAGCTGCCAACGGGCCCCGCTGATTCACAACGGGTTAACGAACCAATTGTTTTGATGCGGGCTTCGATACAGATTGGATAATTTGGGAGCACTTCAGACCTTGCTGCAGGTCCGAGAAATACTGTATTTAACAGCTAAGATGATTCTTCTTTTTATATTAACATTGTATATTATATAATAAATAATAATATTAATATTATATAATAAAATAATCATTATATACAAATATTTGGATACAGATCTTCATAGTTGATATATTTACATTAAAAGCCATATAAGTGGGTTATATACTTATAATTTCTAGAAAAATATTCCTATACATAACTATACATTTAAATACATTTTATAACTGAATTGTATAATTTTGCTAAAATAAAAAAAAAGATCAATTAATACAAATTAAAATCTAAATGTCGAATTTATAGAATCTTCTAGTAATAGGGTTAAATTTTGATCTTTTTTCCGGCTTAGATGTAACTAAATTTAGAATTTAGAGATGCAACACCTTTAAATATGCGCGAATGCCAATCATATATGATCGATTAGCAAGATAAATATGAGACGAAATACTTTGTTATTCTGTCAGCATATTACTGAAAGGTATTCTCTCGTTATCCACCTCGGGTTGCGAAACGTATCCTCTGGCAACGACGGCGTGTTCCGATGACATCGTCGTCAATTATTTGGCAAGCGAACACCGCATTCTGGGTCACAATGACCAAGATCACCATCGAAAAAAACAACTTTAAACCCTGCGACGAGAATATAAAGTTTAAATTTTATAATTCAGGTGCTAAGCATTGAGCAGCGAGATTGATAAACAAAGCTGATACCGATTACGTTTTCTCTTTCACTCCAACGTTTTTAACTATTCGGAGAAAAGAGAGATTTATATTGTTTTTGTTATTTTTTTACACGTATCTTAAACAATGTTTCAGAGGAATAAATCATAAGAAAGTATTTAATTACAATTAAATACTGTGCCAGTTTTATTTTATAATACGTTTCGTTGAACTTCTTGAACGTCGAACCTCTGCTACTTTTATTTACGTTTCGTGAAGAAAGTCTAATGACCAAAGTGTAATCTGTAATCAAATATCAAAAGAAAATCGATATTCCGAAATCGAGAAGTGGAATCGATATTCCTGATCTCATCGGTATGACGCCGGTCGGTGTTCGGTTGATTTACGAACGCTCGTTACAAGCACCATAATGAGTTGCGCCTGCGCATCGATTATGAGCGGGCATTTTTAAATTAAGAACTCGTTGATTTGTTCTGGCGGTTAGTGGATTGCGAAATGTTATTAACGATATACAAAGCATTTCTATTTTTGTTTAACTTTTAAATATATATTTTTAAATTAGGACGCTGAACTTTAATGCTTTTGTAACGCTTCAAGCAAAATTCAACAAACAGTTACCATTCTAGTGAAGCAATATATAATTGGATATTTTTTTTTAAATATAAAAGTAGAATAGATGTATCGTTGTCTAAGATTTTCGCGATTATTATTCATTGAAATAAAACTATTTTAAACGGATTTAAATCGCGTATATTAACTATTTTTATCATCCCGACGTTTCGAGCAGTTTGCAGCGTTCGTGGTCACGGGTAGACTAAGGTGACATTTGTGTATTTGAGGTTTTAGAAAATATTATTTACAACTACCGCCAACGGTTTCTTAGTTGGTATCTTGAATAACGTTCCGGTTGCACGCAGGAGGCACTATTTCAATAGAGTAGAAGTATCTGTCAGTTTTATCCGTATTAATCAGCTCATATACCTTTAATGATACTCAATCTATATCTAGCGAAAAAAATGTTCTTCAAATTGGACGATTAATTCCTGAGATTAGCGAGTTCAATTACATATTACAATTGTATACATCAGTATAGATATAGAGAAATAGTTTTAGGCGCATTAAAATAGATAGACGATTATTTTAAAATAACGAAAACGTAATCTTGGAAATCACAAGGGAGGTTTAGGTAAAGAGTCAACTCCGGTTTCGGAGTCCCACAGGGATCTATTCTCGGTACCCTCTCTATTCGAAAATATTTTTTTCCTCATCTGCCACTAAGTGCTGTATTTATAGACGTGCTTGGCGGACGACTTGGTTCTTATTTAGTTTATCTTCATTTGAAAGTGTTTGGAAGTCTTGTTTTTGTACCGGATGATTCTAATTATGTATCAGGATAAGCTTTTGATACTTTTAATTTTGTATTGGGAAGTTGAAATTTAAATAATTTAGATTATACGACATTTTTAGCATAAACACGGTAGAAATAGAAACAAGTCAATGATACCGCAAAATGTCACAACTAGAAAAATTAAACTTATTTAAATGATGTGAAGAAAGTACGTAGGTAATTATTTATAGTGGTCATTTGTTATTTTTATTAGAATGTTATAAATCAAAGGAAATTGTAAAGGTTTTTGTAAAGCTATTACCATAGTTTTTAACGCTACAGAAATACATCAGATTACCGCAAAATCTCTAGCCAAAAAACATATTTTATTTTACTCGAAGCATTTGTTTTACTAATAATTCAAATGTAAACCGTGAATCAGAGTTCGCGTACATTAAATATATTTACGTTACCAAAGATTATTTTCGTTTTAGAAAATATATCGCGAAGACCAAATAAATTGTTCACATATTCGTCGTCGCTATCGTACGCGATAAAAGTTAAGCGTCATCATTCATATCGAATCGATTAAAAAAAATAAATCTATATAAAAAAAAATAAGCAATAGTCGTTTGTAATACCGTAACTAAATAATAAACTAACTGTATTTACAGTATATTTTACCGGAGAGATATTAGAAAATGCTTTTAAAGAAATAATTGGAACGATTTCAAGTTTCCACGCCTGTGTTTGACGTAGACAAAATATATTACAACATTTATAGCCAATCGCCTTAGGGTTACGGCCTGCTCCATGCCAAGCTAAAAAAATCTACCCAAACTTCTTTTTGTATAATTAAAAATATTTTTAATAAAAATCCGAAATAACTTTGTTCATATTGATGTAACTTCGATATTTTATTTACGTTTAAAGTACAGATAATCTTGACTCATTAACTATTTTTGACTCTAAGTTTTAGCAAAGTTAATCCAATTTCGGAGTTTGATTTTAGCTTCAAAGTTAGGTCAGATGCCCTAAAATAAATCAAACTAGGTCAAGCTGACAGTATATATAGCATAAACCCAGACTTAAAAACATTTTTTATCTAGATATATTTAGAACTTAAAGTATAAAATACTAAAAATCATAAAAATACATCTCACCATAACTATTTACCGGTATTTAGCACTCAAATATTTATATATCTCGTTATCACGAGTCGATTACATCCCGCGGTTCTCATAACGTAAATTCATTAAGGAAGCACCATTAATTACATTTTCCATCCAATGCAATGCTATTACTCTCGTTCCGAACCAAAACAAACAAATCCTGCAATTATTGTAACAGCGCAACATTAGAAACAGCTCTGAGCTGGTCGAAAATAGCCCTTATCGCTTTAGTGATAAAGATTTTAGCGTCTGCGCCAATAGCTGCGGTTCCATCTGCTTTCGCCATAACAGCATCTTCAGCAGTTTTTTGCTGAGCAGACGTGAACTTTATTGCCTAGAGAATAAGGCAATGGGAAATCCTGTTAATATCAGTAAGAATTCTAGTATCCCCATTGATGTCCCCGAAATTCTCAAGATATTGAAAGATTAGCCGTGGGTGCAGGATGTCCCCATAAATAATACATCGGAGGGGTGCCGTGATGGATTGTCTGTCTGTCTATCCGCATTCTATTAGTCAGGAATTCTTAAAGGGTGGATCTTAGGGTGCTTTCTATTATTAGAAGTAACCAATGTTAGCTTAGGAATTGAAACACTCTTCGTTCATTAGTGATCCTTTCATTTGAATATTGTGTTTAATTCTTTAAAACGATAAATTGTTTAAACGTTTACATTCACGTTAACAAGTTCTTTATTTTTTATCAAAATAGCTTCTTCACTGTGGCACTCATCTTGATTTAAGTAAATCGTGTAATAAAATTCAATTTTTAATGGTCTGTTACTGGTTTTAACTGACCATTAAAAATTAAATTTTGTAAGTTAGCAATTAAGTGGGATTGTTTTATTTATAATAACTGTCTTTATTGTTATACAATTTTGTTCTTGAAAAAAAGGTTTTTTTTCTAATTTAAAATATTACGAAACGCGATGCAATTAATTCTCTATCGACATTAGAGATCTTATCGACGAAATGTGCTGCAATTTTGCTCAACGATTACCATATTAAGGCAACGGACATATGGTTTATATTTGCGTAAAATGATTATAATAAAAATTCATAGTTTTCATCAAGAACGCATTACAGTCCTAATGATAATCAGGCACGCAATGAAAACTAAGATCTTGTGAAAAGGAAAGTTTAATTAAAAATTAATGCAGAAAATGTTTCTTTTACGAAATTTAATCCAGTAGCATTAGATACACATCATATAAATGAAAGTAAAGAATAATAAAACCAATTTATAGCGCACAAAAAGTTAATTTGTAGAAAGGGAGAAGATTTATTGTGGCAATAAAAACTAAACCTATCGCTACACTTGTTGCTAGCCACTATCGGTATTATCTGGTGAAAATTATCGATCATAAATCATAGGATCGTAAAACTAACAAATATTGGCGCGCAATAAAACTCGATACTGTATACATGGGAACCATCTGAGATAGTTCGGCTGATAAGCGATCTTGTTCAAATGTGACCGATAAGTGATAAAAATGAGAGTCAAAAAGTGACAAATTACATACATGTATAACTTATTATATTTGTGACATATATATAAATAGTCTAGGCTTAAATATAAAGGATAGTATGCTGACTTTGACTTTGATGGTATACTAATTCAGGTTATTTTAATTTAAAAACCAAAGTATTGAACCGATTCAGATAACACTTCTAAAAGAATGAATGTGAAAGTTGTTTTCAAATAAAAAAATAATTTTCAAAATCATGTAAGAAATGAGAAAGATCTAATGTGAAATTTAAAAATACATCACGAATTGAGACTTCTTTTTCTGATATCGGGTGAAAACCCGATAAAAAATAAGAATTAATATAGAGATTCTTTTTTCCAAAATATGTCCAATAAAAGTTCCCAAAGTAAGTGGAAGTTGATGGTATTGCTTTACAAAATGTCACCTGTTTACGGTAGATTGATTTTTTGTCCGTTCAAATAAAAAGTTCGCTAACTTTGACAACTGGGACCTTCCGGTGTTCGTCCGATATCGTCAAATTATATTCTCTTCCTTCTATTATTTTCCTCAATACAAAATGTATTTGGGGAAAATTAACTTAGTCGATTTTATTTTATCTTTTTTTTTGTTTCGAGCTATACCTACTTCTGTTATGTTATCACGAATGAGATGCTGATAAAATTATACATCACATTATATTCTTGTAACATCTAATATTTCAGTTGCTTACATTGTTCATTATATTCCTATTACATTCGTAAGACTAAAATTATATTATCATCATTAAGAATTTAATATATGTAAGAGTAAAAAATCTGTTAGCTTGATTGTTATTAATGGCTCAAATACTATATGGAAAATTCTAAACAGTCTTTCTAAGATACAAAAAAAATCTCGTTAGAAGCGAAACTTTTAGCCATGAAAATAAAACAGTCAACTTAAAAAGTGTAAAAGTGTACCCCAAGCAGCATTAAGCGGGAAATAATGCAACATCGGCGCTGAAAGCGGGCGTAAACACGTTGGTTTATGAAGAAAAACATTCAACGGATGCATAGACAGGGTTACTTCGCCATTCTAGTCGCTTCGACGTTCTTATCACTGCGGTGGAAATGTTCCGAAGACTCGCCCCTTTGTGCAACTTCGAGATGTAGGCTGAGTCATAGGTGCAAGCGATTCTTATATAAGATAGAAAGCTATAGAATGATCTGTTAGTTTATTTAAATGTATGATATGTCTGTATGTTTGAAGGTCGTTTGGAAAATTTTGCTTGTAATGGTAGTAACGAATATCCATAAACACAAAATTTTGAGTCAAAATAGGCTTTTCCCAATACTGATGTATAAACATTACAAATATAGTTATCAAAGTGTTTCATTTTGTAATTAAGTTCAAATTTTAAGACCAATGTTAAAAATCTTATTTTGAAGAATCAGAGAAATGATTACAATTATGTATACAGTTTTAATGATATATCTAAATTTTATAATATGATTAAATATGAACTAGCTATGAACTCTCTCCGCTCTTCTCTTAAACCGAAACGGAAAAACTTATGTCAATATCAACTTTTTATTATTGAAAGTATTTATATTATTTCACTTTGTCCCCGTACACTTTCTCCGAAGTTTTGGCGGTTTAATACACTTAGGGTGGAACGTGTCGCGAAGTTTCCACGGGTTTGTTTCAATCATCTTTTTACTAAGTTCCCTCTTTATATTGAAACTTTTCCTTTATTTTTACATGTTTAAGACCGTTTCCATTCTCGTCTGATATTGCTGAGACATCTATTGAAGTATGAACTACTCGTTCGTGGAGTGGTTCCTTCTTAGCTTAGAATTGCGTTAGCTTTAAATGCAATAAAATATTGAGTTTTTTGTTAATACTATCTGCGATTTTATCTTCTTAGATCATCAAAATTCTTTGAGTCATGTCTGTACATCGATGCTCTTTGTATATTATACAGATTATATTAAAACGTTTTAGATTTAGATCGAATCTTACAATTCGGTGCGTTATTACAGTTAATTTAATTAAAATAAATAAATAAATAAACGCATCACACTCAACGGCCCCCATTAAGATCGCGTAACCTTGTGTGGGGGGTCCGGAAACACTCACAACAACACAAACACCCAGACCACGACAAAAATTCGTATGGCCAATACAGACGTTTGCCATGAGCGGGGATCGAACCCGCGACCGTTAGCGCTTGAGTCAGTTGCAGTGACCACTGCGCCGTGTCTGTCAGAAATGTCAATATTTCTATAAATAAAAACGTTATTAACATTCGTCGAACATACTAATTCAATTAGAGTTACAATTACCTTTTGTAAGAAAATTAATAAACATTTCTATTTATTAAAATACGTAAAATATTTCGCATTTTTTTAAACTAGTTCAGTCACTGTATTGGCTTCTATTTCAAACTGGGTTATGCAATTACTTAAACAAAAAAAAAAACATTCGACAGCAATATATCCAATTTTAGAATTTTATTGTCTATTTAAACTGAGTCAAATCGACCGAATAGTTTCGGTTTCATGATTCATTTAATGGTTTGAGGTTTACCATTGCGTTTAGAGTATACCACTACATTCCATACATTTTAGACTGTACTAGATTTTTCTTTGATTGCTTGTTTGTTAATAAAAAGAAAAGTGTTTTTCTGATTAGTAAATTATAGTATATAACTGTTTTGTTTTTATTTTATCTACACTAATATTATAAAGCTGATGAGTTTGTTTGAACGCGGTAATCTCAGGAACTACTGGTTTGAATGAGAAAATTCTTTTTGTGTTAGATAGTTTATTTATTGAGGAAGACTATAGGCTATGTTACATCACGCTACGATTCATAGGAGCGAAGCAGTAACCATAAACGCGAGTGAAACCGTAAGGGACAGCTAGTGAAAGATAACTGCCAAACGAGCAGATGGGACATCTGATGTGATTACCGCACCGAATACTTGCAGCATCAGAGAAGCTACAAGTACGTTGTCCACTTAAGGAGGAGTAAGAGATGAAAGGTGAAGAAAAATGGTCAGGCTGTTAGGCTTCCGGCTCTCTCACTCACCATACGAAACTCAGCTTTATTAGGTACTTCGCGCTGACCTGTGCAAGTGACTAGGCACAATAATAGTAAAAGTTTCATTAAAATGTGTTCAGTGTGTCCCACTGCTGAGCAAAGGCGTTCCTCTATTAAGGAGACGGTTTAAGCTTGATCCACTGCGGGTCATAATTTCTTCCGGGATATGCAGGTTTCCTCACGATGTTTTCCTTCACCGCCGAGCACGACTCAGCGGTGCCAGTCGGGGTTTGAGCTCGTGATCCCTGGTTGAGCTCGATGTGTTCTAATCACTAGGCTATCTCGGCTCAAAAGCTTACTGTAATATAATGAAGAAAGCTTACATTCAACATAGTAGTAGTATTTTCTAGTTTCAAAATATGAATGCAGTGAATCCTTACTAATCTAGACCTCCATACTATGCTAAGAGTGGGTACTCGTAATATTATAAAACCAAAAATAATATTTTATTTTTTTCTTGCCTATTTGTTACGCTTTCACGCTTAAATCACTGAACAAATTTTAATAGATTTTGGTATAGATATAAATTTGGCCTTGGATATAAGCTAGTTATAGTCGTGGAAATAAAAAGTGAATTGGGTAACGTTAATGAGAGTTTCATGCAAACGAAATCGCGAAGAGCAATTAGTGTTATATAAATATTTTATTATAGGATAAAATTATTTGCAAGAAAAAGAAAAATGTTTTTGGATAAAATTTTGTTTTAATTTTGTTTTAATCTCAATAAACAGTCTTGCACCTAAGTCGTAAACACGTAGTTATTAAACTTTATATAGTTTCATAATGTCAGATAAAAATTTAAATCAACCACACCATAATCCCCATTAAAATTAAACAGTCAATAGCGGAAACCGCGGTTTAAATCCAATCAAAATACTATTTAAACTTCATACAGCCCACACACAATACCGTCCGTCAATAGTCCACGGTCTTGAATGGGCTTTTTACAGAAAAGCTCGCATTGTGGGCGGCTTAAAGGGTTTCGCGACAATACAGCCGGAGTTTAATTAACCGGAGCTTAAAGCTTAATTGTAAGTGCAGTTAAGCTCAGTAACACGTGTCGGCGTCTCTCAGGGCGGCCTCTAGGACCGTTGCTTTACAATTGATATAATTTTTTGGTTCTTTTCAATTGTGAATGGATTTGAATAATTTTAATCTTATTAACATTGGGTTTTATCAGTTTGGAGTTAAACGACGAAGCTGATTGAGGAAAGAAAGGTCTAGAAAACATCTAGAATAATATAAATTGTAGGTAACTTTTTTAACATTTAAAACTTGTTAATACTATTTTCAATCTGTGAACCAGAAGCCATTACTACTGAAAAGAAAGATCAACTTCATAACATCAATTAATATATTCACAAAAAGCGCAGTTATTCCAAGATCGATTTAATTCATCACAATTACATAACAACCTGAAAAAACAATTCCCGAACACTAGTAACAATAATAAAAATTTCGTTTCCCACTTATCTGAAACACGCAGCATCAGAACCACCGCCACGGCTTATTTACAGCCGCAAGCAATCCACGAGAAGACCAAACAACAATTACCACACAAAAACAAATAAGAGGAAAAATCATTAGGGGAGCGAAGGGATGATTACAAAGGAAAACACGCCGTTGTGGAGTGGAGTCATTATGTGCCGATTGTTCAGTAGTTTGCACGCGAGGGTAGCCGGTTCGACAATGGAGCTGGTGAGACGCCTGTCGCCTGTCAAACAAGGGTTGAGAGCGAATATGTTTTGTTTATGACCCCGCAATGATCAGGAGTGATTGGTGTTGTATTGATCGTGACGGCTGCAGAATGAGTTGGTTAAAAACTGCTTCTGATCTATACATGTTTTTTACATTAGATTTATTGCATTGCATTCTTTTGCTTGAGCTTTAGATAAAACATACATTTCTATATTTTCATTTTACCTTAGGAAATATTTAAGTGCTAAACAAATTAAAATTCAAAATATTCTTCTGAAACTCATAACGACCTACCTTAGGAACCAAGAATTTATTGTTTCACAATTCCATTGTCAACCCTTTAAAAATAATCATTATCATGCATACGACGAGTTTCTAAAAAATATAAATGTTTTAATTAACGCTACATTTAAATCCAACATTAAAATAGTTCTATCAAATCCATTTCCATTAGAATTTAAAGTTATTCAACCAAAAAGACCAACCAGTAGATAATTACATCCGATTCTACATACAGCGAGCGTTAAAACAATTAATTAGGGTCCCCCAATCCCCAATAATGATAAAACCAGAGGCAAATAGGAATCTAGACCCGATCTCATTTAAATAACACCAGGAAAAATCGTATTAGACATTCAATTAGCCAGCGGCGGAAGTTAGGAGGAAGCTCGTTAGGTAGCCTAGCTGACACTTTGACGCTAATGCCATCGTGTCGTGCATAGCAAAGTACACAGACCCTGTAAGTATTGACATTCAAGAGATCGTTGAAGTGCATGCCATAAACAAATAAATGTCTGAAAATTATTTGTTTTTGAAAACATGGTATTGTGGTCGGTACGTGTAGCAAGGCAAAGGTTTCTGCGCTAAATTTTACCATAGTTTCATTGAGATATTGCTATTATTAAAGTTAGCATTTACCATTACAATGGTGAAGATAATTGCTTTCTACATTTTAAGGCAATCAAGTGTCACAAATTTATGACAGAGACCTAATTAATTCAGGCTTTTTATATCTTAAATCATAAGAATATATATCAAATAACAACTCAAAAATGACATAAAAATGAGATTCAAAGTTAAAACACTCACGTCTTACATGGACATAATGGGAATTATAACGAAAATATAAAACATCAAAACCATACCCAATAAATCATCGACGAAATGAGCCATCCATACCAACCACCAACATCAAATGCGTACTTATCATTCATTTGTGATTCGTTTCTCATTCCTTCAAAAGATAAGCCTCCAGCTAAGCGGGAGCAAGTTGACCAGCGTATACAGTTCCTGAATTATGTATGACCTCCTATTCCGTTACATTGAATAGCTAATGACGTGTATTCGAACGCATATTCGCTGTTAGTTAATATTAATAGCCCGGGATCGTCTGCCCATCGTCTCGGCTACCACGTGCGTGTCATAGCAATTGATTGTAGGTTACAAGTGCATCCTGGAAACGGATTAGCAGTTTGCATATATAAATATTGTTTTGTTTGTTAATGTGTTTCTCTGGAAATCTGAGGTTCCCATAAATTCGAGTACTGTTAACGCGTGGAATTATTCTATTAGACATCGTGTCGCTGTCTGTATGTCATTAAAATTAATCGGTTGGTTTTGATTAGAATTCGAATGGGTTAGACGAATAATGTCATGTTGTAATAGGGAACTTTTCTACTTTAAAAATAGAATGCAAACTTTTTAAATTAAATTATATTTAAAAATAGAAGCAGCAAACGGTGGGGCATGTAAAGAACAAAATAATAGTTCGCAGCGGGGCTCAGACCACATAGCATGCGCACGCGCATTTAATTTTAAGCCATTTCGCTGCACAGTCTTTTATTATTCTTTTGTGATTGTAAGAAATACGTACTTTCATTAATTTTATTAAAAAGGCACGCATTCATAGCGTTAGGAACAATGTTTTTTCTTGGTTTAGTTTTCTTAGAATATAGTTTTATAAGTAACCTGATCACTAACAAACCTCATAAGCTAATCTGGAGATTGTGTAAAAATTACATCAAAATCGCTCCAGCCCTTAGAGAGTCCACATGGAACATACATATTTACTTACGTGGATTTTGATACAGTTTAGATCCATCGTCGATCCATTAAACCATCTCGTGCTGGCGTAGTGCATATTCAATAATTTAACCATTATCATTTCAGATATTAGAATAGATTAGAAGAAAGGAAAGAAAGAAAAAACAATTTTTTATAAAAAGATAACAAATACAAAAAAAAAATAATTAAAGAAAATAAAAATAGTTAATATAGGTCTTGTGTGCCACCAAAAGGAGACAGCTCAGGCTATGAGGTTTTTTATCCTTCTGCTGATTTTCAGCTGTCTCCCTTGTGGCCACGGAATGACAATCAACTTACTAATATATTTAAGAAAAGATTATTAATATATTTAAGAAAAAAATCAGCCACAAGTTCAAACTAAAATTCTAGACATCAAAATCGTACTCAAATAAAAAAATCTAAATAAAGAAAAATGTAATCAAAACCGTTCAGCAAACAATGAGCACGGAACAATGATCCATCAGACCCTGGCAATATGCTGTCGTTCGCACGTCCCCTTGCGGAGGGTTGCGGCCGGTTGCGGGGGGCTGCGGAGCGTGCCGGCTCCGGTTACGAGCACAATGGTAACCGTATCGCAACCCGGTGTTATTGCAACACAATTACCGCTGATTAGCTATTGAATTTGGTCGAATTCTTCGGTTTTGGTTCTAGGTTTGTTTAGAATTTAATGTGGAATAGAAATTGTTTTGTTAATTCGATAGTATTTCAAAGCAAGTATTTTTCTGTAAATATCTTTATACAAATATTAGCTAAACCTATAAATTATTGCACAAAGCAGACAGGCAGGCAAAAAAAAAAAAATATTATGTTTTTGCTGTAAATGCCGTGTATGCTTTCATATGAATTTACTTAAAAGCTGTTAATTGAAATTACAAACAGACATTTCAATTTTATTTAGCTGCTAGCTGCCAATCACGGTTTCACTAACGTTTATAGTAACTGCTGCTCTCGTAAGTCGTAGCGTGATGTAATATAGCCTATACCCTTCCTCAATAAACAGACTACCTATTTAATACAGAAAATAATTTCAAATCGGTTTTACACTTTCAGAATTTACCCCCTACATACAGACTTACAAACGATACCTCTTTATAATATTAGTATATAAATGTCAAATCACAGATATATATCTCAGATATTGAAATGAGATTATTTGATTTTTTTATCTGGCTTTTTTGTTTGAATCATAATGAAACATTTTACGTACGTAATACATATCGCAATTTAGTTTTTTAAAGTTTTCGGATAATGATCAGAGTGTCTTAAATTCTTGCATTATTCATAGAATTATAGAAAATGATGATAGTGTAAGATATCTCGTCTTATCCGTCGCGTTCCGTCGTCCATTAATACTTGCAACGTTTAAAATAAATTTCGCGATTCAATCGAAAGAGACAAAAGTTATCTTATTAAGCACCATAGACGCCCACGCGAATTTCCCACATACCATAGATTAAAAATCCTTCCAATAGACTGTACAGATTATCCCTAATGATAGCCGCCGGCAATAAATATGGCGGCCAAGATGGCGGCGATAGCGGCTAAAGGACACTTTGATTGAACGCACCAGACATGTTAGATAAACGATATTTGCATATTAAATAACAATATTAATTTTCTCTTAGTTTTACATTGAACATTTGATAAATTTTCAATCTTGCTTATACATTATAATTCCATAGTGAATATTTGTCATTGCTTTACACTTGAAAGAATTTATTGTCAATGCATTGTTTAAAAGCAACAAGTCTAGGTAACTGTTACCAGGTTACAGAGTTTTTTGTAAATTACGAGACTAAAACTTACACGTGGAATTCTCGCGTTATAAACATTATATTCACCTTATATATCAAATGCTAATCATGACGTATAACATATATGTAATACCTATTATATTAAGAAAATAGAGAAGATGAAGATCTTTTCAGACATATGTATTTACTACAAATACATATATATTTTAATAATATATTTCTTAAAACTTAGCATCATTTAATTTTAGGCAACAATTAATTTTAAAGTTACTAGCTTAATTTATTTAATTACATCGATTTAAGAAAGTTTAAATTAACAAGAATTAGCTGTTTTTCTAGATATTAAAACTCTTTTACATATATATAGTGAATTATATACTTGGCTGATTTTAGTATGGTTTTCATAGTTGATTATTAAAGTACAATCTAGAAATAGACTCTTGATGCAATGGTTTTAAATTGCGTTATTAATTTTAATTGAACGTCGTAAAAACACGTATTCAAATAAGAACGTAGAATAATGCTTTAAATATATCTAGCTTCGTGCTGTATTTATTCTTTGAGTGATTTCTTTGACTATTTAATATTACTAGTAACCTGTGATAATTTTCAAGATCGTAATTATTTTCAATTAATGTCAATGTGTGGATGACTAGCTGCCGTCGCGATTTCTCTCGCTTTTATGATTACTACTTCGCTGCTATGAGTCATAGTGTGTTGTAATATAGCCTATAACCTTCCTGAATCATCAGGCTTTCCAATACAATATAATTCGAATCGAATCAGTAGTTTCAAAGATTAGATATTGATTGAAATACCACATACTACCACTAATAGGAGCGATGCAATAATAATAGCGGGTGAGACCGCGAGATCCAGCTAGTGGAAAATTATTTAAAATTGTACTAGGGGTCTGGTCAATGTATATTACTAGTTAGCTAAAAAATCTTCTAGAAATTACGCGCAAAAAGATTTTTTATTTTTCATCTACGTGCGGGTTTAATCTACATTTTGTTATGCCTGACGACACTCCTTTTCATTATTGCGAACAATAAGTTGACAAAGTCTCATCAAGCGAACGAACGGTTCTTGATGATTGATTTAATAAGGCGAGAATTACACTAGTAAGTCTTACTCATAGATTTCTTATAAGATTTACATAAATTGTTTTCATTGTTGTTACAAATAAAAGAATTTACTATCAGCGTATTGTTTTTGATCTCGCAGCGTTTGTAAGGTTACCTAGGTGACTATGAGGTTACAGAGTTGTTTTTTATTATAATATGGCAGTAAACCTCACCGTGTAATACTCGTCTAATACATATTAATATTCTCAATTCGTATTTTAAATAAAACTTAACCCATGACGTATAACATTATATTAAAAAATATTATTAATTTAGTTGACCAAGGCCATTGAACCATTAGTAATGTTATGAACCAGCTGTACCTTGTAATAATATGCGAGTAATCATTATAATATCAAAATCATTATTCGTGGTATAAAAAATGTACAAAAAAATCGATGTATCGATAAAAGATGGCTTTACACGATAAGAACTATCGATAGTGTTGAGAATTAGGCCAGCACTAACTTAAAAAAACAAACATTAAAATCGCGAAATCGATAACTTATCGGACATGTCGAAAATGTTTTTATGTTTATAATACATATGTGCGTTTGTCACGTGTTCGTGAGTTATGGTGTCCTTTCCCATGCGGTCGACGACCCATAGGCGCCTGCGCAAGTTAGGATTACCATCACGGACACCATAAAACTGTGACATTATGAGTGGATCAAAGAACAATAAACGTTGACCTTGGACACTTATGACGTTAATGACAGCCGTATGTCCGTTTGTCATACGAAATAACGTGTGACTTTTTTTTTAATAAAATTTGCCTTTGTTCGAGGAAATTAATCTTATTTAATTGTGAAAATGGGTTTCGTAACAATGCTAGATTCGACCTTGGAAGTTTTGAAAATAATACTATAACAATTATTATAATGCATTCATAGATGTAATACTTCATTCTTAATTACATAATTATCCTTGTCCTAATGAGTTTATCATTAAAATCTGATAGTGGAAAACCTTGGTAGGAGCCTAAAATAAAGTAATCTAAAATGAAAAATCATGTTGACGATTTTTCTTCACCAAACCAAAAGTAAGCTTTCTAATTAAACAAATAATTTTCAGAATAGAAAAAATCTGAAGTAACAACCATAAAATGCCTCTTTTTCGAAACTTGTTGAAAAGAAGGAAGTGGTAACAACCAAAATAATTAATTAAAAAGAAAAATATCCTAAAAATAAAATTAAAACGTGTGATATCGTAAGAAATTCTAGTTTCGTATGTAAATTCATAAATAATGTAATACAAAGTCTAATTGTTTGTACCGGAAGAGCGTCGTAACTTAACTTATACTCATGCGTGTCACGACGGCCGCCATATTAAAAATATGGCGCCTAATGACAGGTTTTGTGACATAATTTATTGCTTTACGATCGATCGATTATAATTTATACTTAAATTTAGTTTTATTTGTTAAAAATGGATTTTTGTTATCTTTATTTTTTGGAATTTTTTTTAAGTAAAAGTAAAATAAAATTATTGTCTTTACTACTTGGCAACTCTCTTCTTATTGAGAAGAGTTCGGAGTTTAATGTATTACGAAGATGCTGCGCCCACTGCGCATTAAGCTCTGAAATATTGAATTATCAATGCGTTATACTAAATAAATAGAATAATAATGAATTGAAAAATTTAAAAAAAGAAATAAAAAAAATACAAAAAAATATTCAAAGGCTTAAGAAGCGTTATCCAACCCTCGGTAAAAGCATTGAATTGAAGTATTCAGAAATTAATAAAAGAACAATAAAAGGCTCGGAAGTTCGTTCGATATTTAAATTATTTTGAATTTGGAACGGCGCGTGCGCACGATCGAGTTTCCAAACGCCAGGTGGGAATAGAGTCGTTGGAGTTTCGAAATATTTCGCGTACTCGCCTGAGTTAGTTATACAATTTTAACTATAGTTAAAATATTTAACCTACTAACCTTAAAATATATCCTAAGTTTAAAAATTATAATATAAAATATTTAATAATAATAATTATAACACGTGGTTTTATTCGCGTTAAAGTTCCATTCAGTTTGGCATGTTGATTGATTTGTATGGTAAATGATCCTTTTCTAAAACTTTCAATATGTTTTATAGCCTAAAAGCTTTTCCAATTAACGGGCTATACAATACTTTTTGTGATTATAATGTTACAATAAACAAACATTCAGTTTTATAATACTAATAGATTTACATACAATAGCATAACACTGGCCGTGTACGAACATTAAAAAAATCATTCATTCTTTTCTGAGAAAAAAATCTTGTAATTCCTACATTAGCATCTATTCCCGGAGCGTTCTATCAAACGTTCCAAGATGGCCGAATCCATTCCCGCTGGAAGTGGCGGGATAAACAAACAGACGAAACAAAAGAACGTTACATTAAGACGTATGACCTCTCTCAAGATGACACAATAGTAAACTCTCATTTGGCAGGATTAATGGTAATGGAAAAGTCGAGTTCCCTCGCCCCCTCGCCCCGCTGGCCCCTCCCCCTCCCCCGGGGGATGGACATCGACTTGGACGAAGCTTATCGGGGTATCTGTGACGTCATAATTTACGTTGACATATTTCGTTGGAACCGTTTTGAAGATGTCTTTCTGTTTATTAGTATTGTCTGCTGAAATTAGAGTAAAATTATGGTGTATTAGGATTTGCTCGCGGCTTCGCTCGATCTTTATAATATCTTGTGACATCAAGGTCCAAATAAACGACAAAGTGCAAAACAATTTTGCGTTTTACAAAATATATATATATTATTAAAATATATATATATATATATATATATATATATATATATATATATATATATATATATATATATATATATATATATATATATATATATATATATATATTATTAATTAAGGCCTATTTTTAAAATCAAATACAATTTCATCAAAATTTTTAAGTTTGTTAAAAATGTAATTAATTAGATTTAAGCGCTTTATAAGCCTATTTGAATAAAGTATATTTTAAATTTGATTCAGGCAGAGAACTGTTTACAATCTATTGATTTCAAAATATATATCAAGTATATAATATCGGTGTCTGTTAAAATGTCGTGTCGGCCATGTTCCCACGTCACCCGACACCGCACGCGTGATGTACCGACTCTCGTAATTGCGACCCGAGGACTGTGGGACTGATCTTTAACCGACTGCAGCGATAAAGTGTATTAAGTTTTACGTATTTTTGTTTGGTAATAGTAATTACTAATGTTTTGGTTGTCCTTGTTTAGGTTTATATTGATATATTATTTTTTAATTGTTTTTTTTTGGAAATATTGGGCAAATACCTAAAAATTAGTATGGTTAATGCAAACGTATAAATGTATTACATAAAAAATAAAATCTATAGATATTAATATAACAAAAAGGGATCGAATTTTGTGTGTGCGAAGTAAACTCCACTGAAAATATTTTAAAAATTATGGCACCATATGATACGTTCTTTCAGGTAGTCATAGATTATAATTTGTGTATATATGCGTATTATTTAAAAAAAAATCTTAAATGAAAAGGTAATAGATTAAAAAAAATGTTAGGTCCCTACATTGATAATAATCATTGAGTCATATGGGGTGTTCTTAATGTTGCTATTAATATCATGATTCCAACCATTTTAATGACATCATTTTTTCCCACACATCTATATCTCCGTAACCGCAAAAAACTTTCACCCAAATCGCAAATGCCCCGCCCCTTCCAGGAACGGAACCCGTGACCCACACTGCGAAATTACCATTTCACAAGCGAACCCCGCCCTTGAAGAAGCGAGTTATATTTTAACGAAATAAAATAAATTTGGAAAAAACTTTCATCCCCTATTTTACCAACTTCGCGGTATTTTTTCACGACGTAAAGCAGCATGTGTTTTTCTCTAAGGTTCGATCAAGTTTTATACTAAAATTCATCAAAATTGGTTTAGTGGTTACTTCAATACAAATGCTTATTATAATATCAGTATGGATATATGGATAACAAAGCATGAAAAACAAAAAACTTGTTTTTGTTTCGTCCAGTTACGCGTTGTCGATTTTTTTCGTTCAAATCGATATCGTTCCGCATCGCGTGTCCGCGTCACTTATCGGAAACTATTGAAAAATAATTACATCAAAAAGTGTTATTTTGACGATCGTTAGCCAAATGGTGACTGACAGCATTCGCTAACGATACAAAATTATGGCCCGTCCTGTCCGTGGATAAACAAAATTATAACAATAAAAATAAAATTACTCGCGAACCGAAGTCATTTTTGACACACATGGTGTGAATGCATTAGCAGCGACGCTTCCTGCGACTATAAAGGACCTTTTAAAAAAATAAACATCGTACCATACAATTTTGGGCACAGAGATACAAAATTACTTGCTTGTCATTCAAATTAATAGCATAAAATATCGTAAATTTATTTTTTATTTCCGAACGTACAAATGAATTTAAAAAATTGTTTTTTTTTTTTTAATACCGCTTTTAACGTTACGTAAATAAAGAAAGTCAGAATATTGGAAACATGTGTTCGATATTCAAATTTGGGAATAGACCTGAGCATCGTCAGATTCCGATTGGTGTAATTGAAAGTGGCGGCGGACATCTGTTCTAAATTCAAATTCGCCGTCTGTTCGGTTTCTTTAATGATTATTGAAATTGCCAGTTGTGTTATGCGTATTCTATTTTTGAAAGGTATTTCTCGGACCGAGGCGTCATCGAACACGCGCCGTTTGGAAAGTCGCACCGGCATAAATCTATTGACAGGTTAACAGGTACAAACATGATGGGTGTTTTGACATTGTAAATGAGTAGGCCTTCATTGGTATGTAGGGTTTAAAGCTATAAGTATAAGAAGAAAGTTTAGTGTCATAACTTAAAATTTATCTTTTAAAACGTAATATTTAAAAGATTATTTTTATTAATTGTCTATCACAAATTATTCTTCTGTGTGTAATCGATTATCTAAAATAAAGATAAAAAAAAAACTTAAATATCTCTTATGTCATTTTATAGTCTATAAAATTAATATCAAAATGGCTCTTAGCCCACACAATGAATTAATTCAAGATTGCGTTGGAAGCGATTTTTTTTATTAAAACATTTCGGACATATGAAATAGGCTTACGGCGTTCTAATCTCAAAGATATTCTATTAAGCGGCCGCCATTATTTTAAATTAAAACAATCCTATGTCGTAACAAGACACCTAACGATCGTTAGTGCACAATCAATTTAGCGGTGTATGAACAGCAATTAAACATTTTTTTATTATAATTAAAGCACGAATACCATTAGGAATTAGTGTGATTATAAATCAAATGTGCGTTGCCACTTTTTATTCTACATTTGGATGTAGGTTTAAAGAATTGTTGCAATTACATAATAGCACTTATTGAACGCAATTATGAAATTAAGACGTTGTGTTTAATTTAAAATGTATTTCAATATATATGTATGTACACAATGTGTGTATGTTCACTGTGAACTCGAAACTGGCTAGAGCGATTTGGATGCAGTTTTTAAGCAATCTACAGATTATTCTGTATAATTATTAGCAAGGGCGGGTCATTAGTGCTTTAAAAAGTAATAATAATCATTGTTGTATTTACTTGTTTTATTAGATTAGTTAATTTGGTACTATATTTAAAAAAAAAACGTATTTGACATTTACACATTTAAAAACACAGATAACACAAACCAAAGCAACCACGGAAGCAACCAATAAAGATAAATAAAAAAAAAACAAACATTGTAATGACAAACAAATAGTCAAATTACGGATAACATTTGCGAATCACGATAATAGGAATAATTTGAGCGTATCGTCGGCCATTACCCGTTGCCAGGTGTCGTGTAATGGCGGCCTAGCGTGCGCCCGCGCCTCATTACCCGCGACTTGCGAAACAACGGAAATTGTGAACCTATTTGTCTATGCTAAGAATTTTACTGGCCAGGAATAATTTGGAAATTTCAAATTAAATCGAATTTATTAGCTTGTTCTTTAAAAAATTGGTGAAGTTTCAAACATTCATAGTTTATGAGGAATAAATCGCAGATTTTTTTTTGTATTTTCATACATAATCTATTTACTGCATTTAAAATTACTTATATTGATTTCTTACAATGTATGAAAGCGTGTTTTGTATATGCAAAATAGACTCCAGAATCACTGATTCTATTTAAAAAATTATGGGACTTTTTAAAGCCTACGTTATTCTAAATAGTTATAGGTTATATTTTATGTATATATACATATTATTTCAAACAAAATCTATATTAACAAGAACAAAGTGGCGAGCAAAATATACCAAATAATATAATTGGTAATATCTAGAGTAATAATGATGCTTACAACAAATTCTTTGATTATCGCCTTAAATACAAAATTAGAAATCCGCATTGTGTTTAAGAAAAATAAGAGACAAAGGTAAACACAACCACTTTAACATAGACAATGAAAAATACTTCTAGAAATGATAGACAATAAGTTATACTCCAGAGAAAACACCGAGCGAATGGATACAAGTACAAACAATACAACATTACTGGTATATTCTTGGGTATTATACATGAATAAGGACAGTACAAACTCAAACTCATAATATACTTTATTCAAATAGGCTTATTTAAACTTATTCGAATTGTCAATTTACAAGTAAGTCATGTCAGTTCCACGTGAAGCTACCACCGGAATGTGGATTACTGAGAAGAGTTTAATGGAAAAGGCTAATGTAAAGCATTGGTGATTTATCATGGTGCTTATAGACACCATAGTGAGTTCGTCTATAATCCATATTATTGCAAACTTATACACGAAAACGCCAATTATGACCAATATTACTTAAAATGATCTTAAATTTCATTAAGCAGAGGTGACTTAATGTATAAAATTTATGAACGGCCTCTAACTATCAAAGCATGGGCGTCAGTTCAGCAAATTTTGCGTCATTCTCAAAAATAATCATGTATTTTTTTCGCCAACAGAGACCACCGTCGTCATCGTTGTCGTACGGCGGCGCGGTCAATGACGATGTCCGGTCCCCGGGCTCCGGGGGCACGCCGGGCCCCCTCAGCCAGCCCCCGCCGCAGACCCTCGACGCGACAGATCCAGGTAACCTAGTGTAATATTCCAAAACAACGAACTAATGGTAGTTCTAAGCTGCCCTTCACGGTTTCAATCGCGCTTATGGTTATTGCTTCGTCTCGTAAGCCGTAGCATGATGTAGTAAAGCCTTTCTCAATGAATTGATTATCTAACGCACAAACAATTTTTCTAATCCTATCAGTAGTTTCTGAGACTACCCTCTACATATAAAATTACAAGCAATTAGTATAGATTTATGTTAAGATTGGTTATATGTATATAAAACACGTCAATGATCGATGATCGCGGGTTTAAACCCCGGCTAGCAACGCTGTCTTCTAGTGCTAAATTTCTTAATATCTCCTTCTTGTGCTTGGTGGTAAAGTAAAACATGGTAAGGAAACCTGCATGTGTCAAAAGTCAATCCATCAATCCGTATTTAGGCAGCGTGGTAGATTAAGCTCCTAATCGAAAAGTGAATCTTCATATCAATCTAAATAAGGAAATTCTCCTAAATAGGAGATGAGGCTTTTCTCCGTTGTGGGACAATTGCAGGCTGTTACTTATATATAGTGATTCGTTGAGGATATATTATTGAATTCAGAAAGTTTATAATTATAGGTTTGGATGTAAAATTTTGCAATGGTACTTTTGACTTGCTTAGCTCTTTTTAAAGTATGCGTATGCGCACATTACATCATGACGATAATGGAACATCAGCTCTGTAATGATTTTAAAGGAGTATTATATAGTTATAAATGCACCAACATACAAAATATCTATATATAATAGTTTTTTATTTTTCGTCTTTAATAACAATAAATTATAAAAATCTCGGGTCCGTTTTCAAAATTCTTAGGTCAATTTACTAGAAAAATTGACGTAATTTATAACAGATAGTTAACAAATATAAAACGTTAATAAGGATATAAATGGTTTTTCAGTAACCGAAAGGTCGATTAATGCAAATATAAAATGCAATCGAACAACACAACTGCATTTACAAACTCATTTGCATCGAAATTATAAACTTCATGCGATGCGACAGTGTATACATTCTGTCGTAAAATGGCCGACAGTGCTGGAATCAAAGGTCAAGGGTCGCGTCGTGTGACAGGTTTTTAATGAGCCGCCGTCAATAGGGCGTGCTACTCCTACGCAGCGTCTCGTACCTAACAATTAACATGTCTACACTCCGATCTAGATCCGACGCGATACGTCAACACCCGTCAAGAGCCAATTTAAAACTGACAGCCGCACATCGTCGCGTCACAATCTCGTGTCACCTTCTCCTTCCACAGCGGAAACGGTTGAGAAAAATTTGAAAAACGAACTCGGCGGTCGATCGCTTGTCGACGTTCGGAAATCAGACGGGAGCGTCAGAATCATTCGTCGCACATCGCCGACATGTTACGTTCTGAATCTCGATCGATTGTCATGTATCTTTCGTACGGAAATGACGGATGAGTGCGTATTGAATTGCTAGTTATGACGTTTCGGTTCCACGCGGCGGCGACTACAATAGGTATTGAAATGAGGCGGACGACGGGATTGTGATGCATGTATCGGCGACGCATCTCGGCCGATTATCGCTTTCATATGCCTGTGCACTGGGTAATTTGTGTGGGATTACATTGTGTGTTATTCAAAATAGCTCCGTCGTGCGTTTGATTTATAAAAAAAAAGTATAAAGGTGTGATTTCACAAAAGACGCAATCACTGGCAGGCCTTTTGACAGCTGTCAAAAATGGCGAGCGCGTTGGCGCGAAAAACTAACAAAGCGTCGGTGATTTTATTTTGTTTATTTTTATTATTTTTTTAAAATATTTTCACATTTTTTCGTGGAAAAATTATGCTTTCGGCACACGTTTGTGTAATTGTTTGGTTTGTCGTATGGTTTTGTCGGCGTGACCGTTGCAGAATGAACTAAATTGAATTTTGGTGAGCCGGCACAATGATTCGAAAATTCCAAGTGACGAAAAAAAAAATCATATTTTTTTTTGATGAACAGACAAACAATTACGTTTTCACAAAGTTATATTCATAATCCAATCATTCGGACGAGATAAAACTTTGTTACTTTAAAAGTGTGATTAAACATGAGTTTACTATGAAGTTGTCTCTTGACCCAGCGACCTTGAGTCGAAAAGGGCTAACTTCAGTCCGTGAATTATTCAAAATTCGAAAATTTCCCTATAATTCAATCAAGCCGCGTCCCCTCGTCCCGGGGGAGGGCCGGGAGGGGGGCGTGATTATTTGCGAATTTAATATTAATTAACTGACGTGCTCGGGCCGTAATTGCGTTTTTCAATTACATCTGACAATTATGCGATGAAATTCGGATGAACTGAGATGATTCCACTAATTGTCTCCCGGATAGCGTTTTTTGTTTACGAACGTATGTAGGTATATTTTATACGTTATGCATAGTTCGTGCAGTAATTAAGGTCGCCATTTTGATGACTTTTATAATTGACCGGTCTGATGTGAAATATTGATGTAATTATTATAACATGTAAAATCTTGAAACCATTTTTTAATATATGACTATAAAGATATATAAAATATTAAAAATTATAGTTAGTAATCAATTAATTTCAGCTAAATTGTTATCGAATCAACTATAATCTGTACAGAAATAACAACGAATCGCACCAAAAACTTTTAAAAACTAAATAAAACTAGCAGAAAACCTTGCGTTAATTCGAAACCCGAAACCAAATACAATTATCGCGTTACAGAGGACACAGGGGAGGAGAGGACCAAATAACATTATCACAAGTCGGCGTCCATCCTCGTCATAACTCCCCCACTCGTCAAAACCCCTCGGAAGACGTGTTAGTATTCTGTTCATGTTATGATCGTCTTGCATGATGCTAACGAGTCATTTTTAAACGATCATCTCGTTACTAGCTCCCCACTTCGACTTTGGGGTAAATTAACAAAATCTATATATTAATGCGTGACGGTAAAACTTTGTAGCAATTTTTACGAAAATTGTGCGGATGGAGGAGTAGGAATTTTACTTTTATTTTGACACACACACACGCATATACTATTTTGTTTATTGTTAAATTCTGTGTAGTAGTAGTAGTAGTAATAACAGCATGTAAATATCCCACTGCTGGGTAAAGGGCTCCTCTCCTATTAAGGAGAAGGTTTTAGAGCTTAATCCACCAAGCTGCTCCACTGCGGGTGGGCGGATATACATGTGTCAGAATTTATTTCGACACATTCTGTGGTCAGATTAAAAATAAATTACACATTAATATTGTCTGTCTTAACTGATTATCAAACATAACCATACAAAATTCCACCACACAACCACTGGGCGATCACTAGTGATAATAAATGCCTCATAACGAATAGCTTTTAATAGAATAGATCTTGCATAATTATAAAAATAAATATCCAAGTTAAAAACGATATAGCTAGGATTGAACCTGCGACTGTTAGTGCAGTATGATGTCGTAGTGACCGCTTCGCCATTAAAAGTCTAAGTTTTAAACCGATTTCAAAAACTGAGGAGGTTGATAATATGAACAATGATATTGATGAATTCTGATTAACATTATTCAAAACATTTTCAAGTAATCTGAACTAAATGAGTACGAAAATTTCGAATATTGAAATTTGGTTCCATATTTTGCAATATGCAATAATCTCATATATTTGAAATACTTATTACTAGTTAAAACGTTTTATTACACCAATGCACTGTTAATTCATTATACATCCCATCTTAATAGAAAATAAAAGATATAATACTTAAAACAAATTTATTAAGACATCTTTAGGCGCCATTTTCTCAAAATGGAGTCCGTGTGGCTTGACACAGCATTGCTTATCAGAGTCCAATTATACTATAAAAATGTCCGTTCTCGACCGTCACGCGTCTCGCTACGAACAGACGGAACGAAATATATTAAATCGATTCGCCTTTTCCACGGCTGTCCGTCTGTCCGTTTTGTTTACCATTTATCGATTCTTCACACTAATTGTAACCTTTCTAATTGTTGATATTATGAATTCATTCTCGTTAACCGACAGCTTAACGATGGGTTCTGAATTTTGTTTGTGTGTTTCTTATTATATAGAGTCTAAATATGTAATAAACGTGGTCATTCTGCCATACATATGATTTCTATTTATTCATTTATTTTTTATATTTTTGGATAAAGTGTTACAATACAAATCAACATTTTAACTTCATTATCGTTTTAGGTTACGAGGAAAATACTTTTCTAAAATGTTTCTATTTAAATAAAGTTTTACTATAGTCAATGGGGTTAAATTTAAAATTTACCGACTTCAACAAATTAACTATCTATGAAATTCCCACCAGAGCTAAGACGAAAATTTGACTGCTCATTTACTTTCGTAGCTGAAAGAAAATAACTCTGTAACCTAGTAGTATTAAGATCCTTACGAAAGCTGTGAATGTCAAAAATAAGGCACGGAGAGTAAATTCTTTCAGGTTCAAAAACAATAAAGTGTGCGTATAATATTTGAAGAGTTCCTTCGATTTCTCCAGGATCCCACTATCAGATCCTGACCTGATGACCATGGGACCAACTAAAATATATAACTAAACTAAAAAATGTATAAAAAAAATCAGTCCACAAACAACGAAATCGGTGAACATCCATAAAAAAATCCTGCGTCTTTTTGGAAATCGTTTAAAGATGTTCAAAACATGAACAAAACCCCAATAAATATTTCTAAAATAAAATTACTAAAATTGTCATTCACACAACGATTTCCACCAAATCCTCAGGGGCCAATCTTATCAATATTTCGTTCACATTGAAAATTACTGAACGTTAGTCTTACATAACTCAAACCTATCGAAACAGATAAAATATTAACCGTACCGAATACCCGCTGGTTCCCGACGATCCGGATCACGTACAGCCGCACTTACACTAAATGTAATCATAAAATTGTTGTTAATAATTCAGAAGAGAAAGGGATAGATATACCAGCAGGGCTGGAGTTTAGACGCAGGGGTTAGCTACGGGCCCCCCGCCTCAAGGAGCCCTGTGAATAAAGAAAATGTTTACGTACAATTTTGAATTTGTTTTTCTGCTTTTGAGGTTTGGCAGACTCTTTTTTAAAAAGAGAACTTATAAAGGAAAATAAGGTATTTCTTTTACTTGGACACTTCAGTTATTTCGATTTTAAAACTAAATTACTGATTACGATGAATTTTTTTTGGGACAAATCTGAAAGCATAACTTAAGAAAAAATATGAAAATTGAGAACCTCATCCTTTTGTGAAGTCTATTGTAAAGTCAAAGAGAACCTTGACAACACATTAAAATGAATTTCACGTCCAAAATTTTAAATCGAGGGGCCCTGAATTGATTTTCTACGGGCCCCGCAGGTGTAATCCGGCGCTGTGTACCAGATAGTTGGATTATTAAATTCGCTGAATGTTCAGTTCGTATCTAATATTCGACTCGGTTAATATTAGATTAGTGAGGGGCGAACCCCTGGGCGTGGCCTTCGTGATAGATCCGCGTTACCTACTGGTTTTTCACGAATTATGATTGGTGCTCATTTGGTAATGGAAAACCTTGGGCGCGTGTTGTGCTAAATGATTTGTCAATTTGTTAATATATGATTTTGATTGTGACCCTAAAATTTTGCGAAATAAATAGTTAAATTTATTTAAAAAAGTAAATTGGACAGGTTAGCGCAATAGTCTTTGTTACGACTGGACTGACGGTCGCGGGTTCGATCCCCGCTCACTGCAAACGTATTGGCCATATGGGTGTTTGTCGTGGTCTGGGTGTTTGTGCTTGTGTTGTGTGTTTTCGGACACCCGACACAGGATCACGAGACACTAATGGAACCGTTGAGTGTGATGCGTTTATTTTTATTACTATTAAATTATGAGTGAACAGAGTTATGACAGAATCTATGAAGTAGTTTACGAATAATACTTTCACAAAGACAGTTAAAAAGTATTATCAAACAAAATCCATTTATTCATTCGTTCAATGATTTAAAAACAAACAAGAGACCGTAAATTTATCGTTCATATTTGTTACAATAACATTTTTTATGTCTGAATATTCCCTATTCGCCTTTACACTTTTAATCTTGTAATAATACAATAAATAAACCTACCTAGAAGTGATTTCTAAAAAATCCCAATTGAAACTCTATCATAATTAACGCATATTAAAATCTAAGAATTTTCCTAAAATATTTGCGTTTTTAATTCGTCTTAGTTAAAGAGATCGACAAAACAAAATTTAGAAAAATAAATCATATGTCTGTGTTCACTTTGGGACTTTAAGCTTTACTATGTGATAGCCATTAGCGTTGAGAATCTTCTAAAAATTTAAAGACTGTCATCAATGGAACAAATTATATATTGTATTGTATATACTTAGGAATTTAATATAGGTATTAAATTCCAACAACAACAAACTTCCAACCCTCCTTTTGACTCCTCAGGGGATAGTTTCTCATAAACCCTTTCTTAGTACACACTTACAACATTTAAGGGACACTAGTGCAAAATTTCGTATTTCTGGACCCAGCGGTTTCAACTCTGCGTTTATCGATCAGTCATTGAATAAGTTAGCCAGTCAGTTTTGATTTTTATTTATATATATATAATATTTAAATATACAGACGGACGGGGAATATACTTTCACATATAAAACTATTACCCCATGCGAGTTACAACAAAATTACAATACAGGGTGATGCCATTGTTACCCTTTGATGTTCGCCGGCTCCGCGGTAATTGCCGGGATAACGCCTCGAGGGTTTGTCTGTTTGTTTGTGAACGAAATCTGATGTAAACTTATATGTATATATAATTTTGAAATTTTCTTAATTTATATTTCTTTCTATCTAAACTTAATACGATTTTTGATAGTTTTTAACAACTTAATTTTCAATTGGTATTTTTGACTAATTTTTCATACATTGATTAGAGCCTTTAGCCAATGTATGGAAGTATATGACGGATAATTACATTATCAAAAACTATTAAAACCCATACTAGAAGTACTGAGTATAAGGAGTTCCTAACTTTCTCCATAATAGGAAAGTATGCCTTTGCCCATCAGTGGGACATTTACTGGCTGTTGCAATACAGTACAGTGAATAAGATCACTTTAGTGTATACTCGTATAACTGTGTACGTAGAAGGTTTTTTATTGAGTGCGTTCGATTTTTAATTAAGGTCCTTCATATGTAAGGTTTTATAAGTCTATCACATCAAAAGTGGAACGAATTATTTATGAAAGAAAATAGATAAAACAGAAATAATTTTATAATGTTCTGCATATGTTTTGTTGTACACGAACCAACATTTCCTATTACAAAAATTAATTTGATTTCTTAAACGAAATTCACTTATCAATCTCAGGTATTATTATTCCAAAAATCGTTCTTCAGATAGCTAGAATTGTAAAGAACATATAAATTTTAGAACGTCGTTTTAAGTCTTATAAATTGTAACTATACATATGAACCAATCAAATTACCAAAACTAAAGACGAGCGAAACATCGACGCAGAACTAGTTTAATCACACATAACACCAACAATGAAGACTTTGTTAGATCACATTAACAAAAACATAATTCTACGCATCACTAACAAACAAAAAAAGACACATTTTCATACACAAAAATAACTCTTAAGCCATACAAAATAGAATCCACAGAATTCAGTGTCAAGTGTGATCGTGTGTATAATTTTTTTTTATCTTCAAAAGGGTGAGAATTACATTTGACGAACAAAAAGCTGTCAAAATGACAAAGTGATTCGTCATACGAATGACAGCTGCGTGTTAGAGCGGGACAGATGGTGGTGATAGAGGGAGATAGCATAATGGGTCGAACAAATCGACAATCATAACTGTCGTCTTTGTATTAGTTAATCCTTTTATGTACTTGTATATCTGCCCCATTACAAATAGTGTAGTAAAAGAACACCCTGTTTTTCTAATAATAGGTACTTTTGACTTATAAATATCTGATATAATTATTATTTTGTTATAATATTTTCAACCGACTTTCAAGAAGGTGGAAGTTTTTAATTCGTAGTGTCCTTTTTTTAATGTTTGTTATCTTACACCTCCGTCATATAATAATAATATAATACTTTAATATTTCGAGGTTGGTCCCATATAATTATTATTCTTAATTTTTATAAAATCGGATAAGTATTTTCTATGTTTTCAATTAAATATATGCGAGTAAATGAAATTGCGACTTTCGTTTTATAAGTCGGATGTTTTTGTAAAAACAATTAAGTTATTAAAAATATATTTCTAACAAAAACTACCGTCAAGAAAACGCAATCGGATAACAATAACCTATATTACAGAAAAAATACTTAAAAACAATTACATTTTAGAAAATTAAGAACAACATCTTTCACGAACGCATTCAAAACGAAAACTTTAAAAACAGAAGCCAAGAAAAATTTACAACAAACAATTTCTCCGAGCAACATTATCTCGATGCTCAGCAGTTTGACATGATAATACAAATTCCTCCACTTGCATCTCATAAATATAATTACACACAAATCGTCTATTCTCATTAACTTTAAGCTACCGTGTACTTATTGATCTTAGCCTGTATATCTTGAACTCTCTGTCTGTTCCCACCCGTTCCGTCTGACGCTCGATCCAGGGTTCTTTATTTTGGTTTCATTTTTAACGCATTAGCATTTTTAAGTTTGAAATATTTATTCAAGTAGCCTATTTTAGGTTGTTTGTCTGTGTGTGAAAGAGCCGCAAATGCGGTCGATAAATCATCGTACGTTTTAAAAACTACAAAGCAATTTCGTGTTGAACGTCTCATTAGCATAGGGAATAGCCATTGAGAAATTATGGAGAAATTAACTGTTTTATTGCATGTTACCCTGGTACTTTTTATGAAAGTATGATTATCTGTTTTCTGTTAATGCGCTATTAATAGCTACTGGATTGTTTTTGATGAAACTTTTTGTGACTATAATCATGTGAATAGACTAAGAGAAATTGTGTATGTATTTTGTTTTGTTACTGTTAAGCAATAATGTCTCAACTCACAAAAAGTCGTATTATACTAAAAACTTTCAAGTCATCTTAACTAAATAAATACGGGAAAAAGGTTCTTCTTAATTTAATATTTCGAACACTGAAGTGTTGACAATATTTTACAATATGCTATAATGTAATACATTTGAGATTAAACTTAACTAGATAAAACTTTTTATTATACCACTTTCCTTTTAATGAATTATATCTTTTACCAAAAATAGAAAAGAGAAGATGCAAATATACGTCTCCATACAAATTCGTTAAGAATATGTTTGACATCTTAGAACGCTATATTCTCAAAATGAAGTCCGTGTGGCTTGACACAGTATTACTTATCAGCGTCCATTTGTATTAAACAAATTGAAACCACGTGCTTGAAGCGAATTTCTGATAGAATAAAGTTATATATTTCAGTTCGTCCAAGTATTTTTAATCTATGTTAAAGTCTGCTATTTAGAAATGCTCGAGCATTTCCGCTATGCTATGAGGAATCTAATTTCCCAGCTCTAAGGCATCCGGCGCACTTGCAACCGAATGCCGCGCATCGCCGTGCGTTTGTGTCTTACATAAGGCCGAGTTATTTTGTTACGTTGCTGCTACGAAATAGCAACATTTCCTGTAAATTAAACAATTATATTTTGTGTTGCTATCCCAATTCACTATTTTTTCACTATAAAATTCATTGTAGATTTTTAAAAAGTAACAATATTACACATCTTAACTGCCTAATTTATAAATTGTTGCAAGACTTTGTAAAAAAGATGATAAGCAATAATGTGTCAACCGACAATAAATCAAATTCGGATATATTGATGTATTCTACGCGCATTATTCCAAATTGTTTCAAAAGATCTAAACTACATAAGTGCAGAAAAAAGTTTCTTAATTTAATGTTTAAAATATTGTGTGTTTCAAATTTGGCAATATACATTAATCTTGTATATTAAAAAAAACTTATAATTAGATAAAAATTTTCATACTTTTTATAGTAAAAAAAAATGTGTTCAAACAAATTTATTAAGAATAGTTTTGACATCTTTAGACGCAATTTTCTCAAAATGTGGCTTGACATAGTATTGCTTATCACCATCATATATGCATTAATTTAAAATATTATCTGTCGGTTTTTACACAAGTATAATTTAGTAGGCAATCATGATTTTTATCAATTCTCAAAATAAGCATGTTCGAATACATTATTTCGATTTTAACACAATATTTATGAGTTCATCATCTTAAGCGTAACGAATATATTATGATAATCCCGTCCTGTTTACTTGTGAAAGATTAATTTACACATAATTATACATAAATCGTAATTACACACCATTGTTGAAGTTTTTTTTTACCGGTATTTAATTGGCGTGTGTACGATCTGTTTTATAACGTTAATGATTAAGAATAACTGTCGTCTGGTGTTCGAATTTTATATTTTAAGGCGAAAATTACACTTGTAGGTTTCGCTTGAAAACTTTTAAAAATTTTACGTGTTTCGTGTTTTAGAACTCACAAGTGTAATTCAATCCTAAAAGCGTATTCATAACTGTTAGAATTTTCTCGACAAATGTTAGACGTCACGAAATTATCATATACATAAATCAGAAAATTCGTTCATTCCACGAAACGCCGGTGGCCTGATAGCCGTGTCGAATCCGAACGATCACCGTTTGTTTCTGCCTATATATCTTTTATAATTCTGAGCAACATTGACGTCGTGAACGAACACAAGCGATTCGAGTACCTATCTCCGTGAAAATAAGATTCATTTCTACCGAAAGACAAGTGGACATACGTGCTATAATGTATAATTGAACGGAGACAGTATTGAGCCGTATACCAGAGACAATAGAAGAGTATTTCGTTTGTTATTTTTTTAAGTGAATTTTCACGGTTTTTAAAATCATTAAAGCGTTTTTAGCAAGTCTTTGGGCACAAGACGCTGAGCACTGAATTAATTGCACGCATTGTGTTGCCTTTGAAACGTAACGTGAGCTCGTTAAGTTGATTTAGACATTGAATTTAACGAAAGTTTTAAACTGTTAGTTTGTAATTTACACGTGACCGTTAACGTCTTTTGAAAAGGAACGACAGAGTTTTCTAAAAATTTCATCATTGTTACGAAAATTGTATTTATTTTTAGTTTTTAATCTGATGATTAATTTTAATTGCAATATTTGCATATCCCGGAATGATAAAATCATTTGTAATGTAATTAGCGTCTGGGTTTTCAAACGTAGAAAAATGTTCGCATAGATTACAGTTTTGAAATAAATCGTTGTTTCCTTTTTTCACCATTTCGGATGACCTTTATAGATTAAATTAATTAACATAATTATAATAGAATTGTTTGTTTGTCCTTTACAAGGAATTTTTTTTTTCGAAGTCAAATATACCAAAGATTAAATATTAACACGTGACAGTACTGTTAGTAATAATTTTATTATATTTAACCGCCCTTAAAGATAACCCTATACGCGAGTTTATCATATTTGCATATGCAGGAATCTTTATCCCAATATTAGTTTAATGCATGCATATGCTATAATATATTCATGGTGTAAGGCCACACCCATAATGCGTTAACTTCTGATCGACAATAGAAATTAACATTATCGCAGGGGGAGAAAATATTTTGATTAAAAATTTACTTCGAGTGTGGGGTCACTTGGACCCTGGCCCTTGACAGATGTCAATCTGGTGTGAATGATGGTGGTAGGGTGATGGCTTGAGTGTCATGGTTCTTTCGAATCTATATATTTCGACTTTTTAACATATATGTACCAATGTTAAGTAGTTTTACTACAAGTTAAATCACAAGTCTAGGTTAGTTTAGTCTATTATTTAAAGAGGAAGGATCGAATGTTTATTTTATTCGTTGACCTGTTTATGATTTATGTTATCCTGGTATTTATTCTTTTAATGTTGAAAATATCATTGAAAGTCTAAAAAGTAATAGTAGTAACAGCCTGTATATGTCCCACTGCTGGGCAAAGGCCTCCTCTCCTATGAAGGAGAAGGTTTAGAGCTTAATCCACCACGCTGCTCCACTGCGGGGCGTATATACATGTGTCAGAATTTCTCTCGGCACATGTAGGTTACCTCACGATGTTTTCCTTCACCGAGCCTGAGATGAATTTAAATACAAATTTAGCACTTGAAAATTCAGCGGGGTTAGCCAAGGTTTGAATCTACGAGTATCGGTTAAGATTGACGTATTCTAACCACTAAGCCATCTGGGCTCAAGAAGAAAAAGCAAAAAAAAAAAATAACCTAATTATCATTATTTTTATGCACATAAAAAAAAGATTTACAGTGAAGATATTTTAGACAATAGTCTTTTACAAATTCGTATTAATGTTCCGACTGGGTCCCCCTTATAATGCTTGCCCCACACCATGACAATTATTGCATTACGCGGAAAGGTGTACACGGACGGACGGACGATAATCTTACATGACATGTATAAATATTAATATGTCTGTCTGTCTGTTCGGATGCGTCGCTTTTTGCAATTACACATCCCCTTTCACTTGTAGCTGGTCAAGCGAGAATCGGATGTTTGTTGAGGGTTCTCTGCTTATCTTTATTGGCAATATATTTTCAAAGATTTACTTTTACGTTTTGTTTACTAAATGATTAATTCTGGAAATAAAGATTGACTTAATTTTGGAAATGTATCTTATATAATTTTATAAATACGTAAATGAATCTGTTCGTCTGTTTGTTTGTTTTTTACACCTAAACCACAAGATCAATTTTGAAAATATTTTTAGGTATAGATTACATCTTACAAACAATTCGTTTTGTCGCAAAAATAAAACGTAAAGGAGTGAAAAATGGAATTAAAATTTATACGCAGATAAAGTCGTAGTAATATAAAAATGTGTCCAGTTAAGTATAAAAATTATCAAAATCATATTACGCGACTGCGTTGCTGTACAATAGGGATCTCTAATTATTTACAATTATATGACAAAACATACATTCATCTAGTAAATAACATAGCGATTAATGAGTAGGAGAAAACATAGTAAAAAGCGTACAAATTAAAAAAAAGTGTAATTAATTTAATTTCAATGTAAGTTGCGGCATCTTTGACAGTCCTTTTTTTCATATATACATCGTAATTATTTGATAATCACTCTCGAATAGAATACATTTTAAAAATTCATTCATAAAAAGTCTGAATAAGTAGTTTGAATTTGGTTCAAATTGTCTTATATGTCAATTTTTTTATTAATTTATCATTCTTTCGTTCAGTCTTTAGCCACCACCTTTTTTAAATCGTTTGTTACATCCGATCTCAGTCATTTCTCAATCGATTTTGACAATTCTTTTTTTTTAATTATAAGATATACTTTCAGATTGGTTCTATATAATTTTTATCGAAATCGGTTCAGTAGTTTGCTTTTAAAATCGAAATTACTGGTAGGTATAAGTGTTTTGTCCACGCAGATGAAATTACGTTGTTTTGGAAGTCAGTTTTTTTAAGTCTTAGTTTAATTAAATTATATCTTAAAAATCCCTTGAAAAGTAATGCATATTAATTCTCGATCTTCTCGATCTTTTACCTTTATTATAATTTATAACTTACAATTACTATAATTAGAATTAATACCAACCCTATTTAGATTCATAAATTATAGCGACAAGTATCGTACAAAAAGGTATTTCGTACTGAACTTTTGAATAATTTTATTACTAGTAGAAGATAAGGCAAAGAATTTTTCTTTCGAAAAAATTGCGTATTTATTTTTCGCCTGACCCCGCAAAGGTACGACAATTTATCAGTCGCGCCGTTCAAAATATATTGGACAATAGTTGTGCCCATTGTGATTTTTCCTCGGGTACATAGCGACACAATAACAGTATTACATAGCTAAGTATTTATGTGGTATGCGGGACATAAGTCCACGGCAATTTGTTAGGGATAGGAGGAATGTTTGTTGTTTTGTACGAAAAATTCGAGACCGACCATCTCCGTAACGTATTGGACGACGATTTCAATTTGTCGACCTCCTTATTTTTTATGTTATCCTGGTATGTTATTTAATTCAATCATGAAAAAGTATATAAAAAATAGGAAAAGTTAAAAGATAAAATAATAAAAATAAACAACACAGGTAGGTTATAGACGATACGTATGTGTACGTTTGTGTGTTCGCGATTTTCTCAAAAACTGCTGATTCGATTTGGATGAGATCTGGTTTATTTAAATGTTTATTTTTCAAGGAAGATAGTGATGATATTAGGATCTAAAGATCTTTAAACAAAGGAACTCTTCGATAATTAACATCGAATTTAGCAAATAATTTTAAAGGCAAAAAAAACTAAATTTAATCTATAATCGGCGGAAAATCATAGAACCTCCTCCTTTTTCGAAAGTCAAAAGTACTTTTGATCGCAGGCTTTCGACAATAGTAATTTTGACTGATAATAGCTGAAAGGGCTGTCGTAAAAACATTATCCTAATTTAATTTATTTTCATTATTTATATAAAAAGTGCTTATGTCTTTTTGCTTGCGCTGATGTGTATTGTTGAATAAATTCAGAATTCATCTTCTGACACATATATTTTTACTTCCCTAAATGCTAAAAAAGATGTTATATATTCGAATAAGAACCCGAGCCAGCGTTGATCTCGTTTAATCTATCTACACGATCATTTTAACTCTCTTAGCTTTAATTACTGCAGTAAATAAAATTACTTGTTTAGTTTTAACGTAACATGATTTCATTATTGTCTTAATGACGTGCTTAATTATAAATTTTAATTAGTATTTTTTCTTTTATTTCAGGTAAGAGTAAATCTATTTAAGAGGAATTTTGGAGGTGAGTTTTAATACAATAACCGTAGCCGATTTCCTACGTTAATAAGTATATTTGGACGCTGATAAGCAATACTGTGTCACGCCACACGGACTTCATTTTGAGAAAATGGCGCCTAAAGATATTAAATTTATTGTTATAAAATTTGCTTAAATGAGTATAAAGCCATCTTTTCTTGTCTTTATTTATAAATGGTGTAAAAAAAAATTAAATTAGAATAATAATAAAAATATTTAATAATAAGTTATTCAAATATAAGAGATTATTTCATAATTCAAAATATCGAACTTCAATATTCAAAAGATTAAATTAGCGATTTTTTTTTAATATTTATTTCCTTCGGATTACTTGGAAAGATTTTAAATAATGTTAAATACGTAACGAATCATCAGAATACATCAATATCTCCTAATTTGACTTTTTGTGGGTTAACACGTTATTGCTTATCAGCATTCATTATTATCACAAGAAAAAAAATCACGCTTAACAAATAAACCATTTCACAGACGCTTAAAAACAACAACAGTTAACCTTTACACCGAACTAAATTAAAAAAAGCTTTATTTAGAACTCAATTTGCTGGCAACATTAAATCCCCAAAGTTTAGTGACCCATTACTCAACGTTCACCATTTTATGGACCCGTAATGCCTAATTCCCATCACGTACGCCCCCCCACTCCCCCGCCGCGACATTTTATTTAATCAAGACCACTTTTTAACATTCTCAAGGCAATGCCCATAATATTTCTAAAACGTTGGAAAATAATGAAAGCGCCTGGCAACACTTCCTGTTTTCTTTGTTTTGCCGCTCGAATATAAATGGGGATTATGCGCTGAGTGATATTATTTCTGTTTGTACTATTCTATACTAGGGACTGTCCCATAATCACGTGATGTCAGCAACTTTTTAAACCTCTTGGAGTTGGGTGGTAAGGTTTTGTACTACCCCTCTTCTCCCCTAAAATCACGTGTATTTTTTTGTACATACTAAGTAGGGATATTAAAAAAAGGCTTCCCCTCCCATCATGTGATATTTGGTGTATTTTTACATACCCCCTCTTCCTCTTTTGGGACTCACGTGATTAATGACGTCCCTCTAGCTGATTGCGGCGATCGACTTCATTTCACGACATGAAAACCTATAAAGATGAAAATTATTAAAATCTACACTGATATAATAAAGAAACACATATGAAACAATGCGTTTCAAAAGAGCTTGTAAAGGCCTATATGAATGAAGTATATTTTGAGTTTGAAATAAAAGCTATAGCAAACGTCGAGTAAAAACTAGTCAATTATAAATAGCACATTATGATTTGGTCATACGATAGTCAATTTATTTTTCACTTGTCTTTATTTGGTAACAATATCCCGAACGAAAATTACGAATTTTTGATAATGCATTATACAAAATGATTTAGTTCAATCATTCATTGGTTAATTTCTTATACAAGTCCCTTATGAGTGGCTAGAAATGCGCCATATTTATCTGCAAAATAAGACGAGTAAAGAAAAATAGATTATAATATTACCAAGAAGTTAAAGTTGTCTGTAAGTTTATATGTAGGGAGGGATCTCTAAAACTACTCACCCGATTTGAAAAATTCTTCTAGCGTTGAATAGCCCGTTTATTGAGAATGGTTATAAGCCATATGGACGCTGATAAGCAAGAATGTGTCACCCCACAAAATGTGAAATTATATATGGATATATAACATCATGCTACGACATCATAGGAGGGAAGTAACCAAAAACGCGAGTGAAACGGTGAAGTGCAGTCAGTGAATTTGTAAATATATTTTAAAGAATAATTTGTAATCAATATTATCACAAAAACATTTATAAAAAAATATATAAAATGAGTTACTTATCAATCTATGCCATCACGCAAAAAAAGTCTCTAATTTCAACTTGACACTAGACTAATTGTCAAAACGATTCTCAACTTTTTTATTACCCTCATAATAATCTTCGGAGAAAAACGTTAATTAGACTTCTGATGAATTTTTCCGAATTAACAAGTCAGGGACGTATTCTAACGAACGTTTAGTGCGTCGTAAAATATTTCTTCCTGTCCCCCGTCCTGCCTACGCGCATAAATTCCAGAATTGCTGTCATATATACCGGGTAAACTCTTTTTTTTTGTTTACCCACCGAGTAAAACCTTGTGAATTTGTCGTAAACGTCCGATATGATTTTACTGCCATAAGATTATTGTATATTTTTTGTATCTTAAACACCTCGCCGTGGGGCAGTTTTAATTTGATATTTTTATAACTTTTTTCGAGTCGTTAAAGCGCGGGTCAGCTCGCTGAGGTCAATTAGAACAGATCGACAAAGGCACGAAATATATTTTTTCTTCTGTTACTTTTATAGGGCTGTAAAAATTTTAATTGTAATAAATATTATTTCAGTGCGTTTTTATGTCTTAAGCGATGACGAGACGGCGAAACGGGAATCGGTGACCGGGACGCGTGGACAGAGACGACGTTTATTTTATTTATATCGAAATTTTATAAAATAAAATCGCGATTCTTAAAAATGTCATAAAATTGTAAAAAAAAATACATTTACGTTAAGGAAAAACGTTTTTAAGCCTTACAAATTGCGTATTTGCAATAAAAAGTTGTTCGTACATCGTATTGAATGATAAAAATGTACTTCATTCACTTCATATGGACGCTGATATGCAATAATGTGTTAAGCCACACGGACTTCGTTTCGAGAAAATGGGGTCTAAAGATGTCAAACCTATTCTTAATAAATTAGTTTGAAGACGTATATATTCATCTTATCTTTTCTATTTTGATAAAATGTATAATGAATCAAAAGCAGATAGATTTATTTAATATTTTATGGAATAATAGGTTTTTAAATGTTTCAGATTATTTTATAAATTGCAAAATATGGAACGCCCCTGAAATTCAAAGCATTGTGTTAAGAAACTTTTTTTCATGCTTATTTAGTTTAGATGATTTGAATTTTTATTAATAATGTTAAATAGATGATGTAGTATCATAATATATCAGTATCTCCAAATTTAATTGGGTTGACACATTATTGCTTATCAGCATCCATATAATTCTTGGGCGAAAATTACATTTGTAAGTTTTACTCTCGTTATAAAACGACTTTAACCTGATAACTGTTACATGGGTAAACCTACGAAAAAATAAAGACACTGATTATAAATTATTTCAGAAGTAAAATGATAAACAACTTATGTTAATTTTTATAAAAGTCTGAGAGCAAAATTACGTGTAGTTCCTGCCTTACAGTTATCAGTTGACATGTAATTATTCCGTAAAATGACACAACTTTTTTTAAATCGTAAAGTAGGTCCAACACACCACAGCATGCAACGTAGTCTATAACTCGATATCTATGAATAGAATCCATAAACAAACAAGTATCATCGATTAAAAATGCATTTGTTTGAGTTTTTTTTTTCTTATTTTCCTTTCTTGGTCTCCGAACGCTCCCTTAATGACTGTAGGCATTAGTTATCTTAAAATTACGTCTGATAGGTATTCTAGGGGTTCAAAAGAAAAAAATAGGGGTGCAAGGGGGGGCTGATAACGAGGACTGAAAGAGGGTTCTTATCTACCGCTGTGATAGACAGAAAAAGTAATTAAGTTTTTTTTTTTGTTTCGAAAAAAGAAATTAGATTTGGTCGGTCCGTTAATGTGTTTGTGATTCTTTTTAATTATCTGATCTGTGCGTTCGTATGTCTTTAATTGGTTTTTCTTGATTTAAATAATCGGAATTCGAATTCGTTATTTATGTATCAATGTTATTTTGATTTTACGTGTTACGTATATTTTTTTAAGTCGATGTTTTTGTTATAAATAAAGAGTTTAGGGTCAATTAAAGTTTTAATCTTTTAAATTAATGTTTATTATTTTATTGCTACACATAAAATTCAATTCATAATATGTTTTTAAATTCCATTTATTAATAAAAAACGATTTTTTCAAATAACGATAACATCCAACTTTCCAATTCCAACAAAAAAAAATGAAAATAAAAATGAGCATCGCAACCATCTCCCTACTAGAGCGAAACAGCGATACCCTTGCAAAATATAACAGAAAGGGATAGAGAATAAAAAGGGGCGCATTCAGATGCAAGAAAAGGTATTGTTTTAAAGACATTTTTAATTTCCCGTAGTTGATTTATTGGCGTGTTCCTCCGTGTGAATATGTTACGATCGGTATAGATATTTTTTCGTGCGCGAGGGGAGCGCGTCCCCCGCGATGTTTTGAATTTAGAACGCGTGGAACAATATTTCGGATTCCTTTGCGGGTGACGGTTCACGTGATAATTTCGAATTTGGAATATCTTTTACAAAATGGCTGCTCTGATTTTTAATAAGTCTTAATATATTGTTTTATTTTTAAACAATTTGATTTCTCCATACCCCCTTTACGGATGAATTAAAAATTCTGTTCTTATCTGTTTCCTACATTATAATATCTGTGTGCAAAATTTTAATGAGTGCGTTTAGTATTTTATCTGTGCGTTGATAATCAGTCAATTATGGTTTCCTTTTAAATATAGATTAAATAAAACAATAAAATATAACGTAGTTGAATTGTAAGCTAATAAGTTGTTCGCGCAAACAAAATAATTTGGCCCATAAACTAGATAGCGTTACAAGGAAGTTTACGATAACAGCCGGTGCGCTTTTAAAGTAATCGGCTTAAACTCCGCAGTACTTCGGCTTGCTTCACTTCGCTTCTCGAGACTTAGCGACGTCCGTGTGTTTTAGCGGTGACGCGTGAAAAACATTATTTTTAAACCCATTTCCAATATTTTGAACATTCTGGTATAGTTTTAACGAAAAATATCTCCCTGTCATGCGAATTAAAACTTATTATGGCAACCCTATCAATAAATCAAATGTACGCTTAATTTTTAAAAATAAAATGGATTTTATTTTCGTCTCACATTTCAATACGTCGTGTGAAAAAAAAATATATAAAATACTAAAGAATATAATTTTATTTAAATAAAATAAACATAAAATTTGCACATTAGCATGGACCACCAACGTTCGAATGTTTTGAATTTAGAACGCGATTAAAAACATGCTAAACAGCAATGGCGGCTTCCCGCCTTGATTTGCAAACAGAGCCGCGGTGACGATTGTATGTTGATTGTATCTCGTGTCAATGCAACCTCTGAAACTAACTAAATCACGAAAACAGTAATTAACATCTAAACAATAAGCCTTATAATCCTTTGCGCGCGTCTAACAGTTTTTTAAGACTTAATTCATCCTACATAGAGTTCAATGACGTTTTGTTTTTTTTTTTAATTTAAAAATGTTAACAGCTTAAAAATTATTAGTATTGCCATTTAATAAATCTTTAATGTAATGTATGGTTTATTTTTTAAAATGTTTCTTCTACACAAAGTGTTAAAAGCGAATATTAATGAAGATGTCAACTTTTCAGTGATTTTTGAAACGCTCTTTTGAAGATAAAAATGGTTTTACGGTGATCTAAAGAGTAAAGTATATTTTTTATATCATATCTATCTTAGTAAAAAAAGTTTTATTAAAATGATTCCTGATATAATATGATGTTATTTACATTTAATTTAATTCAGACTGTTTTGCAGCACTGTTGTGCTTTTCGAAAACCACAAAAAAATTGTGATTTTTTTTTATTTCTTAAGGAACAATGTATCAGTTAATTGAATTACCGTCTTACGATAAAGGTTTTTAAGAAATACTACATTTTTATGTGGTTTTATGTATCTGTAGTTGTTTTTCTCGCGAAAGTGGTGTACGATCATTCCGCGCAGTTGACTGCGGTAGTTTTTTCACGCGTTAATACGCGGTTTCGTACGCGGTGGCGATTTACGACGCGCGCACGTGATACGCGTGATAGGCGTGACGTGCTTAATGGCTTTTATAATTTTTATTCTTTATTAGCAACAAGGTGGTTATTTATTCAGCCTCGTAAGAAGTTTTATATTTTTATGACAGTTGTCAATATAAGTGATTTTAATGTTTATAGTTTTAATCGAGAATTATAGTTGTAAGTTTCGCTTACAGATTTTCATATGATTTACATATTTTTTATAATGTATTTTTTTTTATTTAATAGACTTCTCAGCTTACGCGTTGTTATGCAGTTTTTATTTATTTATTATCGGTTATAAGAGAAAACTTACGAATGTAATTTCCGCCTTATTATTTACGAGTATGTAATCATCATTCTCGCATACGCATACCAGTGTATAGAAAAAAAAACCGGTAGCAAGAAGTAAAAGAAAAACGACCTTTCCCATTTCCATCTAGCAATTGTTTACCAGGCATACATAAAAGCACAGGTGTACTCGGAGTCATTTGCATACATAATCGCGGAGACAAAGACGCTAGGCCTACCACTCACCGTTCATGCGTCCCTGGTAACTATTGTGATAAATGTTAATGCATTCGAATGCTTAAAAAAACAACAAAATGAAACAACGACCGATATTTCGTTTTTTAGTTAAAAACAACGTGAAATTGAGCGTCACCTTCTATTGTTAAAATTAGAATAATAATATTTTACATTTATTCATTTTAATTGGTAGCCAATTTCAAATATTTGGAATAATTCTTTTACCAATCGGGTATTTATTATATACAAAGCCAAGTTTTTACCAATTTGTTATTGTTTATTTCCCGCTAAGCGTTAGATTACAACGTTATAAAAAATTAAATAATAAATGTATTATTTATTAATGAGCAATAAAAATAACGATATTAACACAACCAAGGAAACATGTAACAAGTAATTAATTTATTCAATCCATATCCTGCAGCGAAACAAATCAACGTACACGTTACACGGATCGATTACTTTGAATTATGTTATAACCACCTCATTAACATGTAAATTAGTTGGCCACAACAATAACATAACCTAACCAGGGAACGCAACAAAAAGCCTTTTTAAAGGATGAAAATGAATACCAGAGAAACGGAGCGATTTTAATTAGAACGGTCTGCCTCGGGCGACCGCAGCGGCCGTAACTTGGTACCAGGCGAGCAGAACCTGGGGAGCGTTAAAAAATTAACCGGAGCTCCGTTTAGAATATTCTAACTCCGATTTCTAACATCTCCCCGCCTATGAAGCCTTGGTAATTAAGACCCGGCGATTCTAATTTATGACTCCTTGACTCCGTGTACAGAAAAATACTAAACATATTTTTTTTAGTTTTATTTGTAATAGGTATAAATAAGAACTTTAACATAGTTTCAGTGTCGAGGAAATTAAAAAGATTGACCTAAATGATAACTTAACATCGGTTGATTTTCGTCGTGAGTTTTTTTATTTTCACATTCTGTTAGTAACGCCTACTATTATTGCAGCTATCGACCGAACTCGCAGAATCATTTCAGCAACCCAACCCACTCCAATATCGCTGGCACACCAAACCCATATTTTTCGGTCCAATATCTTCCCATAAGGGAAAATTCCACCGGCCCTTACCTTATATATCATTTCCGTTCAGATTTAACCTCGAAACAAGACCGGAATCTCCATAGAAATCGTCTGGGGCAAATATCACTGCTTCAATTTTATCATACGAATTGCCGGACCTAAATAATACCGCCCCTTATTATCATATACATATTTCGTCGCACCCGCCGTGCCACGCCGCGACGCGCACCTCCCGGCCGATGTCTTCCGCTCACGAAAAACACGACAAAGAATTTTCTGTTACGCATTCTCTTCGGAAATTATCTTTACATAGGCCGTCTCGTATCTACTGATAAACGGGGAATAAGCGCCCCCTCGAGGGTAGAAGGGGTCGGTACCGAAAAACCGCAATAGTATCCCTAAATTCATTATGCGAAAACATCTTTGGAATTCACAATATTGAAATCCTTTGCGCGCTGCGGCATTCGCTGCTCGCTCCAAGATATTGTAGACTTCGCGCTGGCAAACTAACGCCCGTATAAATTGTGTACGCCCTAACGAACTCTTTCGAGAATTTGGAATCCGCTGGAATCAACATAAACATATGAGGAATCTAATATTTATTATCGTTGTTAAATCTTCGTGTTTGAAATGTCTTGTCTTTTCGATTGAACTGACTCGTGAATTTTCATTTACGTTTCTCTAAAAAGGCATCTTGTTTACTTCTATTGAAAGTAATATTAAACTTGCATTCTGTTTATTCGATTTTTTTAATGTTTATAATAATTAAAAACATCACAAGATTCCCTTTTATCTTTCGAATATTCTTCAAAATAATCTGTGGTCCGAGTAAATTTATATTCATTAATAATAAAAACATATCGTAAAACAATTTGCTCGGTAATCCGGGAACAAATTACTGCCAGTTATATCGGTGGAATCGGCGTTAAATCATAAAAAGCGGTTAACGCGTGTTTTAGCCGGCCGGCAACCGTTTAATAACTATTATTAAAACTCCTCACCAAATTCCTCGATAAAAACAAGTGGAGCTCTCAAAACAACTACTTAATTGTTTATGATATCCTGGTTACTTTAATAGGTTCATTTATGGATTTTTTACTTATTTGGATTAAATGAAAATAAAATTTTATTTACATATATTTTGTTAAACGTGTTTTATGGATATGGGCTTACAACAAACAAACATAACTATTTTGCTTTTAATGAAATTGCACTTCTTCTTTAAGACCTTTTTTTATCCACTTTTCTCGTGACCACGGACAGTTTTTTTACGAGCTACTTTATTTAATCAGTAATGTGGTTCATTAAATGTTTACTAATTTTATTTATCCACGTGGTAAACCCCTAAAGATACGTAGTTAAAAATAAATAAGTGTCCCATAAAACGTGGAGCCTAAAAGAAGACAATCTTTCCACCAGAACGGTGAACAGCTTTCCTCGGAATAACCTACATTCCCAATACGCATAAAGTACTCACAGCTAGTAATAGTAGCAAAATAAATAAAATTCCCGTACATTTAACGCGCGCGTCAATCGTAAAGAGCGCATCACTTGGCCTCTCCGCCACCAGGCGAACATGTGTCGTAAAGAGACCTCTTCGGCTAACAATTTCCTGATGGTCTGTAAATAGTAAGTTTATTGTCTTTTTATGAGGTACTCGGACCGTAAAAAGGAAATAAAAGAGCACCGCCGATGGTGATAATAAAAAAAATAATTTTCGACTCATCTTCGTGATTATCTCGCTCGGTTTTACGAGCCCGCCGCGAGCGGGAGCGGGACGGGGATGTTTTACAGCATGTCGTAGCGATGTGACCCTTTCGACTGGATGGGGTAAAGGTCGTAAAATGGCAGCATAAGGATAATGTTCTGGGTTTCCTATACTGCGCTTCATTCATGATTTCGTTTTAGTACAGCGCCAGTATACATGTAAATCCGATTGCTTTCACGGCGTCGATACTCGTATCCGAACGTTTTCCTCCCATTATTCGTTGTATTACATTCGTAATAGAATTATTCTACTCCACTTTTATTTGGCTTTAAACAAGTCGTTCCATTACCTCGCTCGGATATATTGCATTGTATTCCGATACGCAGTATAAATCACGCAAGAGTTTACAAAAGGAGAACCGTTAAAAGCAATTTCAAAATCGATAAAAATATGCCATCGGGAGTCGACTCACTAAATGGACTCGTTTCGCAATTCAAATTTGGAAGGCGACGATAACGTTTCCATTAATTGCGCGTAGGGATGTACCGCGTTTCGCTATCCCGGAGCTAAGTCCCGACACTCCATTTGTTCAGCTCGGGTGAGCGGCGCCCGGCCACGGGACGCATCCTAATTCTTAAAGGGCCATCACCAGACCTTTATGCGTTAATAAAGTTGCGATATAAAAAGAATGGAGGCGTCCAAGGGTGAAGGAAGGGTACGTCTTAAGTGCGCGTTTAGGAGATGTAGAGGGCGTGCGAATTTGTCAAGCGGTGCTGCGGCGATTCAATTGCTCGATGATTAAATAAAGACAAGAGCTCTTTGTTTGGGAAATGTCCGTTTTCACTCGCTTTGTTCAGCGATTTGTAACGGATGACGTTTGGCTCGTATTTTCCGTCCGAGAATTTGAGTGACGTTTATTAGCGTCGAAGATTTTGTGACATGTTACTCGATTGGAATAATTTCGTCTAGATATTTTCTTTGTCGATTGTATCCTTATTTTTTTGGACGATGTTTCGATTTCGTTTTGGCACAGAGTAAAAGCGATTACATTTATTTATTTAAAGATGTTTGTGTATACCTCGGAGAGTCACATAATAGTCTCATTTCTTAGATGTCATTGGATTAAATAACGAAATTCCTTACGACTTATAAATATCGAACATACATTTAACCCTCATCCACTATTTGCAAACACCAAACCGCGATACCCCAATCGCGATAGCTCGCTATTTGGCCCTAAACAAAGACGCCGTAAAGGAAACGTGAGTGTTTTATAGCTCGTTCGAGCTTTATTTAACGCTCTCTCATAGTGATTTTATACATCGGCGTCTCGACGTCTGACGGGCCTTCATGGGCCCTTAAGACCGTGTAGCCGGTATCAGATGGGAAGGGCGCGCGGGGTTATTTCCTCGAGATTGCATGTGTTTTCCCTCTTTGACGGCCTATGACACGTTATGTTTATGGAGGTTGGGAAAATTTGCATGCCACGATAAAGTTAAAGTATTTGCTACCCGAAATTTAACAAGGATGAGTTTTTATTAGGTTCTTAAGTTGAAGATCATACATGCGGAACTGTGGTAGAAATAATAATTATTACAGCTGATATAATAGCGGTTTTATTGGTTCGAATATCTTAGAAAAGTAATTTAGTTCATCGCAATAAATACACAAAGTAATTTGTAATATGACATATTTACGACGACACACCGATATGGGCCAAACGTAATCCTAAATTAAACATTAATATTAGGATTTCGACATTAATTCACTCAAAGTTTTATTATCTCATTTTATAGTTTCTAATCGTATCAGAGGCTATTATACTGATGTATACAAAAAAGAATCGCTTTAAAATATATATCACGTATGCAACAATAAAATAACCTTTATGACGCGTCGTAAAATTGAAAAGTATATACAAAAAGTGCCCCAAACCGCATTCCCGAACTGAACAACACTTACGCATTGTAATCGGCGCCAAATCGAATAAAGCGACACTCGAGAAAAGCGAGTTAAGTTATTTAGAAGCCCCCGGCACTACCCGGTAATCGAATTGGAGACCGCCACTTGGCTACACTCGAGCGGAGTGTTACTTTGTTAGCCGATTTCTGCGAGGGGCACCGCGATGCTAGATTATGCAAAAGTACTATCTTGACGGCTGTAAACCGTTTCAAGGGTACTTGGAAAAAAATTTGATAATGTACTCAAATCGTGCAATGGTAATCGTAGATAATAAGATGTAGAACGCAGCGAAAACATTGAAAGGAACTTCTCGCGTCATTGAAAAAAGTTCTCTCAATTTAAAAACATCTAATTCAGTCGCAGATCAGCGACCCGATGCTTTCAATTACATTGGTATGCACACGGTACTTTAATACTATTAGTATGTGGCATTATTAGCACAGATCAAGATCGTAAACGATAAAACAACGTTTCGTAAAAAGTTGTCATTAATATTCATGTCATTGTGAGACGCAATACCAGTTCGAAAAAACACACAATGTGTTTGTGCGTCACAGGCCATATGTTCATAACTAGCTGAATCCTACGGTTTTGCTATTGTTATTAATTATATTAATGTTATTCGAGTTTTTATTACAATTACTTCTTTTACTTTCGTATCGTTATGTTCTTTTGAATCTGCTCGTAATTTTAAAATTTGGAATCAAATTTTCATTTCTGAAAACGTTATGTTCGTTTGTAGTTTATACTTTATAGTAATAAAATGCATGAAATAGTTTCTTATCCCGTTTTATTGCAAGTGTCAATGAATTAACAATAGTTTCCAGATGACGAGCGGACGGGCGCTAATTCAAGTATTATATTCGGGCCGCCGCACGCCGCAACTAACACCTTGTTAAATCAATTCCGATTCGATTCGATTCGTATTCCGATGACGGGACACAATTCTATTTGAATATTTTGACGTGAGCCGGGAATACTAATGCGTACGACAGTTTAGCAAAATTGTATCTTAGCGTATACGGTTCGTATGTTTTATTTATGTAACAATCGTCTGTAAATTTAATCTGTTACGTTTCCCCGCGAAATTTTCGGGTTTCGACGCTGAAATATTCGATGCCGAGAGCAATTATTCGGCGCTGCTGACGCGACGCGCTTCCAACTGTAATCGACGCTCACTGGTGCACTGTTACGGTTTATAGCGTGTAAATGATACCGAATGTCTCCACCGATCTCGCTTTCAGCTCCGATTGGTTACTTTCCTTTTAAAATTCCACGGTCTTCTCGCTCAGGAGTTATGTTGGTTTATTAGATTAGAGACACTTTGAAATCTTATAGGTTAACTAAACGTTTATTGGAATCTATTTCGACAGTTTTTTGTTCAAATTGCGTTGTAATGGAAACGTTCTTAATGGTATGAATTATCTAACTATGTGTATGAGTTTGCGTAACTTTTGACAACACGACGCGTTAACACATTATCACGTGTTGATTTTCGATCGTCTCAATGAGAACTCTGGCTGTTAATTACAAAGACAACGTTTGATAAATGACTTTGTTTCATTACGATTCTCATTTAAGTTTGTATGGGACCATTCACATGTTTCGTGAACGTGTCACTCTGAATGCCATGTGTTATCTCTACTTCAACATCGATTTATATTATGCTTTTAGAAACAATTGAAAGTTTAAATATATTTCCACTAACTTTAATGAAATCGCCGTCCAGACAGAGTTTTGTTATTTTCGAATGGAATTTTTCTGTTACATGAAATGTATAGCATTATGTCAACACCATTACGAATCTGTCATTTTGACAGAACACTCATAGTGTACCATACAAACTTTCACTGCACACGTCAGTTAAAATTAATTAACAGTCAACCAGTAACGTGGGACACGATTTTTGGCATCGTCTCCGTTTAGAAAAACTTTCCAAGTATTGGAAATAGAAACTTGTGACTAATGATACGATATAGATAATGAACGTCGTGTGAACACGTCATCTGTTTTTAATTAATGTTCTATACGCAGCCTTCGAGACAATATATAAGACGGAGATATTCTTCGTTATCCGTCCGAAGAACTTTTTAAAATGATCCGAAGTGTATTAACGTTGTATGTTTCTGTAATTAATGACATGTCGGCGCCTCGTTGGTTTTAATTTATTTATTTTTCACGAAACATTCATATATTTTCGCTACCGGAATAAACGTATGCGTTCGTGAGAAAGACTAACAGTGTTTATTTGTTGTGTGAATGCTTAATTTTTTTTAAATGTTTATTTCTGGCCGGATACGATAAAGCACTCGAAGTCGAGATTAGTCTTTTTCTAAATAAATAGAAGCACGTTATTTGCCTACGAGGGTGCACAAGAGATCTCCTGTTCTCGACTCAATGGTGTTTGTTTAAAACCACTCAAAAAGTCAATGGGCTCCACAAACACGTGACGGCAGTAATCTGTAGTGACAATACTCGAGAATGTAAACAATCGTCCGGGATTCAGTGTCGATCGCTACGTAGGTGTCACATCACTAATCTGTCACTCACTGACTTGCGCTTTCGATATCAAATTGAATTCTATATCTAAAAATATTCTGTAAACTATTGATTGAGTCACTATAATAAGTCGGATGACAGAGTGACAAAAAATGGTGATTCCAAAAAAAAAAATTGCAAGATGACGTTTGTCGAGACGTGGCGCCAGTTAGCGTATTATCTATTACCAATATTGTGAAACGTGATCCTCGAAACCTTCAAATTAGTTTTAAAACAGAAATTCATAGGATTTTCGATCTTTTTCATATTAAATTAGATATTACTTTTCTTTAGGCGTTAATTTTTTTTGGTGGCGTAGTTGTAACGCGTATCTCGGTGAATATCATCTCCGTCTCCGCAAACACTGACCGTAGATTAGATAAGGCCGGATGTTGCTTCTGAGATCAGACGACTCAGCAAGACAACATTTACTTAAGCGTGATAAAACCCGAGGCTCACCATTGGCAACGTTTAAATAAATTACAGACGGGCCTGAATCGTTCGCGGATGATTAAAAAATTTCTAAAACTGTATTTGTATTTCTTGTATCTATAAAAGTTATTTATGCGCCATAACGTTAGTAACAATCGATACGAGAAACGTATCTTTACCGCTGCAAAAATACGGTAATTCACAACAAACAGCGAGTTTGTTTAATTTTTAAACTAATTTAGTAAATAAAACATTCGGGATTCGGTATTTATTATTCGAACGTTGTTTATTACGGGATCCCATTATCGACATCCGCACATCACTAATCGTAGTTACATTTGAATATCGGAAACTACGTTTTAATGAGATCGAAATAACTAGTAAGGTGCGAACGGTGCCTCCCACTGTTGTTCTATGCACCGATAATGTGCCAAATTCCAATTACACCATCGTAATTGGTCGGAGCACGCAAAGTGTCTATCAAAATTATTTTCCGTTTGGGGTCGTTTTTTCAATGCACCCCAATGAGATCCACACGCGAGCGTCAATACGGGTAATTGTTTCATTATTCTTCTATTAACTCCGCTCTTGTAGCGATTTATCTTAGGATTTCGACCCCGAGGTACTGTCTGGGGTTACTTCACATGCGAAATGGGAAACTTAGTAAATACACATTCCTATTACGATAATTTTATGGTTAATGGTAAATCTGTAACACGCAAAATCAGCAGATAAACGTCGCATGAAATTTTGTTTACTTAGTCTTTGTAAACTTCATATCAGACTGAAGAGCAGTTCATATGAGGTGTCCCGACCCTGAAATCGTTTCCCAGTAAGTAACACGCGATTGTCTACAAAACTAATTTGGAACGCAACAATATACTGGAAGGACGTGGCTCGTAAAACGAAAAAGCAGTAAAGTCCGAGTTCGCGCCGCTAAAAGCCGCCGGGGCGGGGCCTCTCCGCCCAGCGTTTTAGCGCGCGGACATGCGATGCACTGCAGCGTCTTTATTAGCTGCTGCTGACTTATGGCACCCTGGTACTCATGCTGATAATGTACTAGTCAGTGTTTATAATGGTCAAGCGCGAATGCCTTGGGGAAATTTCTAAACCGAGAAACTGGTATAAAGTTTTAGTCATTTTTATCTTTTAGTATCTAAATTTTAACGATGTGCTTCTTTTAAACAAGGGAACTCATAATTATAATCAGCGACGTTTACAAGTTTTACATATTGATAAATATGGTAATTATCATAAGAATACCCATGAATTTAATTTAAAGTCAATACTTATAATCCTACTCACATACACAATACACCAGCGAGCGAACAATACAATTAATATATCAATAACACAAAGCCGTCAGACGATGCTATTAAAAGCATAATTTAAATTATGCGCCCGGCATGTCTATCGGTGTGATAGATTCTGACCAAATAAAACACGTGTGACAGCGTAATTGTTTTGACACGCCATCTTTCTCTGCTGTTTTGGTCAGCACTGTCTCTTTTGTTTAACTAGAACATATCAATACAGCGACACGGTACAGGAATACCAGGGTATTAGCGGTGAAGGTGGAATGATTAGATTTTAGATCAAAGAGATGGATAAATGAACTCCTGGCTGGTATGTCGACCTGGTAATTGAATGGATAGATCAACTGCTTGATAGGATAGTTAAACTGACTTCGAAATTGGTATCGAAGTCGACATAAGGACTGCTCGTTGAAAATAAAGTAGAGTATAATGGTAATTTGCATACATGTATAAGAATTTTTGGAACCAGTAACCTCTTATATAACCTGTACTACTACTACCAGACCAAATTTTTCCCATGTGAAAATAAATGGAAGATACTTTTAAAAAAACCACGATTAATTTCTAAATCTGTTGTGTGACGTTATTGAATTAATTGAATTCAATGACCAAAAAAACTTCATATACAGACAAGATTTTTTCTTAGTATAGTCATTGTTGTTAATTCAATTGTCACATTACGACACAATTCCTTTATTTATTAGATAGATCTTGAAGTACATCTCTATAAAATGTGTTTGCTGGAAGATTTGAGATCAAAACCGCGGCACGGTGCGCCGCTTATCTTTTGATAAAATCGTTTAAATGCTGTTGATAAAGTCGGTGCCTTAGATATACAATAAGTAAGGTGGCTTAGGACTAGGTACTCTAAAACTAGCTGATTTTCACGCGTCTTCGTCTTAGATGGTTAATACCAAAATGTAGGTGCTTAGGATCGTTTTTAATTTTGGGAAACTGTCTCTAGACGATGAGTTAGAAAAGATTTTGTCTTTTAGTGTGTAAGAGATTGTAAGTTTTGGTACATACATGATCATTTGTGATTATAACCGATTACGCTATTAAAATTACTTGTTGTGATCATAAATCTTCCAAAATCAAAATTTCAATTTCTATGAGATCGTCCGCGTAAAAATGTTCATCGCCTATTTCATCTACTTCACGATACATTTTCGCAACACGAAGTAGTCTAAGTCCTTCTCCAAAGTCCAATTTATATATCTACTAAAATTCATGAAAATTGATTGAAACAAATACACAGAGCAACTTTCAGATTTATAAAAATTTCGAAAAACTTTCCGCTTGAAGGATGTTGGTGTCGCGTAACACATAAACAATGCATTTAATGTCGCTTGTCAATACAGTTCCCTCCTGACATTTCACGACCCAATTCAACATCGAGCATCGAATCTGTTTCTTAAAGGATAGATATTTTAGAACGTTTTTCCAGAAAATATGGCGTCGTAATAAGGATGTATTAAACGTCTTAAGTAATATAAATATGGGCTAGTGACCTATCACGTTATCTCCCGAGTTAACGCCAAACACTTTGGAATTGAAAGAGTTCTTTATCTTTATAATGTAACCTCTAATCTCTGATAACTGTGTCAACTGTACCCATGGGGCAATGTTGGGACAGGCTGCTGTTCGTATTGTAAACAACTCGCTGTGTGTTGGTTTTCATGGATTTGGAATGTGGAGATGTTGGGTTCATGTTTTTGAGACTGATTTTTTTCGGTGTTTTCAGGGTTTTTCTTTAATTTATCTAGACGATACGTTAAAGAAGAATGTGTACGATAAAAATGATCGTTACAAATAATATTTTCAAACACGTTATATCAATATCAATCATAATCAACGTAAACTGAACCTTAAAATGTAAACAGTATGGTTCACCTTCAAATATTTCGGAAATAACGAAATCTTTCAAACAAAACTCCTCCGAATCTACAAACAGTTACAATATTTCCCCGAACCAATACACGTCCCGTTTTATTAGATTGATGTACAAAAATAAATTGATGCCATTATCTAAAAACGCATTCGTTTCTAACAATGCGCGCGCGCAGCGGAAACATTGTCTATTTATTATTAGAGCAATATCAAAGGATCGGGGCGGCCCTTCCACGAACGCGCGCCTTTGTCTTCAACAGATACATTTGCTATGTGTATAATGTATGTTTGTGTACTATATCCTAATCACGGACAAACACCTCATATTACTGGAACTAGATTTCTTTAATATCACCACCTCGTATCACAAAAGACTCCGAAATCTTATCAACTCGAGATAGCTTTATCATTTTCAATTTCCGTCGTAAATAAAATAAAAAAATCTGTACACACGCAATAACAATATAACATTACCGCGATTACGACTCGGACTCTGGAATATATCTCCGAACGTCCATAAACTCAGAAACGTTAAGTTTCCAATATATTGAGCACGGAACGCGAACTGCATTCGAAACCTGACAAGTATTGTACGAGACCTGTTAAACATAAAATTATATAACGAACTAATCGCAACCAGCACGACCCTACGAACAATGGCGTCGTTAATTGAGCCCTTTGTCCGCTCGAATAGAAAATTTCATGTTCAGCCGCCAGTCGAAATGGTGGCGTTTCATTTTATTGCGCCAGTTTTAATGTTAATCACACGGCTTTGTCAGAAGGCACACTCGGACGCTTGTAATGAATTTAATTTCGAGTTTCCTATTAATTTTAATATTTATTCCGAGAAATTCTTAATTCCCTCCGCGGTTTCGTTACCGCCAATAAAACTCAGACAATAATAGATTTATAAACTCGATGTCGAGCGCGCGACAGCGAAATGAAAAATAGTTTGTTATGACGTGCGTAGCGTAAAAGAAAGTTATCGTTCCATTTTTAAATTCGCTTTCACGTATCCCCCTATTCGCCAGTTCCTAGGATCGTTCCTAGAATCGTGGAATTCGGCTTGGCGCCTTTGATACCGAGAGCGTTTAGTAACAGCGTTGCCTGGAAACTCTTGTTTGTTTGTCGGGCTGTAAAACTGTTACGAATCGTAAACGGTCGTGTGTGGTCAGCCCTTACGACGAATTCCGAACAGATGGGCGGAGATCAAAAGACTCGGGGGCGATAAAAAAAAGTTAATGCGCATCACAAGTAACAACTCAGTACTAGAGAATGATGGTTCGGAAGCGACGGTCGTTTTGTATTTTTCTCTCTCGTTACACGCCATATATTCTGCCTTAACGCAACGCGTGAGGGGCTGGGAAATAACAATCCCATTTTCCAGGTATTTCCCGTGCTCCATATTGGTAGGATTTGTTGGGCCCGCGACGGCGCGATCATTAGCCGTGGAATCCCCTACATCTCTCTGATGCCCTGGTACAGATGCTTTGTCTATTGGAAAATTTTTCGGATTTTTACTTTTGTATCCTATGAAATAAAATAATAATTCTATAAAATAATGATTCTAGCTAGTTGCTTAGAATATAAAATAATGGCTTATTTGTTCTATTCAATAAATTACGTATTAGCAATAATACTTCATAACTGGATGCTGTTAAGCAATAATGTGTCATTCCACAACATGTCAATTTCGGACATATTGATGTCTTTTAATATTGCGTTGAATATTAACTATTATTCGAAAGAGTTTCAAGTCATTTAAACAGAATAAGTACAGAAAAAAGTGTCTTAATTTAGTGTTTTGAATATTGAAGGGTATTCCATATTTTACAATATATAATAGTGTCATATATCTAAAAAAACTATTTTTCTATAATTAATCTGCTTTTAATTTATTATACCTTTTATCGAAATAGAAAAATGATGGATATATATGTCTTCAAACAAATTCGTTAAAATAAGTTTAGACGCCATTTTCTCCTATCATATTCATACAAAGTGATTTGCGTTCTGGATGCCAAAATATATGAGCTTTTAACATATATAGTTTTGTTATATAATGTTGTTGGTTATTAGAATTTGTATTGTAATGTCGGGAAAACTGAGTCAGACTACAACTCACGATTTCTAAGTTGTCATTAGTCCTTCTATTGTTAATGCACCAGTGCTACAATATGATTCACATATTGTATATATACCAAGCTACGTATAGCCGGATTCATGATATGAAAATAAAGATTCAAAAGTGTTTATTTAAATTTTATTTATCAAGAAAAAATACAACGAAAGAATATGGCGCAATCAAAAAATGTATTGCGATTTTTATATCAATAATTCTTATTATGACTATTCATTTCATAAGGTTATATCATGTCCAGATTAACGTACATATGTTGTACGTACACGTAAGTCTAAAATAAAACCAGCGGAAGTCTACAATATATAATAAACCAGTTCAAGATAGCAACAATAACGCGAATTCAACAAGCGGACACTGCTACTTCTACAATCAAATAATAACAGTCGCAATTATAATTTGAATGCTCCATTATCAAATGTAAGCGCAACGCCGGGGCGCTGAGCGTTATTAACCGGGATTACCGGATCCCACCCGAATCCCCGGATACCGGGATTTGCTCCGGGATCGAGACCAGTGGAAATGATAAAAGATATGCCTCTTGGATACGGTCTCGTACGAGTAAATGATAATGTGAGCTCTTGATACCGCGAAAAAGATTTGTAGTGAGCATTATTTGTTATCTGTTATGGTATTTTTTGCAGAAAATGATACGATAAGAATGAATAACTGAGACTTGAAGAAAAGGAGCCGTCTTCAAAAGCAACATACGTAATTACGTTTATTTAAATGACATATTAAAACCGATTTTTATGAAAATTATTTTACTGATAGAACAGTATACCCTTTCAAATCAAATAAATCGAAATTCGTTAATACATTATGGAGTTCTGAGGTAACAAATATAAAAAAAAAATTACTTCGAATCGAAAACTTCCATGTATAAAGTTGGCTGAAAATCAAATTTTTTTTTCTATATCCGCAATGGCTTACAAATGCATTACCTGTGCCTTTGGGCAGGTGACTATTCATCATCGGATGGTGTATCTGTGTTTCTGTTTCGATAATATATGACACTTTTGCAACCGTAATAGTTTTTGTCATCATTTCGTGACACCGAATGTCACTCAGTGACACCATGTTCATTGTGCGATCCGTTTTATTTTTTACATTATATATCCATTCGGAGATGCATCTGTCATTCGAAAAAATAACCCAAACCTCGAGAACAGTCACGGGGGTAAGTCAGTCAGTCAGTCAAATCCCTAAAGGACTAAAAAAGTAATGAACGAGACGCGTTCGCGGGGCGGGGGTACCAGGCTCGCATGAGCTAGGCGTAGGCCGATATCAGGAGTACAAGCGATCGCACTTAACCGTCACTTATGTATCAGTCGCTGCAGCGCTATCATTCAGCGTCGCGCGTGCATTAGCGATGTCGCCGGTCGATAATTTATTGAACACCTCCTCGCGGCTATGCGGGCCGGTGACTGCGCTGATAGCGATGATTAAAAACACTCCATGATAACTTAATGGTCCTGCCTGGATGCTGTATTATCGAACTGTTTCCTTGGTTCTCTCGTTTACATTTTGAACTGTACGGCGGGAATTACACTTGTAAGTTCTACTCTTGTAATTGCTATTAGCCAAGAATTACACGTATAAGTTTTGCTTGTTTTGCAATTTTTAATAAATCTATTTCTAATTGATTTATATCTAAAAGAATTTAGTGTGAGTACCTTATTTTTGACATTCACAGCTTTCGTTGAGTTGTTTTATACCGCTCTCGAAACTAAAAATGTAAAACTTACAAATGTAATTTTCGCCTAAAATACCCATAAGGTAAGGTACCCATAGCTAACTTAATATTCCTATGTCATTGACAGTAAATTTTTTCAGGCTAAGAATTTAAATAAATATTACGAAAAAATCTTACAAGTGCAGTTTTCGCCTTAGCTTTTTATCAGCCAATATCGTTCTAGGTATTATCCACTGTCCTCAATATCGCTTTGAGAATAAGATGAATTCTAATATACATAAGCAATCTTAGATTCCGTATAATTTACGGGAATCGACACGTTGGCTGATTTTCGACTATCACGAATGTGTGTCGTTCGTACCGCACATTATACCGGTACACCAGTCTCACGAGAAATCGCAACTGATGCCTTACAATTCACCCACTTTGAACCATTGAAGATGTTAACATAGTATTTCTAAACTGTTAACGTCAAAATAATCGTAGGTATTTTATAACTATGGATAATTTAAGCTTATACTATTTTATGTTAAGAATCTGTATCCATTTTAAACATTAACAACGTCAATTGTCTTATTGCCTAGTTGCTAAGTAACGTCGTCCAAATGGTCGGCATTCTGGATATAAAAATCCATGAGCGTATAACACATCTATACTCATTATATAGCTGAAGAGTTTGTTTGTTTGTTTAATCTCAGAATGTACTAGTTCGAATTAAAAATATATATTTGTGTTATATAGTTTATTTATTAAGGAAGGCTATAGGCTATATTACATCACGCTACGACTCATAGAAGCGAAGAAGTAACCATAAACGCGAGTAAAACCGCAAGGGACAGCTAGTCTATAATAAAATTTCATTTAGGTATAAATTAAATCATAAATAACAATAAATACTAGACAAGAAAGTTCTTAAAAATACTCTGCTATTTCATTACTCTGAAAACACTCAAAACTGATAAAAAGTACTCGAATCTTTAGATTTCAGGTCACAGATTATATATAAAATATTTAAGAATAAATTATTAAATATTTTATTTTTGTTTCATTTTTCATATGACAAATAATGCTCTAATGATGGGCTCCTAGCCCATCTCATTACTCAAAATCTGTACTTATTAACATAACATCATCTACGTGAAAAGTTTTATGCCCTATTTTACTACTTTCACGTTTTACTTTTGCGGCTCAAAGTGGGATATACCTTCTCAAGGTCCAATGTACCAGAATACAAAAATGCATCAAAATTGGTTCAGCAGTTAAAATGGAACAGACAGAATTACTTTCGCATTTAAAATATTAACTAACCAAAAAAAAAACGAATTATCCACAATTCAAAAATCGAACAATCCCAAAGCAGTACCATATTCTGATGGTACCACTTTCCCGTTACCATTACACCTGACTGGCCGTAAACCCGAACCGTTGAAATTGTCAAAGTCAGCGACGCGGGTCACGCCGTATAAATAACTCGATAACTTAGTAATAAGAATTAGCTCTTATCGGCGTTTAAATAAGGTTTAGAATCGAATAGGAGTTATGGATTGCTATTATTGTATATAAGACTCTTATTAAGAGCGACTCCCACTCGTGAGTGAGGCACGCAAGCGAGTAACGTCGGGTTTACATAGTGCTAGCGGGGATTACACAAAATATAAAAACAAAATCGTAACTGACTGGCTAATATATTAACTGACTGATCGATCAACGCAGAGCCGAAACCGCTGGGTCTAGAAACGTGAAATTTTATACACACGTTCTTTAAATATCGTGAGTGTGCATTATGAAAGGATTTTTGAGAATTCATCCTCTACGGGGTTAAGAAGAGGATTGAAAGTTTGTTATGTATTAAATTGCTAATACGCGGGCAAAGCTGCTAGGAATTGCCAGTATTTATATAAATTCTTATGGACCCTGTTTTCGAAATATCAGGAAAATAGGACATCGTTTAAGATAGTGCTGGCAGATAATTAGAATTGTTTTGGTATTTTCAATAAAGAAATAAAATTCAAAACAACTCTGTCACCTTGGAACAGTTTTCATTGAGTGTCAAAAATAAAGCACTGACAGTAAAGTCAGGTGTAAAATAATTACACATAACTTATGTAAATCTTTATTAAAGTCTAATAGCAAAACTTATTAGCGTCTAAGGATAAAAATTTAATTATAAAATAAAATAATAGTTATAAATTACCCCCATACATTTCTAATCATATAATATTACATACAATATAACACAGGCATGAAAAAAAAATTAAAAATAAAAATTTAAAAACAGAATTTTTTTAAACTATTTATCACCATGTGAGCCCTCTCGTAACGAGTAAGTGGAATCATACGTACATTTCCAAGTATGGCCGCGTCACACGAGGCCCGGAGCCACCGCACTGGCGATCGCGGGTTAATGTAACAAAACAATGATAGCTATAAGCTAGATATATTAAACTCTTAATATTGGACGTTAAAAATCTTTACCCCTTTCTTACTTTGACAAGTTCGACATTGACTCGTTGATCCGAAAGTACTCGTCGCTCGTCACAATCAGTTCCTAGCTGGTTTCTAGGCAACGTCGTCCAAAAAATCTTATCACGTATTTATAATTAACATAATTGTTTAAAACCAGCGCAAGATTGACGTTTAAAAGAATATTTCGATGATGGATTAATTTCAATCAGTTAAAAAAAAATGTAAATTGTATTGAAATTCCATATCAACGTCTAATCTCAATGACGATTCGTGTACCGTTATTGCGATGTGAACTATTCGATAACGATTGAGTGGCGATGTCTCTCACGTATTGAATGATTCTTATAAAAAGTATTTGAAAAAGATGCAATTGTTATTCTCAATTCTATTGCTTAATTTTTAACATGACAATTGAGCACAGATTATGAGTTTTCGAAACTTCACGTATACAAAAAGTTTTATCCCCAACTTTACCTCTTACATCTTCGCGTTTTAGTTTTTCGACACATAGTAGCGTATATTCTCAAGGTTCGATCTATCTTTATACTACAATTCATCGAAATTGTTTCAGCGATTAAAACGCTGTTAATTCTCAATTGCGTAAACAATATTAACGCATGTACAGTGAATGAGACAAATGTTTAGGTAAGTTTTGATTACATAAAGTGATCAATACTTCTCAATTACCTATAGTATTACTGACAAAAGAATAAGTACTCACTTCGAAGTTCCTCAAATGATTATAAATTTATTACATATCAAGATTGTTATAATGAAAAACTACCTCAACAATTCTTTCATTCCTTTTCTTGCTTCTTGTTCCTCTTCATTCCTCATTTCTTTTTAAGCTTGCAACTTTACTCCTCTGGTGTTTCAAGTTAAGACAGCGTTGATACACGTGATATCTTAATAAACGCTATCATCCTTGTGATATATGTCGACTTTTTCCCAAACCTAATCCCCCGTTTGGGTCTCGTGGTTAATGGATAGTCTATAGAAGTTGAATCATAACAAAGATTTAATCACCGGTCTACAAGCGCTCAGGCCTCGTGCCGCCGGCCGCGCTGTAGGAATGTAAATAGAATCAAAACGGGCAACAACCGCTCAGACTCTGGAAAAAAACCTCCTTTTAATTATTTATTTAGCACTGCTCGATGCCCGCGGATTCGCTTCGCTCGTTCCGAGCAATAACTTCGCACTAATGGTGTGCTAAAACAACATTGTCGAGATTTGACGCGGTACCCCGTGAAATCGCACTTCGAAAACTTTATGTTAATAGTATTTTTTTTTATCTATTATAATGTGTTCATTGTTTTATTTTTAGTTTTTTTTTGCGTTATTTTAATCATAATATAAAACTCTTAGCAAATTAAACATAGTTACGTTAATTTTTTTTTTCTTGATTGTAATTTAAATTTATAATTTCGTGCTTGCAAAAAGTACTCAGACGTACATAAATTATTAATTTATATAAAAAAGTATTTTTATGTTCTTAGCATGTTACTTCGCCAGACAATTGTTTATAAACTATGTCTAGAGATTATATTAAAATTACACTTATAAGTTTTGCTCTCAGCTCATAAAGTTTTAAATAAGTTGTTTCTAATTTCATTTAAAAAGGTATCTTAATATAACTTAAATAGAAATTATACACATATATTTGAGAATTGCATTTGAGCTATAACCTAGAAACAGATACTTGAATTTGTAAATGTCAAAAATAAGGCACTGACCGTATATTCTTTGAAGCATGTATATTCGGGACAATCTCAGAAACTCCTGATCCGATTTCAAAAGTGCTTTTTGCGTTGGTTGCTCTTTATTGACGAAGATTATGGGCTATATTACATATCGCTACGACTAATAGAAGCGAAGCATTAACCATAAGCGCTGGTGAATATTATATCTATATTGATGTCAGAAGTCATTAACCCATTAAGCGCCAATATGACACTAGCAGCATTTTAAACCCAAATCATTTATTTTTTTAATTATTAGTGAGATATTGAAATACAAAAGGACAAATGAATGTTTTCCTATTATGGATAGCTTAAAAAGGGTGTACTCGCATGAGTACAGCGGTCACAAACCTATTGAACCGTCTGTATGTAAAAGTTAACTTACAAAAACTAAGTGTACCCAAACGAGTACGACAGCGCTAAATGGGTTAAGACTGATCAGCATGGTGGAATACATACCAGAACTCTAATACTCATTGTGATTCAAAACAATTTATAGACAAAGGTACTCTATAAAATTTAGAATAACTCTGTCGTTTACATACTCTGCAGACGTCACCTGTCAAGCTGTCAAGCTGTCATTCTGTCAAGTCGACATGATAGCCGCTCTCGACACTGATAACAGCTGATAACAGCTTAATATAGTTCCTAGATACCGTATCGCCTTTAACTTAGAAATTATCTGCGGCGTTAGGAAACAAATGATTTGGACACTTGAATTATTCTAAAATTGAATTCAATTTGAAATTAATTGTGAATTTGGAATGCTAATATATGTAAATAGATTGAATAAGTGAGATCATATTAATATTGTATACCTTATGAGTTATGAGGAGAGTTTTTTAAAATAAGAAAATTTGTTGGCGACTAATTAATGAATCCTAGTTTCTTTTTTACACACAATTTTTTTGTATGTACGCATAAAAGAACTCTTTATTATAAAGGTCAACTGCGCTAACTTCATCTAATAACATAACAGAATCAATTAAAAATCGCAATAATTAATATGAATTTTCTGCTTTGTTCCAGATGCCATGGGTAAGTCCGGCGAGACAACAGGAAGCCCCATAAATCATGGTGAAGCTGTAAAAAAATCATGTTAACAAAAATTTCCAATCTTCATAAAACTCGAAAAATAATTACGGTTGCCGCAGCGGCGTTCGACGCGAAATAAGTTAATCGGGCAACACTAGGAGTCGGCCGGGGATTCGCCTCGCGTCATAAACTTTGATTAGGTCATTAAAGCATGTTAATTTATTAGCGTTCGAACAACTTTCATTTGTAATAAACACACAAAAATCGCCCATAAAAGTTTTACGTTACCGTACTTTATGCGGCGCGGCCATCGCCGGCGCTCGAGACCTTCTGCAATGCTCGCGAGATCGAAAATCACCTCTCCGGCGATTCACTGCACGGTCCATTGTCGACGGTCTGGAGGACATTTGAAAATCGCATTTCAAATTTTCGAAAATAGAACCCGACGGTTAAAAAGTCGTCCGAAAACCGCAGCGCTCGCAGCGATATCCGAATACCGAAATCCGAACTCGTTGCATGCAAATTAAATATTAAGTATTTCGGTGCCGGTATAAATAAAAAAGGACGTTTCCATATTCATATTCATACGCTGTCGGGATGACGTATTCATTCCAATTTCAAAAATCAACGTTCGAATCCGTTTCAATTTTGAAATTTTGTCAGTTCGGAAACGGGGTATTCATTTGGCGCGAAATTCCCGCGATGCATAAAATAAATTAAATCCAAACAATATCAATCCGACACGGGAACACACTCAGGCGTTTTCGTTTCGCTATCTATACTAATATGATAAAGAGAGCGTATTACGTGTATACGTACACTCCGAACAATTGTATGTTTTTTTTAAATAATATTACCTTTTAAAATGTACATTATTCTAGATGCTCATAGGCTTATATCTTCACCCGTGTATACTTGACAATTTAATAGCTAACAAACTTTTAATTTTTTTTAACCCCTTAGTGGATGGATTTTCAAAAATACTTTCTTAGTGCACACTTACGATATTTAAGTAATATTTGTCCGAAATTTCACGTTTCTAAACCAAGCGGTTTAGGCTCAGCGTTGATCGATCAATCAGTGAATATGTTAGCCAGTCAGTTTTTATTTATATATATATATATATATATATATATATATATATATATATATATATATATATATATATATATATATATATATATATATATATATATATATATATATATATATATATATAAATATACGTAAACGTAGTATTTTAAAACAAAATCTAGAAGAGGGATGCGATTAAAAGCTAGTTTACCCTAAAATTAGGACGCTAAAATTGAACATCTCCTTCTACCGCGTGAAAGGGAGAGTATTTTTTTCTTTATTACAAATCGTTATCGACTTGTCCGTCTGTGCGTTGATTTGTTCGTACGATATTAATTACTGACATAATGAGCTTTGTTTCTGAGCGGATTGTGATCATAGTTATTAAAGCGGCGCAGAACAATGGGCTCGTAGGCTACAGTCGTTATGTATCGCATTTCTTGAATTGTTTTCTGTTGAATACTTGATATTGGGTATTCATAAAACTAGACTAACGATACGCTACGGTTTCGCACTGCGTTGCTATTGCGTTGACATTTTGTACCCAGATAAAGTTATTATGACGTAGGTAGTCGGTAAGGAAGGATTATCCAAATTAAAAAAAAAATGAGGCCGAAAGTTTGTATGTATATGATTAGTATTTGCCAAATAGTAGAAATTTAAACATAATTTTTATTGGAAATTTGAATACTTAAGATTTTTTTTAAAACAACCTATTTCAAAATCAAAGTATGTAATTCTTAATTCAGATGACATTCATATTCAACTTATTCTAATTCAAACAGTCTGAACCGATTTTGATGAATATTTCGATGAAAAACCTTTTCCAATAGAAAATAATTAACCAAATCGGATATAACATACATAAATAGTCACACCTTTTTGGGTGTCGGTTAAAAATCGATATCCTTTATCCTTTTTCATGTCTTTCTTACTTGTATAAAGTAGCAATTAGCATAAGACATAATAATTGACCAAAATTAAAAAAAAAATCGACAATCTATTCATCGGGGCCATTTCAACGAGCACCAACACGATACCTCCTCTGTAACTTGGTGAGGAGTTGAGTATCCTGCTTATCCTGGCTGCAGCATCAGATCCTGATCAGAGTAATCCTATAATTTTACATAGTTATGTTGCAAGCATAGGTGTTTAAAATATAAGGTCACACACATGTTTGAAAGTAAATCAAATACTTCTTGCAACTAAGATTCCTACCGCAGCTAAAAGAGAGCTCATGATCTTGAAATGTCTGGACCGATTTTGATAAAAAATATCTATGATCTATCGTAAGAAAGCTCTCTTTCAAATAAAAAAAACCGCATCCCCGTTCATTCACCCGTTTAAGAGTTACGGTGCCACAGACAGACACACATAATAATTTATACCAACCCTCTTTTTGCGTATTGGGTTAAAAAAATAATAATAAAAATATTACATATAATATTAAATAAAAATAAAACAGACCAAACCAAGGAATCTAAGTTAGTTTCGAACAAAATTTAGATATAGAAAAATATAAATTAAGAAAGTCCATTAACAGCCATGGCGTAGATAGCGGACAAACACACGAGTTTATTATAGTGGGCTGTGATTAATGGTGGTGTAAGCGGCCTACTTATATACACCGTAAAACCTAGTTATATATTATATATGTACATACATACGCGATTCATATTCATTCGTGACGTGATTTAGACATTTCATTTTTTCTTTATCCTAAATTGTGGACTAGGCGTAATTCTCGGAGCACTTTTGTGCTCTAAAAAAAGATCGTTTATAATTAAGATTAAATTTATGAAATAAGTCGTGTATTTAAAGGTAATTATTAGAAAGTGGTAAAATCTAAATATATATAACTCAAAGGTGACTGACTGACTGACATAGTGATCTAACGCACAACCCAAACCACTGGACGGATCGGGCTGAAATTTGGCATACTGGTAGATGTAATGACGGAAGCATCCGCTAAGAAAGGATTTTGATTAATTCTCCCATATCCCCAAGGGGATAAAATAGGGGATGAAAGTTTGTATCAAACTTTGTCAATTTTAAACCGATTGGGCTTTTACATGCATAAAGCTACTATGACGTAGGCATCGAACATCGCAAACGAAATCGCGAGCATCAGCTTATTTGTTTATAAGTTTGTATTTAGAGGTTAATGTCAGAAACTACTGAACCGATTTGAAAACCCCTTTTTGTATCGAATAGCTCGTTTATTGAAGAAGGCTACAGGTTATATTACATCACGCTACAACTCATAGCAGCAAAACGATAACTAAAAACTCAAGTGAAACACTACAGCTCATTATTAGCTAAGCTATCGTGCTGTAACATACAAGAACATAAATATCAAACTATCTGCCATCGGTACTGTAATTCGAGAAAAAAACGCAATTTTTTCACAAAACATCTAATAAATATGGTGATAACATTATTAACGTACAAAAACATACAAATTACCCGTGACTCTGATATCGTGATATCAATTAACTAATTAGAATGATCATAGATTGCACGGTTAGGTACGCTTTCCACTGGATGTGTAGCAACGTATAGCGATCCATAGCACGCTATCGCGCAACTTGACACATGCGACATAATAATAGCTTGGAAGTGATGTGTATTCACTCATACTAATATTATAAGTGGGGATGTAATTATGTCTGTCTCTAGCGTTTTCACGTCAAACGGCTGAAGCGATTTTGATGAATTTTGGTGTAGGTATAGGTGGAAACTTGAAGACCATAGGCTACTTTTTTCGATAAATAATACATTCGTGACGTTTTATTTGACAGCAGCGAATTAACAAAACATTCAAAGACGTTATGCTATTTTAAAATAACTCTGTCTTTCTGTGTGCTTGTTACATTTTCACGTTAAACTCTGAACCAATTTTGATGAATTCTGGTATAGAAATAGACTTTTAGAAGAACATGAGGTTCAATTCAACTCTTTGGTTAATGGCCTTTAGTTGTGACAATTAGACACAAGTTATTTCACCAATGGAGAAGACACGATGGAGATTGATCGGTGGGGTAAACATGAGGTTTGTTGGGAAAATAAAACGTCAACGAAATTACGCGAACGACGTCCCAGGGACCAACGAGCTATATATCTATACTGTATATCGTTTTATTATCTGTAAACAATATTATTATGTAACTACATATAGGTTATAGGCTCATGGATTTAGGCACCAAGTTTGCCGATCACTTTGGACGACGTTGCCTAGCAACCAGCGACTGAGTGTGGCAGATTAAAGTACCTTTGGGCCTACAAGTCTTGTTGGAAATGGGTACAGATTTTTAACGTTAAATAGTAGGAAAATATCATATATGTGTCCACACATGGTCTACATTGTGAGAATTTTTTTTCTAAAAGTATCAAACCTTTTTTTATTAAATTTGTTTGTAGTATATATCCATCTTTTTTTTCTAATTTGATAAAAAAATAAACTGAATTAAAAACAGATTGATATAATTAAAGTTTTATCTAACAAAGTTTTTCAAATATTTGAGATTATTGTATAAATTGCGAAATATGGAACGTACTTGGAATTAGAAACATTAAATTAACAAACTTTTCAGCGTTGATTTTTTTAACACAATTAAACACGTGACACAGTATCAAAATACATCAATAGCGGTATTACATTTTTTAATTCCCACATAATAGCTTACAGCATCCATATATAGTAATAATAAATCATTGTCTGTTAATAATCGCCTTGATTTGTATAATTGCTGTTGCAACACCGATGGGACGTCAGATTGACGCCACGTTGTCAAACGTTAGCACGATCATAGCAATTATAAAAGACAGTGTGTTTTTCGTCACGCTTGTTAAGGTTACGCGAGCGACTATTAACTTAAATTATGACCCTATGTAGATTTCATTAGATTTTTTACCTCGCAATCTCGACACAAACTGATATTTTTATTAATTAACTAGCTTTTGCTTGTGGTAATATAGATTTTGTTTTACCGGACGGTGTCTTAAACTTATTTTTTATTTATTAGAAATTAATTGGATGCTGATAAGCAATAATGTGTCAACTCACCAGTCAAATTCGGAGATATTGATGCATTCATGTACTGCGTCACGTATTTAATACTATTCTACAAATTTTCAGTCATCTAACCTAAATAAATACGGAAAAAAATCTTAATTTAATGTATCGGATATAGAATTATGTTCCATATTTTACAATATACAATAATCTCATATATTTATAAAATTAATTATTAGGTAAAAGTGTATATAACCAACCTCCTGTTAATTCATTACACTCTTTATCAAACAAATAAAGAAAAGATACCTTTATGACTCTTCAAACAAATTTATTAGGAATAGGAATGACATTTTAAACACCAATTTCTCATAACGAAGTCCGTGTGGCTTGACATAGTATTGCTTATCAGCGTCCAATTGTACCAGGCGTGTAATCAAACAATAAGTTTACAAAGTTTTATCATAATCGGATGAACGGTATGGTCAGCGCATCAGACATTTAACATAAGTATACTCGTATATAAGATTTCGTAAATTTTAACGTAAAACTCCTTTAAACAACGCAGTGAAGGGCCTCACGATGAAGTAACAAACGAGAAATTCAAAAGGACGATGTCATTTTCTTAATATTGAATTCTTCTCAAAAAGGACCAAGACGGCGCGAGACGTCTCCTTTACAAAATCCCATTTATTTTATTGTTATTGTTAACAGCTTGTCGGAGTCACGAAAAACCGCTAAACGTAACGTTGACACGTACCAAAACGGTTGTATCGGGCAGAGATTCAAATTTCGAACGCAAAATTCAAGATGGCGACCTTCGCGAGTCGTATATCAATCGTGATTTACGCGCCACGGTCGAGGTCGACGGCCGCCCGAATTTCGTTCAGAAATGCACTCGCCGAGTAATTTATTTGTGACCATCTATTATTTTGTAGACTCACGAGGTCCTAAACGCAGCTGACATTAATATATCATTTTACGCGACGGCGCGGCCTACCTTGTCTGCGTCTCGCTCGCTCGCGAGGCGCGCGCGTAGGAGCGAGCGGGACGGCGGCACGGGGGCGAGTTGTTCGCGTTTTCACTTTTTATAGTAGCAATATATTTGATCAGCTGATCGTCATGACGTTTACTGCGCGTGTGGCTATGTGTAATGTTTTTCATAATTTATATTATAGTTGTTTTGTGTTTTTATTCGAGTTGACTAGGTCGTGGTTTATTTATAATGCCGAATATTTATCTAACGGTGTTGCCCGCTTCCGCGTGGTGTTGACATATAAATTTTGCATCGACGACAATTTTTTGGACGTAAAATTTATTAATGCTTTATTTTCATTATAAATTTAAATAAGCTCTTGTTTATTGTATAAAATTATGTTTTGAATAATTTTAACATATCTCGTTCGTCTCAAACTTGAACTCACATAACCTTTGCATACGTCAATAGAAAAATACGCCATTTTGTGACGCTGGAATAGTAGGTATACACTTGTTTCGTTAAAAATAATTTCTAATGTTTATTTTAACTATAATTTCTTAACATGACTGTTTAAATTCTAGAGAAAATTATTATTATACACTTTTCTTTCTTGAAAATGCCTAATGAATAATTTTACCCCCTTAGGGGTGCAATTTCCAAAAATCCTTTCTTAGTGGATGCTTACAACGTAAGGGATATCAACTGCCAAAATTTCAAGTTTGTAGCATCAGAGGTTTAGGCTTTGCGCTCATGAATCAGTCAGTCAGGACAACTCATTGTATTTTTATGAAATGCAAGTAATTTTATATGTATAGACTAAATGCCCGCCTGACTTTTTTTTTTACTTTTTCGTGCAAGTTATAAAAGTCTCACTTTCGTAAAACAATTTACATAAGTTTGTTATTTAATTCAATTCTATGTTTAATGGCTTTTAGTTGATTGCTTTACACCTGAAAGAATTTACTATCAATATCCTTATTATTGACAGACACAGCTTACCTAGCTAACTGTTACTAGGTTACAGAGTTGTGTTATGTGATTACGAGAATAAAACTTACAGATGTAATTCTCGCGTTAGTAATTGCTCACAGACTTCATAATATTTACATAAATCGTTGTTTATCATTGATTTTACACCTGAAAGAATTTACTGTCACTGACATATATTGATCGCTTAGGTGAGGCTACCTAGGTAATTGTTACCAGGTTACAGAGTTCATATTTAATATAACGGGTCTTATCGCGATAACTAATGGTAGTAATACTTTTTTTATTGACGTTTCGACGAAATTGCGTCCGTCGTGGTCAAGAGCTGAAAACAATAGGTAACAGAGTTGTTATAACAGTGACGAGAGTAAAACTTACAAGAGTAATTCAAGAGTACAAGTTGACAAGACAAAATCAACGCAAAACTTACTATAAGCTCTACCTTATAATAAGCGTCGAGCTTTTTCGAATGTTATTTAGAATTTAACTTTTCCAGACATAAGTTTAGTTAAAATTAGTCGTGTTCGCGTGCACGTGGCTCCTGTAAATATTTTTGGAGGCAATCGATTTCCGAAATCCATTCTGAACCCTCGCAGGCGCGATCGCTTTGAGTGGATACGACGCTAGCTTATAATAAGGAGGAACAATTTGTTAAGTGTATTATTTGAAAATTTTATCTGTTCTTTTTTATGTTATGTGTACAATTGTACAAATGAGTGATAGGGTTATTTTCTTAACAGTAAGACTAGGTAATTTTATTTTTATTACACCGAACCCTCAAAATAGGAATAATTACATCTTCAATACACGATTTTTGTAAATATATTGTACATTATATTTTATTAGGATTTGTATGCAATCCGGGATAGCATAATAAACTCGTTTAAAGTTATAGTTTTTTTTTAAGTAGCATTTTAGGGGAGCTTGTATATATGTCAATATCAATATATTATTCTTCTATATTCAATTTATGATACATAGTTCTTCGTTTGATCATATTATCTGAATAAATACCAATTTATATTGAAAAATGTGATCTATAATACTATATAACTACTACATAACTTTTCACGTAAATTAAAAAAAAAATTGCAAGACGTAAATACAAATAAATCCAAAAGACAATAAAGTAAATTATACATTATCACACATATGTATAACACGTCGAATTAAAACGGCACGTAACTTTAAAAACTAACCAACAATCCACAGATAAGATACAGCAAAAATTCGTTTTTTTTTTTTAATTTGAGAAAAAAACATATCGATAAAAAAACTAGATTCTACTTATCCACAATAATCTCCAGGCATTAGCGCGTATCGCACAAGCCTAGCATCATTAATCTACGTGACAGTTCAAAATTTAGTTACAGAGGGTCCCCCTCCCCCCGGCCCGCGCGCGCCTCCCCCCCTCGCCCGAGTGCGGCAAGTTTTTGAGGCACTCCCAAACACGGTTCGTTCGTTGAAAAGTTGCCACCAATTCTGTTATTGTTTTTGTATTCATTTCTCTTTACCGTATATTCTATTATTGATTGGTTCGGTCGATTATCTTCTGACCGGTGAAGTTGGACGCTGATAAGCAATACTGTGTCGAGCCACGCGGACTTTATTTTGAGAAAATAGCGTTTAAAGATATTAAACCGGTTTAAAGAAGTATATATCCATCTTATCTTTTCTATTTTGATAAAAGGTATAATTAATTAAAAGCAGATTGGTATAATGGAAAGTTTTATCTAATGATAAGTTTTTAAATATACGAGATTATTGTATATTGAAAAATATGGAACACAATTCAATATTCAAAACATTAAATTAGGAATCTTTTGCCCGTACTTATTTAGTTTAGATAACTTAAAAAAATTTTAGAATACGTGACGCATTGTCAGAATACATCAATATTCTACGAATTTTTCTATTTGTGGGTTGACACGTTATTGCTTATCAGCGTCCAGTTGTTAATAGTGTGTTTTCAACCCAACACAAAAGATTAGGTTCTCAATTCGTGGTGAATTATTTTTAATGTCTGTTACTTTAAATTTCCGTCACTTCAAATCTTTCAGATTGGTCTCATAGAAAATTTATCAAAATTGGTAAAAATATTGCTTAAATAAATTTTTTTTTGATCTTACACTGTATTAATGGCTAGAATGGCTGTTTTTGTTTGAATAGAATACAGTTTTGAATTTTGTTTTAATTATTATCAAAAATCATTGCAACTCTTCAATGAATCTGATTTAAGAATCAAATTACCAATATTTCGAGAGCTCCGTTGTAATAAATCCTTAATCTGTCGTAATTGATAGAGATTTATGTCTATTTTGATATACGTGCCGTTGTGATATTGTCTATCTTAGCGGGAAAGCTAAGACGCCGGCGCCCCGTCGCGCTGCCATCGGCAGATGTTGTCGCTACTGTTAATTACGTCTCAACTGCCTGCGCCTCCTGCCCGCCCATGTGAGCCTGGTAATTTAGACAACATACCGAATAGTTAACTGTTAAAATTTAACCAAGATCTTGATGAACAAACGTTTAATTGCGACTTCGTTTATGTTAATTTGGCTAGGTTGCCTAGGTTATTTTTTAAAAAAGATAATTTGAAAGAAATTTTGTTTTTGTAGAGGTTTTTTTTATTGCCACAGATAAAATCACGTTTTCTAAACCTAAACCTAGCACTAGGTCTATTTATCACCCACGAAAACTCCTGCATGTTACATTTCATGAAAATCGTTAGTCTTTTAGATTATTATTAACAAGAATTGCTCGTTTAAAGATATATATGGATATATAGATTTAATAGCCCAGCGTATAATAATAAGGACATTATATTAACAGTCCACGTCTTTATTTTCCAACTCCTGTATATATAAGTCGCCATGTTTCTCTCTCTTGACATCAACAGATCATTGCTAAGCAACTCTCTGCGTCACGTTTACATCAGTCCTATTAACAATACATAAAAGCCTATGACCAGAACAATGTACTTTTTAAATAGTACTATAACTTTTATAATAGTTTCAGTAGTTCCGGAGTTTACTTCGCATATATTAAGTTCACTCTTTTTATTTTATTAGTATAGATTTATAAATAAAATGCAATTCACTTCAGAACGAAATATACTTTTTACATTTTTGTACATGAAGTATTTATTGTGTAATTCTCAGGAAGAGGTTTATGTGAAAGAAAATATTTGAAAAGAGAAAAACTAGCGTGGGCTACATATAAAAAGTCTTCTAATTCTAAAAGTTAAATTAGTATAACCCCGTTAATCCGGGACAGCTTGTAATAGTTAAGTTAAGCAATTATTAAAAAAAAATGCGTCAAGCATCCGTTCCCTAGTTCAAGTCGTATGCAATTCCAAATTAAAACGAGTAATAGTATGGTTATTATTTAAAAAATTAACAAGAACTCGCTAAAACACGTTTCCGATCCGCAAAAACCAGTAATAATTTAATTTCACGTTTTTTTTCTTTCATCTTCATATAACATATACGGTCGTAAATTGCGGATGCGTTTATATAAGTATTACGAGTAAACATGATATTTTTAATTTGAAAAAGTCACGCACACACGTCTCAGAATATTCTTTCTTAATCAGCAGGAGCAATGACCTAGAAAGTGGGACCTAACCTTTATACCTACATACATATGTATGTGTGAAGCGGGCTCCAACCGACCCCGTGTCATACCCGGTTGTAATTTTTTTCTCAAAGTCGGCATGAATAATCACATTTTTCTATACGTTCCGAATTTATTCGAGCGTTATGAGTTCACGGTGGAAACGTCCCGTGTACATTACGCGGACGGTCGGGAATCAAACCTTGAATTTACGAGCATAAAGCGTATATTTAAGCGGCGATAGCTAGGCTCGTGAATTTCATGTAAGCGGTACCGCTTCGTCGGCGTACCTCGTCCGTCGCCGATCCTCGTGACTGGCACAATTTCGCTCTGAAGTAGGTATATTTTTGCTTTTTTATTGCGTTCCGTAATCCCTGGGTACGTACTTAGTAATATCAAATGTACAGATTTACTAGAATTTAATGGTATGATAATTATAATAAAAGAATCGTCGGTGACTTTAAAAAAACGCCCTTAAATCTTTTATTACGGGACTCCGTGTCAATCACATTACAGCGGAGTCACTTGTCGATGCTCCGCCGGTACAATCGCCATCAAAACGTCGTTACTAAAACACACCCTCTGTATTTTCTAACGTTTTATATTCATTTGGACGAGTGCCCTCCCAGTTGCCAGTGTATAAAAATTTCACACCGTTACATTGCCAGGAGGAAAAAACTATTTGTAGATGGGAAATTTTTGGTTAACGTCACACCCTTTTCTATAAATTATTCATTTAATTTTAGTTATTATTTTAGTTTTTTTTCTTTTTTTGGTTTAATAATGAAAATGTTTGTATGAAGTGAGAATGCGTAGTACAAGATACAACAGAGATTGTGCTCTAAACCGGAAGTCAGCTGAACATTATGCCATACGACGTATTCACGTAAATTACGTGCTCCAGTAACCTTTCCTCGTAGTTGCATAAAATAAATAGTGACGTGCCGCTCCACTTCGCCGATGATCGATGGCGAGCTGTCAAACTGACAGTGTCAAGGTCGAGTTTGACAGCTGTCAAACCGCCCAGACAGTGGTTGTCAAAGTGGGCTACGCTGAAAAACGCGGTGCTGTCATGCCGTAATGGATAGCCTTCCGTTGGCTGTGTCATGACGCCATGTTTTGGGGCCAACGAACTTCGACGGTCGATATTTTTTTATTCGTAATCATGTGGTAGATTTTTTTTTATTCGTTACATTGAAGTGTTTTTGTCTACGCTTAAGTTAAATTAACGCTAAGTGCTTCAGATAGTTAATTAAAATATTTTTTGTAGACGATAATTTATGAATCCATTTTTTCCGTGGCATTTTCTTTTTGGCTGTCAAGTTGACAGGCTATTGACCTACACGATCGGAAAGTGTTTGAATGTCTAGGTGTAATACGTTTATCTTTTTTATTATCGCGAACAGATTAACGGCTATTAATTAATAATTATACTTGAAGATAAGGAAGACAACAACAAAAAAAAATTATGTCCATAAAATTATGATGGAAATCTTTATGTTTATAGCAGAATAAAGGCTATTTTTACCACACAGTTTATTATAACAAAAAGTATGACGAAATACTAAAGTACTGAGTAAAAATGGACGTTTATTTCCTACGAATTCAGTATGGATTATAAACGACGAAACTAATATATATGATACGTACAAAAAACATTGTAATCAATTGTAAATAGAGTGTCTAGTGATGACATAAAAATCACAATGATATCTCGACAATCACCATCAAAATCAGACCTAACTAACATATTCCAATGATCCTTTAACGTACCAATCGCAAAATACATTTATTGTAAATGATTATCTAACCAAAATTTCTTTGATGTATTTAAGAAATAACGTTTTTAGAGACTTTAATGCACTTTTTAAGATTCACATTTATCTGCACTAGAATAAATCGGTTTAAAAGCTATATCGAAGACACGGGAAATATAAGTTTTCTCTTACACTGTGTTGTCAATAATTAACTGCGTTATATAAAATGTGATAAATACTAAGACAATGTAATTTATTGTTATAACACCTAGGGCAATTTGAACGTTTATCTGTATACTATCTTGATTAGAAAGTTCTATGTAAATCGCATTAGTTCTTGCGAAACAAAAGAAAAAACATCTACCAATATAACATACGGATAGTTAATTTTCTTAAGCATAAAATTGAATATTTTTTACAACTATTTGCGTGTGATTATACATTGAAGGTACACACATAAAATGAAAAAAAAATCCTTATCATATCCTCTATTATTTATACCAGTATCCAGCACCGTGAACAAAGATGCACGAACGTTCTACTAAAAATACAACTTTTTCGCTAGCTAACGGTCTCGCAAGGTTAATATCACTCGGAATATGAACTCTGCCAATAAATTAAACGGCTGTCATGTACCCTCAGAAGACAGTTATCTGGAAAATTCCAACTGGCAACTCGGCTCACGGGATATTTTCGGCTACAAGCTAAACAAGGACCAACGTCGTAAGCTAAGCAATTTTGACAACGTCTAAAAACAAACACGACCTAACCGTTCTATACATACGCAATATCGATCTGTCGGTCTGTACCTACGGATGATGTACCTAGAATACATCCCCCCGGGCAAGGCATCGACCCTGCGCGCCGGCGAGCCAATGTCTGCTCTATCACCGCGGAGCAAGCTCTGTTTTCTTTCGACGGATACCAGCTTTCTTATGACGATTCCATGTCTGCCGAATCGAGTTCGTTTCCGATAAGACAGTAAAAGACGTGACCGGTGTAAGCGATAATGGTTCTTATTGGTGTCAGAGTAAGGTGGCGATGGGCGGTCTGCCCGCCCTGCCTTGGGCGGGAGTAATTAGCCAACTTACATCGCGAACGATTTTAAAAATGCATTTTTTTATTACACACTGTTTTCACGGTCCGCTGAAGTTTGAGAAGCAACTATTGTTATTATAATCGCTCTCCGCCGAGTGTTATAGAGATAAACGCGTAGGTATTTGTTAAGAGAGGGCAATTTGAATTTCGTTAATGTTAAAACTTCACATAATTGTTTTTTGTCTCGAGTCTTTCCGCTCGCACGTTGGGAACCGCTGGACCGACGTTACTTACCTATTCTATGGGCACTTACAGAAAGTGTTATTTTTCGTGTATCTGATCTTAGATTACGTTCGTACGTAATATTTTTAAATTTTATTTAGTATAAGAACAATTCTGTGTTGCGTTTTAAGCATTAAAATTAATAAGCTCGTTGTCATATATACATATATTTTGTTGAGCTCATAATGAATGCGATGTGGACTGTGAGATTATTTTTATCAGAGATAAATACCAAAACATTTTCTAAAAATAAATATTAATAAATATAAACATATGAAATTGTCCGTGTTTTTCCATTTTAATTTCCTCCAGGTCCCGCACAGGATCGATAAGGGATCAGACCCGGTTACGGGAGAGCTATGGGCACACCATTAAGGAAATTGCTTTATAGACCTGAGGATATTGGCTGCCTGTACGCGTGTGGGGTTCCATCGTGTGTGGAAAATGGGCACTTTTTAATTGCTTCAGTCTGTCTTGTCTCGAGAGATCTGAGAGAAAGGGACAGATTAGAAGATTGAATACAATAATATTGTTACAATTATTTAAGTAAAACAAAATTGCTTATCAATATATTACAACGTTTAAGAGTTTGACTATATACGTTAAACTCTCTGCTTATTCGATTCAAATAATCATTTTCGCGTTTAATAACACATTTAATGAGAAAGGTTAAAGGCTATAAAATTCACGTTACAACTCATAAGACTAAAGATATTATCGTTTTAACACAGGTCAAACCAAGAAACATAACTAGTTTATGTATAAAATTAATAGATCAATTCTTTGGTTAATGGCAAAATTAATAGATATTAAAACAATATAAGCACAAAATATTTTTCATAACTTTATCACTTGTCATCTTGATTGTACTCTTTAAAATTAAATATGAGTTCATTATTTTTGACATTTCATTATTTTCACAAAATAGCTATCTTATTTTGAAAAATAAATTTGTTTTAATGTTTTACACGAGCTTATTTTTTACATGAAATGTCGAAAATGTAGTTTTTTTTATATATTTATTTACAAAATTGGTTTTGATGCTTATCATTTCGTAAATCTAATAACTTCTATAATTTTCGTGTAATTTCTCAATTATAACTTTCGATTCATCACAATGTATCTAACTCGTAGATTGTTATATTTCTAAAACAGAATGACATTTCTTCCTAAGATATCGCGAATTCGCTATCGTCGTTTAAAAAATAATAAAACTAGAAAAAAAAAACTCGAAAAAGACCCGACAGTCGAAGCTTACGAGGGCCACATAAAACACGGGGTGTCTCGGGAGAAAAAGAGTGATTTATCGTGAGAAGAGGGACATCGTGGCCTTTATATTCGGGTGCATGGCACAGGTATATCCTGGCAGGTGCTGCTCGCCTGGTATTATTTATTCTGCATCTTTGTTTTTTTATAACAAATATAGGAGAAATAGTTTCTTTTATCTATCTATCTTTGTTGTATTTTTCTTTGTTAAAATACAATTTCTAATTGTAATAAAAAGAAACTATCCCAAAATACCAATTAAAATCGAAATAACCATTCATCAAAATATTTAATAACTAATCAAAAGTCTAAACGAGGTACATTCATATATTTATATTTAAAATATGAAAAAAAGAACTTAAATAAAAAACCGAGTCTGGCCGTCTGAGTGATGCGCAAACTGCAAACAAAAACAACACCCGGAGCGTCAGACCCGACCCGCAGCAACAATGAAACGAAACGAAACGAAACGCTAAAACAATAATTAATAGTGATTATTCCGTAAAAATAATTGTCGGTTCCGACAAATTATGCCTCGCCGGCAGATCTAATTCCGTATCCACTGTTATTATGCCGCGATCCGGCGATTCCGATCAGAACATTTTGGAAGCAACAATTGTTTAATTCGGAAAACACGAAAAAGAATTATGAATGTGTAATCGCCTCTCTAAGCGACGCTGCCATTGTTCGTGTTGTTTTTATAGCATCGGTAATTATTGGTTGGCCGCATCACGACTGTTTCTAAAATATTCCGACACTTCTGATTATTAAACAAATTGTTAAATCGTAATTAAAGATACCCTGATAAATTCGTTTTAATTCGATGCTCCGGTCGGAGGGATCTATTCCGAATATTATATTTAGTGAGATTCTTATTCGAGATAAAACACAAATCTTGTATGTTTTTGCTTCGAAATAAGAGTTACAATTTATCAATTATTTTATCAAACGTATACCTTGTTTTAGTTAATTTTAATTGGAATAGTGTTTTTCTAATGTAACGCGATAGGTAATTTTAGTCCTTATCGTTCGAGTGTCAGGAAACGTTATGTATTATGACGTTACGAAGACAGCCCCGGGTTGTCGTAACGAGCCAGCGCAAACATACCTGTCCGGGCACGTTTGAAAACGGTTATTAAATTAATATTATAAATGTAATAACACATGTACTGTGTGTACTCTTTCAACGGCGCGTCACGCGCGGCGGCGCGGGCGACGCATATTTAGACAATTTTCTTAACAATCGCGGGGCTCGCCCTCGCGTAAATAACATAGCCTCGCCACCTCGGCTCGCCCTATTCTGATATTCACCGGGTTATTACAATTTTTCGCCTTATGAATATCGTCGCGTGGAGCCGTAATACCCTCGCCTCGCGTCGGGGGAGTCACACCTCAGCAATTTTACTTTAATTCTTATTTAGAGTGCCGCCTTATTTCGGTTACAAGATTTTTAGTATTTGTTTATGGCGTTAACTTGTTTTTCGAGCCGGCGATGGGGCAATTTTCGCTTTTTTCGACGACGTAATTCTACATTACGCGGTCGCTCTCCGAGGGCGAAGGCGCAAATTGGCCATCTCGGCATCAGATAGCCGAGCGCGGCGATAAAGGGAATGGAAACAAAGAGTGCGCGGGTCAAGGGCTTTTATTTTCATGAAATCGAATGTTCATTTGGAGTCGCGAGCGTCATCGCTCCGCTATCAATCATGCATGCACCATTGCGCCGCGCGCTTTTGTTCGTATTACGAATTTCGAAAAAGGTACAGCGCGCGGGAAAATTATGGCGCTTGCGTTCTTTTCCGAATTTGAATTGTGCAGTCGCCCTCGTCGCCCGCACTGGCGCATTACCGCTGCTATTATTCAATTAAATTATTACAACGAACATCGGCTGTTTGATAATTTTAACGATTCGTAATCGGGTATCGTGTACGCGTTTATCTGCGGTAGAGTATTACTCGCGGCGTCGGTGCTGCCATCATCGGGCGTATAATATACTTATGCAGTGTGACACCGTTAAAAAAGTAGGAAAATTGCTAATGGTGTATGATATTGCCTCCCCTCATTTTTGGGGTAAGGAAAGACTGGGGTGGCGACACCTTCGCGCTCCCATGAGGTGTTTTTTTGAGTCGAGTCTTTTTTCTTGATGTTTTTTTTTTCGTAATGACGTCGAGGTCCTGTGAGAGTTGGACGAATCCATTAGATAGGCGGGTAGAGCTTAATGTAACAGTTTTTTTTCTTTGGAATCGAAATCGGCTGAAAAAACGATGTCGCATGTGTCGTTCGGAGGACATTAGCGGGAATCGTAATGGCTTTTCACTCCTAAGTGGGGATGTGCTGCCAACTTGTAAAACATACACACATGTATGAAACATCGGCTCCTGATTGGTCAGCGGTGAGGAAAAACTGTTGGATCTCATGCCAGATTGGAAAAAATTACTTTCTTTATTGTTTTGATGCAGTCGGTTTTATTCCTATCTCAAAATTACAATCATAATAGTCACCATTATTCTAATGTTTGAATTGTGTCGTTTTTTAATTGAAAAGGAGATTTGGTTAATTCTTTTTTTGAAACGGTATTCCTCCTATTGGTCAAAACATTAAAATAACTATAAGTATGACATTTAAACGATTTTGTCTTTGAATTCTGTTCCCCTTTTTTTAAGTAATCAAAATCAAAATATGCTTTATTCAAGTAGGCTTTTACAAGCACTTTTGAATCGTCAATACAAAAACAAAAGAAAACTAAACACTAATTAGTTAATTAATTTACCACCGGTTCGGAATGTAGATTCTACCGAGAAGAACCGGCAAGAAACTCGATAGTTACTCTTTTTAAAAGTTTTACGATGGGTACATACATTTATGAGTTACAAATATATTAAATACCCTGTGTGAATCCAGCTTATACTAAATCCAAGCATCTTTATCATCTATGTAATCTCGAACAGAATAATATACTTTAGCTACTAAGGATTTTTTAAAATGTACTTTAAATTTCTTTTTTATAAACTGTAACTTAGATTTTAAATTGTAAATTAAATTTAGATTCCTCTATTCTGCTTATCCTATAAAAAAACATACAAATGGTTTATATACATTCAGTTTAATAAGAATAAATAGTAACAAACATGAAATTTTAATTACAAAAATGTGTTTATTTTATTCTAGACCAATATTTCTAATTTCATTATCGTTTCCAGGCAAATGGTGCGGCTCGCGGCGGGAGTGGTCGTCGCCGCCGGACGTGGCGAGACGGGTGTACTCCTCAGTGTTCCTGGGCAGCCCCGGCGAGTACCCAGGTAATATAGACCGCTGTAAGTAAAACTGTACATGTCCCACTGCTGGACAAGCTTCTAGTAAGGAGAAGGTTTAGAGCTTAATCCACAACGCTACTCTATTGCGGATATACGTGCGTCAGAATTTATCCAGGCACATGCAGGTATCCTCACGATGTTTTCCTTCACTGCACGAGATGAATTTAATAACTTTAGCTCTTGGTAACTCAGCGGTGCTAGCTTGTAAATTTTTTACTGAATATATTGGTTTTTGATTAATATTTGGATCAATTAAACGGACAAGATTTATTGATACATAATTATATAAAAATAATATTACTGTTTTTATACACACGTGCTATGTTAAATAGCGTTGCACTAGATAACATTAAAACCGTCTTCAAAATAGACATTATTAGATTTTTCAAAAATGATTACATTGTGGTAGAAGAGGGTTTGACTTAAATGTAAATCTACAGTGTGTTTTTAAAATCTCTCTAACCGTTGGCTATATTTCTACTAAACATTTTTGTTAAGGTACTTAATAAATAATAAACGCATCACACTCAACAGCTCTCATTACGATCACATGACCTTGTATCGAGGGTCCGGAAACACACACAGCACAAACACAAACGCGCAGACCACGACATACATACCTATGGCCAATACAGACGCTTGACATGAGCGGGGATCGAACCCGCGACCGTTAGCGCTTCAGTCAGTTGCAGTGACTACTGCACCAACTTGTCTGTCAAATACATATTTAATAGATGTATTATAATACACAAAATTTAAATGTACAATTATATAATTATTGCTTCCGAAAGTTTAGATTTTAAAATTCTAAAATACTTTTTTGCATATCAAAACAAATCGCACCGCATTAAAATTAGTAATTCCGTATGTTTATCTGTCAATTCGACGATATCTCTCGTCTGCACGGTGCTTGAACAAATGTTTACGAAGTCTACGCTGTCGCTGATGCGGCCGATGACAGCCAAATCGATGTCGTAATGAAGTGTCGAAATGTTGAGACAAATTTTGATACTTTAGGACGCGGAAAATATTATTATGTTGTCGTGTTTCGCTGTTACCTTGAAAATGTTAAATGTTTAAGTTTTTTCATAATGGTGACGTTTAAGAATCAATTGGCACCAATCATGCACGTATAAAATGGGTTTAGGAAATTCGGACTTTCCATTTTATTAAAAATAGTACCCTAATTTACTCCTTATAACATAGGTTATCTGCTAGTAAAAGTCCCGTCAAAATCGATATAGCCGTTTCATAAATTAGCTGGAAAAAACAGACGTAAAGACAGACAGACAAAAATATTAAATATTAATTTTTTGATGTCAGTACCGTATACTATTAATGCATTGTGAAAAGCTGTTAATTTGAAATTACAAACAGACACTGCAATTTTATATATAGGTATGGAAGTATGGATATTAGAGTTTTTTTATAGTAGCCTAGCTTTGGCAGTGTTTAGGTTAATTTAATGCTAAATTAATTAAAATTTATTCAACGGTATTGCAATTAGAATAGTACAGACGGACAGAGAAGATTATTTAAATTTTACTGAGCTTTAATGTACCTAACAAGTACCTACTAAATAATACCTAACAGTATAATTAAAATATACTTCAATAAAGATATTAAATGCAATCTTAAAATAACAAAGTGATAAAATTTTAAGTAACTTAAGCTTTTACGAGCTTAATAATAATTTATTTTTAAAAGTTACATAAACTTATTACCTAAGTGATAACAGAATGCAGAAGTAATTATGACGAATAAATTATGTTTATTTTAACATAACATGGTAATGTTGAAAAAATACCACTCTTATCAATCAATGCGTTATCTCCGAAACGAGTGCATTATTAAAATAATCGTGTCAGATTTAGAAGCACTGCGATACAATCTATAATCAATCTTATTAACCACACCGGCGTCCTGCAATCACACGATAAATACAAGAGGTAATTTAGAAAGAAATTAAAAAATCACGCCGTCGAAAACTCCATCATTCTTTCACATGTCAAATAACAAACGACATCGATATGCCAGCGCCATCTATTGACCCATTCATAATAATAAAAACTACGGCCCGTATCGACGATCGAAATCGGACTTTATTCGATACGCGCAGAGATACAATTACGATAACAGGGCTATGCACTTGCATCGTTACATCGCCGCACGCGACCGACCATCCATCTCCTTCCCGCGCGTGCGTTTGACGTATATCTGTCTCGTTCGTATTATAATACATCAGCTCCATTGCCCGTTTCCATTACACTAAATCAATTACCGGCGGTCGCTCGCTCGACGGTCATTCCGATCTCGCACATCGTCGCCGACGAGTCGAAAGCGATTTTCGACTTTCCCCATGAAAGTAAGACGCGAGATAAAAAAAGAATAATAATAAAGTACTAAAATCAGAAATGGAATCGGAAGAAGCGGAGTCGATTTATTCGGGGCCTCGTTACGATTCCGATTTTTATCTAACGTCTCGAATGAATGCCGCGCAAGACGGATCACAGTGGATCGCGGCGGAGCTCCGGCAAAAACAGCGTTAGAGCGGGACGCTCGGAGGCTATCGATTCCGTCCTCAACGGGAAAGGATCGGCCGGCGAGCGAGCGCGAGCGATCGCGTCTTTACGACGTGTAAAAGAGATAAAACAATTCCTTATGTCGCTATTCTTAAGTCATTCGCGCACTCGAAATGGCACTTTACACGCAGACATTAGGGTCGCGATTTCGTCGTTATTATTTCGCGCTGATGGTCGTCACTCTCTGAGACGAAATGTTATAACTTCATTTAAATGTATAGGCGATAGCGTGCTCAGTTGTATGGAGGAGAGGGTTGAGTTTCGCGCACGGGACGCGGCCGGGAAGGCGCGCGGCGGCGGTTGCCATGGTGACCCGCTGCGCTGGAATGCCTGTTTAGATACAAGAGCTGAATCAGAGTTGCCCGCATCGGTGATGATTTTCACATAAATTAGAATAATGTTATAAAACAAGTCTCTTAATGTTATGCTCGCGTCGCGTCGACGATGACCAAGTTGTACAATACAAGCGAACATATAAACAATTGCTTGAACGATTTCATAACGTTTAACTTTTATGTTTTCATTACAAAAGTCGATTCGATTATGTTAAAGGTAAAGGGAATAAGTTTATTAATGAAAATTTAAGTTTTCGTTTTAGACATCCACGAAACCATAGTTCTGTAAACGCTTATAATTACTTTGTTCTGTTATTAAACATCTGCCTTTACATAAATTAGATAACATTAAAAATAAACCAGACTCCGTTAATTTAATTTGTAGGTATATTCCCTCAACTAATGCGGTTTCGCTGGCGCTCATTTATCAAATCCTCGGCAACATAATTACACGGGACTCAAACTTACTCTGAAAATGGAACTAATTTTTAATATTCCCATTTCCAATTCACGCTTAAGACGCGAAATTAGAACCGGACAGAGATGGCTAGAGGGCGATACGCGGGCGAGAGCGGGCGAGCACGAAATTGCTCAATTTGTGCTCAACTCATAAGGTGCCTCGGGTTCCTTTTTCAAAAAATCCAATGAGATCGATCGCTCGCCATGTCCGCAAATTAGAGCGGGAATCGGCGTTCGTTAGCGAGCGTCCCGCGCGAACAGGGCGTAAGCGACGCGCGCTAGAGCTTCAGAACTCGCTTTTATGTGTATAACACCGCTGCGTCTAGAATCCCTCGGGCGTTTTTATCTCTCATCTACGCCACAAGACTCAAAGCTCACCGCTCGAGCGCTAAGATGCATTTCAGCATTAGCGATCTTGGGGCGCTCATTTCGCTCGAACCTTTTAAAGCGATGTTCCCGCGTCGACGCACCGGTGCGGGGTCAGCGGCGCGCGAATTGCACTCGCGGCCTCGTCCGGTGACCAACAATAACGTATGCCATTAAACGAAGACCATCAATCGATAGCGATAGCGAATTTCACTCCGAGACAAGTTCCAGTCCGGCTAAATTACTCCGAGTCTTGGGTGATTTAAATAACGCCCGGCGATTCGTCGCTGCGTCTAAACGAGCGTTGAAACGTTACTATGTAATGACCATCGATCGAGATCCGATACGGGCTTTGTAAACTACCGGTTTGTTTACTGTAGCTGTATTTTTATGCGCCGAGCAGGATTCACTCGATGGCGTCCGTGCCTAATAATCGAGACGATTTTTATCGACGCTTATAGATTTTATCGGTTACCAGCAGTTCCTCTGCTTCAAATGATAGAAGGGTTTCAGAAAACTTCTATAATACTACGTTTTTTAATTTATATTTCAATATCAGCATCAAAAATGAATTAGTTTTAAGTTAATACGAAAACGGCATTATATACAAACGTTTTTACCATTTCTTAGTGGATGTTTACAACCTAAATGACACCTACGGCCAACATTTCAAGATTGTAGCCCTAGCGGTTAAGGCTGTGTTGATGAATGAGTCAGTCAGGACAAGTGATTATATATGTATAGATTTAATAAAACGAATAAACACGACACGGCGTTTCAATAAACGCACGCGGAAACGTAATCGTGCGAGCGTCTCGATCGTAAAAACTCATCGTAAAAATGACGATATTAATAATGAGCGAACATTTCCGCGATATCTTCGTATGGAGCAGTGATGTATAGCTACTCGATTGTCTCGCTGTACTCGATACCGGAGCTATTAATCGATGAGGTGTACGTCGGTCGAGTATCTCGATTTTTAATGCAGCCACTCGGTGGTCCGTTGCGTGAGAGTGCAATTTGTAAGTTTCGTTTCAACGGCGCGCCGCCCTGACCTCTCACCCCGCGGTATGCGAGGCACGAAGAGGCCGATTATATGCTAATACAAGAATAAGCCTCCATTTACGTAAACGGAATTTACAGATTGGCTCTCGGGGGACTCGGATAGAGGAAGCGGGCTTACTTTTTGATATGACTCTTTGAATCATATGCATGGCTGTAACTTGCGGTACTACACTGCCCCGTAACTTTATGAATTATTTTATTATAAAGCTGAAGAGTTTGTTTGTTTGAACGCGCTAATCTCAGGAACTACTGGTTCGAATTGAAAAATTCTTTCTGTGTTAGATAGTTTATTGAGCTATATATTACATCACGCTACGACTCATAGGAAACCAGTAACCATAAACGCGAGTGTAACCGCAAGAGACAGCTAGTGCAAATAAGTATTAGCCAGGATATTGTTTTATCTACTTATAAATGTATAGTATTTAGTCTGTTCTACATCCGGGCGTATATAGGGTGCTATGTAATGGGTATATATAGAGGTATATATTTAACAATGTTGTAAAGGAAGTTGTGGTCACTGCTTTTTGATCTGCTGTCTTTATATGTGATACATAATACACACTGTATATTTTATGGATAATAAATAAAAATTAGGTAATTCAGTGTTTTCCACTTAAGTAGATATGGATAAAAATAAGACAATAATATCTTTGAACGCTGAAGTTTTGAAGGAATTAACAGTTACGATGTTATTGCATATAGAGATTATGGAGAACTAAATGAGCTAAGCATGTAATTTCAAATGTTTTAAATTGCTATTTTGATAAAACTGTGAAACTGTAAAAGCTCGATAAGCGAGTGTCGTGGGCGGTTATGATTAATAAGCTCACATTCAAGCTCCGATAACTGTAATTGGTCAAACATGTTTTATAGAAACGGGAGTGGGCGAAGTCGAGTGCCCAAAATATGTGTCACTCGAGGCCGAAACAGCGGAGTCAAGAGCGAGGGCTATCGGGCCGAGCTCCGGCCAGAGCGGGCACACCCACGTCTTCATTAAAACCACTCGCTTATCGTTAAAATCGATCTCGTTACGAACAATGAAACGCGTCGAAACAAAAACCGGCCGAGCGGTGAACGAATACGAGAAATATAATCGGGCGAACGTCGCACCAAATAAAATAAAACCTCAATCAAAAATCTAAAGGCATTCGGTATCATAACCGGAGCGGTGCGTCGACCCGGCCGCCATACGAAAACACCGCCGTGTGAGTTACACGGCCGCGACGAAAAAAACAACTAAACTATAATAATGTAACGCACTAAGTATCCGTCTTAAAAATACGCCTCGATCTCTGTTGCGCGCGACGCGGCATTAACGCGTCGGTGGAGACGAGCCCCCGCGGCGCACGGGACTGTGGACCCTGGGCCGGGCGGCGCAGGGTCGAGATTGCGGGCGGGGGCGCGGAGGGCCGGGCGAGGGCGCGGGGGCCGGCGGCGGTGATGGATGGCCCAATCAGGCGGCGTGGCGGTGCCGGCCGCGCTAATCGAGCAGTGCGCCCCGAGAGCCGGACGCACACACGCGCACCTCGCACGAGATGAGGCCTCGATTACACGTAAAAGCGCATCGAGAGCCTTTCCCGAGATATGTAGCGTACCTACCGCGGTCCGGCGGAAAATCGATGGAAAACAGCCGAGAACGCCCCTCAAACGAACATGAGTAACGCCGTTTACTCCCGACTCGGATCGATAGCCACCAACTGTTGTAAACAAGCGGACGGGAATTGGGGAAAAAAAGCTAGGAACGCTCGCCACCCCGCGGGGCTATTAACGGCCACGTGACTAATTTTAGGAGCTGTCACTCGCAGCGCCGGAGCACGTGGGCCTGGTCTGCGCGGCCTCGGCCCGACCACTCGCGGGCTGTTCAGCAACGAATGAACGAACACAAATAACATTAAACTCTGTGTAAACACTGCTGATTTTTATCAATGAATACAACCCTCAAAATATGCTACACATGTCTATCTATTAGGTACCTATATCGTGCATATTAGCCTCACTAAACCAAGACCAAATATCTCTCCTACCTATGTATAGGCCTAAACCAGAACGATACAAAGCATTTCGTAACATCGAGCACCATCGAATTTCTCACGATTAATTCCGTAAGACGTACGTATTTAAACAAAACATCGCCAATTTGGTCCCATTAAACTCCGGAGTCACCTGTAAAAAACAGATAGATCTGGCAACGATTCATTACGGAGACGGACCTTAAGCGGCCGATATAAATCAACGAACATCGCATTTCATCAAGGGACCTTTCTCCGACTAATCCGGACTGAATTGAAACGAATCTAATGAAACTGAGTATACGTCGAATGAAAAAAAAACGACACGACATCGAGATGCCCTACGATCATTTTAACTTTTTTCCGGCGTTCGCTCTCGAGGCGAGCGTGTTTTTTTATTATTATTTTTAATTCTATCTCATCGTCTTGTAAGTTTCTTTTTTTCATCTGTTTGCCTTTTCATAAATATTTTAAAATCGGATTCAGTCGGGGACAGGCGAGGCGAATGGATTAGGACTTAGATATTTTCGGGGCGCGTAATTTATTCTCCTCTTTGTTGAGATATGAATAATGTGAGCGAATGATAAATATGTTCAGATTCGGCTTAGACGTCGGAACTCGGCGTTTGCTTTAATAGTTTCCGTTTCGCATTGACTCTCTCGATGCTGTGCAGTTTGTTTTGACGTGGAAACTCCTATCTCGAGCTATTGTAGATAGCGTGCATTTAATAGTTATTCACTTTAAGATCATCAATAAAACGAGGATGTATTTTTGTCATATACACTAATAATATAAAGAGAGGCTCCGAAACAACTAGACTGATTTGAAAAATTATTTTTGCGATGTTTAGCTCGTTTAATGAGGAACGTTATAGGCTACATTACATTACGGCTCATGCAATGCATGAGAAATTAAAGTGAACCGTGCATTGTAAACATTGATGTCGTGAAATGAAACTTATTAACAACCAACAAAACAGGAATATTCTTTCTTAATTCGTAGCGTACTTTTATAATATTTATTACCTTCTAAATCTGTCAATAATTAACCGAGTTTGAAGATTATTTTTTGTTTGAAAAATGGTTTTAAATTAGTCCCATAGAAATTCAATAGAATATAAAATTGAAATAAATGGTAATAGTGTGTCTTTACACACCTCAAATTTCATAAACTAAACCAAGCTTTAATAAATAAAAACTCATTAAAAATACAAACAATTGCACAACACTCATAAGTCAAATTAAAATTCACAAAGTATCTTACTCAACTCATCAACGAATAGTTCCAACAGAAGTTTTGAATTCGATAACATTTCAAGACCCCCATTTAAATTCCAATAAAACTGATTCAAACCATAAAGTACACCAAGCTATCCGAAATATGCGTCCCGCTTAAAAAGCTCTTAACGAAATTATTAAGCTAACAAAAAAAAGGGTCAAATGCGATGATATACCGACGTCAATCCTGACAGCTTGTAGCTTTGTTTGACTGAAATTATAGTAATTTTCTAAAATATCCATCTACTTAGAATGGATGATGGAGAAAAAACTAGATTTACGAATGAATAACGAACGCTTCGTAATAGATACGGAATGTGGGGAATGCGGTTAATATCTATGCTTAAATTGTTGTATTTCCTGGAGCAATCATTATGTTGTTGTATAGAATTTTGTTATTAGTTTATTTATATTATTATGAACGTAAATTTAATTTGTTACACTTTCACGTTGCAAACGAACTGATCATCATTAAATTCGTATATGTCGTCAATGAGATGGAAAAAGTCATAGGATTATATTTTACAGTAAACACAATTTTCTGAAAAGTAGAAAAATATTTTTAGTATCTTTTACAATTCTTCTATTCCCTTTAACCGACTTTTGAAGTGCGAGGTTGTCAATTTGTTAGGTTTTTTATGTATGTTTACAGATTATTCTAAAACGCTTTATCGATTTGGTTAATTCTTTATATACTCATTGGTCGTATATAATTTTCATCAAAATCGGTTCATTTTTAATTAATTCTGCTAGAAGAAAGGCTGTTTAATAATTATTCTTTTGCGAGCCTTAACATTTTAAATGATAATAATAATTTTGATAGAGTTAACGATCATTATCAAAGTGTTTTTGGACTTTCTGTCTTTACTTTTTAATCGACTTTCAAAAAGAGGTCCTCATTGCGTCGGAGTTCTTTTTTATGTATGTTTACCGATTATTTGAAAAGGGCTTGACAGATTTAGATAATTCTTTTTTGTTTCAAATGGTATACTTCCAGATTGGCCTCATAGAATTTTTATTAAAAATAGTAATTTGGTTTTAAAATCAAAATAACTGGAATGTGTCATTCAAATTAACGAGATTACGAATTATACTTTTGAGTTCGGTTTTTCTTTTTTTAAAAAGACTTGTTATACGATTTCATAAAAGCTAATAGTCTTGTTAAAGAACAATTCGAATGGTTTTACCTAAAACTGTTCCGTTACAAATGATAAAATCTATATATTTTATTATTATGTCCTATTGATTAGTTAGGCTCGGTAGAATCTATCCGAACCGATGTTAGATGTTCTTCAATTAATAATTTTCGTTTTGACGATTAAAAAGCGTGTAAGCCTATTTCCATAAAGTATATTTCGATTTTTTATTAAATGAACTTTACACGGATCGGTTTAAAAATTGCTGATTTGTGATCGAATTGTTGAAAAATGTATCACCACACAACATGCTCTACCACCAAGTAATTATTGCAAAAATTTACGACTTTTAATGTGTAAACACTATTATTTTATATATTTGTAAGTTCTCAGTAATGTTTTATAATATAACTTCCTGTAAAAGTGTTCTCAAACTACTGTTAAAACTATTCAATTGAAAATCAAAATAAACTAAAATATACCTAAGAAAGTAATTCGATCAATTTGTATTCAAAACTAATTGACCCACAGACTTTCATTGAATATCATAAATTTATACAGTTATATAAGTAGATATATACTTTACATCATACGAACAACAATTTACATAAAAATTTATGAAGAACGGCTCGTACTTTTCACACAAACATCTCCCGCCTAAATTCGACTTTACAAACGTTTTTTGTCCTACAATATTTTTGCATCAATATAAAGACTTTTATACGTAAGACGTTTCAAACCTTCAAATGTAATAATGAGTGTGTAATAAAAATCGCGAATTTATTCGAGGTCCTTCTCGCTCGTAATACCATTTCTTGTACGGACAATCCTTATTAAATAATCTTTGAAACGAAAATTATGTCCCCCGTACGAGGACCGACCGATCACAATAAAAACCGGGATTTGACAAGATTAAAATTGTAATTCAAGTTATTTTTGACGTCCATCTTATTGCTTTTTCGCTACGGCGTCGTTTTTTTTTAAACCCGCGGAGGCAAAGTAATCCGGACTTCGAGACGAATAAATTAAAAAAAAAAGTAATAATAAAAATAAATTGCACGTGGAATATGTAAATTAATATAAATGCTACTTGTTAATAATTATACGACGTGTCATTTTTTTTTTATTTAACGTCGACTCGACGATCCGAGTCGGACGCGCGTCTCGAATTTTTTACGTTTCAATAATTTTAAACCGGCAATAAAAAGTAGGTACCGTACGTATGACTAACTTAATAAAAATACGTCCTCCGTCCATATTTGTACGTTTTATGATATTTTATTATAATATAAACCATTTGTAAAACGTCGAAAGATTAAAGTGTGTTATGGCTATAAAATTTCTTGAAAGGATTAAGAAGATACTCCTCATTATAAAGGTGACGGATTTGATAGCTTTTTGTTCGAAATAAAATATCGACTTTGGCAGAAACTCATCCTCTCTGTGACACTTTGAATAATAAAAAAAAAACAAACGCAATGGCCGCCTTTTCGTTTCCCGCCTCGCTGTCAATATCCATTTCGTTCGAAATCTGAAATGCGGTTTTAATTTAATGTTAAATAAGAAATTTTGAACGAAATAAAATTGAACCAATTTCTTTCATATACGATTAATATCAATCGTAGGAAATCATAACAAACTTTAATACACTCAATTGTCTTTTAACAGTAACATTGTGTTTCCCACATTTTGCGCAGTCCGCTGCACATAACTGGCAACACTAACCGTAGAGGCGATCACGGCCGCCATTACTAGAGATTACCTCTAATGTAATGTGTTGGTGATTTGAAATAATCACGCAGAATACGTAGACATGCAGTCATGTAGCCATTTAATCAATACCAATGTATAATGGAGTTGTAATAGCGGCTTATTCAGTGCGAAATGCGTTAATATTAACAATAATATACAAAACAGTTTACATATCATTGTTGGCGCGAAACCGCAGCGTTTGCGGTAATGAGAACTGGCCGGTTAGAAGGCGATGGAAAAAAGAGTAAAATTGACAAACGCGTATAATAAAATAGGTACTAACGAGAGCTAGCAAGGCGACGGCTGTTAAGAGCTGCGGTCGGGGCCAACTACGTCCCCGACCGCAGGGCGTTTTGTCCTCGAGTCACGGGAAAAGAAATCTAGCCCCGGGAACGCGTCGGCCGCCATAACAGAACGTTCCTTATTTAAATTACGCCGCCTCGGGCCTTAATAAGTTGCTTTACAGAATACTTATGGGTAATTGAATTAATTTGGTTCCTTAATCGATTTTCGCCGTCGAGTACCGCTACTCGATGGTAGATGGCGCTGCGATTACACTGCAATTATGGATAAATAACATTTTCTCTTTTTTTGTGTAAGGAATAGCAAACAGGTTATTACATTATACTTTTTTTTTATTATAGACAAGTTTGATGCGTCATTTAGTTAGCGTTTTAAGAATGAAATAATAAAAAATAAACAAAATTCGACTTCGTAACTCATATGGCATCTTCACCGCGGAAACAATCACACGAAGGCGGCGCACACCCGAAAAGCATAACGACATAGGAGCTGCTTATAATACATTCCATATTCCGGGATCGTAATTGAACATCGTATGCAAATGTGGCGCGCGCTCGCCATCTCTTTAATATTTATGGTACTCTGGTACTTTCATATAGAGCAGGTGGTAGGATCGTGCTCTACTTATGTTATTGTTTATATATCCTCCTTTATAGTATTTATCTCCGCATACACAATGAAGATGAAACGATCCACTTATGTCTAAAAGAGTCTTTGTTACGAACGGTGACGCGATAAAAAAATATTTACGAATTTCTTAAAACAAGATTAATTTAAGCGAGATGATCTCAATCCGTTCCCGACATTGTCCTTAACGTCCCCGCTTCGCCGAAGTGTTTGTACATCATTAGACTCATCCCATAAATCTCTATGATTTCGCATAAATTTACATTTTAACGGGTGTCGTCGCGACACTCGCTCGAAAACATTTAGCATTCCATAAAATTAGAACAAAAGAGATGTGATCCAATCACGTCGTTACGGCGGGTACGATTGAAGACATTTGTTCCAATAAATTAATATTACTAATTTTAACACAGTATAGTTTTAGAATTAAAGTTACGTAACTCGATTTTTTTTAAATATTTAATTTCATTTTGTATTCGGTTGTCTAAATAAATATGCAGATAATAGAATCTAAGTTAGTTGAGACTGCGATATTTTTATAAAATAATTTAAAAATAAATAGGTACATTTAAATAAATCGCTTTTAAATTATGTCATTAATGATTAGTAGTGTAAATGCGGTACGGAATCTTTGTAATAATATTTATTGATTAATTTATAAAGTTAATAAAAAAAAACTATAAAATACTTTATTCTGTTTTGTATTGTTTATTGAAACTTAACATCAAAGTGCTATGTTATTACGTCGTATTATGTTGAAATTGTTTATTATTTAATAATTTTATGTTGTTTACAAGAAGAAGGTTATTAAAAATGTGACTTTTAATGAAAACTAAGTGACGTAATCATAAATATTGAATCTTTAAGTATAATATACTAATGTAATATAAAGAATTAAAGATTACGAATGTTAATTTTGCGAAGTAAACTTCAGAACTACTCAAACTATATTAAAAATTATGTTACCATTTGAAGAATAAATTATTCTAAATGGTCATACGCTATATTTTACGTGTAAAAGTGTATAGTTTTAAAATAAATTCCACAGAACGGAGCCTCGAGTATAAGCTACTATATTACATTCCTATTGTTTCGTAGCTTAGAAAAATCTACCATTCTAAAACACCCTTCACACAGGGATAGTTGAAAGTTATCTGTGTGTACACAAAACCCGGCGGTTTCGCCGAATTTCACGGCAAAGCGTTTCCGAACGAACGCGGGCTGTAATTAAAAACAAACGGGCGTGCCATTGTTTACGTTTCTGAACGTACTGCCTTTTGTGCCGGTGTGGAACGATGACTCAGCGAAAACGTTATATTTAATCTGTTAAATAGATAAAAAAATAATTTACGACGCTATTGTACTTGAGACTTTTTAAATTTAAAGGTGCTGATGTAAATGACGTAAATCCTAAATGTGAATGTCAAATCATAGACGATTACAGTTAATTGATAATTTTCTAATTTCTTTTGTTTATTTTGTAACTGTATGTACTGGCCGCGAAATGTACGGATAATTGTGCTAGATACAAAATAAATTTTAAATTGGTTGTTAATTTATTTAATAGCTCAATGAAAGTGTTATTTTAATTGATAAATATCGTAATTAGCGTGTTTTAATTACATTTTTTTCTACAGTATGACGGTAATTTATTGAAATTTATTACTTTATCAGATGTTAAGAAATCATAAAAGTCTCATTAAATTTGCCGTGAAGCTCAATCTGTGCGTCTTTGAGATTAAATTAGGCATTCAGAGAGTTGTCGCCTAGTCTATATTTGCCGCGATACATCACCCGCGTAACGAGGTGGGCGTCTTGCGCCTAGTGCCGGTGCCTTAACAAATCTATGTCCGAGATAACGCGCACTGTCATACAAATTAAGATAGATATAATTATTCAGGCTCTTAAGCTGGACGAGAGTCGAAAACGAAACCGTCGAAAGCCCGAAAAACTAATAACACGCTGGTTTATACTCGTATAAACCTTCAGAATATTTATCTTTTCTAACAGGCGGGCTTTTGCCGACCTATTTTATGCCCGAGTTGGGCAAAGGTCCACGTAGGACATAAATAAACGGGCGCTCTTAATTAAGCCCCAGTAAACAAGTACCAGGAAAGCATAACAGGCGAGCAATTACTATTTGGCCAGCGCGTCGGGCGGCTTATTACGCGGCAAATATATTCGCTTATTTATGCACGCAAGACGCGCGCACCAAAAACGCGCGCCGACATCAATCCCGCGTTAATCCCGGGATTATTTGCGAAATGAGCAAAACTGCATTTAACGATGCGACGCGCGGCCAGTTATTTTAGTCGAAATAAATAATTTCAAATACCGTCGCTCGTTTATGACGCCCTCCGCACTGACAGTAATATTTGTTTTTCACCTGATTTATTCCGTAGTCGCGGCTAACGCCACGCAGCTATCGTAAAACGTTCGGTTTACGACCTCACAGATAATAACAGACCGCTCAATTAGATAGAGCAATTCGAAATTTAATATCTGTACTCGGTGACAGTGCACGTCACCGTGACACTCCCGCCAATGCGACAGCCGCGCTAACACCGCAGATAAAAAATATTGGCGGCTGTAATTCTAGTTTAAGTATAGGTTTAAATCATGCATAATTATATTACCTGGTTAGTTATTCTAAACGTTTCCTGTGGCCACCTAGACCGGCTACATGTAAATGTATCCAATTCAAAAGTCTAATATTGTTCTTGCCGAGGTTATCACCGAAGCTAATATATTCGTTTGAGTTATCGAGTTATTTTGGCACAGACTGTGTTATCTCACGAATATTGAGTTGTCAATGCAGTTTCACGCTGTTAGAGTCGATTTCATTATCAATAACGCAAATACAACAAATAATAATTTAATCTCAATTCGCCGACTCCGTTTCTCTTATATTTCCGCTCCGCACCGCAACCTATTAACATGGCGACGTAATGAAGCACCTATGAAGATTTATTATGCCATTATATTATTTTAATAACCTTAAAAACCTTAATATTCGTTTCGCGTATCGTCCGACGGCGGTCGTCGGATGGTAGTTTTGTCACGTTTTTATTCAAATAACAATTAGTTGCAGGCCAGAGTGACCGAGACCAGCATTCAGAACTATTTTTGTACGATTATAGCCGGAACTAGTCGTCGATTAGCATTTTACTCTGAATACGACGGCTCGGTGCCGCAGCGCGGCGAGGCGCGCCGGCATGCTAAGTGCCACATACAGGCATCGTGAACGAAATGCGGTTTTTGTAACTGTTTAGATTATCTTTTCAGTCCTGGAACGCAGTCACGACTCACATTAACTGTACATCTCAAACGTTTATTATTTGAATAACGTCAATGGATTGGTGTAATTTCACTTCCGACTCTTTGTAACGATTGAGTCGAGTAACGTCCCTTATGACATCACGTCTAATCGATTTAATTCAAAATTATCTATTTGTTTCGTTAAAAACGATATGTTTGCTTTTTGCTTCGAACAAATAAAAAAGGGAACTTAATTGATTTTAATTATTTTTTTTTTCGCTGGCAACATCGTATCTCCGAAGAACACATGCGCCGCTCAAAACATTCTGACGTTCGTATCTTGACTGATTGGTCGCGGAGTTGCCTTAATTAAAAACCTCGTTTTCACGTAGCCACGGTCGTTTCAGAAATCTGCCCGGCGCTCCGTGGCCCCTACGCCTTCGGACATAAGGGTGTAGTTTTCTTACGCTAATGGTCGAAACGTGGTATGTGATCATATCAGCGTGGGGTACACTGGGCTGTATCGAGGGATCGGTGTGTACCGGCAGGACGATGACATCGGTCTCTTTTCGATAACGCGTCTCTTTTTGTTTTTAGTATTAATTTTCGCCTTGCGATACAAAGATGATACGGGTGCGGTCGTGCTCACTTTTTAAGTTTTTTTCATCTGCTTATAATATTTGCCTCGCAAGACCCCCGCTGTTAAGTAACTGAGGAGATTTCGTGATACAATAATCATTTTTCTACGCTTTGCCAAAACAATTATTAATGAAATTCAAATCGTTTTCCTGGTACGTGTTTTTCCAAACAATCGTGATACTTCTGAAATTACTTTTAAAACTGTGATTAAAGATTAATTATTATTTATGCAAGGATCTATAAAAAGTTAATGTCAGAAGCAATCAAAGATTGGGTTTTATTTGAATGTTTGTAATCAATACTTTTTCTTTTCAAGTTAAAGTCGTGCTCATTTTTCTCCATGTAAACCGAATCTCAAGAGTTACATTGAACAAATGAAATATGGCCGTGTCAAACGTACAGACAAACAAACATCGGATTAATCACACAACAAGTAGGTATTATGTTACAGACATGTACCAGGCTCTCATGAGTGCGGTGGTGTTCATAAATACGCGATATGAACGGCCGCACACGCTGTGGATTAATGTTCTCCTGGTACCAACCGGTTGCCGCTACCAGGCGTAGGCGGCTAGCCGATTAGTGCCATGTTCGATGTTTTTTTTTCATCTTTTTTTCATTCTTACAAAAGAAAAGAAAAAAGTCGATTTTTTTATTCGATCATAAAATGGATAAAATTAATTTCAAGATTCCTTGACATTATTTATGAATATCGAATAACTAAACATATTTTAAATTTGTTTTCGATTTTTTTCACACAAATTTGTGGCGAACGTTTACTGCAGTGTGCAACCTGCCTATCTTTGCATCATATTTGCAAATAATTTTCAAGTACTTTAATCGTAAACATTTTTTCTTTTCAATTTATATTTAAATACTAACTGATTGATAGATAAGAATTAAAACAACATTAACCTAAGACCTTCAATAACCAAAATAGGAAGCTAAAAACTTACGATAAGTTCATTGTAACTATTCCACTCGCATTATGTTTGTAATTTTGATACATCCGTTAATTTTAATAAAACAATGACAACACCAAATTTAATGCGTATGAAAAAAAAAATGTATTCTATCCTACTAGGTAGATGTTTCTTGTTTTTATAGATTGCTTTAACTAAATTGTTAAATTCTAAATGTAATAGCTCATATAAAAATTTACATTTTAACGACCTGCCAAATACGAATCAAATGAACGCTGACTTCGTTATAAACATCGCCCTCCGGCCTAACCCTCTATCTCAATATTTAATTATGTAAACCTTTTTACATTTATGTCGGCGAAAAAGTAGTTATATACTGGTATTAAATGATTTAATTTACCAGTCACAATGAAAAAAGGAAAATCTTTTTCTTATAAAATATAATTTTTTGGTGAAGTTTTCTTTTAATGCACGTCAGTAACAATAGAAGAAATGTTATTTAAATTGAGTTTATTTGTTACAAAACATTTTTTTTTAATATACATTTTCGTACAGAAATTTATAGTCCAAGCGCTAACCGCAAAACTACTCAACTAGTAGAAATACATACTACAAATGCCATAATTTAGTGCAAAAAATAAAGTTTTTGGAATTCGGTTAAAAATACATGTTAAATTTAAAAGTGATTTGACAAAACGTAACAAAATTTTAAAACACTCAGTATCGTATCAAGTTTTAAGACGTCAAGCCGTTCTGGGTAAGGCAATAAAATAGTCGGATATCTCACCGTATCTCCCTTAATGAAAAACCGCTGTATCTCGCAAAATCCGGCCCTCAGTTTAATATATGCGATTTTTATCGGGCCCCGAAAGGACAGGGTTAAAAATATGCAAAAATCACCGCCCGGGGTGAATATTAAGTAATGAAATTTTGTATAATATTCCACAATTAAAATTCAAATTGAAATCAATGCGCGGATGAACGTCGGGGGTTCCGTGTTCCGTGTTTCATAACGTTTGGTGCGAAACCCTAATCCCTTAATATGCGCTTTGCAGCGTGGGGATTTTGAGGAGTGGAGTCGCGGCTCTGATTATGTAAAAGGTGTTACATTAGCTTAAAATGCTATTACTTATTATAATCGTTCATTCAAATACTTAATCAAAAAAATTTAAAATAAATTTTAACTGAGTCTAATGACGTCATTCTTCTCACCAACCGTAAATGCAATTTGGCTTGTTGCTCATTAAAAAAACTAATTAATATAATCTCAAATTTAATGTACCATTATAAAACTATAATTAAGATAAATTGTAAATAAACATCAAGGTCAAAGCAATAACACTTACCAATTAAAAAACGATACACATAAAAGTCCACGAGAAATCCGCACTTAAACGGTCCAAAAGACCGAGATCCGCGGGCCTCGCTGATACAAAATATTCCTCAACCGTCTCGGCACTTAATGGTCCATAAAGGCACCCCATAACTTGCCTATCAGCCAGATCATTCCAAGTGTTATTCCCTCTTAATTGGCCGTTCCGGGCGGAATCGTCAATTCGAGATATTAAACTAATTTTCAATGCTCCGTAATCGCGGAGACGTGCCTCCATTGTTAGGGTTAAAATGTCATTCGAAATTTCGTTGTCATTTTTAATTGCGTGTAGTTCCTTAATTTATCGAAATTCGCTTTAAATTATGATCATTCGAATTTTCTTAATGTATAAAAGTTTTTGATTTTTGATTTTGATTAAAATTAAGCGATGTCTTTTTCAATTTTATGAATTGACGTAAATTGAATTAGTCTTTCAGATTCAACTTCGTAACAAAGTCAAAACTTTTACTAAAAGTATTTTTTTTGTTTGTGATCTTACACAAAATTATTCAAATGATTTTCTTCGTCTATATTTATAAACATAGCATAGAACAACTTTAATTCGTCCATTTCAAAAAACATAACTATTAAAAGAGAAATAATACGCGTTTTATTACATACTAACCTCCGCTCGCGACTTTACTCGCATACATGTTATTATATTACATTCATGCCTGGATAATACGAAATAAAATCAAAATCAAAATTAAAATATGCTTTATTCAAGTAGGCTTTTACAAGCACTTTTGAATCGTCAATACAAAAACAAAAGAAAACTAAACACTAATTAATTAATTTACCACCGGTTCGGAATTTAGATTCTACCGAGAAGAACCGGCAAGAAACTCGACAGTTACTCTTTTTAAAAGTTTTACGATGGGTACATACATTTATGAGTTACAAATATATTAAATACCCTGTGTGAATCCAGCTTATACTAAATCCAAGCATGTTTATCATCTATATAATCTTGAACAAAATAATATGCTTTAAGGAATTTTTAATATGGATTAAGGATTTTTTAATATGTACTTTAAAATGCGTCACTACTTGAAGTTAATTGTAATGTATTTCCTTCTTGCAATTTTCACAATAAATTGACAAAGTTTTATGGCTATCCGATCAACAGTATCGCACTTACGATACGACCAAACAAATAAAAAAACGATAATTTTTATATATTTTATATTAATTATCTTTCTGGCTTAATTCTTTACACGGATATTAAAAAAAGTCATGCCATTTTATACCTTGAATAGACAAAGAAAACTATTTACTACAAGTAAAAATATAGTACTCCATAGTCTATTTTTCTTTACGTGTCTTATTTAGTAGAAAAATATGGCGTATGTCTAGCCACAGTTAGGTAAGAAATTATTATTATTTATTATTTAACTCTTTATTGCACACCTTAACACAAAAAAATGAAAAAAAAAATATTCTTCAAATATAAATATAGCGGTGAAGCAAATGGCGGTCTTATGGCTTACAAGCCATTTCTTCCAGACAACCTTTTTGTAGGAAGAATAGTGTGTATGGAAGACGGCAATATGGTGGTGCAATAATAAAATCACATTAAAAAAAATACTAATACTAAATACATCCTAATAAATAATCAAAATATATATATATATATACCAAATATATATAATAGATATATATTATACATAATATAATTATCGATTTCTCTAGAATCATTTTTTGTATTGCAAAATAAATATGAAAAAAATTGTTCGAAAATTGTAATTTTTATTCGGGGTATTGTTACCAATTGGAGACAATTAAAGAAAAATGGACTATACATCATCATAAACAAAGCGAAGTCACGTGTAAAACAGCTCATTACAAATAAATATGAAAGACATAAATCTCTATATCTCCCGGAACTCAGAGTGAACTCGCTTCGCAAAACTGACGACTCAGGTCCCCAGTTCGGTGATTAAGCTTACGAAGCGATTTCACTCGTCCGACTTTACTCCGCTAATGTCTGACAGTTTGCCTCGTTAAAAATAATAGCACAGGTTAAAGGACGACCATCAGCGTATTCGATTATAGAGAATATTTCGTTGTTTATCATCTGTGGTCGAACGTACAATCGCGGTGAGCCTTAATGTTGAATTAATGTCAAAATGCACTAGTGTGCCCGATGTTATATACATCTATCTATATGTATAAAATCACTTGTCCTGACTGATTCATCAACGCAGAGCCTAAACCGCTGAGGCTACCAACTTGAAATTTTGGCAGTAGGTGGCTTTTAAGTTGTAGGCATCCACTAAAAAAGGGTTTTTTGATTATTCACCCCTAAGAGGGTAAAAAGTGGTAAAACCGATTGTATGCAAAATCTTATTCCGTGGTCGTATTAACTTAAAACTTAATACACATACTTCTGGGTGATAGTAATGAAATATAAAATAGAAAACGGGGTACTATTATTCCACACTGGGGTGCAAGGGGGTAGTAAAGTTTGTATGGAGAAAACATATTTTTTTGGCCGATTATGCTTAAAATCAGCACAAACATTACTTAGGGAAAATAATTAAATATATGTATCCTAGAATTTCAAAATCATCCCTTAAAATGACGCTAGAGAGTAATAAATCTTGGAAAGATCACCATTTCGCTGGTAGATTTATTTAGCTGAAATTCCAAAATATACGCGGGCGTAGCCGCGAGCAACTGCTAGTACTATATAAAGCTGAAGTGTTTGTTTCATTTGTATGAACGCGGTAATCTCAACTATTGGTTCGAAGTGAAAAATTATTTATTTGCGTTAGATAGTCTATTTATTGAGGAAGGCTATAGATTTTATTACATCACGCTACGACTTATGGGAGCGAAGTAGTAACCATAAGTACGAGTGAAACCAGGGATAGCTAGTGTATGATATATGGATTTTGGCACCCAGAATGCCAATCATCGTGCTGAACGTTGCTCAGCTACTAGCGACTGTATGACAGATTAAATTTTTTATGCTCTACAAGACAATTGACGAGCTTGAATTATTTTAATTTTACAGATACTAAGTTCATTTAATGTAATTAAAAAAAAGTTCCTTAAGAATAAATTAAAAAGGCGGATTTAACGTAATGTAGCATGAGTTTTTATCTTTAAAGTACTGAGAAAATAATTTATTAAGAAGGCTAGTTTTAGATCATTCTTAATACCTTGTTCTAAAAAAATGTTTTACGTTTTATATCAATTAACATTTTAATTTGAAGAATTTTATTCAATTAATATATAAGGTACTGAAATATAAACGTAGCCATGGACTTTGATATGATACCTCGATCAAAAAAAATAAATAAAAAATAATAAGTTAATTATTTTCAACAGCGACACAATTAACTACATCAAACACTTTCTGCGGTAAACAATTCCGATGTGATATCGTAAAATATCGCCGGTCAAAACTCGCAGCCAATTGGTAATTATTATAAGAATCGCCGAAAGGGACAGGAGAATTAATGACTTAATGGAATTCCACCAGATTCCCAATAAGAGGAGCATACCGAATACATTCCTATCGCCGGCACGTCATTACGTCACCCAATAAGCTCACAGAGGCGATGCAAGCGTACCCTGTATTAAAAACATTATTTTTTGATCCGGCGAAAACATCTTTATGACCATTGGAATAAAGCTTTCTGAGGTAATTGGAATGTTGGTCCCAGTTTGGGCGCCAATTTTAATTAGCCCCTCCATCGATGCCCCCTCTTCGTCCAAATGAGGGTGTTTGCAAATAGCGGGGCCTGCGAAGAAGCCAATCCATCAAATTGTGAGCGCATTACGACACCATGGTTGTCGCTTTATAGGGATTGCGGATTAGAGAAGTGTGATATCGATAAGTCGTCTTAGCGTCGACTTTTTGTCGAAATGTTTAAAAATACTTATTCAGCTAAGTGATTTTAAATATCGCCATCGATTGAAGAGAAAATATAGACTGAGCTTCTTTAACGTGTTGAGTTTTATTTTTTGTTAATTATATTCTAATTACTTAGCTGGAAACTAATTGGTTGTGTGAATAATAATTTATTTAACCAATCTCAAAAAAGAAGAAGGATTTTTATCAAAATCGCTTCAGTAGTTAGTTAGATTTAAAAATTAAAATAACCGAAATAAATATGTCATTAATAGTACATATGTTAAGTTTTTAATAGTTTTATTTTTACAATAATATCATTGCGTTTTACACCATCACAGCATCATACCACTTTTGAAAATAGCATCTAAAACATTCCATAATAACCTAATTATCGATAATTCCCACGGGGACCCATCACTAGCGGCGCGTGCTTTCAGTTGATTGGCGTAACTCGATAGCTCTGCGCTCATTTGCGCTCCGCACTAATATTGGGGTACGTGGAGTTCTCAAGGAATCTATCTGTCACGCCATAATGCATTTTACCTGTTATTATGTAACCGAGTTACAAACACATACAATATATGTATGTTTTTTGGATGTTTCGAAGTTATGGGATTAGATAAATGTAGACTTGTTTTATATGTAGCGTCATATCTTTGACATGAAATAAAATTTAATTTAGACTTTCCTTTATATCGATACTAATGTAAAAAATGCTAAAGTATCTCTGTCTGTCTGACTGTTTGTTACCTTTACACGCCTATACCACTGAATCAATTTTAATAAATTTTGATAGACAGATAGATTAGACCATGGATGTAGCCCACTTTGTCTCGTGTACAAATTTACGAAATGGAAATGTACCTACAGGTTATTTATATGGATTTATTAAATCGTGTTATTAAAACATATTCTAATTTCAATCTCTAATATTTTTTCTAGTTCTTTCTCGGGTTCAATATCCTCATCTGTTTAAAACGATTAACGGTTCTGAGATTACAATCGTCTCTAATCTGTCAAAGTATGCGTCAAGACATCTAAACTAAATAAGTACTGTAAAAAGTTTCCTAATTTAATGTTTCGAATTTCAAGTATGTTCCATATTTTGCAATTTATATAATAATCACACATATTTCAAAATATATTATTAGATACATCTTTTTATTATACCCATCTGATTTTAATTTATTCTATCTTTTATCATTATAAAAAAGAAAAGATCGATCTTCAAACAAATTTATTAAGAATAGGTTTAGCATCTTTGGATGTTTTTTTTTTTTCATTTTATTAATAGTTTTGATTACTAAAAGCAAATAGAAATAATCATCAACCTAACACAGAATAGTATCGACGTAATTTAAAGCTACATCAACTTAAAACTAAAGTTGTTTTCTGCCATTGTTTTACCAAATAGCACCTTCCAAAACTACCCCAGCGTTTCAACCCCAAAGTATTTCTAACCAGATCCCCAAGTTTGGTCGACAGCGTGCTTTCGCAAAGGGGTCGCGGATTCGGTGTCGGGTTACAGCAATCGGCTTACAAACGCCATGGGAGCAAACACCATACCATAGATGGATTCGCTCTAATGAGCAGTTTTACTACCGAGAATACGCCCGCGAATTTATTCTCGTCGTTACATTTATCTACGGCGTAGATTTTCTTGTAAGAAGGTGTAAATTCTCTTTCCTTTTAGACGAAAACTATTTTTGCTTTTTTTTCTATAAATAGTTTTATATAAAACCTACTGTTTTTATGTAAAACGTTTTGTATCGCTGTTTTAATGAGACAAAAATATTTTAAATTTAAATAATTAATTCCTAAATAAGTTTTTGTAGATCATTATTGTTAAACTTATTTTTATTATTAAACTGTCGAAACTCTTGTAGCAATTACCGTAGAATTTTTGTGTTGCATCTACTCAAAACTTTTACATAGTATTAATAGTAATATCGTCTTCTCAGCTATATTGATGTTCGACAGTCGAATTATATAAAAATTTATTCTAAAAATCAAATTATCTCTTTATATATATAATAATCCATTATTTATGATACAATAACCATCACACCAATACTAATACACCAATAAATGAACTTATATTTAAATAACACGCATTTTTATCTCTATGGGAAACGTATATACGCTATTGATTTTGCAAAGACAACAGAAAAATGACACTGCCAATTCTATTACATTAAGTTAATTTTCATTCTCTTGACTTTTCACACGCATCCCCATTTGTGTTTGTACACTCATTTGGGGGTGTATTAGTGAGTATTAGGGGTGTGTGTCTGTGTGCGTGGGCATAAGATGAATTAGGGGATTACGAACCCTGCATCATGCAACTGCACTCTGATTTTGCACGCTGATAATATACAGGACGGGTATTTCGTTTATTAACTAGCTTTTTTCACAAAAAGAACAACTTAAGACGCTTTTTCACTTCTGAAAAGAGAAAAATAGGTTTGATAAAAATAAAACATTACATTAGTGTTTTGCTATTAAGATAAGCATTATAATGTTCTAGTGTTACGATTAGTCATGCTAATAATGATGTAATCGAAGTATAGATTGATTTAAATGTAAATATTAATTAGGCGACATACGCTACAGTAGCATGTGATCCAATTATTAATGTACCCATAACACTGAAAGTATAAAACAATTACCTGCCGACACTTTTCTATTGTTTTTTTGTGAATTTCAAAGCGTGTTATTGCATCACCCTATATAACCGACAGTGTAACATTGAGGGGTAGCGGGTAATGGCGTAAAAGTAATTTTATTACTTTGCCCCTATTACCATCACAATGCATGCCACCGGTCGAATGCGATACGCAGATACTCGATATGGTTCCATCATTGTCACTACCAACATTAAAAATTTTAATATTAAGAAAATTTAGATTATATGGAAAAAGAAAATAGAATCATGAGCGGTAAACAGCGTATATAATTTTGGACTTAATATTGAACCTTGTGGAACTCCAAAATTGTGTATATCGGGAACACTTTTTTCGAACACTTTTTTACATACAAACATTAAATCCAATTCGTTGTCTTAGATTTTCGCGATTATTACTCATTGAAATAGAACTATTATAAACGGATTTAAATCGCGTATATTAACTATTTTTATCATCCCGACGTTTCGAGCACTTTGCAGCATTCATGATCACGGGTAAGCATGGTCAGTCTATTACTCATATTCAACAAATAAAAAAATTTTAAAGACATGCAGTCTTGTTAAGAGCGTAGAAATTTTGAAGGGGTATAAGAAAAAACTGCTTGTTTTATACATCATATAATTATTTCTATCATAATCATTTAAAGATCCAATACGCAATTATCCGCTTTTTATCACTCAGTTTCAACACCTCAGAAGATAAAAAAGAGCAATATTTAGTTACAAAACAAGTTTAAAAAAGAAAGAGAGTTAAACATAATAGAAGAATATTTTTCACAACTCGAAATAAAATAAGAAACAAAACAAGGCACAAACAGCAGTACGTGCAAATTCAGTTTTTTATTTATCAACGACGGCATAGAACAAGGAGCGCAGAAATAAGATGAAACTCACACCCGTGCTGATTCGATTTGTTCCTGGTGTGATGAATTTTTGATGTGGCTCAGTGCACACTAATTTGTTTAGCGTGTTCCCAGCTTTTGTTGTTTCGGTACACGTAGCGAACGTTTTCAAAGTGAATTTCACGTTAATTATTCAGAAAAACAAACGCCTACACGTCCCGATCAAGAAAGTCTCCGTTGAACTATTTTCAGATGTAATTTATCTCTTGTTCTCTCTTCGTAAAGTTTAAGCCTCCTACATTCGTAAACTTCGCTGCATTTTAAAGTTTTGATACTACTAGATCATGTTATGCTTTCAAGAGTTCGAAAAGTATTTTAAGTATCATATTAAAATCAGCACCACTTTTTGCACCGCGTTCTATCAATAAGCGAATTAATTTTAAAAATAAATCCCATTCATAAGAAAATAAAGAAGTTAGTCAAATTACATCCGCGTGAACGAGTTGCTTGCAACAACGGATCGCTGTACCGAGTAGACACGTATGACGCGACGTACCAAGAATTAATTAAGCGTATATACTCAAGATAGGAATCAGTGGTGTGGCAGGTGATTAAATAAATACTAGTTGGAGTTTCTAATTAATATGCCAGACGCACGGCTGATAAGCGTAGCCGAGACATCTCTCGCGGTTCCTGCTCGCCTGGTGTTGCGATTAACACGTTATTATAATGAGCTAGACGAATTTGTCTCGTCTGTCTAGAGAGATACATTCCCGAGATCTAGGACTCTCGTCTGTAATCTCACAGAATTACTTTAATTAGGAGAACACGTTTTAAATTCCATACCATGTCAACGAGCGACTGTATCAAAGCTTATCTATGTAAATTCTAGTTTATTATATTAGATAACAAAACTTCTATGCTAATTAAACCATATTTTATGTATCTTTAAATCTTGTAATGTAAAATACTTAAGTAATATAGACAAAAATAGAATCTCGTTGATTTAAAATACCCCATTGGATCTGAGATTTACGAATTTTATTCTATTATAGAAATATTAATGGATTATTCGTAAAAAAATCTTTTAATGATTATAGTATTTGAATTTCGCGCATTACGTATACATATGTACAGGATGCACGTGACAGTGTATTCATATATGTATTACGTTCGCAGGGGATGCCAGCAACGCGAGTATCGGTTCAGGAGAGGGCACAGGGGAAGAAGATGACGACACAAACGGAAAGAAGAACCAGAAGAAACGGGGCATCTTCCCGAAGGTGGCCACCAACATCCTTCGGGCGTGGCTCTTTCAACATTTAACGGTAAGCTAAATTGTTATAGACCTAAAGAAAATATTAAAAAGTCCTTTCGATATAATACATAAACCATAATATCTAATTAAAATCCAAATTGCTAAAGAAAACATCGTGTTAAGGCATTTTCGACTTTTCTTTGAAACGGAAGGCGAGAATTACATTTGTAAGTTTTACACTCGTAATTGTGAAATAACAATTAACTAGACAAGCTGTTGTTATCAAAAATAATGGCACTGACTTACCTAACTCATGTAAATCTTTAGGTAAGTCTGAGAGCAAAACCTAAAAGTGTAATTCACGCCTAAGACGGAAAAACAATGTAAGATAAAATATAAAACATAAAAACCTAAACAATACTTCAACGAATAAATAAATGCATAAAACAATATGGCTGACAATCCACAACGCAAATAGACAATGCACGACAATAACAAAAGTTTCGGGGCACTGAAAATATTATCGAATGAGCTTAATAGCTGTTTTAACTTCAGCATACAAAGTTGAAATCACGCAACGAATGTCAGCGCGAGACAATTGGACCGCAAGCGAGGCCGCTGCGGAGTTTTCAATTAAAATTTTCCAGCGAAAGCAATAAATTTTTCATTGCGTAGACAAAGAACACTCCTCAAAGGGCAGGCTGTTCCTACGAAAGCAATTAAACTCGTACCGTTCGACGCCTCAATACGCGGGTTCAACGTTTTATCATTGTGATTGATGGCAAAAAATAAACATTAGCATAAGACGTTACCGGGAACTGTTCCACTGATGTCGCGAGTGCAAAGCGTTGCGTGGTAATTTCTAGAATGGCTTTCTCCGCGACCGGCGGGCGGGGGTGAGGGGGTGCAATTTCATTACCGGTCCGGATCCGCGCCCATAAATCACCAGGACCGAAGGCGCTCCGCTCAGCGCAGTTCGGTTCAGGTGACGCTCGCAAAGTCTTCTGAGCCTGGTATTTCTATTTCATTCCCGACCGCTTGAATCCTACTTTCTTTATAGCTATGAATTCCGCGAATGCTCCGCGAAAGAGTTTTAATTGACGCCACGGAAAAGCTTTTACTGGTCGCGTCTTCGGCGAAGGAACCGAGGATTTATGTCCGAAGTCGCGAACTCGGTCGGTTCCTAAAACTCGAAATCCGCTTTATTTCCGGCCGCATTCGAAGTTCGAACTTCAAAAAAGTAGGTTCCCGTCGACAATCGAATTAGAGAGCTTTTAGCGTTCCGTTTCGCGGGTTTTTGCGTGATCCTGTCCGCGTCCATTACCGCGCTCCAAATTACTTATAATTGCTTCGCTTAGTGCTAAGTGCTTTCATTACGGCCACCGTAAAACAGTTCCGGCGGAGGTCGGAACGTGTCGATGTCGCTATGAAATCTGGTAACCATTATTTAGCGATGTGAATCGTATTTCACATCGAAATTTAACCCCGGCTGCAATTGCTCGGTAGCGATATGATCGGCGCGCTGGAAATGCGGTCGGACATAGACAATACTTCAAATTGGCGTCAAAAAGCGCATCGGCCCACATAGCGCGTAGCTGTCGGCGTGGTGTTTGTAATATTCATTCGATTACGCCGCGGGAAATGGAGCGTCGCGCGGTGACAGCGACACCTGCGCCGATACTCGCTCGACTATCAATTCGAAACAAATGAATTCAATGTCGCACATTCGAATCTTCGCTTGATCCAGATATGGACGTTGATTTGCGATTACACGGATCGGTGTCGTGTCGCGACACGGCGGGGCACGGGTGATTGAATCGAACGATGGCTAATTCGGTATTGCTCGGTTATAAAACCAAAAAAGGAGATGTGATCTCGCTAGTTGGAAATCGTCGACCGTGGTCCCATTTAAATTCAGTGCGGCGCATGCAATATTGGTAACAACCGAGTGTCCGTGACTGTAAACGATATGAATTTTAAAACTTTGCGATCTAGTCCATTTGAATTTGAATTTCATTGATCCGGGTGAGATGTGCTTTATAACTACGTCTATACTAATATTATAAAGAGGTAAAATTGAGTTTGTTTGTATGTAGGGAGTGATCTCTGACGTTACTGATCCGATTTGAAAAATTCTTTTTGCGTTGGATAGTCAATTTATTAGGGAACGTTATAGGCTATATTAAATTACGGTGCATATTATAATATAAGACCGAAGTACCCAGCGAAGTAACCATAATCGCAAGGAGCAGCTAGTTTTCGAATAAGTTCAGTTAAGTTATGAATCTGGTGTAATCGGAATAAAAAATCTACAATTATGAGATGAATATAATAAATGATCATATTCAAATCGAATTAGTGTCTGATCTATATTGGCATTTGAGTAAATATTTTTGTGGCGTAAAAATAGAGAGTTTATATAAGGAAGCAGTGTCACGCGTAATCCCGTTAATCATCAATCTATCCCGTCTCCCGGGATTCACGCAACGCAGGTAGCGTACGTGTCGCCGCGCCCTCGGAAAATTCCCAAGAAATAATATTGAATAACGACGCCTCACAAATCCTACCTTGGGACTTTAAGCCCTTTCAGGGGGCTAAAAATAATTATAAGGCCACCGTAATCCCGCGACAGAATCCCGCGGAGTTCGCTAGCTCGCGCTCCTTTTGTTTTCGGATCTCGTACACCTGTTCCTGGATCCAATAATTACCTTGTCAAAGAATTGAGGAGAGTTACAGATGTCGTTATTATCTTTCATATTTCAGTTCATGCCGAACTATTTTTTTTAATCAACTCTAAGGCGAAAATTACATTTGCAAGTTTTACTCTCGTAAGTGATATAAAACAACACTGTAACCTGATAATAGTTAGGCTATCAAAGACACTAACAGTAAGGTCTTTAAGGTGTAAAGCAATGACTAAAAATGTATGTAAGTCTTTATTTAAGTCTGAGAACAAAACTTATAAGTGTAATTCTCGCCTAAAATTTAACGGTTTACAAATAAAGTTAACTACATTCTGTGACATAATAATGTTTATTAACTTTACAAGCGTTGTAGTTGGGACTAAAAATCACCGTTCCTTTGTTATCACGTTTCGCGTCTCTTCAAAACACACGATCGTAATTTTGTATGACATGCTCAACATAATATTAATAGAAGCACCAGGACATCATAGACGAGGAGATATGGCGAAACGCGGAATTCCTAGCGCGGTGTTGAGTTACGTTCGTATCGGGTTCTCTTTGAGATCCACCGCACCGGAATGAAAGCATCGCAGAATAATCGCGCCGAAAGAATTTATACTTTATTTATGCTAGTACACTGTCTTCTTTGTTATGTTCGCTTGGTACTTTACGATTATTATGGAAGCATGTCAAACCGATGGGAAATCTATGGCTAATAGAATCGTTGACCTCATGTTTAGTTTCGTATATGCAAGATGTTCACCATGTAGGTCTTAATTTTATATTATTATCATGATGAAATGCCATTATTAATTTCTTATTCAAATTTTGTAGTTATGTATGATAAAAATTTACATTACGAAAAAGTTGTTCCATTATAAATCTACGCAATGTGGTATTTAGCGCCATTTTTTAAAGTATACAAATAATTTAAATGTCCAAGTCACCCCCTCGCACACATTAATCCAATAACACGAATGTTTCAAAATATGGCTCAATTTCGTTCGTTTCTCGCTGAAAAACCTAGAAGAAACTCGGTTTTCCCTTGCTTTATTTAGGGTAAGGGCGAGTCGTAAGTTTTACTTGGAGGAGTCGGGGGCAAATTGCATACGAATCCGGGAAATGAGAATTTATTAATATTGGACCAGACGCTGTAAGGGTATCTCGCAAGAATTAAGTTGGTGAATTTTTTTTTATTCGGTGACAAATAAAGTCTATTTTGGGTAGCGAAATTGCTTTTATAAGAAGTGTATGTTTTTTATTAGACAACAGATGGATTTTTAAGTTGAACTTAGTCATTTCAATTGTTAAGGCCTGCAAACGGGAAATAGATCTCGGGGACCTTTTTAGTCCGTCGAAATAGATCGTTTAGATCGGAATCGCATAATGCACAATAAGGACTAAAAGTACCGCGTACAAAATCTCCCCGACCAACAGTTTTATTAACCAACTTCCAAAACGAAGGACGTTCTCAATTCGGCGATTATGTATTTTTAATATTTACTCTAAAACGGATTGAGCAATTTGGTTAATTCTTGTTTTGTTTGAAAGACTAATTCTCAGATTGGTCCGGTAAAATTTTCATCAAAATTGATTAAGTGGTTCGTTTTAAAAATCAATATAACTAGAAATTACGTAGTTATCTTTTGAAGTCGGTTTTTAAAAAGTCTTGTTTTGTGAAGACTCAGGGATTTAAGTCCTCCGTCTGCGCAGGCCATGTGTTACATATTTTGTTCCATTTTACAAATACTTTCTAAACCATTCGCTATTTGACGACAGAAGTCATTTCCGGCTATCCCAGAAGATCCCACTTTTTAAGTCGACGCTTAATGCCTTACCGGAACGGACAGGACATTCGGATGTACCGGAAATAGAGTAGATACGTGAAATGGCAAGAGTGCACTATGGAATCGAAAAGGATGGCTATACTTTGTAAATAGACATCAATAGTTGTTACATAATTGTAGCTACTTATAAGTACTTTTCCCGTTTCAAAAGATTTTTAATATGGTTAAAAAAACATTATTTCGTTTGACCATGTATACAAATAAATAAAAAATCAGGCTTTATTTCCTACTAAATAGAAGAACAGAAACTAAATCGACCACGTGAAAATCCAGAAATACCAGCTCAGAATCAACCCCGCGACCATAGGAGAAAAAATCAAAATGAAAAATGTAGAGCAGAGTAGTAACAGAGTTAAACTCCCCACAATTAATCCAGTAACAGACAGTACGTGACATCATTCTGTATACTTTTCCAAGCCCAAAAGTACACAATCTGAGAGGCAAACAATCGTCAACTTTACCGAAGTAATCTCGCTACTGGCAAATAGATAATCGTCTCGTCAATATTGTCTCAGCATAACCCTTTAATAGCGAACGCCAACATGGCGTCCTATGCAAACCCCGATAACGCCCGAGGGGGTAAATATGACTATCGAATGACAAGTATTAATTAATGGAGAGAAACCACGTTTTTAAATTTACACTTGATTTTGTAATCAAAAGTTGGGGTTAGGGATGAATTCGACTGAATCTTATTAACAGTAAAATTTGTACGAGTGACTGAGATATTCGTTTAAATGTTACGCGTAACGAGAACTTTAAGAACTTATTCCTAATGACAGAACGTTCTCAAAGTCCATTACAAAATCGATTAGTCATATAAATTCTTGAAATCATAATAAAACAAGATTACCATCATTATAAGTTACGTTATGTTCATGAGAATATTATTATTATATCGTAATATGTATTATTATTATTGTTTTATTGAGTTTTGATGTAATGTTTTGTTATGTCTTCTTATTACTAAGACTTAACTGATGATCCGAGATTCTCTATCCAAAGTCCAACGATTTTCAGATCTCTTTCTTCAATTTTCGTACAACATAATCGATAAGTAACATACATCAAACAACCCTTGATCGTCCGAAATTCTGGACCCCACATCCTGTAACCTGAGACCGTCCACTCCCAGATATCTTATCTTAACGACCCACCCTGAGGGGGTCAGAGTGACCCCCTAGATTCTCAACGTAGATATGGAACGGGCAATTTTGGTCAACTCGACTAACTCTAGCCGGCGGAGAATTGTTGTTTATAAGTAATTGTGTGTAATACAGCTTATTTAATCTTGATATTATTTGGGTAATATTCGGTCGGTCGATTAGGCCAAATGTTATAAGGAAAATTGGTCAAGTGCGGTCCTTTATTTCTTCTGAACTTTTTGTTTGCTGAAGTTTTTTCGTGACATCGTATTCTTATAATACTGGCTGTGTTTTACGGCTTTTCTTTCACAAATACGCAGTATTTGTAGTATTTGTAGGTTTTCGCGTATAACGTTTCGGCTCATCACTGGTTGTTTTTTGCAAGCTTAGTTTTTTTATAATATTACATTTAGTATTGTTAACTAAATAAAACAGCAGAAATTCTGTCGACATCATTTAAATACAATTTGAAATTTGCATAATAGCATTTATAATATGCAAATTAGTAATTCATTAGGACTTCAATTCAATATACTTGCGAATAATTTAATATCTACATTTTTATTTATGGAGTCCAGTGATTAGATATTAAGAACTCCTCACTACTCGACAGATAACATATTCACTCCACATAATTATATTTACTATCCACTACAGTAAATCACTTTCTGATCCCCAATGTTCAAAATGAAATCTGCAACGCTATTATGCCTCGTCATGTTCTTTTCATCGTTGATTGAAGATTAATTTACTGCAACTAGTTATTTAAAATATAAACAATATTCAACTGCAGTAATCATATACAATTACTATTATATATGGATGCTGATAAGCAATAATGTGTCAACCCACAAAAAGTCAAACTCGGAGATATTGATGTATTCTGATAATTTGTTACAAAAACGTTAATAAGCATTATTCAAAAAAAATTTCAAGTCATTTAAACAAAATAAGTACGGAAAAAAGTGTCTTAATTTAATGATTAGACTATTGAGTGTGTTACATTTTTTGAGACAAGAAAATCATATATCTGAAAAACTTATTAGTAGATAAAACTTTTTGTTATACTAATCTGTAATTAATACTTTATACCTTTTATCAAAATAGTGAAGAAAAATTGATATATACGTCTTTAAACCAACTTATTAAGACATAGTAATGTTCTTCTTTAGACGCCATTTTCTCAAAATGGAGTTCGCGTGGCTTGACACAGTATTGCTTATCAGCGTCCATATATGCATTCGGTTATCTTAAGGTATTGCTAATTAAGGTGATGCGCAAACGTAGACGCATTCTGTCATACTACGAAAGACGCATTAAAACCATGTTCAACACGTGTCTAGCTAAACAGTGTTTAAAAATTACACATTGCTTATAATATTATCTAAATTGCTTAACAGCGAATAAACTCATAAAAAAACTTATTGATAAAATGTTATACGTTACATTTGACAGCTGAAATAGGTTTTAGACATCTATTAAACTCACTTAAACGTATGTTAATCTATATCTAAAGCATGTTTAACTCAAAACTGTGCTTAGACGCGGATTTGTAGTACGGATTTTTTTAACACGCGTTTAACGTCTGTTTAAATCTTTTGTAGTAAGGCAGATTTTGTTTTCAGCTGTCTGCATCTAACACTTTTTAATCGGCAATTCGTTTGTGTCAAGTGGAAACACAAATAGTGGTTACGTTTGCGGGAATGTTCGTTTTAATGTTGATTACGTATTTGAACATAAAATGTTTGTTTGGTGTCTTTTACCAACACAATTCAATGGAAACATTTATGTCTTCATTTGCGCAATGCGTTTAAGAAACTGCCATATTTTAATTGATATATTATTGTGATTCCACATGCATTTGGATGACGTGCAAATTTTCCTTAAACAAGCAGAGACAGAAAGCGAAGTGGAGCTAGTATTATATAAAATTTAGCGTAACAAGAAAAAGCGGATTTAATTTACCTCATATACCAAGATTATTATCGCCCTATAAATAAAACAAAGGGCGACAGGCGGAAAGAAAACATAATCTAAACCCGTGCGATATGAGTGCGTGTACCAGGACACCATAAGTTAGAGATACGTAATATCCACAATCCACGAAAGGAGCTCAGCCTCTTTGATTAATGTATTCCCGTGTCACGGCTATATTGCCAGAATATATTCGAAAGGGTGTTACGTCAGAGCGTTATTGCAAATCTAAGGTATATTAAAAGGGCGTAGATACGGCGTGTTTGTGTGACACCTGTGTTTAAACGGCTTTAGAAGATGTACTGTTCGTTCCATTTCAGCCAATAAACAGTAAAATTGTAACGACCAATCACAGCTTCAGGTCGACCTGGATACGTTACCAAAGTTCTGTTAAAATCGGTAATACGTATTGAAATGGAATCCTTTCACGTCCTTACACGTTGGTTGAAGACAAGCCAAGGTTATTGAAAGAAATGATATAATGCCTTTTTAGAATTAAATATATGTGCGATACACAGCGATTCACGTATATATATGTATATAAATAATATAAATTGATTTCTGAAAAGAAACTATTTTAACGTGAAATAGACTACCGTGAGTTAGATACATGATTAATTAATAAATATTTATTATTAGTTAAGACCAATAACTCCACACCGAGCTTGTAATAATTCGTCTGCCCTTCAAATATGCACCTTCCTTTTCAACGATCCGCAGAGACCCTTTCTAATAGGTTTGAGTGTTTCCACCGATGAATTTTTAATAAGGAAATGAACCCTTCAAGTTACAGTAACTCGGTGGCTGTCCGATGCTTTTTTAAACGAGGGTAGTTTAACTGTTTATGGGATAATGGGGATAGAAGGGTTAATATTTGCCGTAAAGGGAATTTCGGGTGAATCCAAGATTCCAAAAAAAAAAAGATTCAGATCGCTTCGACTCCATTACAATGGAATATAGAAAAGTTTCTTTTCAAATTAAACGTGTTTGCTTTTAAATTCCGATTACAATGTAATTTCCTGTAGCATCGAACTTGTGCAGTAAATTTGAGCCGAACTGAATGGGGGTATACCCGGGAAATTTTTCCTCGCAAACTTGCCGCTTTTACCCGGAGAAGTCGGTAAAGTTGGTGCAAGTAATCTAAAGTTAGCTACCAGGACGGCAGAGGCTATTTAGATGCACATCTTAACTTGGCAATATATCTGGATTGTGCGCAACTCGCCTGGCCAACTCTGAAAGTGTTTCTCGGTTCTTTTTACCCTTTTTTTCTGGAAACAAAGCACCAAGAACGCTATATCCGTAACGTAATAAGCTGACGCTCTATTGGGAATAATTCTACCTATCAACGTTCACTTTTAATCTATTTTTAATTAGTAACACGAAAATTATAATAAACTATGATTCCTCGACCTTAATTCGGGCGTGTTAAATAAATTTAATAATAACAAGCAATACGGTTTTGACAAATGCCATGAAAATCCTTAACGATGTGATGGAAATAAGCAAAGGCCTGGAGCATTTATACGTTACAATGGACCTCGGAATAAATATGCAGTTAATAATGGAATGCAGCAACATTATATCTTAAGCTGTTATCTGAACATGCTGCTAGCGTCTATTGCGTCTTCATTTCTGAGGAGTAATCGGAAATTATCGATGTCTGAGAATACTCGTTAAATAGGGCTGTATATCGACGACTTTATTTGTATTTGAAATTTAAAATATGTTTATATTTTAAATAAATTTTCATTCAATTAAAATATCTTGGAAATCATAGTTAAACTCGCATTTCACACAGACGTATAAAGAATAAGTTTCGTAACTATTCGTCATAATCTCGAAAAACTTGAGCAATTTCCTTTATTACTTTGGAAGTTTTATTTATAATACAGTTACTAGCCAGCCCTATACAAACGGGACAGGGCCGAATTATTTAATTTTAATAAACATTTGCATAGGCGAGCGTGCGGCTCGCTGATAATGAACCATTTGCATCCCATGAGTTATCGGTCAGGTGGTCGTCTGACACTCGCGGTATAATGCGTTATGTACAAACGATATTTATGACCATAAATATCATTCAGTACGAAACAACACCTGACTTTTATATTTAGAATATTATCATATAATTAGAATAAATATTTAATTCAATTGGTGATTTAGATTATTGTCCAAAAATATAGTACCATGTCATGAGTCATAGAAATATATTTATTTTTCACTAGAGAAAAAATGTATTACATATACCGCACTCTAGCTAACGTAAGTATCAGCTCAAGCAGAAAAGCTTCAAATTGCTACCACAAACCCTCAAACAGATGACAGACGAGACACTTGAGGAATATTCGACTCACAAGCATCCTCAATAATTCAAACTTACATTATTGCAACATTCCTTAGCGATATATTTTACATTCCGTACAAAATAATAATATTAACATCCAAGATATTGAATCCGAGTGACTTATACTATATAATATAGCAATTTATTCTAGTAAAATAACAATGAAGGCAACCAGAATAATCCAAATCGTCGAGCAACCCATTTAAATCAAATTAATTCCGAATTAGCAATCGATCGGTCCCAAGTCGGGCTCGAAGGACCGTTTTTATCCCCACTATCTCATTTCCCTGCCTGGAGCAAGTCGTGCCTGCATAATTCCCTGCCCTGCCCAGGGGGCAGCAGGAGCTTAGCTAATCAGCGGCCGGCGGGCGATTACCCCTGGCGCGATAACGCCGTCCGCGCGATTAGCCACGCTGACCGCCTCCATACCTCTACTCGCCTAGTATCAGTTGCTCGAGTTTTCCTAACTTTAATCCCTTTGCAGCTATATGAGCCCCAAGTTGTGCCAAACAACCCGTGACAACTAAGTGGCTATCAGAAATCAAGGGTCCTCTAATTATACACTTTAATAGACATATTTCAATTTACAACCGACCTTTTAACTATCACTGTATTGAGGAGAAATTATTGTCAAGTTATTTCGGTAATTAATAACTAAGTTTTATTCAAACGTCACAATTTTTCTTCTCATGGCCTTCCATTTTTATTATAAACCTGACCTAAAATTTTCTTTTTTCAAATATCGCTCCGTAACTCGGATGAAATAAGTAAACTTTAAGCCGCCATTAGCGGAATTGGACGGAAGTGACGTCATCCCGGATTTACGCGCCGCACCGTGAGCTGTCTAGACGGGCATATTATTAAATTTAAAAGCCTTTAAAGCCGAAGATATGGCTCCGGTTTTTGCAAGTTTTAAATAACACTTAGGAAATAGATTGAAAAATTCAATATCAAATTGCCATCATTTAAAACTGTTACTTAATGTACCAATTTTTAACAGATTCAAAAATTCAAGAACTTCTTCGAAACCAATGAAATCAAATTATACGACTCTACTCATATTTAGTATTTTGTTACTTTTCTATCAATTATTAAGTAGGTACATTTAGTCAGAGTTTGCTAGAGCTAGATAGTTTCCATTAATTTCGGAAATAACTAAAATGTTATTAATACTTAATTACGTAGCTCATATAGGTTCTAACATAAGGGGCGGTGAAGGTGCCAGACCTATATGAAACAATTACTTAGCCCGGGCGTGTCTGGGAGGGATGGGGCTGAAGCTATTTTCATAATGCACCGGCAATGCCTTAAACTTTTTACTTTAAGAATTGCCGGGCAAGAGACAGTTGTACGCAGGTGCAGTTTGTAAACAATTCTCTTAGAGGATTGTAATTATTTAGACATCTACCACTACAGGATACTGTTTTGTTATTGTCTTTTTGATGTCGATACATATATAGTAACTATAACGGGTCTGATACATAACTTTGGAGAAAATTTATGGTTGATTAGGAAAAAAATATTTTGGAGAATATGTGGAAGATTCTGCAAACATTAGGCCAAATCTAATGAATGGGTTTTAATAAAATTTTGGTCTTGTTTTGATAGCTTAATTTGTTCCCGTATGTAGTATACCTTTCGACAATGAATGCTTCAGTCTTAGATGAAAACATTTTTACAAATACATTCTGGAACGAATCTAATCTCCAAAATCGACTAAAAATGCCAGAAAATCATTAGTTAACCCTTTAAAGAAATCAATAGTACCTTCAATCAACCGGTCAAACACGAGATGATCCAACCTATAATACTTTAAAAGCGATATTTCATAAAACACGTAGTAACTATTCATAAAATCGGCCATATATTTTTAACTTTACGAAGTAAAAGCTGAAAATGAGCCATGATTTCGTAATGCAGTTCACGAGAGTACCGGGTATATTTCATGTAAGTTGAAGTTCAACGCCTGCAGTTCCAGGTTTAACTGAAAGTGGGGCATGATATATTACTGGGAATTTACTTTTAGTTACATTTAAACATCTAACTTAGATGTGAATCGAAGTGTGGTGTTTCGTTTCGATGATTTTTTGAGAGCCATCAAAATCGATATTTATTGTTATCGTTGCATAACATAGTAATAATATGAAATAAAAAAATGACAATGTACAAATAATAAAATTATCCAAGCCTTTTTAAGCGGCTTTGAATGTTTAGCTCAAAATAAATATTTTTTGATATCTCAAGTGTAGAATTTTATACAATTTCAGAAAACTCGAGTAGGTATTACTATTGGTTAATTTATGGTTCATAAATATGATTAACAAAATAATCGAACCCAATTCTATCGCACGCTTAGATTAAGTATAGTAAATAGTAGACGCGATCCTTTGTTTGCCTCAAATACAATTTTAGGCTTAAATATGAAAAAGAAAGAAATTGCAATAGCTTACCTATATAGAAAAGCAAGCTAAGCAGTAAGTTTCTGATACTAATACATGTGTAAAACGCATTAAAACTACACAAAGAATTATAAATATAATTTAAAATAATTTATAGACATAAAACTCGAAATAATACTCGGTTGAAACTATGACCTGCATTGTACAATTCCTATTGCATACTCACTAAACATTTCATTATTTTTGCAAGGTAATTAGGCGTCTACAAAATATTAGAAGATATGTACTGAATAACTTTGGTATATTTTTAGGGTTATTGTAATTATTTTAAGATACCGTTATTATGTTTATTAATTTGGTGACATAATAAATTGGCAAAAAATCCTGTCAGTCACTTTATAAAATAGAAATGAAAGTACGATATTTTATACAATGATTTGTTTCGTGTTAAATTAACATTGCAAAGTAACGTGTGGTTTTAAAATTGCGATTGTGATATGGAAATTAAGTGCACTTTTAATAGGCTTAAATTGCTAGATTTCTTCGACGATTTAAAAAAAAGAAATCGTGTGAATAAGAATTATGTGAGCTGCTTTAACACAGAGTGTGTTCGCGTTTTATAAATTTTAAATTTCATTGATAACATTGTAAGACTTACGAGTTTACGATCGAATCTGTTTTTTATTAGCTGTTTTTATCGACGAATTTTATAAGTCTAGTTATCATGAATTTATTAATCAAAGTGACTGAAACAGATGCTTAAGTAATATATTATATTTATCGAATAAGGCCACGTTTTTTTCTTGATGTGCACAAAAACTTCAACGTAGTACCTACAGTTATGGACCAATCAAAACTTAGGCAGCTGGCTGGCGCGTCGCCAATCAGCTTTAAGTAATGCCTGCTAAAGATCTTGGGCCTGTGAGGGATATAATTATTGTAACTCAAGCTATATAAATCGTATCTTCTTTGCCTTTGTCTTATAAATTAAGATTAACCAATTTATTGCCTAAGCGTTCTTTGTGAGAAATTTTTAATCAATTCTCTAAAACATAAAATAAAAAACTGTAATACGTTTCATGATAAAAATCAAAAACCAGTCAAAATCAAAGTATTTTTATTCAAAATAGGAATTTACATTCCCTTTTAGAACGTCAAGAAAATGAACCTACCACGATTTCGGAAAAGTATAACCTCAGACCTGAGAAGAAACCGTGAAAGAAACTCAGCGGGATTTTTTTTTGTTAATTTTTTTAAAAAAGTCAAGAATCTACAAAAAAGTATCGATCAGTACACAAATCGTTTAAATAATCAAACAATCGAAATCTAAATTTAATTTATCACGGGCATCGAACAGATCATTTCCCAGACTCCCTGTACAATTAAAATTTCCCCTTTTAAAAAGCGGCAACACTGGCATGAAGACGTCGAAGGGTACAACAATGGCGCGGACAATGGGTAGATAACGCGGCACTCCGTCACGCCGCTGACAGGGTTATCGGCGCAATGAGACCGAACCGCCGTGACGCAAGCGACGAGACATCGCGAGCGTGACTTTAATATTGCATTAATTTGCATGTTATCTTGCAATTTTTGAATATAGATACAATATGTTAGATTCGTTGGCGAAGTGGTCACTGTAATTGACTGAAGCGCTAACGCGCGGGATCCCCACTGTATTGGCCATACGGATGTTTGTCGTGGTATTTTTATATCGTGTATGTTTCCGGACCGAACAAGATCATGAGGTCTTAATGGGGACCGTTGAGTGTGATGTATGTGATTTGTCAATTCAATCAGTGACACATCATACAATTTCGAATGTTTTAAAAACTTGGAGGCTAATTTGTGAAAACTATTGCTATCAAAATATCCAGAATTGTAATACTTCGAGCCGTTAAAATATTTAGTCGATAGTCGAGTACTAAATGGCGTCCTTTGGCTATCAGAATGTAATAACCATTGTGTTAAATTACAAACAGCACGCTGATTAGTATAATTTAGTTTTGATTTAATTGGATTAGTCAATTCAGGTTTTCAAAATAAAAGCGTCTAACTTGTACCACAGCTCAGTACTATATTGTTAGGTTGGTTCGAGCCCTGCGTCTTTATGTATTGTCTTTTGATTAGGTTTATCGTGTTCCTGAGTGTATCGAGCTACGGTCGATACAGCAAGCGATGCTGCTCCGTCGTCCGTATTTTATACGATTTCTCTTGAAATGTCAATCTTCTTAAATTTTGGCGACACATCCATATTTATTTAGCTCTTTCCAGTCGCATAAACTTGTATTCTAGAAAACTTCATTTTTAATTTAAGCAAAACATTTATATTTACATTGTAGAAAATATATACTTCACAGGAATCTCATACTCCATCATTTGTAAGAATATCTTATATAAAGTATTGATAGACTACTAAACCAAGCAACTCTCATACACAAATAGTATGGTTGAATAACAACTATTAAAACTAAAGATGCTCCGAGCAAAGTCACCTGTCGCGAACAAAACGTTTCTTTACAATATCATGTACCTGGAGATGTACAGCTGACTTCAAAGAAACTACAAACAAAGTGAAAACGGGACTCTCTCCGTTTGATTAGGCGCGTTCTTACGTGCGCCCCGAGGCACGCTTTGTAACTCCTCGCTTTGTGCAAACGTTCTGACAGCATTTGTAATGATTCAAAGGTATCAAAACTCGTCCTTTAGATGTTCTCTTGTCGATTTTTGTGAATTATGCTCGAGAAGTGCTCTTTGATTGCTTGAATTGTTTGCGGAATTAATAGTTCAAATATAAATCGGAAGTAACTGGTTACGGACGTGAATTTTTAAATTCGTGAGCTGGGGTGGTCTTTTGATTATGTTTTTAAGTGTTTAAATTAATCTCCTGCTCGGCGATAAAGGAAAGCACCGTGATATAACATGCACGTATCGGGAAAATTTCTGACACATGTTAACCTGACTTCCTAATAATCAACAATTGAAACGAATGTAACAGGTACCTATTAGAATCTCATAATCTTGTGTCTAGAGTCCGGAAACGTAGAACATAAACACAAATACCCAGACCATGATAAACAGACGTTTACCGTGACCTGAGATCAAACCCACGACCGTTAGCGCTTTAGTCAATTGCAAAAACCACTGCGCCAACCTGTCGTCAAATTACAGTAAAATTTAACGTTATTAGAAAAGTAACAAACCAAAGTATTTCGCAACATTCACTAGTTTGGTAAACTGGATGAAAAATGGCCAAAATCCAGCTAAATTGCCGCACTGATTCATTTCGTTTTATTCGCTCGCAGTAAGAGGCATAGGTTAAAGGTATGAATTTATATTGCCGTCAATAAAAATGGTTTTAAAAAGTTTCGAAAAAAAAAATACAGTGCAGTGCAAAAAAATGTCGCACGCGGCGCCAACGTCAATAAAATTTGATGTTTACGCAGAGCGCGCGATATCTCGCGCCGAATAAAATGTGCACTCTTTTAAACTGTTTTGTTCGTCCGAAAATCATTTTTGAAAGGCTTTCATAGCCTCAGCCCTGGAAATTTTATCGGACGTAATGTATTTTTATGCGGAGTTTGGATTTTTTATAGTAATTTTCGTTTGTATGAGTCTATCCATTTTTTTTCATTTTCACTGTAAACCTTTGTATACTTCAATTTTAGCTGAACGGTGCAACTTCGCTATCAATTCATTCCTCCATCATTTTCGATCGCATATTCGAAACTCTCTAGATAACCGTTTCTAGATAAACTTAACCTTAATTAACGATGATCATTTAACTGTTTAGACAATAAGAAATCCAATTCAACATTCGAACATAAGCAAAAAAGAATTGATTTTTCATTAAGAACTACATAAAATAATATCCTATACAGTTAATTCGCATCAGATCATAAACAACGGGATAGCATAACAAACACATTAGGTAGATTAAAATAGCAAATCTTCACACAGGGATGGGCAAGGACTGGAAATGTAAGTAAATAACGATGTACATGCATCGCTCGCTATTTACGATAATTACACTACTAAGGTCGACTGTTAATTACGATTTGCATTTAAACGCATTTGTATAATCACTTTCAATTTTCCTGTTTCGTCTGATAATACTCTGCCTTACCTGTTTAGTATGTGTATTGAATTTTAATATCAGATTCATATCTGATGAATCTATTTTTTAGAACTAAATGTACACTAATTGATTTTGGTGTACGATTTTGGTTTGTTAATTTTATTTGTACGTTTAATTAAGACATTAATTTTGTTTATTTATTTTTGCTTTTTGACTTAATATTTATTGTAATGACTATGTTGATATTGAAGTATTTAGTCATCAAGAGTAGTTTTTTTTTTTTTGTCAATTATCGATTGTTTATATAACTTTAATTAAATGTAAATATTCCACTGTCAAGCTATGCTTTAGTTTATTGAAATCAGATAAGGAATGACATTACACGCGAAATGGGATATAATAACTAAAATCCCACGATCATAAGAACTTATAAGGCTCTTATTATGCAATGACCAAGGACAGAACGGCTATCCACAGTTAGATGGTCTCTTTGATCGCCTACTTTCTGATTATCTGTAAAAACACACGACAATTCATTTACCATTTAATATGTTTAAATGCCGGAGCCGAGAGGGCCTAGTGGTTAGAACACGTCGATCTCAACTGATGATCGCGGGTTCAAACCCTGGCTAGCACCACTGATTTTTCGAGTGCTAAATTTGTGTTTAATTCGGCGGTGAAGGAAAACATCGTGAGGAAACCTGTATGTGCCGGGAGAAATTCTGACACGTGGAGCATCGTGGTGAATTAAGCTCTAAAACTCCTCCTTAATAGGAAGGAAGGCCTTTGCCCAGCAGTGGGATATTTATTGGCGGTTATTATGTTGAAATGGTAATCAAATGGTTCACCGTCTATAAATCTGTCAGTACAAAATGTACAAAATCTACAAAATCTACAAAGCATATTCCTATTTCTACCTTTTTGATAGCAAGTTTAATCTGTCGCAAATCAAAATTCAGTTCAATAATTTTCCACTCGGCTCAGACATCAGCTCGTATTTTTAATCTACCGTAAAAGTCTCTGAAAGTAAAGCGAATTCCGTGTCTTCGATTTTTTGCTTGTCACATTCATTTAACTCTTAAACAATGACGTCTGACGGCACTATTTCCTTTTAACGTTTTCCACCTAAAATCTGAATAGTGCATATTCGGGTAGCTTACTGACGAGATTCACTCTATTTTAAACCTTAAATACGGTTTTTGTGACGTATTTTTTGGACTTTTTTTTTCCATTACCGATAGGCGATTGACAGGCCCGTCGCCGGTTTTTTGTCTGGTGCGGCTTTTATTTTCTGGTCTAGTCTAGGTGATTAGTCAGCACGTGTTCGGACGTTGTCGGATTTGACGTCTTTTTCGTTAAGGTTCCGTTACATAGAACACTTCATTTGACAGCGTCAATTAAAACTTGAAAGAGATGACGGTGTCGTTTGCCAATTTTTATGTTTACAATAAAATTTTTACGGATTTTCAGTAACAGGCTTGAATAAATCGATGTTTCCGTTGAGTTTACTGTACAACAGAAATAAAAGCCATAGACTAGTGTACTCTAAATGAAATTCTAGATAATAAATCAGTTAAAAATCATATAGCCGAATCTACTAAGGTCTCAAACTTAATGGCACCATTACCACTAAAATGGCCCATCAAAATTATAATATCAATTACCGATGCATTAACAATTCACATCAGAAGTCAGACGTTGCAGAAACGGGAGTCGTGAGCGGGATGGCGCTATGGGGCACGGTAGGGTGCGAGGGGGAAGGGTGGCAAGGCAGCCGCCGTCGGAGAGCTGTCAAAATGTCAAATTTCAGAACGTTGCTCGGCGCAACTTCAAACGTGCCCCTACCGCTGGCATGCACTGCGCTACCTACCTCTAATATAGTTATGGCTGCCTGGTACTCCGTGTTAATATTCATGCATCTCATCCGGCTCCTAGACACCGAGCCATTTTCGTGAAAGCCTCTCCCGTTCCGCCACTATGAATATGAATGAATGAATTCCCCGTTCGTTTCTTGGATTAAAGTTTTTACATGCATTCTGCGTCATTAACGCGTGATGTGTTGCCATTGATATTAATAACGAGTGCGATTCGCAACGATGCCATGCCTCGGGTCGCCGAAGCCAAATAATATTGGCGTCATTCTTAATTTATTTTTGTCTTTCCTTTTTCATTTTCAACGAATTCCGTTTTAAAAATTCCGACACATAAATAACATTTAATCGAAAAATATTTAAAATACCAAACCTTCCATGCGCAATCTGTTTGCAATATTTTGTTCCATCATACAAAGAACATTTAAAACAAAATTGAAAAATTCAATTTCGCGTCCATTTCCTCAAAAACATGAGGTTTTCTATTTCACCGTTTAAAAAAGTATATTGCCCACCGTCGCTGTCTGTCTCGCTCTTGACGTGAAGGATATTGGAATGGACCGAAAATGAGAAGCAAAAGAAACGCTGACGTTTCAATATGCACTCATCTGCACCGCACGAGGCCGCGAGTTAATTAATATCATGCCCAAAACCCTCCCCCGACGAAAAAAATACCCTAAAACGTCCACTTTAATATCAGAATTGTCTATACCGTTATCAATGAACACGGGTGACATCGAAAGCTCTCAGTCTTAATAATATCGTTTCTTACCTTCCGACCCGAGTAACAAGCCCGTACTCGACTCGTGGTGTTTATGAACGTCAATCACAGCTGTCAAAAGTGACAGTAGTCAAATTCCCGCCCGGTAATAACGGGAAAGGACGATCCCAATTTGAAAAACACACGTTCGAAAAGCGCGCGTGCTCGATTTGGCGATTAGTGTTTTTGAAAATGGAATCGTGGATCGTGTCGCCTTCGGGTGTTACCGCCTACAAGATGGCGGCCCTAATCAAGCTCCGTTCGCGGGGAAAGGAACCGAATGATATACAATTTTATTGAAGCGATGTGTTATTACGGCGTTGAACCTATAATTACGTGCGAACATAGCGCGTGGGAAGATTAGAAAAAACATCTTTCGATGGCTCGTGCTTTGTAATTGGGGTGTTTCGAGTTACGACCATTCATGATTTTGATTTGATTATAGCAATTTCGTTTCGCAAATAAAAAAAGAAACAATTTATTTTTACCTTATTAGGGAATCTTTTTCGATCGCTTTGGACACTGTGGGACTAAAAGAATCTTCATTAATTTTAAGTTTAATGTTGTAAAGTATAATCGTAATCGTAAAGTTTACGATAGATAGATATTTCGTATTTCGAATTCAAAGCCGCAATAACCCGTAGAGTGTTGAGTATCCATCATTCATTTGGCCAGCACTCCGGCCCTGATTTATTGAGTGTCGGTCGGACAGACATGCCGGTTCGGTTCAGAGGTCGTCCCTGATCAGACGCTTTCTTGTATTGAGATGTGCATACTTCATCCGTACATTATCTAACTATCTCTGAAATAATTGCTCGGATAAATAATAAATTTTATGAATCAACATTTCTTGGTATCGCACTGTAGGATAGGAAAATCTTGAAAATTACAATATTAAAAAAAAACCACCTTCAATAGTTACTACATAATTTCGATTACTTAATGACAATCTTATTTTAGTTATTTTAATTTTAAAACGTAATTACAAAACTGATATTGACGAAAATTATAAGACCAATCGGACATTTCGAACAATAAAATAATGATCAAAGTCGATACTGTCAACTATTGCTTGAAAAAAACCCTTTAAAGAATAGTTGACACTAACATAAAAATCGAATGTACTCACTTTTAAATTTTTCAAGACAATTTCCAAAAATAATTTGGCACCAAACAGCTATTCATACATATATGTAGATCAAGTTAACATATGACCATGGAATCAATTCGTTCCTATTCGAGCTAGGTGTCACGGTACAAGACGGGAGCCCCGCCAAACTTGTGTCAACGGAGTCCGAAGGCGGGCGCTCCGCCCTCGCACGCGGCCTCCACCGCCCTGGGCAAAGGTCACGTAACAATTGTTGGGGAGTGTTGTTCTTGTTTCAAATGAACGAATCACAATAGGATCCGTTGAAAAGAACCGAACTTACGGGTACTTAGACTTAATTGGAAAATTAGTATTTATTATTAAGTTTTTATAGTTTTATTTGCGTAGAATTTCGATTATCAGTTTAGTTGACGATTATGGTTGTTGAATTTGCTGTTCTGTTGTTATGAGTTGTAGCGTCATTTTATGGCCTATAGTGTTCTCAATAAACTGAGTATCTAACGCTTTATCTGTATCCGTAGCAGCCTGTAAATGTCCCACTGTTGGGTAAAAACCTCCTCTGCTATTAAGAAGATCTAAGACCAAACTTTACAAATTGAATAGAAGGTTCATGAAATCTAGCAAAATGAAACAGAATAATTAGAATTTTATTTAAACTAGCAATTCCCCGCAGCTTCGCCCGCATATGTTTGTATTAATTTGATATCTATTAATCTTTCAAACCTCTTTTCAACCTCTTAGGGGATGAATTTTCAAAAATCCTTTCCTAGTGTACATTTACGATATTTAAGGAACGTTCGTGCAAAATTTCACGATTCTAGCCAGCGGTTTCAGGTCTGCGTTGATCGATCAGTCAGTGAATATATCAGCCGGTCAGTTTTGATTTTAATATATCTAGATGAGTCCTAGCTTCCTAAGTTTTTTCACTATGTTGCTAAAAAGCTATATTACAATTAGTACAATGTATATTACAAGTATATTACAATTATTAGTATATTACAATTATTAGTAAAATTTCATCAAAATGTATTCTATAGTTTTTTGCTTGAATGAGTATTAAGCATCCATTGATTCATACAAAAATCTACTCAAACTTGAAAATACATCAGTATAAAATTATAAATAAAAGTCACGCAATATTAATTAACATTATTTAAATCGATGCTCCGAAACGATACATCAATATAATCGTTTTAAATTGACTGTTAATATCAAAAAGCATAGTCGTCAGATATTAAAGTTATAGCACTAAAAGGCATAGCTGTGAATATAGCTCGGATCGGCTACATAAATTAAACGCGGGCTTGATTAGCGCCGCGAGGAAATAAATAATAATCGATTCATTCGATTCGGAATCGAATCGAAAATAATCGTTCGCGTTCGTCCGCCGCGTGTGGCCGCTGGATAAATATGGACGGTGTCGCTGTCAATCTTTGCCGTGATTCTTTTAACAGGTTTTGTGAACATATAAATATATGTTTAACCGACTTTTAAAAAAGCAGGAGTTTCGTAATCGAAGCATATTTTTTTTTAACTCCGTCTTTTTTTAACCGATTTTAAAAATTCTTTTTTTGTTTGAAAAGATACGTTTCTGAATTGGTCTTATAGAAGGTTTCTTAAAATTGGTTCGGTAGTTTATTTTTGAAATCGAAATAATTGGTATAAATGTGTCGTTCGTGTAAAAAATGCTTATGGAGTTGGTTTGGTCTTTTTTGTTTTTAAGTCCTAGTTATCCTAATCAATGTTTAGTATAATACTGATTTATTAAAATAATTTGACAAGGGCAATTAAAAATTCAAGAAAAATCCTACTACGATAATGAATGCGAAAGTTTGTAAGGACAAAACGCAAACGCCTCTGAACCGATTTTGATGAAACCTGCAGTAATATAGCTTATACAGTAGCTACTTTTTATCAACATACAAAATGTCACATGCGGAACCGAATTTTCGATATCACAATAAAATAAAATCGATATTTTTCCACTCGGAAAGCAATAAATCACGGAATACCAAAACAAAACACCTAAATCACAGTAATGATATTCCTAAAACAACTAGAATCGTGTATAATCTGCATTATCAAGGGCCGCAGAGCAGCGAGACACGGCTTCGCATAAACAGTCGTTATCGCGTGACAAATTTCACATCTAGCAGATATCGACGCGCTTTAAATCATCGCCGGTCTGCGCCCGCCTTTATGTCGCGCGTGAATTATAATGTGCGCGTCGCTTTATATCATTTCTGTCTGTGTACTCTTCTGTCTTCGCCTTTTAGAATGAAGTGTGGAATATTTCATTAATGGACTGCAAGTGCGTTTTGTGGTTTCGATAGAGTCTTGTGATATGAAGTCACTTTGACGTTTCGTGAGATTTTTTTTTATAATATATATTTTTAATATAATCTTATAACAAGTAGATAACACATTAATAATTTATTACAGAAGAAAACAATAGATATAAAAAATAGTGAATACTTTAAAAAAAAAATACAATTTTATTTACGTACTTTTAAAAAGTTTATAAGTAAATAATAATATATTGGCATGTACTCTCTCTCGACATCAACAACTCGTTGCTAGGCAACACAAGTGACAGTTACATCAGTCCCATTAACAACACTTTTCCAAATTAACTTTATTTCCCGAGACGAACACTATGTCACGTGACACGTAAGGCACCAATTAAAACAATATACGCTACACCTTTACTGATATTATAAAGCTGAAGAGTTTGTTTGAACGCGCTAATCTCCGGAACTACTGGTTCGAATTTAAAAATTCATTTTCTGTTACATTCTTTATTTATTGATGAAGGCTACAGGTTATATTACATCACGCTACGAGAAGCGAAGCAGCAATCAAAAACGCGAGTGAAATCGTAAGGGACACCTAGTTAAGAAAAAAAAAATCGACTTTACAATATGCATTATCGTTTACTTAGAGTTGTTTCGATTTCAAAACAAAATTACTAATCCGATTTCGATGAAATTTTCACAAAACCAATCTGAAAGCATATCCTTTCCAACAAATAAAGAATTTTCTAAATCAGTTAATAAATGATAGAATTATGAGCTAATCAATAAACAACGCTTGAGAACCATCACCTTTTTTGGTTTCGGTTAAAAATATAGTACAATAAATATATTATCCAATAAATCCCTACATCCGCATGTAACCCGGAACGAACTGGTGACACTTACACAATACAACGCGTCTGTTTGGACGCCGCGTTATTTATTGCCCGCCGTGTGTGGAAACAGCCTAACTTCATCGTATACTGTCATATGGGTTGATGAAAAAAATCGTTTTTAACCCTTGATAAAAAATAAGGTTTTGAGTTTGCTGTCTCAGTCTGTGTCTGTCTGTGGCATTGTATATACCTAACGAAAGGACAGATTTTGATGCTTTTTTGATGATTTTTTTATGACACTGTACATAAAACTGTTTTTATATTATAATATCAATTTCCCGTCTCTTCTTCTGCGTATACTTAGGAATTTACCTAACAAACTTTTAACCCTCTTTTTAACCTAACACTAAGAAAGGATTTTCAAAAATTCTTAGTGCACACTTACGACATTTAAGGAACGTTCGTGCAAAAATTCACGTTTCTAGACAGAAAGACAGAAGCTTTAGACTAGAAAGTCTTAAGCTTCATAATATTAGTGTATTTTTCTCTTGCCAATCACTTTAAACCACACCTTATGTACATAGTTTTTCCTAACTCGAAAAAAATATGAAACACATAAGGCGATACATAACCCACTGTCAATTTGCGTATACGGAGCTGTTGACGCGAACACAATACCTGTTCTGCGTCGGTTTTTCAGCCGCTCGGCTTATTTATTGCTCGAGCCGCATGCAAAACGGGCTAAATTGAAGAATAGGGCTGCGCTACTGTCCTTCATCATTCGCTTTTAGTTACGTTTCACTTTCAACTTGTTCAATTGGAAATATCATTTGAATTTTATCCGTGAAATATTTATAAGTAAAATTATTACAAGTAAAAGCATTATAGTCTATTTCTCTATACTTGACATATTTTTCAAATAAATATGGAGTATTTCTAATCATTTTTTATAATGAAAAATTATAATGACAAAGAATGTTTGAAAATTCATGATTATCGTTCTAGGTATTCCCAAATGAGACAAGTACAATAGACTATAGACATACTGCACGCTTACTATTATAAAATAATAAATAAAAAGCCTTTTTTTCCCAATGCCCTTTAAATAACACTAATTGGATGCTGATAAGCAATAATGTGTTAACCCACAAAAAGTCAAATTCGGAGATATTGATGTATTTTGATACTGCAACACCTATTTAACATTATTCAAAAATATTTGAAGTCATACAAACTAAACAAATACGGAAAAAAGTTTTTTAATTAATTGTTCCGTATTTCAAGTGCGTTCCATATTTTGCAATTTATACAATAATCTCGCATATTTGAAAAAGTTTTCATTACATAATATATTAAATATATCAATTTGCTTTTAATTCATTACACCTTTTATCAAAAAATAACAGAAAAGGTTGATACATACGTCTTCAAACATATTTATTAAGAATAGGTTCGAAATCTTTAGACGCCATTTTCTCAAAATGAAGTTTGTGTGGCTTGACACAGTATTGCTTATCAGCGTCCAATTGTGAAGATGCACGTGTAAGTTTCTATATTATTTAGGTTAGTATATATTTATTTATTTATTTTTATTTTTTTTAATAATCTAGGTTAGTATTTTATTTGGGTATGAGCCCCTCGGGTGAAGGCCTCCTCCAGTTTCTTCCAATGCTTACTATTAAAGTGACTCAATTCAAATCTGTATGAAATGAGTTAGCTACGTTAGTCATTACAATTTTGTTTTATTTTGTGCCCAAAAACTAGATTTTTTTTTTTATTTTGGTGACGCACTTAGTGTTATTTAATACTAAGCATGTGTTATGTAGTGTTATCTAATGATGTTCTACAGAAAAGTACACTTTTCAAAATATTTACTTATTATTTTTATAGAAATCAGAATAAATCTCAAAATAGAATTGCATCCTGATTATCTTCTATGCTAATATCACAATCGGGAAAACAACTATGTCTTACCTTTTCACGCCAAAACCGCTAAACAAATTTTGATGAATTTTAGTATCAGTATATATTGACCTCGAAGAAGAATGAAGGTAACTTTTTGTTGCGAAAATAAAACTTAATAGACATAAAATAGGGGGTGATTATTTATTATAGGGTCTCAAATAATTAAATGCTAATAAGCAATAATGTGTCAGGCCACAAAAAGTCAAATTCGGAATTATTGATTTTTTTTGTAATGCGTCACCTATTTAACATTATTCAAAAATTTTCAAGTCACCTAAACTAAATAAGTACAGAAAAAAGTTTCTTAGTTTAACGTTTCTAGTGTTTTAGTCTATATTTAAAGTGCGTTCCATATTTTGCAATTTATACAACATTCTCATATTTAAAAAAAAAACTTATTATTAGAAAAAAAATATTAAACCAATATGTTTTTGATTCACTCTACCTTTTATCAAAATAGAAAAGAAAAGATGGATATTAACATCGTCAAACAAATTTATTAAGAATGAATTCGACATATCTAAACGCCATTTTCTCAAAATGAAGTCCGTGTGGCTTGACCTCCGAATTGCTGACCGTCCAATTATTCACCAACGAAATACTGAATACCAACTAGCTAAAAGACCTGCAGCAACCCTGATTCATTCAGCATCCAATAGGACCTCATACATACTGTCTTTTTTACCTCACTTTATCTTATTTCGCTTCATTTTATTTCATTTCGCCATCCGTTTGTGTGCGCCGCGTGCGCCCGCGCAGGTGCACGGCGCCTTTGATGTGTATTGATATGCAAAGTTTTATAAGTGAATACATATTCATTGATTTTTTGTATACAATGTACGATTTTGTTTTAAGATACGGTTTGTTTTAATATCTCCGACTAAATCTTTATGAATTAAATGTTTTGTTTACATTTATTGTTGGATGAAAGAATATTAATGATTTATTTATACGAATATAATAAAGGGGGAGCGATTCTGTGCCAAGTTTGGATGTTTAAACTATTTTAATGTTTTTTATTGTGAATTTTTAAAGGTTTATTCTCGATGGTCATAAGCATTTATATTTTTTTGTATATACAATGTGTTTCCGAGGCAACTTTGGATCTTGATTTATAGAATATAAAAAAGTTTTGTCATTTTTTTTAACTTTCAAATATCGATTCTGCTAACGCTGCTCCAATATATTGTATATGTATTAGTTTAAAAGTAAAATCTACATTAGCACAGGCGAATTCGCCAGCACAAACTGTTGTATAATGTATTTCTAATTAAATCAAAAACGTTACATAAGATATTGAGATATTCATCGAAGAATTTGTACGTGATATACCTGAAGCAATCTTCCACAATGTTGTAAATTAGCGTCTCACATCACAATACTTATTGTAACCTTGTCACCAAGTCCCAATTCCATCAAAGCGACAGCGCAGAGGCATTGCAAACTATCTCATTTCCTAGCCCAGTTGCGCTTCCGAGCGGCCGTCAGCGCGTCCGGCTCCACAGATTAGTATCAACGTTTGACGTTTCGCACCATTGTCTCTATTGGTTCATTCACGGCGACGCTACTGGTCACGACGCCGCGATTTTAACATTTCACAAAATCGAACGTTTAAAATTTAAAATTTAATTCAAGTAGGTTCTCACCAGCACTTTTGAATCGTAAATACATAAAAAAATACATCAATAATGAAGCTACCACCGGTTCGGAACGTAGATTCTACCGAGAAGAACCGGCAAGAAACTCGACAGTTACTCTTTTAAAATTTTGTCAATACAATACAATTTTTTATGAATTACAAATTGGTTATTTATCCTTTACGAAATATAGCATATACTAAGAAGACGCATTTTATCGTCAACGTATTAAGTAATATGCTTTAGCTATTAGAGACTTTTTAACATATGATTTAAATCTATTCATCGAAAACTGCAAACATTTCTGGGGGATTTTATTATAAAAACGATTACATTGCTTTATAATGATACCTTAAATTTAGACCACAAATCTTTAACGTCTAAAAGAGTTCGAAAACAAATATATCCTGTCAAATTGTAAAAAAGTTTACTATTCCCGATGTCTAAAGTGCGGACGTTGTCCATTACGGATTTGCATAATTTAACCCCTGTTCTGCGGCCGATGTTAGTCTATGAATTCTTTATCCGCTCTCTTCCACTAAATGTATCGGATATTGGCAGGTGTCCTCCGAATAATCTTGTGCTTTTTACAATGGAAGCTCCAATTAATTTATTTTCCATATGATAAACTTTTTCTATTTTTAAACTCGCTTGGAAAAGAATTTGTGACGTCAATATTGCTAATTTTAAATGACAATACATTATTCAAATACGCGAAAATATTATTAAAGAGAGATGTATAAATCTCAATATAAAAAAATGTCGACGAAATATGAAAAGGTACTTATAAAAACAACAAAAAGCAATTCTCGCTTTGAACTAAAGGGAGCATTTCGCACATAAACTAGGGTAGCATAAATAAACAAGGCGCTGGAAACAGTGAAATACAGCCGGCGGGTAATAGTGCCATCCATCCGGTCACATCTTCGATAGGGTTAGTACACCTCCACACCTTTATGCGTCCCTGGTGGGACATAACGGCCCCATAGTCGAGAGCCCCGGTTTTTTGACGTCTATTTGTGGTCGCCCTTCGCCCTTAACGACTTCTTCTGTCCCTAAGCGAATGAGCTGGTAAGATTTGAATTAAATTTCAAAATTACATCGGCGAAGTGAGGGTTAATTGAATTGCTTAAAATGATTTATTCCCTGCTGATCTTAGCGAATGATACCTAGACTTATTAATGTTCTATTACAGCCTAATGCATTACAAATAGCTTCAGTTTTAAAGGAATATCAAATGTGTTTTAGGTTATGTACAATGCTATATTCTTGTATGGAAAGTCATAAATTCTAAAATAATAAAAAGGCAAGTGTACTCCACTATTAGTTTTGCCATCTATGAAACTCGTAGCACGTATACAACGAGGTAAAGACATGCATATTTTAGCTCAATCTGAAACGTCACGTCTTGAAAGAGAAAAATTTAATACATCAACTTGATACCGTTACCCGCTGAAATAAGAAATGGAAACTAACTGGCTGTTTTAGTTTCGATAAATGATATTTATCGCTCGCTATTTATTAGTATTTTAATAATAGTTATATAACTTCGAAGATGCAACCAATCAAATAAATAATTTAATCGCAACTATTAATGTAATAAAAATTGCTATTTTATTTTTAATTTGTAGGTAAATAAAACATGTCAGTTCAACGTTTTTAGTCCATTTAAAAACATACAAAAAATATGTTAAAAATAACGTCAACATTTAAGGAAAATTCACGCGACGCGAGCCATGTTGCGCCCCGCCGAGGCACGCACGATGATTCTTACGACATTCGAAAATCACCAAGGTCCTGAATATATTATTATTGTTATGGCAAGTGCTGGGAAATTGTGAAATACACACACACCGACTGAATTATGCCGCTACGCATATCATTAGGGAATATCTGCTTCGCGGCGCCGGATGAATTTTTCAACATACACCGAGATTATTTCATCCTGAAATATTATTTTTTGGTCGTAGTTCAAATTGCAGATGTTGTAATATTCGCTTGATATGAAAAATGAAAATGTTCACCTTTAAATTTGCTTTTTAATACGAAAAATGTAAGTAATGTTTAATTTATCAGAAAGTGTAAAAAAATTAGCGTAACTAATTTACTTGTTCGGATTACTAATTTTATAACCAAATATAATTATAATTTTATAACTTAATTTCTAAAATAAAAAAGTGTAAACGTAAAAGTACTAAATACTATATAATTATCAAGAACACTTTCGTGTTGTTTAATACTCATAGTGTACATTTAAGAGTTAGGATAAGAATTAAAGTATACAATTTAGAATTATTTTAATCCATACAATTGCTCATCCAGATTAAATATTTGATCAATAAATGAAGGTAGCCCATTGAATGGTTCAAGTGATAGCACACGATTCTCATCCTCACGTATTACCATACCCCCACCCACTATCCCATAGATTTAGGCGCCAACAAATGGATTGTTTCTCTTTCCATAGCAAAACAAAATTTATAGTTCGCTGGCGAATTTTTCGAACCTTTTTTACCGTAGGGGCTCGTGCTTTTTTCACTCCCGATACCGGATTTATTGCTAACTTATGCCCGGTATAATCGTGATTTTAATGCAGTTGTGATTTATGAGGGTGGAGACTACGGGATTGCTTTTCGAAATTTGATATCTCAATAGAGTTTATGACGCCCCCGTGCAATGGCCGACAGGAATATTTTATTTCTGCCTGAAAAAAAAGTCTTGGCAATCTTTTTTTAATTCGTTTAGCATATTTAATAATTTTAGAGTAGTAATCGATTAATAATTGATTCTCTTTATTAGTGACGATAGCAATTACGTCTGATTATCTATTAATCAAGATATAAAGATTGTATCTTTACGGCTAATTAATTTTAACTGGTATTTTGTTTTTGGTAAACGAACTTTTTTTACACCCTATACGGTACCCTATTCTAAAAGGTGGTCACGAGCCAAACGTTGCAAATTAAAAATAATTGACGAACGTCAGCAAAAACCCCGGGTCCCGTATAAATTTTGACAAACACCGTTACCTGGCCGGGTCCGCTGAGTTTATCATTTTCCTGTTTTTATGTTCACCGTAATAGGCATCATAAATTTATGATAATGTTTTTTCGATTTTCGATGCGACAGCTGACGAAAAACCGCGCGCAAAAACTTATTGCACCGGGTTCCGAAACGGTTTTTTTTCGAAAATGAGACAGAATTATACATTGCTTATTTCGAAGTTATTTTAATTGAAGATGCCATTAAAGTGAGATTATATTTTAAGACTAACAAAAGAGAGAACAAGGCACGCTAATATATACAAAACGAAATTGCTAACACGAACGAAATCAATCAAGCAATTTATAATTATTTCATCGCCGCCATCTTTCAACCGAACACAGATCATAAACATCCTGATGGAGTATATATTGCATTAATGCATTAGCCGTGTGTTCCGAAGTCGATCAATTGTAATAATAAACAAGGACAGACCTCCCCGGTGGTAATTGGAATACACCTATTATGTTAACGTAAATGAGCTTCCATTTTTAAAATCATCTTTTTTAACGGACTTCAAAAATGGAAGTTATCAATACGACTGATTTTCTGTGTGTGTGGGTGTGTGTGTATGAGTGTATGTCGCGTGATATTTTCGCCATATTGTAAACAGATTTCGATTATTCTTTTTTTTTTAAATGGATTTTTTTTATATAACGTTATGATTGGTCTAATTAAATAATATATACCGCCTCTTAAAGTTGGAAAATTAAAGGATAAAGAACGCAGCTTATTAACAAAACATTTGTATTTAAAGTCTTATTGTTCTAAGAAAAATAACAATCAAATATTATGAAAGAATCATAATATTTGATTATTATTTTTCTATTATTTTTCAGAATTGAATTATTGACTTTATTGATAACTAAATTATAATAACATGATAAATAACTACTATTAATATGAATCGCGTTTTAAAACAAAAGAATATGAAAATAATTTACGACAAAAGAGAGTAAGTGACAAAGAATTTTCTAGAAATTTAAATATAAATTTCTTGCATCAAGGGTGACGTCACGCGCTGATGTAACTCCTCTTACCGCACTAAGTTCAGTGAATCTCGTGTTTAATTGTGACAAATGTTATTTCGCAAATTGTCTGTTAGTTAAAATTCAATGGAATTGAATGCGTTCACTGTGGGATCAAATGTATCGACTGAGATGTGGGTCACCACTAACGAGCTGAAAGTTTAGATTGTTAACATTCTAAAATGTAATATTGAAATGCCTTAAGCATCATTCTCTGTTACAATTTTTCAAATCAATTAAATTAAAATATTTTTATTCAATATAAGAAATATCGCTTATCTTTTTGAACGTCAAGCAATGAATCTACTACGCTTTTAAAAAACTTCAGAAACTCCAAAAGAATCTCAGCAGGACCCTTTTTTTTGACAACGTTAAGTTTGATTGTATATTAAAAAAAATTGGTTCACAATTAGAGAAATCGTTGAATAAACAAAAAAAAAATACACACAGCCGAACATAAAAACTTTTTCGAAGCCGATTTAAATGTAACGAGTTAGATACAAACGTTACTACACAATAGTTTTTTAGTTTTGCTATAGGAATATTTTGAATATTTTCTGAGATCCTGTTGTAAAAATATTTTATTTTCATCTATCGAAATCGATAACACAAAGATCTTACCAAATTATCGAAATTAAAGATCACAAATCCAAACATTACAATAAGCATAATATTCCTTCATAAAACGGTTTTTAATACGCTCCAGAGCTACTAGAACTTTATTCGCATCTTCAGCAATATTGTCACTTTTATAGAGCGTAGGTTTAAAATAAACAGCCAAGATTATTGCTTTACGATGACATAAAACAGGACGGCGCGTAATTCGCCCCATAACATCCCCTCGAATGGGATTGCTGTCTTTCTACGTGTAATTTTCACCATGAATGCATTATAGATACCACGACTGAGTTTCTTTATTGAGAACACGAAGTACTAATGTTATTGTAATCTGTACTGTTTTATTTCTTTTTTTTTTTTTTGTTTTTTCGAATATCACAAATTGATTTTTTGATATTAATGAAGGCAAATTGAAACGTTGTAGGTTATGAAAACTGCATAAAAATTTAACTTCGTATATTATTTAATCCTTCGCATATTTGGCTAATTTTTTATGTGTTTGTAGATATTAATTTTGTATGAAAGAAAATGTTTAATTGTACGGAATAATGAAGCTTTTAGGGTTAAATTCTCTATAAAAACACACAATGACATAAAACAACTCTGTAACCGTAACAGTTACTTAGGTAACATTACGAGAGCTGTTAAAAATTAAGGTAATGACACTAAATTCTTTCAGGTGTAAAGCAATGTCAAACGACTTCTGTAAATCTTTGTGAAAGTGAGATAAAAACTTATAATTTTTTAATACTTGCCTTAATACAGACAGACTTGACAGACGCGTTGGCGCAATGGTCATTGCAACTGACTAAAGCGCTATCGGTCGCGGGTTCGATCCCCGCTCACGGAAAACGTGTGTATTGGCCATACAGCTGTTTGTCGTGGTCTGGGTGTTTGTGTTAGTGTTGTGAGTGTTTCCGGACCCCCGACACAAGGTCATGAGATCTTAATGGGGGCCGTTGAGTGTGATGCGTTATTTATTTATTTATTAATAAGTACGAAGCCAGTCGATGTACAAACAAAAGTATTTTCGAATTTTTAGTCTTTGCTTTATTTAAATTTTTCGTCGAATTTCCAAGCAATTTATATTATGCATGACAATCGCGATTTGAATCTTATTTTTTCGTTTCGTAAAAAAAAACAACAATCTCATTACCCTAACACCGTGTTCTAGCATTGTTCACGCAGCAGATAGCATTAGATGACGTTATTTCTGCGAGTGTGCTAACTTTAATCCGCCTTTTATTTCCAACTCGCACGAATAAATCATAATAAAGCCGCGTCCACAAGTGGACAATGGTGCGTTATGCGTAAGATACACTTGTAACGGCTGACGTATCAATTTCTCCGGGAAACCAGCCTTATCGGTGAAATCTCGTCTTTTTTGGCTTTTTATTTATTACAACGAAAGAGTTATGTTCGTAAGCGATTTACAAATGCATCGACCACACGAGATGGTGAAAGTCGTTTCTTGGCAACGTTTGTATATATTATTGTCGGACGCAATGTCGCATTACCGAAATCTTCTTTGTGAATAAATAAAGAATATTCATATGAAAAGTAACTTATTTCTACCATACTGTTCAATGTCAAGTCTCTGTTGAAGGAGTGTTCTTGTGTGTTCTTACTATGATTCAAATTCAAAATATACGTTATTCAAGTAGACTTTTAAAACGCTTTTGAATCGTCAAGATACAAATTAGTCTTTCAAACATAAAGCTACCATTGGATCACTTAATCACAAACGATTTTCTATCTTCAATTGAATTTTGAGTTGAGTTCCATTTGAGATGATTATTTAAATCTTGATCAATATATGATCATCCTAAGTTTCTATGACAACAAAAGCCTGTCTGTTTGTTTGTCCGTTCACTTAACATCTTAAGCGATCACCGCTGCCTATAGATATTTTGCATCACCAAGAGAAACATACATATGTAACCAACTTAAAAAGGAATGAGATGGAGAGTAGTCAGTAAGGGGAGAAATGGAAGAGGAAATTAGGCTTTCTCTCAATCATCTGTGAAAGTATGATTTCTGTCTCGATTCAGTCAGCCCGTAAACGAGCTGAAGTCGCAGTCAGGCACCATAGTACACGTTACGTAACGTATATATCAGTTTCTTGAAGTATGATTAAAAATATATTACAGATATAAAAATAATATATATAAAATAACTATATTTAAGTAACTTAAAGATACAGTCACGTTTCGGAAACAGCCGGTATCGACCGGGGACTCGAACCGGTTAATAATTTACACGTACTACCTGCGGTTGTACCAGGGCTACATGAAATAGAGAAGGTCTCCCGGGGCCTTCCCTCCGCCTTGCACGGCAAAAACCAATGTCATTAGATACGTGCTACCCATGTCCCTTACATTCGAAATTCACCAATATTTTTGGTGTTCTAAAAAGGTAGATAAATGGTAATTATGTTACGCGTGCGGACTTATTTTTTTCAATCGACTTAAAAAAAGAGGAGGTTCTTAATACGCAGTGTGTTTCTCTTAATGTTTGTTTCATAAATCCGTCGTTTTTCAAACGATTTTGAATTTCTTTTTCTTTGAAAGGACTTTCAGATTTCCATAGAATTTTTATCAAAATCGATTCAGTAGTTATAAGTGTGTCGTTCGCGTAAACAAATTTGTGTTTTCTGCTTTTGAAGTCGGGTCCTCTTATAAAAAAATATTATTTTTCGTCTGTCTTCCCAAATTCGTTTGTCTTTGTATATGGAAAAACTCTTCGTTGTTTCCTAAAAAACCGTTTTCCAAAATTCTCTGCTGTTTGTTGATCTAAGTGATCATAATTTCAAGTTCCCCAATATGTGGTGGTTTAACCACCTCGCAACTCCACTGAATATATGTACAATTTTACATATAGCAGAATTTAAACAACACGTGTATGTTTTCTTACGATGTTTTCCTATTTAACAATAATGAATTTAACCACAAAACTATTCCGGATAGCCTGACTGTCCATCACTACACTTTCTTAATTTCAACATCTTTTAATCAATTTTAAAGTTATACATGTACACTAACATAACATAAAGTAGAAAAATTTGATTGTTTACATTGTAGGCTCTGAAACTACTCGACTGATTTGAAAAAATCTTTTGCGTTGGTTAGCTCGTTTAATGATGAAGGATATATAGGCTATATTACATCACGCTACGCCTCATAGCAGTAACAATAAACGCGAGTAACTTAAGACAACTTTATTTAAACTCCCATACAAACCGTCTGAATGAATTAACACGAAGAAAATTTGATTTGTCTCATCTCCATTGTTTTCTGTTGCAGCATCCGTACCCTTCGGAGGATCAGAAAAAACAGTTGGCGCAAGATACAGGGTTAACGATACTACAAGTAAATAATTGGTGAGTTTAAGTTTAAGCTATTTTATATACTAACGGACACGAGAAATCTTGTCTTGCTTAACTCCAATTGGTGTGAATCTTAGCCATCTAGGAACCCACTTAAATTTTTTGATAAAATAAACATAAAAATTTGTGGCGTTTGGTAGGTTTGGTAGGTCCAGTGGCATACATGGACGCTGATAAGCAATACTGTGTCAAGCCACACATACTTCATTTTGAGAAAATGCCGTCTAAATATGTCAAAACGATTCTGATCAAATTTGTTTGAAGACGTATATATCCATCTTTTCTTTTCTATTTTAATAGAAGGTGTAATGAATTAAAAGCAGATTGATATAAACAGGATTAAATAATACGGCACAGACGAAGACACCATCTAGTAATATATATCAAAGCACCTTTATAGGTATAGGCCTTATGTCCTAAATAAATAAACACTTAAATTCTTTACACACAAGCTATACTTAATTCTTGATCATAATCTTCATATAACTGTAAAAGATCAATAGTATAACAAAACTCTATTCCACGTACCCATTTCACATCCATAAAATACCGTTCAAACAGACTTGAAGCGGTGAGTATGTTGTAGAAGCTTGGAAGTTGTTATTAGCCTACAAAATGTTTTAGATATTTAAAATATCGCCAACGCATTACCTACAACTATTGTGACCTAACTGTGATTTGGGTGGAGTTCAGACGGAACGCGTTTTTTAAAACGTTTTGCCGGTGTTTAAAGAATTACGTGCTTTCTTCGTTTGATATCGAAATTTTTGTTTTTGTGCTAGAAATCTGTCATAAATCTGTTACCTATAAGTTGATAAGTTTTAGAAAGCCCAGTGATATGCCAAAGCCAATCCTTTGGCAAGAATACCCGTTAAGAGTCACGCAATCAAATGTTCAAGTTACTTACTGATCGCCGAACCGCTCATTTAAAGAATCTTCATTTAATTACTACAATACTAAAGAAATGTTGTCACGTTATTTTAAGTAGTTTTTCACGTCTAACGTTACTTTTGTTACAATTACTTCTTTCCAACGCTAGCGTGTGTATACCAAGTGCAAAACGAATAAATACACAAGCTCTCATATAACATGAATCAATTCAATCATAAAATTTTCAGCGTCATTAAAACCGTCGTTCGTCTGGGACGTCTTTTACGGTCACACACTCGTATGGAAATATCATGATTATCTCGACTGGAATGGCATAAAATATCGTAGTTTACGGCCGCGGCTAGCGGCTAGCAATAAATGCGCTTATTAATGACGAGGATTCCTTCAGAGCTAATACTAGAATATACAAGAAAAATATGACCCTGGCTCTCGGTACCTATTTCTTGGTAAAATCGAATTTAGCGGAAATAATTCTAGAACCGAAACATGTTAAGCTTGTTTCGCGTTTTATTTAGTAGAAATAGTGATTGTAAGCTAAACTTTTATAAAATATATTAATCTTATATATATGTTTAAAATTATGATAACGTCGAAAATTAAGAAAGTATTTCCCAGTGAAATCAACATTAAGATTCTTTAAGAATTTAACTATTCTACATTGAAAAATACACACGTTAAAGATATTTATTCCTTATTAATTTATATGTTAGGGTGAGGCTTAGAAAAACTTTAGTTTTCTTTCTTTTCTAACTTGACTCATCAATAAATGTAAATTATATTGACTATTATCGATGCATTTGGAATCCACACGATACACCAGAACCTGAACTAAGATTATGACTTAGAAAAAGTGCTTTTTAAAATATATTTTTAACTATCTTAATATTATAATACTTTCAACAATGACTGGGTGGTTAGGTTACAAATTAAAGATTCGAAAATTCCTCAAACATAGATAGTCAACAAAAATCAAATCTCAAATTAAATAAGGCAAATAAAATTGTAGTCATAAATTTTTTCTTCAAAACATCATCCTATTTAATACAATACCCTAGTCTTAAAGGGTAAGTACGGTAATAAACGTGATTCAAATCGACACGTACAATTTGTTAATACCTACGTGTTCTGCCGCGTGTGGGTGCGCGCGCGCATCACGGCCGTGCTAATAAAATGTAAGACAAATTGACCATCGCCGGCCAGATATGGACCCAGTCCTTTTTGTTTTGCAATACGATTTATATATTATTTAAATATAGGGATTGCGAATGGGTGGGCCTCTTTATGTTAGAAATAGTGCTTGCGACTCGATATGGACGCGCAGATGTTGTGTTATAAGGTTTCCTTCCTACCTGGCTGGTTGAAAAAATCTACCTACGCTTAAAATTCTATATATATTATTTATATTGAAATGTTTCTTTGTAATTTTAGGATAACACTTTTTAAGTTCCCATGATTTCGTTTAGTTATTGAAATTTTAGATTCACTTATTTGAGATTTCTGCAATAATTAAACTTTTAATATCATTTAAAAAACCGATAACAACGCGAACGAAGTTGCGAGCAAGACATAGTAAAATCCATCTTCATTATTTTTTGTAAATCTCATCCATAAAAATATCCTCTTTCACGTTGAATAGGAAGCACGCCTTTGTAAAAAGATCTCGCAAAGAAAACATAGGTCAATGATTTCTAAGAACGCCTAGACACGTTTTTGAAAGTGTGCTGGTACTTCACCCATATGTCACGTCGGACGTGAAACGTCAGCGTGATGAGGTGAGAGGTCGCGCGGCCTTTGCCTATTAACTTTATACCACCGCGCGTTCATAAGTGCCTAGTACCGCTGCAATAATTACATGGTGTAATTTTTTTTCTTTTTTTGACGATATCATCATTAAAAGAATGACTATGACTCTAAAGACAATTTAAACACCTTTGTAGTAACGCGTATATATATTTTTTCTTTTTCTTTTATTATCTTTTTAAAAACAAAACATTGAAACGTTCCGAATAACGAATTATATCCGATTTAAGTATTCGTGGTTAATTACTGGTAATATACATTAAGTAAAGTGAAATTACTATTCCCGAGTCGGTAAATCAAGTGCCATAACATCCAGGAAGGGTTAATACGCCCTTTGTGTAAACAGGTGGCTGAACCCCTTTTGATTGCACTTACGGCATCTCGAGAGAATGTTTAATATAAATATTTGATTTGCTAAGCTTTTCCCGCGTTAACGCGTTACTGTTCTGTATTTAACGATTAAATTCTATTAATCATTTGCTTTCGTTTTTCAAAATGCGAATGTTAGATAATAAAATTAGCACGAAATAAAAAAATACATTTATTCAAATCTAATATTGAAGGCAACTCGAGTCACGAGGCTCACATAACAGAGATGCAAATGTCCAAACAATGTTACAAACACAAGGTTCTCAGTCGAATTGAAACCGCCGCCGCTGGGACTCTGTCGAATTAACGAACGCGCCCCTAATTGGTATTGTATGAAGATGCAAATTCGAAGAATGGTAAGAGCTCTCTCGTATTGTTGGGCTCCTGGTACATGTAATTGATAAGGCGTCCGGATTTGAATTTCAAATTTTATTTTTCATTCATACCTCCTGGGAGTTTCCTTCCTAAATTTCACTTCCTATCATTTCGTTTTGTTGCCTTTTGTTTGTATAATAAAACAAGTATTTGACTAAAACGATAAAATGACTAAATAAAATAAGCTTTATAAATTGATGCTTTTGTATTATAAAATCTATTCAGAAAAAATATAATAAGATTTTAAAAAGGAATACTGTATCAACTGTAGATACAGGCTTAAATTCTTAAAATTATTTTTATTCGTTTTTTTTTCTTTACAAAACCCACGTAAAAGGCTAAAACGATTCACTGCATTTTTGTCACAACCAAAGCACAAAAAAAATCATGCAAATTAATGGATGTGAATATAATAAAATGAATTAAATACACAAATAATTCAATGGTTATAATGATTTCAATTGTTTTAATATCATTCGTGACGTCACAAATTCGGTTACAATTCAAAAAGTTCTTTTAAAATAAGGACCTACTTCAAAGTACTGAGACAAAATAAATAATTTAGTTTACTTAAATGACCTACTTATTCCAATTACTTTGATTTAAAAATCAAACAATTTTACGTATTTTGATGAAAATTCTATGAGACCAATTTAAAAAATTGTACTTTTCCATAAACATAAAAATTATTCTAATTTTAAAAATCGTTTAACAAATGACGGAGTAGTAAAGTAAAAAATATATAAAAAAAATACACTTTAAATGAAGTAACACCAAAACCTTCATAATTTATTAGTCTCGTTAGTGACGTCACACATTCCAAAACAAAACCCGTTAGACGAAATACAATTTAAAATTTCAATACAGCGCACAGTTATTAGTAATTAAACCTATTCACTTATTCACCGCTCATAACGGCACACTGAGCATATATCGAACAAAGGCTAAACCGAAATCGGATAGCTATTGATGGGCCCACAATAGCCGGCTAAGCTAGCCGGCTAGGCATCGCGACAGTCTAGATTAGACGGCTTACAGGTATTACGCTTGATTAGTGGCCAATAGATTGTAAGTGGGGATAACATGTTAATTATTATTAAGTCCCTTAGTAATTTGTGATTTAGTGTTATTGTCTTTCAGCGTTGAATGCGTTACTGTTTGATAATAATATATATTTTAACTAGTCGATGTTCGTGGGTTTGTTTGTGTATTTTTTTTTTGTTGCGATTTTTAAAGAAGATTATGGTGTCCCGTTGAAGTATTCTTGTTTTAAAGACGATATAGCATTGTAGTGTTAAAGTGTCATAAACAAATTAACTTACATAATAATAATACTAGAGAAAACTACTATTTTGATATTTTCAGACTTCAATAAATAGTGCAAATATGGAAAATATTTTTACTAATATATTTTTTTATATTTTTGTTTTAAATTTTATAAATCAAAGAAATTTACAAAACGAATTCATTTTAATAATAACATCTCAAGTTATACATATATGTATATTGTTCTTTGACGTGTGTCTACGCAATACAATAAGGTTGTTTCGGAAATAGCTATTATACCTGTGCCACATAATGAAATACCGGGGTGACATGGGCTTCGATGAACGGAGAGCTTCCACGATGTTTCTGTTAGCCGGGTAATTTTAGTTTCACTTCGTCATCTTGGACGCCTAGTACTTTTAGTTTTTTTTCTAAGAATTCAAATTTAATTTTTTTTTCAATTAATACATACATTTTTAATATTCAATTTTATTTATTTATTAATAAGTAAGAAATACAGAATTTATTTTTAGTACCATTTGACTGAACATATTTTCTAACCTCAAACAAAATAAAAGTTTTTTACTTTTACATTTTATAAATTTCCCTAAATTCACCTTTATCTTTATTAGTACAATTTGTACGTTAATATTTACAGTGAAATTTTATTTTCAATAAATGTTTTTTATATATACAAAAAAATAAGATAAAGTTAATAAAATCATACTAATTAAACCTTAATTTTAATTGACATTATTTTGCGTATTTGCCAAATTGTATCAACCAGCAAGGAGTAACAAGAAAAGAATATAAAAAATATTATTGTAATCAACACATAATCATAAATAAATTAACCTTAATTCTTAATAACGACGATCTTACGAGCGTTTATCAAAGGGCAACACTAAAGCTACCACTGACTCAGTCCCTTGGCACCCGTCGAAACTCACAAAATGTCCATCAAGCATCCACTGGCCTTCGTTTACGAGCAAAGACCGTAACTCGCGAACACTCAGAATAATACCGGCGAATTTTGTTAGCTCGGATAAGATCTGAAATCTCTCCTTGTATATTTTTGTCCCTTTTTGTCTTTTTACCGCGCATCTCGACTTATTTTTATGTGCTTTTAAAAGGCCTCGTTGTAAATTTAAACGTTGTATTTTTTGTATTTAATTCGCCGCGGATAACAAAATAAAAACGGACTTTTTACGAGTCAACTTTGATACAATTTTTCTTTATTATTTGTAGCGGTTTTTAACTTTTTTATAGTTAGTTTTTGGTATAATTATTTTAACAAACCTTAATCTTGAAAATAACTTAAACTTAACACAAAAGCTTTTTAACTTCTATAAACAAATAGTTAAACGGTAACACCTTAAAAACAACTTCCCTAATAGGATACTCTGGGTCATTAAGTGTACGTCACAAACAGAATCAAAAAAATTATAAATCGACAGTGTACCAGCAATAAGTCATATCATAAAATTGAAATCATAACACCTTGTATTGGCATTTCATTTTCTATAATTTACCATTCCAAAATGTTAAATAAATAAAAATAAATAAACGCATCACACTCAATGGAACCCCATTAGGGTCTTATAATCCTGTACCGGGGGTCCGGAAACACACATAATACAAGCACAAACACCCAGACCACGGCAATTGTATGACCAATACAGACGTTTGCCGTGAGCGGGGTTCGAACCCGCGACGGTTAGCGCTTCAGTCAGTTGCAGTGATCACTACGCCAACCTATCAGTCAATATATGTATCTGTATCACCAAAATATTTAGTATATATTACATTTTTAAGATAGACCACATTGCCGGTTCGCAGTCGAAATAAAAAAAAATCCCTACACGAAAATTGCGAATAACAGACTCTAGTAGTATGACATAATATATAATACACTGATACTCCTTTAGGCGATAATTGCACTTATAAGTTTTGCTCACAGATTATCATAAAATTTACATATATTTATCCGTGCCTTTCTTTGTCACAGCTTTCTTATTGTTATCTAAGTACCAGCAAGGCAATTATGTCTGCAATACATTTTGACAGTTGATTTGTATACTATAGCGACACAAAGCAGTACCTTGTCATAATCGTCTTCCACGTTACAGAATTGATTTGTATTCATTACGAGACTAAAACTTACAAGTATAAAACCCGCCTCACTTCACTTAAAAAGAACAAACTCCACAGGCTAAAACATGCAAATTACACATACAATTTCACACCGAAATAGCACTTAAACCATCAAAATCGTATCAAGACGATACATCGCCCTGAGTATTCATCGGAGGCCATTGAAATCCATTCGAAGAGCCATCAAATCACGCGCCGCGATCACCATAGCGTAAAAGAAAACACACTATTTCGCATTTTACCCCGCGCTTACTACACCTCCGGTGACGATGGGTAGGTTTTCCTTTTAGTACTGTGAAAACATACGAGTTTTTATTCAGGTCATAAACGCTGAAACGTTATTTTCATATTCAAAAATTGTATATTGTAATTTTATTATCAGTCAGTTTCTAAGACATTTATTTTTTTGTTTTTGAGCATTTCTCTGAAGTTGTAGAACATTGTTAATAATAATAATGACAAAAATTTAATTTCTTTTATGTTATTAAAAGTATTTGAAAATTTGACTTTAAGTATTTACGACAATTTTCGATAAATATAGTATTTTCATTGTGAGAATACTAAATAAAAGCTACGAATATGCAAAAATGAAAAATAAATTATTATCTAACAAAAAAAATATTAAACAAATGACAGGGACAATGGTTTATAGTGTAGTTATTAAGAGATATAATTACTAATATTTAAAATCATACCATCTTACTGCGTAATGCCGGGATAAAAACTAACTTATCTTCGGACCCATCTCTGGGACAGATTCCTTCAATACGAAAGCTATAGCTACGCCCGTGCCAAAAAAAACCATTACCAACTATAACAAAAAAAAAAAAACTCTTAGCACCCGCACAATTTACCCACCCCTATAACCCACGGCACCAAAGCATTGTTCCTGATAAAACTGCCATTTCCTCGCTGTAATCGGAAGCTGGATTTTTACCAGATCGGTATCAGCGCGAATGAGGCATTCTCGGCTTGGATGCGCAGTTTCGGAGGTCGCTTGACGTTTCCCTAACGCCTCACCAGTTTAAGTAGCTATTGTCTTTATTTATGTCGAGGTACATTGATTTCCTTTTTATACGAGAATTCGAGAATTCTTCTGTTTGAATATTGACTAGGCGAATTCGTCGAATTGTAATTTAATTCTTTGAGAAGTTATAAGTTATTCTGTATATATATATATATAGTTTTATTGTATTAAAGTTTGATTTCCGCGACAAAATGGACGCTTATGTCCTTCTTCAAGATCTTATCTATATCTATACTATAATTCATTGAAATTAGTTTAGTGGTTTAGCGTAAAAACTTAACTTAAAAAACCTTCTTAAAAATTATGAACGTTGTAATTATAATAATCTTTAAAAGAGAACAAATATAATTTTGCGAAAATAATTTGCCTAAGAAGTAATAAACATCAAAATCATGTACAATTCTTACTTAACAACTTAAGACAGCCCTTTAATCGCCAAAACATTGTGACGACACAATTAGACCAAGCCCGAACCATTACCAGTTACCATAAAAAAGAATTACATACCCAAAATGTAAATTAACAGAATAACGCAACCATTCGATCCATCTATGCAAATACGGCTAACTCAATTTTACTACCGAAATCCGGTGACTAGCGGCCGTAACAGGTTAGAACCGGTAATTACAGCGTAAACAAGCACCGAATTAAACGCAAGAAAAACAATTACCCATGATGGCGCAATAACAATTCACCTAGCCCGAACCCCCTTGCACTCGTCAAAATAATTCATTTTAATTTTCTTTACGGCCTAGTAAACCTTTATTTTACGATCTTAGTACGGAAGATAAGTCGACTCCCTTAAAGGCCATTCGGGCCCTCGTCTCCCCCGTACCGTGATACAGCCGTGGAGCTTTCAGAGGGTATTATCAGTCTGTGAACGGTCGAAAATTTGACTTTTCTTGTTTTATTGACACTCGAAATTTTACGGACGTTTTAGTGTGCTTTCAAGTGCAATCGGATTGTTTGGTAAATGTTTGTAACGGTAGTAAATGCGGTATTGACGAATAGATGGCTTTGATAGAAATTGTGGATATTCTATGATTACCAAGTTTAGTGTTTTTATTTATTAAAGTATCCTTTTGCCATGAATAGTACATTTGGTGATAAAGTAACAAAAGTAAACAGCCTGTATACATGTGTCAGAATTCTTCCGACACATGCAAGTTTCCTTACGATGTTTTCCTTCACCGCCGAGCTCGAGATGAATTTAAACACAAATTTCGCACTTGAAAAATCAGCGGTGCTAGCTGGGGTTTGAACCCGCGATTATCGGTAACGATCGACGTGTTCTAACCACTAGGCCATTTGGTGATAACTATTTTAAAATGACGAAATCCGCATCTTCCGTTTCAGGCGATAGCAGAATACTATAGTGCATTAAAGCATGCAATAATTGCAAAGTTCTTAATACAAACTAAATATCATTATGAATATACCATTTACCATATTAACACGAAAACCCCTTTTTATGGACAGACTGATATGTTGACAGTATCAATCAATGTATAAATATTAATATTTAAGTTTATCCTACAAGTATCTATTCATAGACATTTTAACATCGCCACAGATAGAAAATATTTTAATAACACAAGCCCACAGATCTCAAAATATTCTTAAGACGGTTATTTTCCCGTCTTGTAAATATTAATTATAATTAAAAGGGCTCTCCGTAAATAAATTATCATGAGGTGCTTTTTCATTGTGTTTTTAATTAAATTTTTCCGTCTTTTGTTCGCAGGTAAGTGACTTTCGCTGTATTTGCATCTTTTGTATAATTATTTCGGTAAGTAGTCATTTTTTTTAATCTAATAATAAAATCTTTGACTAATATAATTGGGTAAGTATAAAAACGGAATAGATAGTTAAAAATATCGTCTTCTTTAAAAAAAAAGAAAAAAAATCAATAAGCGTTTAATGGTCTCGCTAAAACACCTCAAAGGAAACAAAGATTTATCAAAATTAGCTCAGTCATACTTGGCATTTTTTATCAGTCATGCTTACGACATATATCAAGAAATAGCAAACAAGTCGCAAAATTAAATAAAAATCCAAAGATTATTTTAAAAAAAAAAAACGTCGAAATTCAAGTTTAAAATACGAAATAAGAACGAATGGAAAAACAAACGTCATTCGACTGAGAGGTCAGCGAGAAATGTGAATGATAATCAAAATAAAAAAAAGAAGCGAAAAGAAGTAAAGAGCGTCACGAAAGAGATTCCCCAAAAACGTCGCTACATTAAAATATCCTTATCAACTTTATAGGTCATTAAAAATCTTTTCAATAGCCGAAATACTCGCAGAAGCGTAATTTCGCAAAACAAAAACGTTGAAACGTACGTATAAAAACACAAAGGCTTTGACGTCGAGCCCTTTCAGAGTTTCCGCGCCGGCGGCACGGCTCCCGTCATTTTTCACCGTTCCTCCATTTATTTTATCTGTGCACCACACTCTGCCCCCGGATGGCGCCCTGTTTCGAATTTCGAACATCAGCTGTTGAGACGCGGAGATTTATTGCCAGTACCATTCAGCTAGAATACAACTTCGATTTGAATTTTTTTTTTCTTCGGATTCGAACGCATTTAAATTTTCAATTAAGGATGAGGTCGCAAGGAGTTCTTACGTTTAAGGATATTTTCTTTATTTCGTAATAACGTAGAGTAAATAGTTTTGAATTTAAATTTTTACTTATTATTTTAAGCATTTACCTTAAGGAAAGCAAAATAACAACCTGTAAATGTCCCACTGCTGGGCAAAGGTAGGAGACCTTTCTCCTGTTAAGAATATTTAGAGCTTAATTCACTACACTGTTCCACTGCGGGTTGGCGAATATACATATGTCAGAATATCTCCCGAGATATTCAGATTTCTTCACGATGCCTTCATCGCCTAGCACGAGATGAATTTAAGCACAAATTTAGCACTTGAAAACACAGCCTGCTAGCTGGGGTTTGAAACCTAGATCGTCGGCTGAGACGTGTTCGCACCACTTGGCCATCCCGGCTCTATCATTTAGCTAAGAGATGTACATATTTTTTACCAATATACCTAGAACGATAACATTTATATGTTATCGTTCTTCTCGATTGTACACCATATATTTAAACCACTTACTCATATTGTATTTAATTCCCAGTCAAACAATTCCACTCACACATTCCCGAATAAACTTAATTATTTAAAAATAGAACTGGCAACAAATAATGTACTATAAATTAATTAACTGTAATTAAATATATCGCAATTATTGCTGTAATGAAACATTCTGAAAGCGTTTTCGTATAAATGAAGCGAACGTTTAATTAAATGTCAACATGACTTGAAAGGGCACTGTTTATTAATATGTTCGGTTATTTAGTAAGAGATATTACAATATACAAAAAATATATATTTGTATTAAGAATACTACAGAATTAATAATACTCCGTTATAAAAATGCTGCCAGTTAAAAAAATTATGATCGTGCTGTCATGGTAGCGAGGCGTAAGCTATTGTAATTAAAAAAAAAAGATATCAAGTCTCTGTACTCGTTCTCCGCTTTCCTTATTCTTGTTAAGAAGGAGACGGAGCTTAATCCAGTAGGATGATCCAAAATGGAAGATGAATACATACAAATATGTACTTAAATAAGAATTTCTCCCGATACTTATACTTACTTCTAAATCTACACAACGATTTCGATGTTATCCTTTCCCATTGAGCACGAATGAAGTACTATAATAATTAAAGCGCTTAAAATAGAGTTTTAGTAGTGCTTTTTCGGAAATAAATATTTAAACAATAATAAAAATATACGTACTTACTACTTACTACATAAGGAACCTAATAATGATTTTAAATACCTATTCAACGATGCCCCACTTAATGCAGTTCATAGACATTAAATTTTTTCTTTTTTACATAATGGCGTTTAAAATCGGCCATTTTGATCTTTCAAATTATTATACTTTCCATGACATTCGCGCCATTATAACAAATTAGTCGACGTATCATTTATCAAAATAGGCACACTCGTTCGGTCTAAATAGTGCCACAAAGGTACAAAACCACATACACACATAGATTTCAAACTCAAACTGAAACTCAAACTCAAAATATACTTTATTCAAATGGGCTTTAACAGCACTTTCGAATCGTCAAGTTACATGTCATATTTTAATTTTTAATTTTTATAAAGCTACCACCGGTTCGGAATGTAGTCTCTACCGAGAAGAACCGGCAAGAAACTCGAAAGTAACTCTTTTAAAATCATTTATACATAATGTATTTTTATTACATTTTAATTATGTTATCCGGATAGAAAATCAACGCTTATCAAATCCACGCCTCTTTGTCGTCAAAATATTCTTGTTTGGTATAATATGCTTTATTTATTAAAGATTTTTTAACGTAGGCTTTAAACTTATTAAGTGGCAAATGTAAAACTGTTTGCGGGATTTTATTATAGATGCTTTATTTATTATTTTAGATTGATAAACACATCGCCCATCATTGCGTTGCTGTCGCGTAAAAACTATCCTTGCCATTTCAAAGTTTTAACGGTTCACGAGAATTAATAAATCGATTAGCTTTTAAAGTTCAGCTGACACTGGACTAAAAGCGCAGGCGATACAACAGCATCAGCAGAATAGCTCGTCAGCCCCGTCCACATTTCCCTATCTCATTTTCCATTTGACAAACATCATTACATCTTCCGGGGAACCCTCGGCGCTCGGGTGCGTTCGCGCGTACTCGGGTGTTTCCGGAAACGATTTTTTTAACCCCTTTCATTTGATAAAAAATTGTCAATGTGATACGTTCGTTTATTTGTGCGCTTTCGGTGTTTTTAATTTTATTCGAAAGTTTTTCGCACAGATTTGACTTTTAGAAAATTTAAAAATACAAATTATTGTCGAATTTGGCAAACGAGTAAGCAGGACACTTGATTTTAAGTGATCACCAAAATCCATGAATATTTAAAGCACGAGAGGATCCACAAATGTGTTACCTGCTTAAATGGAATACGGGATTAAAGGGAATAGAAAGTAAGGAAATAAATGGAGGTGGAGGCTTCCTGCTCACTCACTCACCGTACACAGTCCACAGTCGAGCCAGTCCGTGTATGAGCTGTATTTAGTGGACTACGGCTAGGCTGAGGTAGACTCAGTAAATTGATTATTAGATACTTTATAAGATAAAAAGGCGAAGGCAATCGAAAGCATACAAACAAACATTACTGATTCTAATTAACAGTTCATATGCACTTTGTTCTAGTGCATATGATAAACAATAAAAGACAAGTACGATTTCAAACACAAGTGATATTTAGAGGTGACACAGAATACATGATAAACGCGCCATAACAAGTTATGAAGAACCGCGGTGACAAGATTCTCCCTACGATTTGAGTTTATGAGATATTAGTGAGATGTCAGACGACAGACGTTTATGGCGTCGTAAAGCGACCTCTGCTCACTTGTTGAGTTTATGGCCGCATTATGTAGACAAGTCTGAAACGCCCTTATTTTTATAGAGATAGAGGCGATGGCACCAGGGTAGCAGGATCACTGAGAGTTCATTTGGGAAGGACAATCGTCAAGCTATAAAACAATTTTGTAAGGATTTCGTTTGGTTAATAGCAGTTCTAAATTATTTACACCCAGAGGAACACTAATTTCTTAGTCACTTACGAGAATAATCAAAGATAATATTTATTTTTCGCGTTTTATTTAGTTTTTTCTTTTATACTTGTATTTATGAACCAAGGCATTAAATCAAACAGCCAAGTTTTAGCGTTCATTTCATCGGACAAGGAAAACATGAATAATTAAATGCATAGCGCATCGAAATCATTACCACGCTACAAATCAATGCATTGTAATTAAACCAACGCGTTCCGTGTAACTTATGCGCTCCTGGTACCTGTGCGCGCTGTGTAACTTATGCGCGCCGGGGCGGGGTTAATAGCTAATATCGCCTAATGACCGTCGTCTTGAGTTGAGCGTAATGCCCCACATGGGAACCCAAACGTTCACCTCGCGCTTATGTTATCCCAGTCGCCTGGTAATTTACGCGTGATCTTTCTCTACACTTAATTGTCTGTTTGTCCATTACAAACTTTAATGATCTAGTAACCATCGCCATTCAATTTCATTTGATTATTTGTAACCAAGGATATAAGAAAACTTAATTCCGTTAAGTTTTAATTAACTATACTAGCTTCTGTTCGCGTTCAAAAGAACTAATACTTGAACTCTATTGTGAAAATAAATAATAAAATCTACAATACTTTTTATTCAAGTCTATAAATATTTTATTATAAAATAAGTTTCATCAAAATATTTAAACAAACAGATACCTATAATTGTATAATAGAAATCTGCATGATAATTCCAAATACAAGATTACAAGACATTTAACATAGATTTTGTAGAATAAGTACAATTTCTATGTAAAGAAGTACATTGCCACCCCCGCCATTCAGCCACACTCGCTATTTTGTATCACAATGGAGACCGGAGCACTGACTCATATGGGCAAACTCAACGGACAGACACGAATAAATTAAGCTCACTTAAAAGAGTCGTAGCGCAAATAAAATCTATTAAGTCGAGATAGTGTCGTAAATCACTCTTAAATTATAACCAAACGGCGCCTAGCCGAAACGGCTACTCGAAATAACACATCAAAATACAGACGTTTTTACGTTCGAAAATTTAATTGCCTATACGATTACAAAGGATGCGTTGTTTTCACAAACACGTTGATTTACGACGAAAAAAAAATGTTTTAAAACTAATCCGAATACAAGAAATCAGTCGAGAGAATGTTTATTTACTACTGGACTCGGTGATTTAGGACGGATATTTCTTTGATTTCGAACGATTTTATTATTTTTTAATCTGGCCCCTGACGTCTAGTTAATAAATCTTAATGGCATGCAATAAATGCTAACGCCTTTAATTTTATCTGAGTGTAAATGACTCGATGTTATAAATGCTCATAATTTATTTACGGACATCCTTGTACGGTTTCAACGGATAGTATTATCGTTTGCGAATTAATATTGTATAATTCATTTTTAATTGCAATGTGATTAGAGATCACTTAAGTTTTACACGTTAAAATAAATAATTGATTAAATAGATATATTGCATTAATTTTATCGTAAATGAATCTACAGCACGTTACAAAAATTACTTTAAAAGCAATTAGCACAGAGGTTCCTTGTTACATACAGTGTGAGTTAAGAAAGGTTTTTAGAATAATTTAGCCGCTAAGTCCTCTTATAAAAAGATGATAAAAACTCTGTAGAAATATATAGATGGTAAATTCCATTTGGTACATGGCTAGCAGCTTATAAGACTAGTGACATTCACATAATTCTGATAACTCCATATTTGTTAAAATGAAAAACGTTTTGACTCTAAGACATTAACATATAAATGGTACAAATGCATTATCCTTATGTAATCTTGTAAAGTATTTTTACATTTAAATCGACACTAATACAAAATTATAAGCACTTAAAAATTTAGCATAGACATAAATAAATAAATAAACGCATCACACTCAACGGCCAACATTAAGATCTTGTGACCTTGTGTCGGGGGTCCGGAAACATAAACAACACTAACACAAATCCAGACCATGACAAACAACCGTATGGCCAATACAGACATTTGCCGTGAGCGGGGATCGAACCCGCGACTAACAGTCTACAGTCAGTTGCACCACCACGCCAACGTGTCTGTCAAATGACATGACAGCACAATAAGTCAATATAAATATTTAAATTCAAATTACTATTCCATTCTACAATAAAATAAACGGAAACTTCTTCGAGATGGAATATCTTACTTGTAATGATTCGTTTTAATTCCACAGGTGTGGCTGTTGTTTCACAGATAATTCCGTTTAATAACAGACTTGTGGTCGTAGCTTTACATCTATGTAGCCATATAGCTATCGCGTACAAACGTGCGTATTGAAACAATTCCTCAAACCAAAAATACTAATTTCAATCCAATTTTGTCTAATTATGACAACTTAAAGTAACATAGACCTAAATCCACACAACTTAAACACCAAAAGACGCTTAAAGTAATACAGATAAAATATTGACACAAGGTTTAAGTAACTTACTAAAAAAAAATTAAAAACCCAGCTGCCTAATAACAAAACATCGAACCTTAAATTAGTCAAACTGTTTAAGCTACAAGAGGTCACAACGGATCACTAATTTTGACAATTTACGTCCGCCATATTGATATTTTGCTGACGTCACGTACTTTATGACATTCCAGGGAAAAACACAAATCCAATCACCTTACACATCAAAATCCGTCAAGCCGTTCAGACCACCAGAGGTCACAATACAAAAACATAACCCTCCTCTGGGTCAGTCAGATAAAAAAGAACAAGAAAAAAATATGGTATATTCATAAAGTCCATGCAAAACGGCAATGATAACCGAACGCTACATTAGAAGCATAATCTTGGTCCATTCAGACCGCGGCCCTTAAAAGGCCGGACCCGCTGGGCTTGCAAATTGCGACATCTCTTTGTTCTCCGATTACAGCTCGGTTGATACTCGCCTAGATACCGGTACAAGCTTAGATAAGATCTCTTATATATATCGCGTAATTGTAACTTATAAGTTATTGTGATCGCTTCATTTGAATATCGAGTTCCGTTTTTAAAATTGCGAAATATTGGAATCGCGTTTCGTTTTCGCATTAACGTTTCCATTTTGACAACTTCTGAATAATAAATTCACGGAATATATTACTCGATTAATTCAACAAATCGTTACAAATTAACATTTATTTATTAAGAAACATCAATCAAAATATTGATAATTACTTTATTTAATTAACATTATTTATTATGATCAAACGTTTCTATAAATAATTTAGATGATATTTATGTCTTGTGAATATTTAAATTTTATTTATGTAGGGAACATTTTATTAATTTATGTCAATAATAACTTAAAAACGTAAGTTTGTTTATATTCGTTTAGTAAAATGGTAAATGAACATAAATGTACTAATTAAACATATTCTGCACTAGCTTTTTCTCTCGTCTTTATTCAAGTTGCTGTAATAGCAGAAGGCAAACGAGCAGATGATGTTAAGCCAAAAAATTTTCATTAAAATCGGTTCAATAGTTTAATTTGTTTTAAAAAGTCCTTTTCTGTATCCCTGACAATATGTATGCAAAATTTCATAATGATCGGTAAGGTTGAAGTGTGAAAGCTTACACACATTCGCATTTATAATTAAGGATTAAGACAGTTCTGGTCTTACGGTTGTCTGACGTGGTTTGGGTGTTAAAGTTATCATCGTGTGTTCCGGACTCTCGACAGAGCATCCTAGTGGGACTCGAGAATGAGGCGTTTATTTATTTACTGATTTAGTTAAACTTAAAGTAAGTAACAGCCTGTAAATGTCCTCCTTCTGGGCATAGGCCTCCTCTCCTTTTAAAGTGAGGGTTTACAGCTTAATCCACCACGCTCCTCCACTACGGAGCGGATATACATATGTCAGAATTGCTTCCCGCTTATCCAAGTTTCCTCACGACGGTATACTTCACCACGGAGCACCGTTAACCTGCTAAAATTCTCAGTAAATAATTTAAAGAATCTAAAAACGCTTACAAAATAGCATCTCAAGTTTAAAATAAACTCAATATAAAACTTAGATGGGAATCATAGAACACCGATCATTACGAACGTAATTTTCTATGTTCTTTGAGTAATCTATGTATAATTTGCCAGATGATAGCAAATTAGGTAGTTAGCCTCACCTAGATCCTGGCTCGGATATATTACCGTAATTGCATCTATTACATTGATTACCACTTGTAATTACCACGCTTTTGCTATTACCGGACCAATTGTCAAACCATACTGTAATTAGATTCGATTACGAAAATTGCATTTGTGACGTACTAAGTCAATCTAATGATCGATCACTGCTCCTCCTCAGTTATGCAACCCTGGTAGTTACAATTTCTTAATACCTATTTCGTCTATAGATCGAGTTGTAAAAGTAGGTGACAATTAAAGTCACACATCCAATCCTCGATTAAAAACTTTATTTATTTTATTTCATGCAGATTAAAAAAAACTTTTTACTTTTTTTATCGAACCTTTAAGTAAAAGCGTTCAAGTCCGCCATAATGGACGCCATTACTACAAAGCTAATAGTGACGCAATAATCCTTCGAAACCTTACATTCGATTCAAAGACATCTTCAGGTTCACCTGTCACGTAGGCGGTAACCATTAGCACACCATTGGCTACACCACTACCCCACTCTGATTACGGAATTACAGCGAATTATGGCGAATTACACCGATTACGCGGGCCATCGTCGCCCGTCGTGATGGCGAGGACAGGTGACTATGTTAAACATAATAGTTCGAACATCGACGGCCATTTTTACGTACGAAACTGCGGTTTGAGTTTTTATTGGGTACTGAACGGTTTAAACGGTACTGTTCACAAATGTTTCTGTACAAAATTCATGTATTAACATACTATTTGAGCGTATGTAATTAATTGATTTTGACTCAGTTTTTTTAAGTGGTAATGATTAAAATGTATGAATTGATTTAAGGTTTAATTAATGAATTGATTTTAAAAGAGTACATATCGAGTTGCCGGTGCTCTAGGTAGAATATACTTTCCGAATTAGTGGTAGATTTTTATCTTAAAAAGTAATTTGTAAATAAACGGTTCTAAAGTGATTTGAAGGCCTATTTGCATAAAATAAGTAATCAATTTCAATTTGATTATTTATTTTAAAATTTGTTGTAAAGGTGATTTTAATATATAAACCACAACACATTCTTACAGCATTTATTTAACACATAACATTATGTCAGCACAACGGAATATAAAAATAAACCAATTTAGTAACAGGTCCCAAAAAAAAAACAAAACCAAAAAAAAGCGACATCACATTGTCAACATTCACGCGATAAATAAACGTTGTCAGAACAGTCTATTTAAGACCTTATACGAAATTGAGACAGGCACTTTACATCAATTCAACGCGATCGTGACTTGATATGATACCGCATGACGCGCCGCAAAAATTGCCCAATTACGTGGTCACAATGAGAACGGAACGCGTGCGCAATCAAAAACAATTTGGACAATGGCGAGCGGAGATCCTGCGTTAATGTCACTAGGTCCGAAGCAGTCCGCAACCGCAAATTGCGTCGTTTCGTCCGCACCCTCGGAGCTGAGCGTGTTAGAAGTGACTTCGAAATTTTTTTCTGAAATATTTGATATTAGGAACTTAAAAGAGTAATCGGGTTCCTTGCGGGTTCCGGTGGTAGCTTCTTCAATAATTTCTTTTGTTTCTGTATCGACGATTCAAAAGTGTTTGTGAAAGACTACTTGAATAAAGTTAATAAAATATTTAGATTTTTCTTTTGATAAACATTTATCTAAAATTAAAATTAAGAAATATAATAATTATGCGTTTTATACCATAACTAAGCACATCATAAAAATGTGTCATTTAAAAAAAAATCTAGAATGGTATAACAAAAGTTTGCGGATAAATCAATTAAGTAATGTTTTTTAAAGGAATTAGATCTCTTAAACGACCGCAATGAAAAAAATATCTTAATATTAGACTAACGTATCAAAAACAGCGATTTTCTAAATGTGAAAAGAGGACTTTATCAAACCATGAAAACATATATATTATAGTTACAAAGGGTCAATTTGTTGTGGGTCAAACTTATACAGTTTCAAAATATACATTTTTTATCAACATATTCATATACCACTTCCCCATACTCATTTAGATATCATTTCCCCCGTGCCCTGTTCCGAGTCCGCAGCTGACCGCAGCGTACTTACGCGCGGACTTTACGCCAAATGTCAACTGCGTAGTTTTGGCCGAGGAACTCCGCGGTCTGCCGTGATTGTCATAACAATATGGTCTAATTGCGTTCAATTTTTAGTCAACGGCGAGTCTGTTGTCGCGAAAGGTCAGGTGGTTCTCGATTATATGCGTCATGTTATTAAGTTAAAAGCAATATTATTAAGTGTTATTAAATAATAAATTTTAGTTAGTAATATGATGAGTTTTGTGTAGTTGTTTTCTGTGGGAAAAAACTTTTTGGAGTTACATACGTATTAATAGTTTTAAAGTCGCGTTTATATCGTAAGTTCTACTGGAATGGAGTTAAAAATAAAATGAAAGTTTATTTATTTACTTATTTTATAAGTGACAGAAGAGATATTAATATAAAGAAATTAATAAATTATCCTATTTCTCAACATAAACAAACATCTTTCCGTTGGACGTAACTTAAAAGATCCTCACTTGTCCTTACTTATATTATAAATGCGAAAGTAACTCTGTGTGTTGCTACTGTAAACAACTAAACCGATTTAATTGAAATTAGTACTAAGATAGTCTACAGCCTAAGAAAGGACATAGGTTACTTTTACATAGGAAAAAGAGCTTGTAATGTTTTAAAATAGGGAAAAAATTATGGGTAATGTTAGGAATATATCATAAAAGTAAATAATACTATATTTTGTCTATGGTAGCTCGTTGATCAGTTAGTTATTATTATATATCGGCAGTACGCACCCTCCCTCTCTCTAGGATAGATTGCTCGTCTTTACTCTCAGAAATATATTCACAATTACGAATAAACTAGTAACCAGAACCCCAGAGATAACTTAACAGGTAATAATAAAGAAGGGGTAAATAAACCAACGTGGACAAAGTCGCGGGCACTATCGAGTGGTAGAATATAACTACTTTAAAGTTTTTTTTAATAAACAAAAATCCACACATCTAAATATGACATGAAGCATAACCTTTATTCGTTCACGCTAAGTAATGTAAAAGTATAATTCCACGTTTATTTTATTACAACAAAATTAAATTCCACCTTCTTGATTCGAACTTAATTTGGTAAGCGCCATCTATTGGTGCATCGAAGCAACGTCTTTTAATTTTCATAAAACTTACATGAAAACTCCTTGGTGTTCTTCAAATATAGCCAAACCGCAGCTAAGTATTAGTCGATCGCGTATTAAATATTTATAATGCGTGTCCCATTACAGTGTCGACACGATGAATAATTAACGCGACTTCCCATCGCTCTGGAATAACTGTGCTTCGTATAACCCCTTATGAATAATTAGAAATCTAATCGATGAAATAATAGCTTACTGGGCTATATTTATAATCACTCTAGATGTTTGTTAGCAACTTTGCCCATGACTAAATATAGTATAATCCGTTAGGGCATTGGACGTGAAGGCTGGACAAATTAACAGAGTTACCTTCGTGTGTTCCATGGAATAGAAATAGTACTTAATACATAGAATATTTAATGGAGAAAATGATCTTGCCTTAGTCATTTCTGATTTTTATTTTAATAGCGCTTCGAAATGATATGAAATTAAAAATTATCGAGTAAATTATATGAAACGTAAAATGTCTCGACACAAGAAAAATTTCTAAGAAATTAAACTTCAAGTATATGTTCGTATCTTAAATATACATTCGTACCTTAATGGATATAAATAAAGATAGATACACCAAATCTTTTAAAGGAAACGACAATTTCGTTTAATATCTAAAGCCAACAAAATAGAGCACGTACCAGGGCATAAGAAAGATGCAGGTGTGTTACGCCACGGTGTGGAATGTGCGGTAAATTTTCCGGATGCCTTCCCAATGATTTCCTCGGAGACCGCCGGCCCAGATACCGTGGATTTCGATACGATAACGCTTCTCGATTTCTACTCGCCTGGTGCCTCCAAGATACTGTAGCCACGCCCTACGAGTCTAAATAAGAAAATATTTTAAAATAAACACACGGACCAGCTCCAAATTTGCATGAAGTCATTGCAGCTTGCTTACGGCCTGTTGCAGCGCAAATATAAGATTCTTATTTAGAGTTTAAATTGTATGAAACGTAACATTCTTATTTACAAAAGCACATGAAAAGTAACATATTGATTTTACAATGTTTTCATTAATATAACTTCTCTTCCACTTATTTCTTCTTTCCTCTTTCGTTAGATATAGAACATTCATAAGAAAAATATAATATAAGTAAGAGAAGCCTCATTATATAAAAATGTCACTCGAGATAAGATTCACTAACGAGCATTCCACGGAATAACATAAACACTGCATACTCTATGTTAATTACAATTTACGGGATTTGTATATGTTTATTCGGGTTTTTGTACTCATTTCAATAGTTGAAAGTCGATGACTGTCTCAATGGTATTTTCTAAATTAAAGAGAAAACTTTATTACGCATTTTCGAAAATTAATCTGTTATGTAACGTCCAAAAAAATTACATTATAAACAAAAACTTTAATTATACCATACAACGAAAACATTTGGTTCACAGGAAAAAAAAATGGAAAAAATATTATACCAATAAATAACTCTAAAACTCCAAAAAGTATTTGCTTCCAAAAAATATCAACCATAGACGTCCGAATTGTGCACGGGGGCGTATAATATTTTCCCGATTCCCGCGGGAGCTCATCTGAGAGTATCAATCGGGTATATTGGGTGTTCCCGGCTATCTCCGCAATAATCTTACGAATTCCGGTGTTATCCGGATCCGAAGCTACACGGGATGGCTCCTTTGGATCGAATCGTGTATTTATGGATGAAGTGATTTTAATATGACCTGATCGAAAAACAATTTTGTCGACTGATTATTCGTTTTCTTTTTAATTAAGGAAATGCTTTTTGAAAATGGATAATGATACTTACCAATTAATATTACAGATAATAACTAACTTTAGTTAATTCTTCGAGTTTTGATTAATAATGTGAAATACTAGCTTTTTCTCGCGGCTTTGTTTGCTTTAATGTAGATTTTATTTTGAAACAATACGCCTATTATACATTAAATATTATTACCACCTAGAATTTTAGGATAATATATCTGTCAAATGGAATCATATTTTTAAAAATAGTTTCAGTAATACCGGAGTTCATTTCGCACATAAAAAAATTCTTTCTCACTTTATTATATTAGTGTAAATTTATTTTTCACCGACTTTTAACGAAGGAGGTTTTCAATTAGTCGGAGCCTTTTTATGTTCACCGATAACTCAAAAACGACTTGACCGATTTTCTTCATCGATTTTATTAAGTGTATACGTCTAGATTGGTCCAACAAAATTTTTATCAAAATCGATACATTTTATTTTTAATCAATATATCTGTATATAATACAATTAAACGTCTTTCGAAGTCCGTTTTTTTTAAAGTCTTATAATTTCTGTTGTGTGTTTCTGAACCTCTAATATTTTAATCAAACTTATATATATGTCTATGTGTAAAATGATACATTCCCATACAATTAATCCTAAGCTGTATCAAAATGAAACCAGGTGTAAAGGACTATTTAAAACCACCTGCATCAGGACGTCGCGTGAGCTTTTGTGTTATAGTTACGAGCTTTTAATTGGTATTAAAGCTTGCAGGTGACTTTTATGGGTAGATAGTTTCTGGGTGAACTAAAAAATGTTTATGTGTTTAGAATATCTATTACTTCTTAAGAATGAAAAATGTCATGTTATATTGTACTAGCTGTCCCTTGCAGTTTCACTCGCGTTTATGGTTACTGCTTCGCTTTAAGAGACGTAGCGTGATGTAATATAGCCTATAGCCTTCCTAAATAAAGCCTAATTTAAAAAAAAAATGTTCTTTACTTCTGGTTTTTCAAATACGATGCGTATAGTGTGTGATATTTAATAATAAAAATAACACTTTACTTAATTACAATTATATTGTTAAGAAATAATTATATTATTGGTATAATAAAAAAGTTTGTATTTGACTTATCTTTACGTTTATGATAAAAGTGATCGTGAAATGGAATTGAAAGTTTTTAATTATGAATAAAATAAATAATTTATCGAACAAAAATACAAATAAAAATAAATAATATTTCCGCAATAACTATCTTATACGTGGTTATAAACGATGTGTGATGTAATTAAAGGATATTAAAATTCGAGTATTTTTGAGTTGTAAGTCCCGTTAACGAGGCGCTTATGTAAATATTCTTCATTCAGATTCACATACAGAACGCATTTTTACGACGTCCCGCGAGCAGCCCCTAATCGAAACGTAGGTGTATCATACTCCTCGACGCTTTTAGTGCAGGTGTAAAATATAATATTTATGGGGTAAAGAAAGAGTCCGAATGCTTGTTAGCGATAATGAGGTGCGCGCGCAGCGATAAATTCGTTCCGCCGCCCGCCGCCCGGGGGCGCGGCTCATTTGCATCTTTATGTATTTCATTCGATTATTTTATTTTTCTCAATACAATCACTCAGCGGGGTCGTCGACATTAGACGCGCTGAGACATTAATACGACCTAATGCGTCTACTCGCCGCTAGATGGCGCTGGCCGCGCGTGCTCGAAACTGCCGCGTCAGGATGAACCAGCGTTCCCGCGCGGCTCGTTAGTTCGACACAGCGCCTGTCACTTTTTTGACAGTTTTTGACATAGACATCGATAGTGAGGCGTCGTTACGAGCGAGGCGGGGTTCCTTATCTCGCATTTTGTTGGTTTATACGTATTTGATTTAGCCGTGTAAGCGCATTGTTACAGTTCTGTTGTTTTTGTTGTACGACAGATAAATATCGGTTCAGTGTTATGATGTTGTCTATTTTTAGCAATGGTTTGACATGTGCTACACGTGTTCGATCATTGGTCATTATGTAAGAAACGCCTCTGTTATATGATATTAATGTTAATGTTTTTAATCGTTAGATAATTTTTTCATAGTTAAGAGTCCAATTATTGTTTAACATTATTTGATAGTAAATTTCCACCGGCTAACACTAGGAATGAGTATCATTGCCAAGTGTGAAAATTTATTAAACCATTGATAATAAATTAGTCAAATCGGCCAATTGAAATATTGAAGGACTCGCTCTTAAAAGTAGGTAATAACAAGACTTAAGTAATAAAAAAGAATAATAAAACACACCCAAATGTGTAACAAATATTATACATCCTTTATGCAACTTTCTATTGGTGAAAGGAGTTTTTAAATCGGATATCGTATTAGTGATCGGTATTTCACGCGTAATTGCAGTTCCCATGGAAATTTCGGGAAATAATATAACGCATGTCACTCGCACAATTGAGACGAATTTAATGACATATACTGAAATTCATCATACGTTTTAGGCTGTAGAGCATCTCAAAAAATATATATAGTCCTATTTTTTTGCTTTTCTCATTTAGCAGACAAATGGCGTAATTCTAAATACACGTAAAAGTTAGAGATGAGAACTGGTCACTGCAAGTGACTAAAGCACTAACGGTCGCGGGTTCGATCCCCGCTCACGGCAAACGTGTGTATTGGCCATACAGATGTTTTTCGTGGTCTGGGTGTTTGTGTTAGTGTTGTGTCTCCGGACCCCCGACACAAGGTCATGAGATCTTAATGGGGGCCGTTGAGTGTGATGCGTTATTTATTTCCTGAATCATTTTTATAGTGAAAAATAATGTTCGAAAATTTGTGATTTTCGTTCTGGTAATGTTTACCAAAGAAGGTAAGTAGAGAAAAATAGGCTATATACTAGCACACGCTCGAAAAACATGGTACCATTAGAACTCTTGATCATGTGTTAAGCCGTTTACCAACTTGGCCACTTTAGCTCATATAAGGTACTACCTGTCATTCGCCTTTATGGTTACTGCTTCGCTTGAATCGTAGCGTGATGTAATATAGCCTATAGCCTTCAATAAATAAACTATCTAATACAAAAATAACTTTTCAGTTTAAACCAGCAGTTCATGAGCCTTTATGGTTACTGCTTCGCTTGAGTCGTAGCGTGATGTAATATAGCCTATAGCCTTCAATAAATAAACTACCTAATACAAAAATAACTTTTCAATTAAAACCAGAAGTTCCTGAGATTAACGCGTTGAAACAAACAAACTCTTCAGCTTTATAACGTTAATATAGATAAATTGACGCGATTTTCGCATACTGTAAACAAATATAAAGGTTTTTTTTATCGCAACGTCTACAATTTCGGATTCATAAGCAGGTGTCACAGTCATCTCGTATTCATGGGCCGATATATCACGCGGGGTGGGGGGTGGGGGGCGCGTTTCCTTGACGTGCAATTATAAAGATAATAACGTTTTCGCCTCGCGCAGTTTTTATTTGTCCCATTTGATTTATGGCGGCGCGTGTGACGCGCCTTTATTTTTTTTAATGGTCTTTGTTTAAGTTGAGCTAAGCTAATAGTTGTGTTAGTGTTGTTTAGTAATTTTTATTTATTTATTTTTTTAATAGCATCAGTTTGTGATGAATTGTTTGTCAAAAAGTTTTATTTTTCGTTGGCGACTTCGAACAAGGAAATTGACGGTAAAAGTTGTAAAAAAAAATAGAGATTCCTCTGATATCTCTATCTCCAATCTCGGACCAAATGTCTTTCCGAGAATAACGCGAACTGTCATTTCGGCATCCGCTCACAAAAATAGGTGTCGATTAAAAAAAAAAAGCATCGAATAGCTTACGAATAATTTCTGTGTTCCCACGATAGAGTGTTTATATTCGACAACGAATAAACAATGGGAGCGCGCAGAAGTACGAACGACGCGTAAACTATTTTGATTAGAATGGCGTTCCCGCCAAAAAGTCGCCACGAAAAAAAAAAACGCCGCCGCCATGATATTTCTCAACTTGTCATCCAGCCCGCGCTTTTTGCGGCCATTCCGCGCGCTCGGCTTGAAATCTTAATTCCGAACTTTTTCGGCGGACCATAAACAACGCCCGATTTATAGAGCCGAGCGATCGACAATAACGATTTGCTCCGTGCCTGATAGACCGCTAATAAACGTCTTCATTACGTCCGAAGACGCTAGGACCGCGGGACCGGCCGTTAATCAGCGGTAACGTAATACGTCGGGATATAATCGTAAATATGCTCATACGGTACGCACCGAGAGCAAAAGGAACTCGTTTCCCAGCGACACCCGAGCTTCGAGAAATCGCAGAGCATTATCAGAATTTACGCTCAGTTATAACGTATAACCTAATCCGCGAATCGGGTGTTTTTTTTTTTTCGAATCGCGGACATTCGAAGCGGAAAACAAAGCATCGATCAAGCCCGCTCACTCTCACATAAATCAGAGGGACGTGAAAGAGACAGGTGCAAGGCCGGCCAGTCGATTTTACAAATGGGCGGAGCGCAGAGCTAGTGTCGACAACGAAACAAAAGAGCGAAAAGGCAATAATGTCGAGTGCATGGTGCAGTGCGTGCGAGCGAGACGGACGATGAGCATTTTTTTAAGCGAAGGAAAGCGCTAAGGCGGTCGGGAAATCTAGAGAAAAAGGTACAAGCGGGTATTACTTCGCTGGAAGATACCTAAAAAACGGGATATTTATTATTAATCGACCACTGCTCGGAGAGCTCTGCTTTGTTTTATTGTTATTATAAACGGGACGCTGATAAGCAATACTGTATCAAGCGGCACGGACTTCATTTTGAGAAAATGGCGTCTAAAAATGTTAAGCCTATTGTATATATACATATTTTCTTTTCTATTTAGATAAAAGGTATGACGAATTCAAATAAGATTGGTACAATCACATGTATTATCTAATAATAAGTTTTTTTTTTTTAATATGAGATTATTGTACATGTGGACAACACTTCGATATATTAAACATTAAATTTAGAAACATTTTTCCGTACTTACATAGTTTATACGATTATAAAACTTTTTGAATAACGTTAAATACATGACGAATTACCAGAATGCGAATCTCCGAATTTGACTGTGATTTGACACATTATTGCTTATCAGCGTCCAACTGTCGCGTCAAAAATAAAATGAAAAATAACTGCCCAACTAACTTCTGAATCGTGTCCATTTCATCAGTATTTATTACCTCATCGACTTGCTTTGTCATCTTTATTGTCCGAAATGAAACTTTAATAAGTATTATTGCATATATTTCAACACTAATTTTCATAATTTGTAAGGATTCTGTATATGGTAATGACACAAGAACGCATCTTAATTCTTAACGAATAACTTATTTTTAAAAATTTATTATCCTAATAAATATTAATTGATATAATATTTTATATCAGATGTTTAATAATGACATATCCTAAACGTAAATAATTAAAACATCTTAAATTTAATAAGAAAAAAATTACATATTCGATTATTAAAATTGATTATTGAATTGAAAATAAAAAGCAAACAACGACCACACAACCTTTGTATAACTAAAACAATTTCATAAGTATACATCACAACAAATCACAATTTTGTGATTTTTAGTTAATTGTATAATCAAGCGAAAGAAATGTATAATTCCCTATACACACTATACATTCCCATAAACGTATACATTAGTAATCACAATCCGTGTATAATAACGGAAGGGATCACGTGATCGCACAACAATTGAATCGGTTACAAACGGAACAAATTGGTTAATTAAACGTTTTGAGTAATTTGAGCATTTCCAGTAATTTGAGCAACTTGAGCAATTTTCGTATCATGCCCGACGCTGAGTGACGGCGGGTCACGCTCAGCGGTCACGATCGGTCACAGAATTACAGCTTCGTCTATTCGTAGCGGGACGGCGCGGTGCTCGTCCGCGCGGCGTTTATATAGGTGCTCTTTACAGTGTTGGTTTTATTCTAGCTATATTTGAATATAGTTATGAAGATATACAATTATACATATACTAAAATGATCATATACAAATGATGATTAATGTATAAAACGAGTAGCAATCCGCCCGCGATTTCGTCCGCGTAGAATTCGGTTATATCGCGCTCCTACATTGCATTTTCACAGGGACCGTGCATTTTTTCAGGTTTAAAAGCACATATATGTCCTTTCTTAGGCACTAGACTATCTCTGCACCAAATTTCATTTACATCGTTTCAGTAGTTTAGGCGTAATTGCGTAACACACAGACAGATTTACTTTCAATTAATTAATTTTACTATAGTGATAGTTTAAAAAAGTGATAAAACGTGATTGGGATAAAATAGGGGATGAAAAAAAAATTAAAATTATATTAATTTAATTAAATGCAAAAAATACAACTAAAGCTATCTCACACGTCTATAAATAAAACTTTATAAAAATATTTCAACAAAATATATATTACCTAAGTGTACCTATTTACAAATAGTATTACAATTTTACATTTAATAACACCTGACTATCTCATAATTCATTCTCTACATTCATAGCTTATTACATAAAAACTAATTTAACACGATTACTAGAGAAACAAACAACTTTATTAAAACAGCGAACCGAGATTAACATCGCAAAATGTTATTTTAATTTTAAAATACAATATTGTAATATTCAGATGACGCAAAAATACAAGACTCTTAATAAAAGGAAACCGACTTTTACTATAATGAGATATGTATTATAATTATTTTGATATTTAAATTAAGCTACTGAAATGATTTAGATGAAAATTCTTTCTGACCAAAGAGCATGATTTACATGATTTCCAGCAAAAAAATACTTAAGCAAATATCGGATTAAAAAATCCTTGACGAATTGATTACCAAAATATCAAAATCAAAATATACTTTATTAAAGATTATATATCTTTTAAAAGCACTTTTCAATTGTCAAAACGAACAAAAAGTTTTTAAATTAATGAAAAGCTACCACCGGTTCGAAACGTAGATAGAACTGAGAAGACCCGGCAAGAAACTCGATAGGTACATTTAAAGTACGTTTAATATAACTACATTTTATGGAAATCGGTGAAAAATACAATGTTGCAATATTCATTCGCGTTATGCAAAGTTTTGTTATTAACTAACAACGCAGAGATTAGTTGAAATTAGTCAAATTACCGGTAATCACGGACAACGGGAAACATATGCTCAATTTGCGATTTATAACGACTCCAATCACATGATAATTGTCAACTTATCACGACTAAATTATAGTACGTGCGACGAAATTATTGTTTTGTCGCGACGTGCTCGTGTCATTACATGATTTTCACTTTTGAATCGCCGTTCGATTCAAGGCAATGACGAGAATTAACAGAAATTACATGTTTATGAATTAACGATAATTTTTTTCGCAGGTGTATAATTTTATTGCGACGAAATTGATTCGCGATGATTTGTCGAAGTGGTGTTAAATATTCAATTTGCTAATCGGTTTTAAATTGTTAGGGTCGTTTACCGATGCGGCAGTTTTCAGCTTGGTATCTTAATAAACATAACATATGTGTTATTTTAATATAAATAAATAAATAAAAAAAACGCATCACACTCAACGGCCCCCATTAAGATCGCGTGACCTTGTGTCGGGGGTCCGGAAACACAACACTAACACAAACACCCAGAACACGACAAACATCCGTATAGCCAATACCCAACCCGCGACCGTTAGTGCTTTAGTCAGTTGCATTGACCATTGCGCCAACGTGTCTGTCGAACGAATATATGACCTATATAATTGTAGTTTCATTACAATCGGTTCAGGAGCAACAATGGGTGGATCCATCAAAACGTATAACCATTATTACTAACTTTAGCGTTTATTGTAGTAAGTAAGATTTCAATTTTATGTTTTTAGCAATTAATATATTTTTTTTATCTTTTCAGGTAAGTTATGGAGCTTATGGTAATAACTTGGAGAGCTTGTAAGTCAATCTATTTATCTTTTGTCCGACGTTATAATTGAATTAATTAAAACTATTGAGACACTACCTTAAGAAACGTATCCTATATTTTTTAATTTTATTTACGTTTAAAAAACAGCGTCACAATAAATTTTAATTCGGAGTTTAAGACGTATTGGTTCTATAAAAAGTAACATAGGCGACTATTTACAGACTCGATAATTAATTTCTCTATAAAACTAACCTTTAACGTTAGGGGCGATGTGTGTGTAATTTATTAATAAATCAGAGTTAATAAAGATCTAGTACACATATATAGAAGGATACATTTATATCTTTTTGTTACGAAAATATAATTTAACAGGGGTGAATAAGGAAAGGAACATATGTATGGAGAATGCATCATTTCTATAAGAAGTAAGCTATTCAAAATACTTTTAATATTATAAAAAGGTATTAGTTTGTAAGTTTATATGTAGGGGGTTATTTCTGAAAATACTGATCCGATTTTAAAAATTCTTTTTCCGTTGGATAGCCTCTTCATTGACGAAGGTTATAAGCTATATTACAACGCGGTACGACTCATAGAAGCGAAGCAATAACCATAAACGCGAGCGAAACCGCGAGCTAGCTATGTAGTACATAATAATAATAATCACTTAAACGTTCGCCTCAGCTAGACACAGTATCTTACACTTCTCACATCGAGATTGTTATCGATCATTCGAGACACGAACACCGTCATTCGATACATTCGATAAAACTCGATGAAGAACACTGGCGTGGAAGAATCGAGAAGGAAAATCGATAACATCTTTGTGTACTAGAGAATTTATCTTGATTTTTTTTATATATTTAATGACGATTAATTGAATACGAATATCGGATTCTTTGTAGTGTTTGTCTGTTTTTATCAACGTTCGCTAGTTAGTTTAAAAGATATGTGAACACAAATGAATTTACATTATATAGTTATACGATACATGTAAATGGACTCCGAATTTCATAATAGGTTACTTGTTTACCATTTTAGTAACTTTCGTTATATCTGAATCTATACTAATTTTATAAAGCTGAATCTCAGAAACTACTGGTTCGAATTGAAAAATTCTTTTTTTTGTTAAATAGTTTATTTATTAAGGAAAGCTATAGGCTATATTACATCACGCTTCGGCTCATAGCAGCGAAACAACCACTAAAGCGACTGAAACCACAAGGGACAGCTTGTTATAACTTATAATTAACTTATGTTTATATATTATGGTATATTGATATATAATAACTGAAAATAATTTATATCGAAAACGTAATACATGTTCCTATTGTATGCGACTTCTTACATTCAGGGGAACACACTATTATTAAAACGACCACTTAGTAAATAAAACTTTAATTATACCACTCTTACTGATACGAATTAGATTGACTCACTCTTCACACAATAGCTGTTAGTTACTTTCACACTGTGACTTCTGTCGTTCACTAATTGCTTGAGAATTGATAACAAACTGAGACGTAACATTAAAAGTTAACCATATTTATAATCTGACAACTACCCCCAAAAGATCACAAAGATGGCGATTGACCAATCAGAAATTATAAGTAATCAATTTAGCACCTCTTAAAGTGACAGTGTCGCCATCTTTATAATCTTTTGTTAGAACTAAACTAAATATTAACAAAATGACAATACAGAATATCTAATTACATTTATAAGATATTTATATATTCTAAAACTATATTTATGAAGGTTTTCCATATCTTCAGATAAAGTCTCGAAGCCGTTATCGAAATACATATATTCGTATTATCTTCATGAAAAATAAAATTATTTAAATCTCGCATTTTACGATATTAAGACAATCCGCTGTTATCAAGCTATAGAACGGTTTGTTAAAGTTACCACATAAAATGTGTAATGAACTACGTTCAAGGCTTTACGATAGATATGGACGCTGATAAGCAATACTGTGTCAAGCCACGCGGACTTTATTTTCAGAAAATGGCGCATAAACATGTCAAAAATATTCTTAATACATTCGTTTCAAGAAGTACATATCCATCTTATCATTTCGACGCTGATATGCAATACTGTGTAAAGCTACATGGATTTTATTTTGAGAAAATGGCGCCTAAAGATGTCAAACCTATTCTTAATCAATTTGTTTGAAGACAAATATATTCATCCTTTCTTTTCTATGTTGATAAAAGGTGTAATTAATTAAAAGCAGACTGATACATTTAACGTATTATCTAATAATAACTTTTTTTAAATATTTGAGATTCTTGTACAAATTGTAAAATATGGAACGCACTTAAAACTCGAGACATTAAATTAAGACGCTTTTTCTGTACTTATTTTGTTTATATAACTTAAAATTATTTTTAATATCATTAAGCAACACACTATCAAAATATATCAATATCTCCGAATTTGACTTTTTGTGGGTTGACACATTATTGCTTATCAGTTACATCCTCCCCTCCCCGTCTCTATCTCAGTAGTGAAGTCTCCTATTTTTGTACCAAGTTCCCATTATTAATAAACGATAACATCTTTTTAATAAATATATACAAATTCATACCAATAAGTTGTACTCAATATGAATCTAAAAACCGTAAACATAATTTCAATCTCGCTCTTAGGAAATCGTATAACAATATTGTGTAATAATTACCATTACATAAATATTTTTAAAGATTATACAATGGTATTATATGATGATAATATTTGGTTTCTGTGCGAGTAAAATCTTATTTTTATTTTTTATTGTTTCTGAGATGTGTATAAAGTATTAAAAGGTTTTTCATGTACACAGCTTATTGTATAGTTCAAATGGAGTGCGGTCAAAAATTGTATTATTGCTTATCAGTATCTATTTATTTTTTGGTAAACGTTATAATGAAATAAAATCAGATTGATGTAATTAACATATTATCTAATAAAAAAATTTTCAAATATTAGAGATTATTTTATAAATTTCAAAATATGGAACGCACTTGAAATTCAAAGCAATTAATTAAGAAACTGTTTTCCGTACTTATTTAGTTTATATGACTTCATTTTTTTTAATTATATAGCAAACAAACAAAGAATCAAAACATTTCTCTTCATAATATTAGAATAAACAAGATAAAAAAGGGAGACACTGAAAAAAATCGTAATTTCGTTTTTGAATGACCGGTTTTTTTATTTTAAAACCAAATTCTGTACCGATTTCGATCATATATTACCAAATCGCTCAAGTCGTTTCAAATTATCAGCTATAATTGGGATTTGGGGATTTGCCCCATCGAATTAAGATCTCCTTTTTTATAGTTGGTTAAAAAGCATATAATTGTAAAGTAGCCACGTCGAGATACATGACAAACACAAAGCCTTTCATATAAATAATGACATTTGATTCCTCTTGATTCGAATTTACGCGGCCGAGGCCGGGGTCAACTTATGTTGGTTTTTTACTTTTTTTCCTCGACGCTTGAAGGCTTAAATTTCTGATGTGATCTCAGACGTCGCATACCGAACATATTTGATGTTATTTCTCCGTTATTTTTTTACCGACGGCCGGTATTATGTGATTTTTTTTTTATTCGTTCGGCAGCGAGATAAATCCGACGGAACATGGTAGGGTATGGGTGGTAGACGATCTTTAACGTACGACGGCCATTACGCTCGCCGCGTACGATTTGTGACACGATAGTGTGACGCTTATTACTTTAGATTAGAGGTGAAAATCGCCGAGTGGCATTCGAGAGTGCTCGTGTGCCGCGCATGTAAGTCGGGTGCCAGGTTTCTCGACGGAACAAGACAGCCGGGTGAGAATTAACGCGCTTTCAAATTGCGATCCTCGAGCGACGATGCCGGGGAATGCGCGCCCGGCCCGGATACCGGCAATTTCGTTAACTTGCACGACGGATGAAGACCGTTCCAAACTAAACCATCCATATCGGACACCCGACCGAGTTAATTGTATATTTTTAAACGAAATCCGACGCGGAGAGTAATCCCGTATCGCAGACGCGTATCTTTTCGAAAATCCCATTTCTAATCTAAGTTATGTGATGTCAGGTGTCAGCCATGACATAGTGCGGGATACCAGGCCGTCATGACACGCAGCGGTCATCCAGCACGCGCGTCACGTCACGCGGCGCACAATGCTCGGGCTGCGTTATTGTCCAACAATGCGTGAAATGCCCTGACAAACGATGACAGCCGCCCGGCCGCCCTGCGCCGTCCACCTCCTGCAATTTATGATACCCTATTACGAGATTTAATGACACCAAACGTCACTGCCCCCGTTTGAACTGCAATATCAACGTTGAAGGCTTAGAAAAAAGATGACATTGTAATAAACGGTTATTTAACTGTATACAATGAATTGTTATATTTGAAGTTTCTATCTAGTAAAATTAGTGGATTCACTTTTCTCGTAGTTATTACTCAAAATGCTAGATGACAAATCGAAGGGCCATCGAGTGGGCGCATCGAGTGACACACATTCGACAGCAGCGCCGTCGACAGTGTGCACAGCTCCGAGTAAACAGGCAATCTTCCCGTTGTCAGCCATCGGGGTATCCGCCTCGCACCGTCCAAATATTTGCGGGTGTCTCATAAATTCAGCGGCGCTCGTCGTACCAGGATAACATACATAATGCGCCGCTCCACGGATCGGTAAACATATTGTAATGGAAAATGCCGTCATTGTTTGCACTTTATGATGTCCTGGTGTTGTAAACTGACGCTTCGGACCCGATGGTTAATGTTCCCAGGCTATTTTCTGAAAAGCACAAGTCGCTATATAAATTTACATAAACTACTAGACACACTCGCTATATTTTCTGTCTATATAAGTTATTTCTCAAAGTTGTTTTTATCGCATGAAATATCTTTCATATCATCAAATTAATGTTTGATATTCCATTTTCAAAATCTATTATTATTCCTCTAAAAACGAAAATGAAGTAAATATCTCAAAATTAATGTTTTCAGTACAAAAAAATACAATTAAAAATTATTTCATAACTAATTTAATAACGGTGCAAAGTATTCGCACGGGTCACCTAGAAAAATTATAAAATTACTTATTTTTATAAGATGCATAATATAAGTGCTGTAAAAATGCAGCTGGCTTGTCCTTTATGGGACGTTGTCACGAAATCACAAATATTTTTAATATATATCGTGACAAGAATAAATAATGCCGATACACAGGAATAAAGTAATGTATAATTACATGATTATAAAACAAATTAAAAAACTATATTAATATTTATTACTAATACTTCAAATCATATTAACATATTCAATGCCACAGATACAAAATGTGTCCTGAAAAAGTATTTAAAAGTGTCGCCAACGCAACGTATGTATTTTTCAATATATATTTTATTTTTATATTTAATACAAAACCTATACCCTGAACACCAGCCCTGTGTTCGTGATAATTATGAATCTAGATTTTTGATACGAACTTTGTGTTAAAAAAATCAGTATGTACTACTACTTTATAGAACTGGCTTTGAATGTGGTAATAGTTAGATAAAAACCGTGACATCCTACAAGTATATAATATTATCAATGCGAACGTGAATTTGTTTATTACCCTTCACGCCTCAAATACTCAAGTAATCGTCATTAAACTTTATATATACGTTGTCAGAAGCATAGAAAAGGCTACCTTTCAACGAGAGAAAAACTGTACTCAAAAGATCTGTCTTTAATAACATAATCAACATTAACACAAGCAAATCCGCAAGCTAAAGCTATACGTAACATAAAATCTATAAGAGAAAACCTATAAGAAATTTTATAAAAATCTCGACTCCCAAAATTTATTTCACGAACATCAAAAAGCACTAGCAAAGTGCAAAATTACGATATAAGACGAGTTCTAATCCGTTAAAATATTCGGCGAACGTCTCACTAAATCGCGCCCTTTGTAGCCAGTATTCAGGGTGCAGATAGCCAGAATTAAAGTTGAATTTAAACCATTTTATATTAGCTGAGCTTAGATCGCTCGGGCGCCGCGCGGGTGAGATAAGAGAATTGGCCTGTCAAGCTCCGCATGATATATTTGACCAGCATTTCCATATTCCCGGCCGTTCCCCCATTTTCATTTTGTACGTGTCTGCCTCTATATAATGTAGCGAGGCGCGAAGGTACGTTGATACGAAATTCTCGAATGTCAAACGTTGACAGGGATAAGTTTTTTATTGAAGGTATCGCTGCAATTGGTATGTTTCATTTTTTTTTTCATTATTTGTTATTCGAAAACGTTAAAGTATTTTTTATCTGTTTCGCGTATCGCTTTCTTCTATTTGAATGTTAAAATTTTCGTTTCTTTTCGTTATGTTTTTTAAGTGATATATGTTAGAAGTAAACGTTTTTCTTTTTATCTTGTTAAAGTAAGCATAATTGGATTGTCGTTGTAGATTTTTCAGAACAAAAAGTTAAAAAAATTCAGTCTTCAGGACTGTTGTTAAAAGTTTAAAGCTCAAAGTCACTTTAAAGCGTGTAGTTTTACACAACGAAAAATTACATTTTTTTTTAATTTTTTGTAAAAAGAGATTGAGTACTAGTTAAACAGAACCCACAATAAACCACTTAATTAAAAAAAAACTATGATACGTTTACGTCGAACTATACTATCGCTTTTCTATTTAACCGACAAATTATGACTTCTGTTAAGCGAGAATTACACTTAACTTTCATAAACAATTCCATAAGTTGTTTGTCATTGTTTTACACCTGAAGAAATTTACTGTCAGTTATTTTCGACACCCTCAATTATCGTAAGGTTACCTAGCTAACTAAGGTTACAAAGATATTTCATTTATACTAATATTATAAAGCTGAAGAGTATATTTGTTTCAACGCATTAATCTCAGGAACTACTGGTTCAAATTGAAAAAATATTTTTGTTTTATATAGTTTATTTATTGAGGGCTATAGGCTATATTACATCACGCTACGACTCATAGGAGCGAAGTAGTAACCATAAACGCGAGTGGAACCACAAGAGATAGTGTCAAATTAAAAAGTAAATCTTACATATTTAATTCTCGCCTCATATGACGGCACGTCATTTCGTACATAAGTTGGTTTTAGGCATTATATCGTCGAATTCGCGGAGTATCCTCACAGACGCTGATCTCTTGCCAAATTTTTAATTATTCCAAATGAAATGGCAAGAAGCTTTCATACTTAATAGTACTTAGCGTAGTCGGTTGCATTTTATCTTTGTATTACGTAATATGACGTAATAAATTTAACCATTTTCTCTTTTCATATTAAATTGCTTGGACGACATATTTATTCTAATTATTTCGATTTTAAAACCAATCTAAACCGATTTTGATGAAAAAATTCTATAGACCTATGGAATAGTATATATAAATAAAATCGGTGAAGCCGTTTTCAACGTAAAAATATATATTATTTTTGATGAAAGTCGACGAATTGAGATCCTCCTCCTTTTTTGAAATCGGTTAAAAATGTGCCTTATTGTACTCGAGACATAATCGCTAGATCAAGTATAAATTTATTTAAAAATTGACGTTGTATATGATTAGGTCGGTATACCCTCTTACTCACTCGTCATAAAATCTCCAGAACTATTAGAACAAGTTTCAAATATTTTTTAGATATTAACTTCTTATGTAAAGATTAGTTAAAAATTTATTTATCAAACACAAATCAACTAAGAACAAAGACATGCGGTGTTTTTTAAACCTTACAAAATCAGGACAAACGTAATAAAAAATGAATCTAAAGCTAATAATATATACCATCGATACGATCAGGAAAGAAACAAAAGAAAATGCAAATGTATTAAACCATAGCCCAAGTCTACCATTAAACGTATAATTACTTTAATTGTTACGGATTACCACAAATTGGTCAATTTTCCAGCGAACTCTACACACACACACACACACACACACACATCGACAAGTAACATGTATGTATAATATATAGAATGTAATCAAAAATGTCGTTTTCTTATAAATAAACCAGTATTTTTTTAGGTCCTTACTGTATATTTTATTTTTATATATTTAATCTATAACTACTAATATTATTAAGTTGAAGAATTTGTTCGTTTGAACGCGTTAATCTCAGGAAAATGTAATATAACAAAAAAAACTATACCACCTTTTTTACCCGAGTAAACCTAAAAGGGTTATGTGTTTGATTCACAATAAACATTTTATTACAGAATACATGAAGTATTTCTTATATAATAAAAGATAGTTTACACAGACACCATTCTTACATAAAAATATCTATCAAAATGTAGTGCACATTAAAATATAATCTTAGCACACATTTTATAATCAGTCTTACAATTACGACGAACAGCATCAATGCACTGTCCCCTTATCCCCGGTACGATGAATCCGGCCCATTGTCCGATCTACCCGGTACAGTTCACCTGGACTACAATGTACCGGGATTTCCTGTTGCGAATAACACTAGGTCTAATAACTATAAATACGTTCCTAAATCTAAGCCTGATTTGAATATTCGTTTAGCCCGTTATATACATATTTATGACTTCAATTTTTTTGCAACGAAAAATCACAAAGACAAAAAAAAGAAAAATAGAACAATATTACGATGTATAAAATGTTAGACAATGACATTTTTTATTCTAAAATAAGATAAGACAAAGGTTCTATATTATACAGCCGTACATAAAAAAGTGAGATATGTATATTTTTTTATAAACAATAAATTTAAAAATATATTTATGAAAATATTATGTTTATAATAATGAAATGTTCGTTAAACTTCTAACTAGAATCAGAAAACGCAGCACGCGTCGTCTAAACAAAAGCAGGTAAAAACATCGGCTCTAGCGAGTCTCAAATGAACGGAACGTATCTAATGCTGTGGCAATTTATATATAGCATTAGCACAAAGCTTTCACGATACCGGAGCTTTTAACAAAGCCCCTGGCGACCCTCCAAGTTGTGACGCGCTAGATGTCGCCTCCGAAAAGTTCAGTTCCGTCATACTTGATAAAGCTCTATGGTTTTAAATCGACGTATTTTCTATTAAAGTTATTTCTACATACGTGTCACACTTATGTAGAAATAATTCATCCATACCATATAAAATTTATTAAAAAAAAAATCTGTTAATATTTTTTACATTCATAACACATAAAATAATAACTTGTCATGACAATTATACACTTAAATCTGATATTAAAAAAACTAAATTTAAGTTTTTCTCTACAAGACATAAATTCACATCCAATCTAGACGTCTAGGAAAATGGCGTCGAAGCCAGTTCACGGGTAAAAGAACGATTCAACAATTTTATTTTAATGCTCTCAAGCGATCAGATTGCGTTAGACTCTATTAAAACTTCTTGACGTACCTTAAATTCAAACGGTAAGCCATCTGATAAACGAAAAAAGAAAAAAAAAGTTAGGCGTGCGCTCTGACTTTATCTGTACCCGTTAATATCCAATTGAAAAA